>JAWWEV010000001.1:41613707-41666365 GCA_035583235.1 Hafferia zeledoni
CTTGCTCCTCCCCTCACCCCTCCTCTTAATTTGCATACATCCAATGAGGTGCATTGCTCCTCCCCATCTCTGCCCCTTTCCCCACCCATGTTCTGGAAAGTTCCATGCTCCCCCATATAAGCCGGCGCACTCAAATAAACTGGCTTTTCTTCGTGGACTCCTGGCCGGTATGGACTTATTCCATTCGGGGGGGGTCGCCGGGCCGGGAGGAGCTGACCTAAGCTTCTGAGGGGCCTGATCCTAGGGAGAGCCGCTTGCCGCTTTCCTAGCCTTGCTCCTGGAAGCGAAAACCCCTCCACTGTATGGGTGGGCCCTACAATCCACTGAGACCTACTCAATTTGTAAAGGTTTTCGCTTGTATAAACATTTGTTGGATTTCTGCCTTGGTCTCTAATCTCCATTATTAGAGAAGCAGGTAAAACTCAGTGCAATAGTACTCGAGGTGATTTTGACAGAAAACCCACAAAAGTATATCCAGTTAAGTGAAAATTTGCAAAAATTTAAAAAGCAGAATAGCACAAAGATGAACAGGTTCTGACAACCTTGTTTTGTATGACTTCTACATTTGTGGCTTTATGTGGCTTTAAGCTCTCTGCTTGGCACTCTGAATCACAGTAGGAGAAGATACCACCTAATATCTTAGTTTCTTACAGCAAAGTTCTTAATTCCCAGCTCTGACATTCCGGGACATCATTCTTCACTATGGAAATAAAGAAACAGATTCATGAAGAACAGAAAAAAACTTAATTTCCTTTTGTACTAATATTTTTTTATTCTGGATTTTTTTTTTCCTTATGTCTCTTCTTGCACCTGTGTACAAGATTCCCAGAAACAGAAAAAAACAGAAGTAACAGGAGAAAAACATCAAGTGTCTTCTGTCACCACTGTTATAGAAACACTGTCTTCAGGAGGAAAAGAGGAAAAAATACTAAAAAGGGAATATACTGGTAGAGGAATCTTCCTGAATTGAACCAAACCTTCAATTTCAGACAGAAAACCTTTTACCTGTAAAATGGCCTGCTCTCCAGCCTAGGTTTGTGGAGCCCAAAATCAAAAGGTTTGAGGACAGATAGAGGGCATTTCTTCCTTGTTGTTATTTCTCCCTCACTGAAAAAGTGCCGACTTCTTTCTGACTGAATAAACTGTGGTACTTGAGGATTTGCAGAACTACTAAAAGCCCTTTCCCAAACGTAAGACAACATCAAGGCATTGTGTTTTTGAATTAGTTACAGTACCAAATAGTTTCTCAACATGACTCTGTTATGCTGTTTTCCAGATGGGATGGAGTTCTGTGAAATCTCTGTTCTTTTTGTGCCGCTAATCTCGCCTCATGACTCAGAGGCTGAAAGCCCTAAATAATGTTGATAATCCTCTGCAGCCTTTTTTCAGTCTTAGCAATTCCTTTCCTCTAATGAAACATGTTATATGCTTTGCAGGAGAGATCCCATGATTATTTTTGATACTAAGCCTTCACTCCAAGCTTACTGACATTGCAAGGAATTCTTCTGATTTGTATTGTAGAAAAGGATTTACAAATCCAGACTTGGCATATAGTATATGAACCGTATATAATGAAAAGTCTAATTTTCAGAATTCACAGAATATTGGATATATTCAAGCCTAGCTGGTTTCTCTGTGCTGTGAAGGACATAAGAAATTCATGCCTTGGTCACAAACACCTACCTTTAGATATCTAGAATCCCGCTAAAAGAAAAATTTTCATTTTTATCATATTTTTTCTTAATTATTAGAGATTAAGGCCTCAAAAACATTAACTTTCTGCACTAGCTGGTGAAATGCTTATAAAAAGTCTAAATATCTATTGACTCTGTGGTCTCAGAGTTACAAATAGCCTACACATAATAGAATTGCAATATAAGAGCTATTTTTTTTTATTAAAACTCTCTTTATGTATACATGAATTATTTACATTGGCAGCTGCAGTTTAGGATAATGAAGGTTCATATCTTCAGTAATGCTTACGGTCGACAAAGTGGAAACATCTATTTGGTTCCATAACACAATTTCAAATTATATGTATCAGGTTACATTATTCATAACACTTTAAAGTTCTTTTAAGTTATGGAATAAGCTCAGCCCTATGAACTTGAAGTGGATGTAGTCTCATAAATAGGAGCTATGTAAGATCTGAAAGGAACCTAAGAAAGAGAAGTATCATTCAAGAAAACTGGACACCAATCTCTATTGAAGACATTCAGCTAAATTAGCAGGTTTAGGGTTTGGAGTCTATTCTAAGGTAGTTGTCTGGATTTACTCTCACAAATAAAAGTTGCTAAGATGAATGACTGAAGGTCATTCCTGGTGCCTGGAGGTGCCTCACAGACACCTTGCTGTGCTGCAGGTATTGTCATCATAAGGCATTCTGACTTTAAGGGTGTCAGAGAAACCCAATAATTAAGGAACAGAAATGAACCCATAAGGGATCACCAAATACATATTTGGACTGAAAGGCTGGGGCACTTCATAGTGAGCCCCTGAAACCTGCTATCCTCACTTCATTGTCTCTATAGGCATCCTGGCTGTTGTGTGGACTTGAAAAAAACAGCAGCATTGTGTTACCAGCCACCTTCCAGCTGAATGAGGACAGAACTTTTTCAGGAGGTATTCCTGAGACTGGTCCTGAGACCATTGATAGCCCAGATGTCCCTGGGGTTTTCACACTCTTGCAAGTTTAAGCTAGAAATTAAACTTTCCCAAACTACCATGGCATTGTTGACAGATGGATGCTGTTCTGTAAGGTACCAGATGCCACCACGGAGTGGTGAGCATGTCTTTGTGTAAAGAAGAATCTTCTGGGAAGATTCATATTTTTAGAATTTCATAAGCACACCCACATTCATTGGGGGATGTCTGAGCTTGTAATTTTATAAGGAACGTCTGTTTCTATTACTTCTTTTAGAAGAAAACAAGCTACTGCATCCCTGCTTTTAGAAAATGTGGGCAACTATGCAGAGAATACAGCTAATTTGCTTATAAGGGCTGTATTGATTCTGCACCTTTCACAGGCCACATTAATTTGTTGATGGATAAATAGTATAATTAATTAGTGACTGTTTCTGTCCATAAACCTAAACAATTGGTTTCAGACCAACAGAGACTGCAGTGCTTTTGAAGGACCTATGCAGTATTTATGTGCTAACATGCTTTTTAAAATCCCTACAGTTCAGGACTGACTGAATCCAAGTCTTGAAGTACAGTCACATTTCCATTTTGTATGAATTTCTTTCAAGGTGCTTAAATTGAATTTCTCTTGGATGGTGAGAAGTGTCTCATTTCAACATCTCACTTTTACAAAAACCATAAAAAGCAGTGAAAAGTATCCAGAAGCTGAGATGTCTCCTCCCAGTGGGATCATCCCCATAAGTGGGGAAACCACAGATGCACGTTTCTCTTTTCATATGTTTTCTCTCTAGCCTCACTCATTTGATTCTGTATGAAAGTCTGGTTTCACCACAGACAAAGGGTGGACCCATGTCCTGTGCTGAGAAGGTGACTATTTCAATTATTTACCTGTGATTCTGCCCTAGACATGAGAAATCATTCCCAGAAAATGCTTCATAAAAAATTGCTATATTTCTACACAGAAAAAGTTTTGGTTTACATTAACCAGACTTTTCAAGAAAAAAAAAATATACCTGATTGGGGATGTCAGACTCTGCAGCAATGCCACACAGCAACATCATGTTCTGACTCCTGGCTGACTTGACTTATTAAAGCATTTAAAAACTTGGCATCAAACTGTACTGGAGCTGTGAATTGCTCTGTTGTAGCAAAACAATCCTTCTGTCAATTCTCTTGATTTTAAAATAAGGCTGGTCTGATCAGGCCTTTCACATATAGAGGTGAACAGCTGTTTCTGCTGCTTTAAAACACATCCAGAAATATGCCCACTGGAGATTCATGGGGTGGAAGATAAAATGTTATCTCATGAAACAATTTTACCTTCTGAGTTGAGGTATGTCAGCTGGTAGTAACAGCTCAGCAGAAACAAGACAAGTAAAATATGCTACAAAGATTATCACCTTATTCATATTTATTTACACTGGAATGTAAATGCTAAATCTTTGAGAAAAAAAAAAAAAAGAACAACAAAAACTGAGCAAAGAATTACTTCACCTTGCTTGTGAACATTTAATAGGAAATTGCTCTTGTCTGATTAAAGGAGCTCAACCAGTACTTTAGTTACTGCAAATGTTCTTCCATTTTTACCTCTGCACAGATGACAGATGATGCTGGATCTGCTCCTTGCTGCATTAATCCCAGGGTTATGGTTTAAGCACAGCAGCTATATTTTCTACTGTTGTGGCCACAGCATAGACTGAAGCTATTTTCCAAGGAAGTAGGTATGTACGTGAGTGTGTATACCTGTATGGCATGATGTCGATACTAGGGATGTTAAGGTTGTCTCTTGTACATCTTAATTTACTAATATCTCAGCTTTGCTAATGCATTCCAGATACTCAGGACAGAATCTTTGTTCAGCACTTGGGACCAGGGTCTTGTAAGGTAGCTAAATGCTGAGTGGATATGAAAAGTGTATTAAAAAAAAGGGGAAAAAAATGGAATAAGAAAAGGAGTGAAAAGTTTACCTTACCCATGCTTTTTACATGAATACTGTCTCAGTTTCTGATAATTTGGAGGGGCAAAGACATCAGGCAGAAGCCTTCTTCCTCAGATTCAATACCTCTGGTTTCTCCAGTACAGAGAGGGAGACAAAATATGCCCCGATGTAAGTGAAAAAATAACTGTACCAAGAAGAATGATAATAACAATACTGACAAAACGGGGTTAAACCAGCCAATGCGGAGAAACTTCCCAAGCCCTGCTCCCCAGACCAAACTGAGATGGTGGCTGACCTCCCCAACTCAGCAAAAACCACACACAGCCACAGGACAGAGATAAAGTGACTGCCCTTCCATGTCGTTCACCTCCTACTCTGCCCAGAAAATTTAGCAGGAATGGTTGGAGAGTTGGCAGGAAACAGTGGATAGCTGGGATTTGATACTGGTAGACACTCGTGTGGTGATGGAATGAGGCTGTGGTGCTGGTATAGGCAGTCAGAGCAGGGCTGCAGATCCCCCCCAGCTACTGAAAGGACCTGAAAGACACCCATTGGATCTGACAATGAGACTTGGTTGTTGCAATTTTGATGTTTGTTGGTCAAAGTGGTGGTTGCTGTCCTGTAGAAGTGGTGGTCACAGTCCAGATCCACTGAGATGGTTGTGGAAGTCCCCAGTGGTTCCAGGAAGCCCCAAAACTCAGAGTTATATACGCTCTGGTTCAGGTGGCAACACCTCCGGTACCTCTCCTGGAGCAGGAAGTTTTACACTGGATGATGTAATACTGGATCAGGGGATACCTCAGGAGTCTTTGACACTTTCTAAGATGTTGTATCTGTCTCTTACATCAGTGCAGCTCAGTCCATTATGGCTTATCAAGAGGAGATCAGTGCCTTCAGGCTATGTGTGAATGTCCTGGAGAGTTATCACAGCTGAGTCATCTGTGTCAGGAAAAAAGAAACCCTACCCCATCTTACAGCATTTGCCTCTTTCCTTACCTTGTTTAACACCCAGCTTGTAGCCTGAGGTGTCGGGTGTGCACACCTTCAGCACCTGTCCTGGGTGGCCCCTCTGCACATTGTCAACAAAACACTGTGCTGATTAAGACATGAGCACCAACAGTCCAGTCTCTTACAGCACCTGGGCAGTCACTGCAGATGGTCAGATGTTTGAGTCATTAATCACTGGCAGTTTGGTCTCTTTAAAGGAGTCAAAAAACACCAAAAAGCCATATTTGGAGCAAAATAAAAAGGTGGATACCAGAATTTTATGTAACCCAGGGCAACTACTTGCCTGTTTTGCGTTGTCAGGGAGTAGCACTGCTTTTAGGATACACAGTACGGGCATAGCATAGAATAATGATTTTTCACCTTTCTTACTCCCTTTGGTATTTGAAGACAAAACCAATTTTCATAAATTAATGCAGCTTCATGGCATTTGGGTAGTTCCATCAGTGAAGACAAGTGAGGAAATGTTCCTCTCACAGTTTAAAATGCTCTACACACACTTCTATAGATGTGGTTTGTTTGTTCTTTTTTCTCAAAACCATCGAAAAGCATTTGGTAGACAGATATGACTAATCCCTCTGGGTTCATATAATTGTCTTAATTTAGGAGTAAAATTAAACTCTTGTTTGATTAATGATTCTCTGGGAATGTTTAACTTGAAGAATTGCTAATATAATTCTCAACTTTGTCACTTCTGCATATGAATTATGGGCCCACAGTTTACAGAGTACCCACAGGGTCACTGATATGCTCTAATGTATGGAAGAGTTTGGTTTGTTTTTTTTTTTTTTTCAGAAGACGTACAGTATTTATTCCAAGGGCAGTGGAGGGGAGTATACCTAATACTGTTTAAATTCTTTAAAATAATATATTGTCCTTCAGTACATTGCAGGAATATTGGCAAACATTTTGCTACAACTCAGTGAACATGCAAGTTACCAAGACAAACTTGAATTTTGCCTCATAATTTCTAAATAATAATTCCTAAATATTGGAAGTCAAGGAGACAAGGCAGAAGGCTGGATGGCTCAGGAGGAATCTTCTTTTGAGATAAAGCAAAAAAGAAATATGTATACTCAGTGGAAACAAGGTAAGGTGACATGGGAGGAATACAGAGATGCTGGTTACTGCTTTAGGGAGAAAATTTGTGGAAGCAAAGCTCAGTTGGAGTTGATGCTATTCAGAAATGTGGGCAAAAATAAAAAGAGGGTCTTTTAATATATTAATTGTCAGGATACTCTGAGATGCAAACTCCCAAGGACCTGAAGTCTTTCAACCCCTTCACATTCCTTCCCCCTCTCCGTGTGTTTTTCCCTGAGGTTTTTCCTAATGGTCCATGCCACAGAGGTACCACAATGGTTCCCCTGGGTCTGGGATGGCCCCACGCCCTACCCCTGTGCTGCCACGGTGGAGCCTATCAGTCCTGGGGTGGCACAGGGCTGCAGCCCAGCCATTCCTCAGCAGGACTGGCAGTATGCAACGCCCTGAGGATCCCCTCCTGTTCCCCTGTTGTTCTTCCTGATCCCTAAGCCTCTCTTTCTGCCTGTTCAGCCCTGGTCCCTAAGCCTCTATTGGTTCTTCGGGCTGCCCATCCCTGCCCCTTGAGCCTATCATTGCCTAGTTCTTGAACCCTGCGTCAGATGTTTTCTCATTGGATGTTAACAGTTACTGACCAATGTATTACCCAATCCTTACCAAGTTTACACCCCCTTCCAAGCCACTCCCTTATCTGAGCCCTTAAGACTTGCTCAAACCAGGAAATAAATGCTTTTTGGATCACCACCACTGTGTGTGCGGGTGTTTCCCAGGGAGCTGTCTTCCCCTGTTTGTTCCATTGAGTAATGGGGAAAGACAGTGCAGAAATGACAGTGGCCTGTTACATGATGAGCTGGACTACCATGTCTGTAAGAATGATAACTTTCCAGTTGACACAGAAGTTGGGAGGGATCTGCTGCTCCAGCTGGATCCCTGTAAATCTATGGGATGTGATGGGCTTCATCCAAGAATACTTGAAGAGCTGACTGAATTCATCATGAGACCTCTCTTGGTTACTTTTGAACAGTCTCAGGAATTTGGAGAGGTTCCAGCTGAATGGAAGCAAATAAATGTTGTCCTCATATTGAAAAAGGGCAAAAAAGATGACTCTGGAAACTATGGGCCTCTTAGTCTCACTGAATGCTTGGTAATGGTGTGAAGAAGATTACTCTGAGAGGTATTGAAAAACACCTGAAAGACAATGCAAACATCAGTCACAGTGAGCATGGCTTCATGAGACTAAGGATCCTGCTTATCAAACCTGATTTCCTTTTATGACAAGGTAACCCCCCCTAGTTGATCAAGGGAAGCAGTTGATGTAATGTTTTTGGATTTCGGTAGGGCTTTCAATACTGTCTCTCTCAGTATCCCTCTGGACAAAATGTCCAGCACACAGCTGGATAAACACATCATGTGGTGGGTGAGCAATTGGCTCACGGGTCAACCACTAGGGGTGACAGTGAATGGGGTAACATCAGACTGGTGACCTGTCACTATTGGGGTTCCACAGAGCTCCATCCTGGGCCTCGTGCTCTTCAACTTCTTCATAAATGACTTGGACACAGAACTGGAATGGATACTGAGCCAGGTGGTCAAGGGAAGGGATTGGCCCTCTCTGCTCTGCACTGGGGTGGCCTCACCTTGAATATTGTGTGCAGTTTTGGTCACTGCAATAATACAAAGGATATTAAGCTGTTGGAGGGCATCCAAAGGAGGGCAATCAAGAAGGTGAAGGGCCTTGAGGGGAAGCCATATGAGGAGCTGTTGAGGGAACTTGGTGTGTTCAGCCTGGAGAAGAGGAGGCTGAGGGGAGACCTCATTCATTGCAGTCTGCAGCTTCCTTGGTGTGGGGAAGAGGAGGGACAGGCATTGATCTCTTCTCTGTGGTGACCTGTGACAGGACTGGTGGGAATGGCCTGAAGTTGTGTCAGGGAAGGTTTAGGTTGGATATTAGAAAACAGTTCTGCCCCCAGAGTGTGGTTGAGCACTGGAACAGACTACCCAGGGAAGTGATCACAGCACCAAGCCTGATAGAGTTCAAGAAGTGCTTGGACAAGGCACATGCTGTGACTCTTGGGAATGTTCCTCTGCAAGGCCAGGAGCTGGACTTCGATGATCCTTGTGGGGGCCTGCCAGCTCAGCATATTCTACGATTCTGTGATTCTCTGATTACTGGGGCCCACACCCTGGGGTTTTGCTAACATATACTTTAAGCAATATCCCCTGAAGGAGGAGATCCTCATTGTCTGATTCCTACAGGATGAATGACTTGTTGTGGTGCAGTTTGACAGATCCCTCAATCAATTTCTTATCTGTGCCAGTACAAGAAACATTTTGAAGTCTAATATGGAGGTAGCAGGTAGACATTAATGAACTCACATGCCACTATTTCAGAGAAGCATGACAGCTTACAGGCTACTTGCTTTCCACAGGAAGGTCTGTCTTCTTCATAAAGCCAGAACTAGCCTCACCTTTTTCTGTCATAGGTTTTTCTTCTCTTCCTCACTGGCCTTTCAGAGGCTTTCATCCTGTCACTGTTGCCAGCTCTTCTGTTACTTTGGAAAGCTAAGGAGGGTTTATGGCTGGAAGAGTAAAACGATACTTTGGAAGGGACAACACCTGGAGACTGGCGTTTCCAGGCTCTGTGGCATCTAGGCTTACATGGAATAATAAATTTCTTCTTTTACTTGGAGCTCTCATTTTTTGTGTTTCAGGGCAGATTTAAGAGACTGAGGAGTTTCTTTTTCGTGTGGATGACAGATGGGTAGTGGCAAACAGATTGTAATGGAAGACACACATGACAAATGAGGCAGCTAACTTTGTTCACTACAACTCTCCTTAGCATCTAAAAAGCATAGTAGTTCAGAGGCTGAATGCAATGTATTCTTAATGTGTCAGTAACGTACATGGTAAAGCTATGGATCTCACTAGAAAGGGGCAATTCTACTTCATAGTAAGTTCTGAGGTTTCAGAACAAAAGGAATAAAGGTTACAGAGTCAATCTATCCATGCTTTTGTTCAATCTTCATCTATTTATTTGTTATTCACTGATAACTTATGAAGTAATAGGAGTATTTCAAACAAATTTAACAAAAGATGTAAGGTATCAAAACTGTGACATTGCATTATGTTGATGTGGATAATGGAGAGTCCTTACAGGTAACACCAGTTGATACCTCAATTTTCATTTACTTTGAAGGACCAAAGGTCAAATTGCTTTGCATCTATTGTGTGCAGCACTTGTGTGCATTTAAACCCTTGAAAACATCTTTTGCCTCCTATTTCATCCCAGAGGCAATTGGGAAAAATGATGCAAGCTCATAGCAACCATGGCTGCATCAATTTGCAGTTCATGGATCAGCTTGTTTCCTGTACATTAAAAATTAAATCTTTAGGTTTGAAATGCACAAACACCTATAGGACACAACTGTATGTTCCAGGAGTGAGAGCATAAGAAGAGATGTGCTGGATGACATCAAATGTCCAAATAGGACCACTGAGGCAAACTGTTTGCAGCAGTGATGAATGGCAAATGCCTAAAGAAGGACACAGGAAAGGGGCTGGATAGGTGGTACTGATAGTAATATCATGGGAGTTCATTTGAGCTCTCTTCCTTCCTCCTAATAGTCCTAAGGGCTAATAGTTCACAGGTAACATCAAGGGAATCTCTGCATTTAGCAGCTCTTGGTGGATTCTTTTCTTTGCTTTCTCTATTTGCTTCGTCATCTCACACAGAAGTTACATTCAGATCATAAAATGAAGATGTCCATAAGTTAACTACACACCATATAAAAACCTGTGTCTTCTCATTTCTTTTGAATCTGTCAGCTGCTGGCTCCAGCTGATGTCTCTGAGTGCTTGTATAGAGGGTAGTGCAATCAGCCATTCCTTATCAGCTATCCCAATCTAAGCATTATTTTCCAGACGGTTCTGGTATCCCTCTTGAATGTCTCTCTTCCCTGTTGACTCCTGACACCTGAATAGAATCCACTTCACATCTTTCCTCACTCTGTGCATTTTTGACATGACTTACTGGTTTAGAATTTTTTGGGACTAGATTTGCATATTAGACACAAAATAAAGTCACACCATGGAATAAAAAATTTTTAGTCTTCTATGTTCTGTTTGTTATTTAGTCCTGGGCCAATCTGGAATTTAATTGCTTTATTCCTTTTCTTGGGTTACTCATACCCACATACTCTAAAACAGTCTTTCTCATACTAAAGAACCTTTTCCAATATGTTGTGTTTAACCAAAATATTATTTGCAAAAAAAAGTGCCAATCGATTCTAATTTTGAAAAGGTTGGAAGATGATTTCTTTATTCAAGGGAGGACATAGTATGGGGAATGGAGACAAATGCATTAGACTTCGGGAATTCTTTGAATCTAATTTTAATTTTGTTACTGGCTTTACAATTTCACTTTATTTCTGAAACAGGAGTTTACATAAAGAATGGTTAACCTAGCTTTTTTATGTCTCCATCCCCTTCTCAGTTCTACTTCCTCCTTTAAGCCACACATATACAGTGAAGAAGAACAAGACAATCATTCTTTGTTGTAGACAACACCTTTCTTTTTTCTTCTTTTTTTTTTTTTTTTTAATAATTTAGACTTTTGGTTTTTACAACAGTCCCTGTGACAGAGCATTGCATAACCCAGTGTTCAGTGTACTTAAAATTACCTAGAGATGATTTCAAGTTGAGAAAAAAGCTCTATATGAGCATCTGTAACTAAATAAACAGATTCATCTATGTTATTCTGAAATTCCTTTATGTATTCTTTCAGTCAGCTGTTTGGAAATGATACAATATCATACCTAGCTGGTCTGGGTGAATTGAATAACTGAAAGAGCAAGATGCAACAGTGCAGCCTATGTATAAAATTCCACTATACTTTTCTAAATAGAACATAACAGTTAATTAATTTCTTTTTTAAAAAATTAAAAATTGTTAAAAGAAATGTCAGTGCTGAGCTTTAATTTCATTCTTAGTCCAAGCATGATGAGGCGAGGATTAAAGTCTATGGCAGTGGATTGCAGTTCTCGTTTATTTTCATGGGCAAACTAAATAACAGAAAACACTGACTAAAATTTAGACAAGTGCCCAACTGCACATTAAAATTTTAGATGTAGAAACCAGCTTAATGAAGGGTAAAGCCTTTTTTACAGGACACATCCCTCCTGTTCATCTCTAAATAAAAATTTTACATAGTTCAGCATTATGTTGCTTCAAAGAATTAGTGTTTAAAGGAAAAGAAAACGTTTAGCTTTCAGAATAAGGTACATTTATTTTTTTTTAGTGCTTGTAGAGAACAGCAGATTTTTTAATTAGTTATTTATGAACTATTTCTGAGCCAGGAACTGCAAGTCTTAAATGGTTAGGAAATACTGTTTACATCGTTCTGATATTTTCCTGGGATGGATAGTACAGACAGACCAATGTAAGTTGTTTTATTTCTTATAATGTCTTTCAGTTCTTGTGAATTTCATCTAACTTCAGGATAAAGAGATCAGGGAGACATTGAAAAATATGAATATGGGGCAGCCATCACAGTTATTTTTTGCCTCTCACACCTTCTTTGTACATTTAATGACTGGCAGAATATATCTGGAAACCTGTTGATGACAGAAAATAGTGTAATCTTTAAGAAAAACAATGCTGATTTTAATTTAGGAATGGATTGTATTCAGAAAAACTGTTCCAGAAGCTTTTTTCTCTAGAGCCACCATTGCAATCCAAGAGTGAAGTAAGTACATGCAACTAGTTATTATTCCCTGTAGTGAGGAGACAGTCTACAGAACATATATCACTATGTGAGTTTCATCTGCACACTCTGCAAATCTCAAATCTCTGCGAATCTCATTTTTCAGACACACCAAGGCAGCACTGAGAATATACTCTGACACAATATGGGGAGTAGTATCTGCTCATTATCTCTGAACATAGTCATATGTGTGTTAAAACAAACAAATAAAGAAACACACACAGAGAATTGTATTCCTATTCAAGTTTCTATTGAAAAATTAACCAATGTTCCATAGAATCATTGAAAAACTTAGAGTGAAAGTGACATCTTCATCCTCGGAAGTCTCGGTCAAGGACAGACTTTGAAAATCCAGCACACACTGACAGAGGAAGGAAATATTGTCTCATGTAACTTAAAAATACATCAGTTTTACGCCTAATCATGATCTACACACACAATTCTAGGAATTATGATTGTAATAAATGTACCCTTTTTTAGTAAGTGATGAAGGCTGCTTTTATATTGCACCTGATATAAGTCTTTCCTGAAAGGAAATAATAGCCTTCCCACCTCAATTCTTGTATTTGCAGTCAGTAAACTATTCTGAAATGGTTCTGAATGCCACTGCTGGTACCAGCAGGATTTACAGAACTAATTAAGGGAGATTATAGGTAATCCATAATGACTTAAGTGTCCTTGCTTTCCTTGTTATTGTTGTTTATTAATCATCCATTCCATAGGCAATTCCAGCTCCTGTGGACATTTGTAAATTGCACAAAAATGATTCACAAGACCATTTGGAGAAGTGCTGGGGAAAAAATGAAAAATTACAGAGGTCTTAGAAGACCCTAACATTCATTCCTCATGTATCTGAAATGGATTAGTATTTTCTTTCTGGGTTTTTTTTTGTTGTTGTTTTTGTTTTGTTTTTTTAATAATTTCTCCCCCTTTTTCTTAAAGATATTTTTATCAATGGGAAAGCCATCACAGTTATTTAGTAATTTAATGTTTATTAATCACCAAGTTTCTCTTATTTTCCATCCAGAATTTAGTTTTTCCTTATTTAGTTTATTTGTTACTAGGTCCACCATATGAATTACTAAGAAAACTGAACTCCTCCTTAGTAGCACACCTTCTCAAATATCAATTGTTTAAACATTAATTATCCTCTATGAATTCAGTCTTTCTCCTCCTTTTTTATTCCCCTTTTTTTCCCCAAGTGGGTCATATCTATTTAAAGGTATTTAAGCAAGGATACTCAAGAGCTTCTAGAAGGACAGAAATTGACAAAGCTGATGAACCATACAGTTCATTAAAATACTTTGTGTCCTTCTTAGTTTAATGCAGTTGTCTTGAATCATCATAAGCACAATCAAAAGAAATGTTTTTTCTCTGCTAAGACCCTATTTGCAGGTCTGTGTATCTGCTTTCTATATTCTTTCCCTGTTTTTGGAAGGAGTTGTTTTTGACAGCCTACTCATCAGGATGATTAGCAGCACATACGATGCAGTAGCAAACCACCAGCTCTTAACTTTTATTAAGAAAATAAATTACCCTAGAAGGTAGGTTAGCATATACTGATAGAAAACATCAATCATAGTTTCTTCAAGGGAGGACTAAGTGCAGATGAGCGAAACAGTAGAGTATTTTGTGATGAGGAGAAATGGAGGTTGATAAGATTTGTTTGATGCTTCTAGAATGAGAAGAGCCTGAGTGTAGCTATAGCCATGATTTGTGAGTTGTGTGAGTTGAGTGTGTTTCCAGAGGGTAAAAGAGGAAAGAAAGTAGAAGAAAGTCAAGGTCCCATAAAATGCTGAGGCTAGATTTCACACCATGAGCTACCATTAATTGTAATTGCAACCTAAGAGTCCACTACATAGATCTTCCACCAGCTACATGAATGGTGAGGATTTCTGGGAAGAACCAAATAATTCAAATCACTTCTGTTCTGAGATGCATCTTTGCACATGCAGTCCATCTGCCTTAACCAGACTCATTTTACAAGGAGGAAAAAAACCTCTTTTTACTTTGCATGTTTATTGTCTCGTACGCATAATGAGTTTGGTGGATCTCAGTTCTAACTTGTTCCTTGCAAAAACATCACACTAGGTTTTCATTCTTTGTCAAACTGCAGTGAGGGCAGCAACTGCATGGGCCAAGAAAGGTAACAGAACGTGTCAGTTCCCCACAGATCAGGACTGAGTTTTGGTGATGGGACAATATCTAGAAGTTATCTTTCCTGATGCATTATAAATAAACTCAATTTAATTTTCTAAGTATAGCTCTGGAACCTCCTTCTACTACTAAAGTCACACAAGACTTTGGAGATAAATGTTATTGCCTCATGCACTTGTATATGCAAAACTCATTCAGTAGAAAATATCACACAAGACATTCCACAAAATTGAATAGCTATATTAAAGAGTTCACTGATCCTTGTGGAAAATTCCTAACGAGATTCTGGATTGTTTAAGATTTAATTCTATCAGAAAAAGACTGTCTCATTTTTTATCTTGCTGGAAGTGCTATTTTAGAAACAGGAAGGTTTACACATCAAAACTATGATTCCACCTTTTCTAGTAAGATTCTAAACATCCTGTTTGTTTCCAGTTGTTTTTCAAATAATTACAGCATACTTTTCTTGCCTACTATTTTTAAAATTGTGGATTGGAACATTTATATTCAAGAAATGGTTCCCAGAATGACAGGCTGGCTTTGAATATGTTTTGTTTTATCAACATTCAGTGAGAGAAAAAGGAAGGAGAAATCTTTGCAACACAGATCAGGAGAACAGATAAAAACAGAGCAACAGGAAAAGAAGGCATTTGTAAATGCACTGTGAATACAGACAGAGCTCACCTTCCTTTCTTGTCAAATAGAACAGAAGAAGAAATAATTGGCTTATTTTGTATGAGAAAAAAAGATAAGTTCAATATTAAGAAATTCTCACAAACCTACAAATGGGGAGATAATGGTGGCAGGTGTTGAGGGATGCTGCAGAATCAATATTATTGGAAAAGTTCAAAGCAACATTTAACACTCCTCTGTCTTTGATGAGTCGGAAGAAATCAAACTGCCCATTTGGGGATTGAATGCTAATAATGTCATTAGTTTTCAAATACTAAGGATGGAAACTGTACAGTACAGATGAGCAATGATCTTCCCTCAGAAAAACTCAGAAGGCCCAATTTGTGGTCAGTGCCAAGAAGCATAACCTAATGTACAGAGCTCCTGCCAAAATGCACAGAGCTTAGGACAGGTGGATGGAAAAGAGGCTGGAAGATGAAGACTCAAACTACCATGAACAATATGTATCAAAAGGCAGCATGAGATATGAAGAAGAATGAGAAAAGGGAGAAGAAGATTTCGTGATAAAAACCAGTGTTGCTTTATTGGAGTTCAGATTATTCTTTGGCACATTTGGCTTGTTCTTGAACAATATTTTAATACTAATATGGTGCTAGATCAGAAATGAGAAGGGCTTATACAACCTCTAGACATGGTTAAGCTTGGAGAAGATAATAGCATACCAGAGTGGGGTTAAGGTCCACACAAATGAGATGAAACACAAAATGTACAGTAGGGTTGCAGGAAAGCTGACAGAAAACAGTCATGTCCCAACAAAATGAATGAGATATTCACAACTCCATTCAACTCCCAAATTCCTATGCCAAAAAAGTACTGAAAGCTGTTTGTGGCACAACTGTACTACAAATGCATTAATCATTAAATAATGTTCTTATCTGAACAGACAAAGCTCACAGCATTAGGGAGATACTACACAGTAGTCTGATGGCATAAGGCCTTGAAAAATGTACTGGCAATCCTGACAGATGATCTGTATCATCCTGGGTACACATTGGATAATTCACATCAGACATTACTTCCATGACCTTCTGAGAGAGGCATAGAAAACATTGAAGAAGAGGAAGAAGAAGAGGGAGAGGGAGAAGACAGGCTTTTGTGAACTGAGTCAGGCTTGGGAGGAAAAACATTGTTCCAGACCCTTTATAGTACCTCAAATCTCTTCCTTTATGGTTTTTAATTTGTGTAAGTTCTATGACACTGTATCCAGGAGCAAAGTCTTGACATTTCTCATTGGTTGTTGTAGAGCTAACAGTTCATTTCATCAATTTGGATCTGATCACAATTATTACTGACACCCTTCATACTTTTCTCAAGGTGCAAAACTATTCACTCACTGCTCTCTAATCTCTCTTAGTTCTGTGAAATTCTCTTTAAAGATACACTTGAGCATTTTAGTACTATGACAACCACACTGTGAAGAAAATGAAAATAAAATATTGGGAGTGGACAATTTAATATTAAAGAAAGTAAGCAAGCTCAGTGTAAAAACTTGGTTTCCTGCCTGCTGCATATACCCCTTTATTTTGCCACAAGCATATTCAAAAGGCCATTCCAAAATGGAGAATATTCTCTACTTGTTCTTCAAAAGCCAGGGAAGAGAGGAAGTTCTGCCTTGCCTTGCATCACCCACAACACTCTCATCACTGAACTGAGGCACTGCATGCTCCAGGGATTCAGTTATTTTCACTGCCAACTTCAGAAAGGATTTTTTTTCCCATACACTGTATGGGCCAAATGCATTAATTTCTGTGTTCCTTCAAAGTGCTGAGGGCTGGCAGGAGCCAGAAGGAGGACATTGGAAGGGTACCCACCAGTGCTACCAAGCAGAGCAAATATTATTTCATGGCTCTGGCTGGACATCCTGACAAATTTACTTCTGTGCTGATGGCCAGATTTAGGGCAAGTAGAGAGAGGGTTTTCTTCAAGTTAGATCAGAAAATATTACCTATGTCTTGCCTTCCTGTTCTGAATTTAATGCTGACTGCTTGTGAACATCTGAGAATACTGCCTGGCTCTTCCAGTGGCACCTCATGTTGGCCTTTCCACTTTTCTACAGGGCAAATAATGTATTGGTCTTCCCAGAAAAACATGCTTTGCTTGTTGGGCTTGGAATAGGATAACTGACATAAGAATAGGGTCCCATGACAGCTGAAGCAATGTGTTTGGGTTACTTCATAGTTCTTTTTGGCCTCTATGAAAATGTGTCAAAGTAATCCCTCACATAAAGTTACTCAGTATAAACAAGCCATCTTTATTTACTTTGAAGTTATGGTCTTGCTTACCCTAATTCTGCTCTCCTATGGCAGTGAGCAGAATGACACTGCTGAGATTTACTTTTAGTAAGTGATGAGCAAAGTTCTTGTAGTGGAATGCACTGCCCTATTCTCAGTCCCTTTTAACTTTATAAAAGCACTGTCTCTGTGGTATTACCATTCGTGATCCATGCAGGTAACTTCACAACCCTGGCACCGCACATACTGAAGAATTATTCCCTAATGGGAAGTTGTATGGGAAGGTGATAATTATCTCATCACTTTCATAAGCGTTAACTGGATTCCTGCTGTTATGTTTTAGAAGTTTTTCTATGTTCCTACTGCCCTTCCTATTATCATCTCTTCAGTGCAGCCCTTTAAATATGAAATAACGGGCTGGAATACATATTGTGATACAGATTTGAAAAGAATGGCACTGCTATGACTTTCATTTTTGTGTATGGTAGTATAGTACCTCCAAATTGTAAAGAACCTTAAGGCAAATAGTGAACAATTTCAAATGGGAACAAATTGTAGCTCAGAAAATATCAGAAATTTGCCTACAAAAGGGAAAATGATGGAATCTAAAGTATATATTTGTCCCTGAACACAGGTCCACATATATACTTGTGAAATAAAAAATAAGCAAATATGCATATTGTAAAGAATTTAACTTAGCTCAGAATATTTAATGTATTTTTATTTCATGTTCATTTTGTGAAATCACTTGATTTCATGGTGTGACTGTTGTAATAAAAACAGCTTTTCTGGATGAAAAACATTTGGAACAAAGCCAAAACCTGATTTGGCCCTTGTTTTTCTAGGATTAAATAAAGAAGGTATAAGCTTTGTGTACTTTGTAATCTTAAATGAAAAATCCTAATTTGTCTCTAGCAATCGCTTTGAAAAGTGACTACCTGAATGAAATAAATAGTGTTTGTGATTACAGATTCAGTATCATTATGCAAGAACAGGAGAATTAGAGAACAGATGCCTTCAATCTTATATAAGCAATCAAGAAACTGAACACATCAGAGATGCCAAAGGAAGAGATAGGACTGCCTCATCTAAAACTCCTAAGCTGCAGTTAGGGCCCTAGTGGGAAGAGGAAGCCTGGACGAGTTCTGCATTACAGAAGGTGCTGGCCACTGAATTGGTGTAGGTGAAAAATTTCTTTGTCCAGATAAAACCTGTGGCATTAAAAATTTGAAGCATTTGGATGAAAGAAAAGAAACCAAAGAGAAGGAAGCAGGAGTAGTTGTAGAAGGAGGCAGAGGTAAATAGAAGGAGGGATTGTTTTGAATTTGACATGTGTGGTAAAGCTTAGTGAAAGGCAACAGACACAGGATATTTCATTAGAGGAAGTCTGAACTGGGGATTTATCTCACTCTATGTGCCTCACTGCCTTTTCAGGTTCCTCTTTCCCCATCAATATCAATTTACATTTTAACACTTTCCCTGAATTGTCCCCAAAATTAATTTCATCATGCCATGACCTTCAAAGTACTGTAGATACTTAGTTTTCATAAAATATCCATGTGTGCTATCATCTGCAAATCTGAATGCCATGTTATTTATGTCCTTTCTCAATATGTTCATTGAGATGTTAATTAAGTCCAAACAAAATGGTGACCGACATAGCACTTGACATGTACCATCTGCCTTTGGGATAGATATTTATCATTATTCATCATGCCTTGCTTCCACCAAGCAACTGTTTTTCAGCCTACATGCCAATATCACTGTCAGTAGCAATATGATGCTATAAACAAAATTTCCTGAGATAGGATGCACTCCTATATAAAACTCATATATTATACCACCTGGCTTCTGTTTGTCAACAAGTGTTGTCATTCCATTGAGGAAGCAATCCATTCTGACAAGAAAGATATATTTTTTAATTTCTTGTTTTCTTTTGTCAGTGAAATGAAGGTCCAAACAAGGGCTTCAGAGATAAAACAGCAATGCCTCAGGAAGAGCTCTGATCGTCTCACTCATAGCCAAGGGTTTTCACCATTGGGCTACTGCAGCCTAACTCTCTGTGCTTTAATATCCTCCTGATCTATTAGTCCAGTCTTGAAAGATTGTCTTCTTTCAGCAAGAACTTATCCTCTTCTTCCATTCGCACACACTTCCTCCACCAAGGAAATAGCCTAATGGCCAAGGAAGCCTGACTGAGGTACACCTCTGTGTTTGATATCCCTCAGGCTGAGGAGGAACCTCTGTCTTCCAAGGTGACTGCCTAGACCTTAAACTCAAATGGAGTCTGAAGTTTCAGATTAAAACCAAATCTAAATGATCACAGAAAAGTTGCATTACACATAAATTGCATTTCTCAGTCATAGAGAAATCTGTATCACATTTTCATCTTAATATTTAATTTTCTTCAAGTGCCTTCTTTAAAATCCTTGAACAATTTTACCACAAACATTTCAAACAATTTTGGCAATATAATGTATATTCATATTTTTCTGGGTAGGACAATGGAAAATTTTTATTAGTACTATGAAAAGAACATATTTTTTTCATTTAATTCCATCTTTATTTTCAGAGTAAGAGGTATTGTAGTAGAAAGACAGGAATTTTCTGCTGCAACAACTGGACAGAAAGAATAACTCCCCTGCTGCCCTTGAGAAAAGAATATATACCTTGCATATCACTCTTTTTATTCACTATAAACCACAAATATATGAGTCAGCTTGTCCATATTTGACATTCCTCCTCAAGTTATTTGAGCTTTTCACTTAATACTACTTAATTATTTATCTGTGTAATCAAATCTGCACAAGCTCCCCAGAAGAAATAAATGACACAGTTTGTATATGGAAAGGATGCTTAGTTTCTGAGAAAGAACAAAGCCTTTACGAACTCTTCCCGAGAGAACATAACATTGGAAAGAGATCAAAGGAGAAAACCCAGTCTAACACTATTAGATGGATTAAATTTTATGTGTAATCTTGCAGTGGTATTGCTCAAGTTTGAGCACCAGAAAGGTTTTGTGAGCATTCCCAAGAGAAAAGAAAGTAATGGGCGTGATTTGTTCAAGATATCTTCCAAGGCCAGAATTGAGCAGATCTGCAATTTGGAACTTTCTGCATGCTTCTCAGCACCCTTAGCCGCCTGGTGTGAGAAGACAGTTTAATGCTTTTTTGGGTGAGGCAGAGCTGCAGTCCTTTAAAAAAGGGCTACTTTTAGTTCTTTCCTGGGGATTTTTATGACTTGCTCTTTTTCTCATAGGGATTTGAAAAAAGTTTCTGTAAGAAAGTTGGTTTGATAGTATTATCTGAGCATGTTCCCTTCTAACAGCTGTGCCTTCTTTATGGTCTTTAATGGGTTCAGTCACATTTGTTCATGTTTGTAGATGTGAGAGGAAGATGTGTTGCCTTGATATAGTTCCTTTCCATGAATACTCTTTTGTCAGCCCCTTTAGGGGAAAAGCATGTGCCACCTTCCAAGTCTTCCCTACCTGAGTGCTGCTTTCAACTTGAAACATACGTATTTCCAATTTCCTGCTGTAATTCAAGCAGTGCACGTGAAGAATTTCTGCACCATGACATTGTTTTTCATATTATTTTATAAAAGAACCAATATCTATTGAGTTTATAGAGCAGTAATTCCTATATCACAGCCCTGTCATAATCTGTTTGTATTTGTTCTGATGAGTGTTTACAACAAGAATGATAAAAAACATTGTAAGTTCTGACAGGGGACACATTTATTTACTTCAAGCATATGCAAAATGTTTATTTTTACTGTTCTGTTCCAGTTTGATACATGAGTTTTTACATTATACTTTGAAATACAAATGTGCCCCTGGTTGTTTTAGACTACATGTGGGAGGTTGATATCTGTAAAGCAAAGTGACAATAGAGGAGCAAAGCAGGGCCTTTGGGACATAAAGAAACATTGATTCAAAATACAGAGCCTCTTCCTAAAAAATCATTTCAGTGAGACATAAAAGGCTACATAAAAAAGAAAAGTAATAGGCGTGCTCTTGGATGGACATCTGTGATGGAGATTATTTTCTTTGTTTCTGAAGGATAATAGCAAAAATATATAATGTCTGCCATAAGGCATTATCACATTTCATCACATTTCACGAGCTTTTGTATCTGCACAAACCAGTGCTTTTCTTGGACCACAGGGTACTTGGATATATCTCACAAAACTCTAAGATATTGTACTCACTGAGAACTATATGCAATGTCTGGATTTGAGCAATTTGATCTTCTCGACTCAAAAGAACCACTGAATGTCATGATAAAGTGCTAAAGGATGGTAATGTAGCTATGGGTTTAAATTTTCCATGTAAGATTGTAGAGGAATTTCTTACAGAATATGGTCATATGAGCGACCCAGACTGTACAGACTCCGTGAGATTGAAGCAGCTACCAGCAAAGAATAAAGGCACAGCTGCTGCTGAGTGGTAAAGAAGAAATCACTTCCCAGGAGTTCACACAGCAACACCCCAGTTCTTATTTCACACAAGAACTTTTGAAAGTTTCTCACAGGACTCTTGAGATTCACCTTGGAACTGCTAGGATGTTTTATCAAAACACTGGACTTGTGAGATTTGGAATACAAGCAATAAAAAATGTTGCTTTATAGTGTGAAAATTACTATAGCCAATTAGCATGTAGCCTTGACCCTATATAAACCGCTTGCAGTGTATCAATAGATGGCATTCTACCTAAAAACATATTGGTTCATCCTGTGATGTCCTTTGATCCTCCGCATTATTGCATTATAAGATCATCATAGTTCATCTTCATAATTTTGATCTAACTAGATAACACAAAGTAGGGAAATCCTGTTGAGTCTTATGTCAAATAAAACATGTTCAACTGACTTGGAGAAGCTCTGAACTGAAACATATTTTTAGCTGGGATACCCACAAAATATTATAGGTATTGATGGGGGAAGAGTTGAGCTGTTCAGAAATTAGAAAAAAAATACAGAAATTTAGTCTGGAAAGTCATTCTAAGGAAAACACTAACCTATCAGTCTCTCTTGTTTTCATCTTGAAATATCATTCTCAGATGAGTGTGTTAAAACATTGCTTCTGTTACAACTACACATTTTATGTTGCAGATATTCAGCTAATGGCAAGTGGATTTGACCTTAAAGAACTTATTACTTCAATCTTCTTTTTATTACACAAGTCATCGGCCTGCTTAATTTCAGCTTTGCAAATGACTGCATAAATATATAGTAGATTTTTTATTTAAACAGGAAAATGTGTTGCAAATTTTTGAAAAAGGAGCAGCATTTTCTTCAATTGTGCTTAATGATAGAACATACAGAATCACATATGACAGCTGAATTCCATCTCTGAACCTGCAGAAATGTAAATCAGTGTTTTAATATATTTAATATATAAAATATTACAATAATGTCACATTAAGGCTATATAAGCAACTATTCTGAAAAACCATATAGGGGGCAAAAAACTCAAAAGAAATCCATCTTTTTTTATTCTATAGATGTCTTGCATTTTTCCAGGATTTGTATTATTTTCATTGATCCCTATTAACTTCTGTAGAAAGTAATTAAATCTCTTCTGATTTCTTTTAACTATTTATTGAAAGTATATACATTTTGTGTTGCTTACACATACAGCCTATGCCATCAAGTTTGGAGAGGGAGGTTCAAGCCTTGCTATATCTCCCTATGACATTGAGGGTTATAGTATTCCCATCTGTAAGTATGCAAAAATTGTGAGTCAGATGATTAAAAAGTCAAAAGACTGGCCTAAAACAGTGATGTAAACTCTACACATTTTTAAGTTGTTTTTAATTTCTAATTTTCAACTCTGTATTGAATGCTTCAATAATTTTTTTCAGGCTTTTGAAGCCACAGAGGTCAGAAAGCAGAGAAGAGAAAAAAGGCACTTAAGGGGGTGGACTAGAGATACAGCTGGCTGTAATTATTCAGTCAGTATGTGGGTTATAAGGCATGATGGGATGAAGAGGGTTTTCTGAAGATTTACAGACAGACTCCTAACAAGATGATCCAAAGTGCCAATTCTTGGAGACAGAATTAAATTTTGACCTTCATTCATGGTGTAGTATATAAGAAAGGAATGTGAGAAAATCTCACAAGAAAAGATATAAAGGAGGTATTCAGGAATCGGACAGAGGGTGACATATTAAACTGAAAAAAGACAGTATAAGCAAGTCTAGGGACTAGTGGAATGACCTGAAGTTCCTTAGTAGATGCTTGCAGAGTCACCAGAAGGTGATGCTATCTCACTTGTTCTTCATGAAAGAACAATGTGGCAAAAGACAGAGTGAGAAGGCATAAACAAAGAAATGGAAACAGATATCGCTAGCTTACTAGCAGCATACTATATGTGCTTGTTTCAGTCTTGGGTCTTATGGTCCTAATTACTATTTGGTAAATAACTTCAGAATGATGGATGACATACTAAGAATTAAAACTGAGAAAAAAAGAAAAAAAAACAACAAATGAACCAAGAAGTAAGTAAACAAACAAGCTCCCCCACAAAGAACAAAAACAAGCCATCAAACAAACAAAAAAACCACAAAACACCAAGAATTAGGGACCTTATCTGGTTGATACTTGCATCGTCATCCTATGAGTACTTTGTGTCTAAGGAAAGAGAGACTGGTAATTCTAAGGAATGTTTAAGGACAGCATTTCCAGCTGAAGGGAAATGACTAAAAGAATGAATTGTGCCTTACAAGTGCCATTTGTATGCCTAGACAGGAGATGATTAACTAAGGTGTAGATGTCTGTGTCTACCTCTAAGGTTACTTTCCACTTAGGATAAGGGCTAGGGTCTTAACTAAGAATTTCCAATACAGAATTAGTACAGTATTGTTATAATTTTAGAACAATAAACCAGCCCAGTTTCCTATTTAGAGAAAGTTATTGACCTTGCTATTTGGTAGCGAGGTAGGTGTGTCATTTTCTATGCATATATTTTCCATCTTCTTCATGTGTAATGGAAGAATCAGGAAACTGTTAGGGTACTCAAACACGTTTTTCTTTGAGAAGCTATCAATTATCATTTAGTTTGTCAAGATGATTTTTCACATATATACCATTTTTTGAGCCCATGAATGTTACAGAATTAATTTATTACTTTTGGTATTGGTACCTACTAGATACTTTGCTATTTAAATTTTAGCTTCATCATTGAGATTTCCCTGAAATAATGAGACAGCCTTAACACATCTTCATTTGTTGCACCCTTGCAAAACAAGAAGTGAAAAGCACTTGCTTTTTACATGAGATTCAACAAGTAAAATTGTCAGCAAAAAAAGCTCTTCTTCAGAACATATAGCATAAGTGGTGGCTGGTATTGTTTAGTTTAAATTTCTTCTACTTGAATGGCTCCAAATCATATCATCTTAGATTATATGGTACGCATCCATTTCTTCCCACTGAAGAGCATGGAATCTAAAATGCTTACATTTCTACCAATGCTGGATTAGATTAATGTTTCTTTGAACTGACTTGAAGGATGTAAGTGTGGCAGGAACCCATGGTTGCTGAACCTACAAAAGGGAGACCTGAGGACATTTAAACCCCATAGCTTCACCTGTTTGCTGACCTCTAGAGTGATCATCATTTTTTCTGCTGTATGTATCCTTCAGTGGCTGCTGTATAGCCCGATTCTTATTTTGAAAATAGATGTATCTAACTTAAGGAAAAGCCTTTAAATTAATAAGCAGGTAACCTAAGACTTCCTTGTAGTGCTCTGGTTTTAACTTTGTTCTTTTGGGGGGGAGGGCTGGTTACTTTTCAGCCTTTGAGATTGATTAATTTTTTTTTCAGCTATTACTGTTTTTATCTTGTTGGGGGTTTTCTAGTCTGATTTTTTGTTTTATATGTTAAAATAAATTTTGATTACATGAATATGATTAATTTTATACATACAGTCATTAAATATAATGATAGCTGGAATTCTTAGCACGGCATTGCATTTTGAAAGGAAAAAAATTGGACAAAGTATATTTTCCCTTTTCTACACTTTTCCCTGGTACTCTTCCTAGTGGCAGGCATGCAAATTCTTCGGCTCCTGCCACAAACCTTTGGCATATTCCACTCTCTGTTTCAGTTCTCCATTGTCGTGAGTGTGCTCCCAAGGGGCTGTGATGTAGTTTTTGATGGCTTCACTTGATATTGATGCATTAATGCATTTGTCAGTGCTATTTTTGAGAGATGGCAGGACTTCAGCTCTATTCACACTCTCCAATAAATCTGTATCTGCTCCAAATCCATCCCTATCTTGACTTTCCCCAAATAAGCCTTCTGGAATCCAACTAACAAGGAATAGTTACCTGATATGGAGATAGAGGGCAAGTTTTTTGGTTTTACTACTTTGAATGCATTGTATAAGATTTAGGAACTAGGACTGCTATCCACATTAATCATCCAAACATTTTCATGCATCATTTTTGTTTATTGACTGAAAAAAAATTATAATTCGCTGAAATCCCTTGACAGCAGGGAGGTGCTTCATGTGTGAATAACAACTGATGTGTCTTCTGTATAATCAAGCAACTCTGACTGAGTAACAAGGAAATGCATTAGCCAGAAGAAAGCAATCTTTGCTTTTCATGTCAAAATTCCTGGTATATTTATCTCCAGGTTTTTTACCAGATTTGTGTATCTAGAAAAGCATGTGTTGGCTATTTTGAGAGAAAGACAAGGAAATTATTTAAGCCAAAAAACCACAGTGGTAAGATAACATTAGGGTACACAAAAGCAGGGAGAAAGCAGGATGGAGAGAAGTTCAAGAGCATTTAGGCAGTGTAGAAAGCACTGGGGTTTGCTATTCATGTACACATCATACTGTACTTAAGATATATGGCATTGTACTTATTGTGAAAGACAGAAAAAGCAGTGCCTTGAAATTTGCAGGCATCTGCAATGCACCTCGAGAAATGAATCAATCTATAGTGAAAAATAGTAAATTAAAAGAGTTGGTAATAATTTGTTGGTGCTTACTTATTAGCAAGTGTTTTCAAGCTTTCTGAACTGTAACACGAAGAAGAAAAACGTAATCACTTTGATGGAAGATACATTTGAGCATTATTTTTTACATTGTTTATTGATATTCTAGTGGTTGTTTAATTCACATTTAAAATATTTAATTGTTAATATCAAATCAGGACATTTTTACACACATCATCATTATCACTGTCTTAATGTCCTTTCTTTAGAATATTTACAGCCTAAGAGCAACTAGAAAGTTGCATTCCCTGAAGTCCAGAGACTTTAACCCCTCTAAAGAAAAGAAAAAACATTCTGTTTCATGACTAATGGTAAGTAGAAGATAGATGAATTTGACCTATTCTTGGAAACTGTCTGAAATATTAATTTTTTGCATAAAAGACAGGAAAGTACCACACAGAGCAGCTCCCAGCTGCTCCTTTTTCAGACAAGCTTCTGTATTCAAGTGACCAGACAATCAAGACTAGTGTTTGGTATTGAATTCCAAAGGGAGGAACAGGTGCTTTAATGAATGCAGTGTTCTACATTAGAAGTGGTGGTGTATCTTCTTCCCTCAGTATATCATTCCTCATCTTCATTTTTCACCAATTGGATGTCCAGACTGGTCCTTTCTTTCCCCTCATCCTTCTCTCTTCCTGAGGTTGGCCTTTCCCTTGTGCTGACTCACTTGTTTATCCAGCTGTGCTCCAAAATTATTCCTCAAAATGACCTGGTTTAAGGAAAAAGAAAATGCCATCATCCCCACTTATCACAGGGAAAAATCAAAAAGTATGCTTTCCTTGGCTCTCTCATGCAGGCATGATTTTTGTTCCTCTTTTCCCATTCCTATAATCAAAAAAGACATTCTAAGTGCTAGAAGTTGTTGACTTTTCAGTGAGTTTCTTGAAGCAAAATGATCAAGACATATACAACAAATAATGAACAATACTGGATTACAATTCATTTGGACAATTACATAAAAAATATATTAAGGGAAATCACATGATTTCTAAGAGAGTCTGAAGCACAAAATGTAAGGAAAATGACTGACTCAGTAAGGAAATTGCTTATCCAACTCTAGTAGTAACACATTTAAGAGATTAATTTCCTCTGCTGAAAACTCTTCTACAATGGTAGATCCGTCCTTTTCCTCCCCTGTGAAATATGGAAATGTGCCTGGAAATATTTGTGAAAATAAACAGCATTCTTTGCCAAGGAAAGCATAAATTGAAAGTGTGCTGGTTTTATATCTATACGAATTACAACCCGTACCCTCCAGAAATCTGTCATTTGTTATCTTAAGGACATGTGAAATCTACAGCAAGGTACTGTTCAAATGCATTGTTTAAACAGGACTTTTATTTGCTATGTCACTTTAAGGCTTCTTGAGGGAGTTGGCTGCAAATTGCTATTGGCAAACCTTAAAAGATGGAAGAGAAAAATGTGTTATTTATTGAGCTGACTGTGTGTCAAAAACATACTGCTCCCCAAGAGATAGACGTGGTTTATATTAGGTGATATAATACAAGCACACAGATTTCCTGTAGAACAGCAAAAGGCCTGGCTTCAATAAGGTGTTAAAATATAGGGTGTATGGTAGGCATTCATTTTAGAGTGGATAATCTCTGGAAAGTGGGGTGGAAGACTATGCATTAAAGAAGGATTTGAAAGAGCAAAGGCATAAAGGGAAAAGCAGAGTTATGAAGATGAGTAGAAGAAAAAGTCCCCACTGAGAGAACACTTTTCAGTTACCTGAAAGCTTTACTATTGAACTGTTCTTTAGCAAGCAAAGGAATTTCATATTCTTTAAAAAACCATTTCAGATTCTTTCAACAGTCTGGTAATAGCTTGTGAGAAATCTCTGCACTCCACGATTTACGCATCTGTTATACTACTGAGCAAAGGGGCTCATATTTAAAATGCATGTATTTGCATTTATTTGAATTTATTTGCATAAAATTAAAGGGGAGGTGCAGGTATATTGGCTTTGATTCACTCAGACTTGCAGTTTTGCAATGTTTTCAGCATTTCTGACTCCCCTTTGCATACCTGCTGTCTCGTTAAGACCTTGACCTTCACTTTCACATTTATATAGCCAAAGGACGGCCAGGGGGATTAATGCAGTAAGAAAAAATTGATCTGTGGGAAAGTAGTGGCTGATACAGTGTAAGAAAAGATGAAGGACTTCCTGTTTGTGAAAGATTTTAGTTTTCTTGTTTAATTATGTTTTATATAATACCAACTATCCCCTCCTTTACTCTCTCACCAACCTTGTTCCTCTAAAACACATGGAATTTTATTTAAATATTCCTGACACAATCACAGATTTTTGCTATCTGAGCAGACACAGCACACTTTCTTAGTCAGAAAAAGTTTCCCAAAATTTTCTGAGCACACCTGTCCTTTTTTCAATCCCTTTTCACTGTCCTTCATGGAGTTCCTGGTTTCATGAGGACTCTGTGGGTGAGAGGAGTTCTAGAGTGCTCAGCCAAGGGTCAGAATTGACTTTTCACGGACAGAAGTAAAAATGAAGCCAGCTGCCCATCAGCAGTGAAAATAGCATTTTTGCATTGTTTCCAGAAGGAGGTAGAATGGTTGCCAGCCCAGGGTATCTCAGCTGGTCTGTATGGATGCAAGGCATGGGAAGCACATTTTATGTTAGGAAAACCTGCAGGCAGAGTAGGTCCAAAATGCACTCTTTAGTCTGTGTAGCTTTAATGGTATATCTTCTGTGGCTGAGCTTCTATGATAAATTCATTCCATACTAGAATGTGGATGCATGATTTCACAGGCAAGAATTTTAAGGACTTTGCTTTTAAGGAGTGAGAAGACAAAATAAGTTTATGATTTCAGGTGCTACTTTGCACTGTACAGAAGAGATACAAATCTGTATATTAAAAAT
The DNA here is from genome assembly GCA_035583235.1 of Hafferia zeledoni. Taxonomy (NCBI): domain Eukaryota; kingdom Metazoa; phylum Chordata; class Aves; order Passeriformes; family Thamnophilidae; genus Hafferia; species Hafferia zeledoni. The sequence continues at coordinate 41,643,062 of JAWWEV010000001.1, forward strand.
AACCAACAGAGAAGGCTGAGTGTGCATTGCAATCTCATCAGTTTTAGGATTATAAAAGAAAAGACAAGATGAAAGAGAAGTGCAGAGTTTTTTTCTCTGCACTTTATGCATAAATAGTGTCTGCATCTGTTTGTGCTTTACAGACTTTATGTTTAGATTGGGCATTTATACGAGTCAAAAAGATCAGAATCAGATGCTACTATGATAGATGGGGGGTTCCAACCACACTGTGAGAGCTCTAATGAGTGTTACACCCTGGTCCCAAAGCCTTATGCTTTACCAGGTGTACATTTTAATTTTGGGCTCCAAGAGATTTCACCCACACAAACCATTGTAAAGCCGTTGGTTCTTTGGTACCTTGAGTTAATGTTTGGAGGAAAACTACACATTTTTCTTTAAGATATTTCTTTTAATTTAGTGAGAATATAGGCATTTTGGCAAAAAGAGTTTTACAAAAATAACATGGAACTTCACAAAAGCATTACAACAGATCACCAAGACTAAGAAGCATTGCTATAGAGAACTCCTGTTATACCCAGCAAACACAAACTCCGTGCCACCTAAGTGAGGAACAGAAAAGAGGTGTTTAGGTTACCAACAAGAAGAAGATGAGAATAAAAGAGGAGAAATTCAGAGAAGAAAGAATAAAGAGAGAAAAAAGAGGAAGGAAAAACATCATTACCACTTAGAAGGTCACGTGTTGACAGCTTTGAAGAGAATGGGCCAGAACCCAATGGAGACCTCATGTGTGTCTATTCCTGGACTGGCTGTTGTGGCCATTCCCCCCAGGCAGGACCTTTGGTTCCTTGACCACTCCCTGTCTCCTCAGCAAAGTGAGGGGTGCCACAGCCAGCCACGGGCTCCAGGGCGTGTGGTGTGAGTGGTTTACCAGGCAGACCTTGTTGACTGTCAGCCCAGCCATGTGGCTGCAGCCCATGTGCCCTCATCAGGGCTTGTCATGAGCCTGCAGCCCCAGCCCAGCCCTTCCCACACACACAGACCTTACTCACAGCAAGTTGGCTCCAACCCATATAAATATATAAGAGAGATTCAAATCAGGTATCTCACAATGAGCTTTGGTGTCTTTCATGCCACAATATAAGAAAGATATAAAGCTATTGGAAAGTATCTATAGGAGCGCTACAAAGAAGCCTCTAGATGAAGGACCTGTTGTGGAAGCCCTACAAAGAGTGGCTAAGGTCACTTGGCTTGGAGGAGACTGAGGGGAACCTCATAGCATTCTACAGCTTCCTTGTGAGGTGAAAAGGAGGAACAGGCACTGATCCCTCCTCTGTGGTGACCAGTGACAGGACCTGAAGGAATGGCCTGAAGTTGTGTCAGGGGGATTTAGGCTGGATATTAGGAAAAGGCTCTTTTCTCAGAGGGTGGTTGGGCACTGGAACAGACTTCCCAGGAAAGTGGTCACAGCACTGAGATTGCCAGAGTTAAAGAAGCATTTGGACAATACTCAGGCACATGGTGGGATTCTGGGGATGGTCCTGTGTAAGGTCAGGAGATTGACTTTGATGATCCTGGTGGGTCCCTTCCAACTTAGGATATTCTATGATTCTGTAATTCTCTGATTTGTTTGGTTATGTGACATGAATTGTGTCATATTATACAGCTCTTATGGCTGGAAGAGAAAGAGCTGGATCTGGCTCTCCTGGTACATTGGTAAAGCCATGGCTGTGTTGCATTCATCAGGAATATTGCACAGGGGCAGAGCTGAGGAGACATAACCATTTGTCTCTACAGCTGTAGAGAGCAAGGCCACACTCCCTACTGCTTATCTGCTAAGAGAATTCACTTGCCTTCCATCCCACTGTCTTCACTAAATCAAATGACCTCCAGTACACTACCCAGGCAAAGGTACAGACCTCTGGGTTCTGCAGTGATTTTTGCTGTTAACCACTGGACGGTGGTACCAGGATGAGCCTGGTGTTACCTCCAGATAGATATGATGAGGAGCTAGGAAAGGAGAGGGGCCAGCGGTCACTTTTTTGCAACTGTGTTAAAGTATCAAACTCAGCAGAGTTTCCTCAAAACAGTTGCCTTTGTGACTCCTATTTTGTTTCTGCTCTTCAGTCTGTACTGAGGTCCACTGAGCTGGATGAGATGCCAGAAGGGCTGAAGGCCAGGGATGAGGATACTGCATACCAGCTGATGAGTACATTTGGTTCAGGCTTTCTTGGACTGTTTTCACTTATAATAGTGGCCAAGATGAGGAAAAGGGCTGTGCTAGCTGGAGAATATTGTCTTGCAAGGTTTTCAAATTTGTTATCATTCCAGTGCATAAAGTTTGTGACTTGTAACATGAAGTCAAGAAAAGTATGCAAGAGTTTGGTTCGTATGTTATGGGTTTTTTTTTTGTTTTGTTTTGTTTTGTTTTTTTAATAAAACAGCCCACTCAGAGTAACTAGTAAGTCTTCTAATTTCGGGAAAAAAAGCAAGTTTAAGCAGCAACTCTCCCAATGCAAGGGCAGGGTCTCAGAAATATCTTCTTTCCTAGGTGTACTATCCTGGCATATCTGGGAAACTTCTTCCTTATTCACCTAGAAAAATAGTGTAATGTGGGTAAACTACCTGAATAGACCAGATGGTTTTAGATAGGAGGGGAGAAAACAGAAGATTCGCAAACATCCCAGAGTAAATATCATCTCCTTTTATTTTTACAGTCTTGCTAATTACGGAATTAATGTGGGATGTGGGATGTTCTGATTGAATTCAGATTTTTCTGGGAGGATTTCACCCATTTTAGGAGTCCAATCAGATTTATTGTAGGATATTCTGAAGTAGAAAAGTGTGTTCTTAATAAAGATATTTTGTTTTATATAAATAATTAAGAATGGCAAGAAGAATTAGGACAGACGTTTTCCACCTCCTGACAGTGCATGTCTTTCCCTCCCTCTTGTTATCTGAACCATAATATTATTAACCTGCTATTCTTCTTTATCCCCTGACCCCTATTCATAATATTTCTTGGACTGGTGGACTCCAGGGGTGCTGCTACTTCTGGCCAGCAATATCTTCACTGGACAAGGACAATTTTGTATCCTCCTCTTAGAGAAACATTATGAGGCACCTCATTTGTAACTAAGAAGCTCCCACACTTAGTAGATATTTATATCTACTCTTTTCAGTTAACTCTAGAAAATAACTCATAGAGTGTAAATAGTGTACACGTGTACCATGTGAAATACATCAGGGCTGTCACCTCCCAGACGCAAAGTTTTATTAACAGAAAAATCTCAAGTACTTGTTCACAAACTGGACGGCCATTAAGTGTCTAGATAATTACACTCTCAAGCACATCAATCACCTATATATAGAGTAAGCACCACCACTGCATTGTTAAGACTTCCATTATCCTGAGTGAAATGGAAACTCAGTATCTGTATGTCCTTTCTCCTTTGCATTTTTAAGGACAGTTATGATGCTGTGAGTCCATTCCAGCAGGGAAAAAATAGCTCAATTAGGATTTCTGGGTCAGCTCCAACTCATCCATAGTCTTAGTCAAAACTCTGAGCTTACTCAAAAACGTTTTGATTTTGTAGAGATTAAATGAGAACCAGGTGAAGAGTTAGTTAAGTGAGTTCGTTTTGATAATGTTTCCATTAGTCAGTTTTATGGAGCATAGTCATATAAGTTTTATTCTCCTCTTGCACTTCATTTTATTTATCTAGAGTTAAAGTACCTAAACCAAGGAAAACAAGCCTTATATTGATTTCTAATCAATATTTTCCTTGCATCCCTGCAACCAACAGCACAGGGTGACAATGTCATATTCAAGATAAATGGGCTCTGGAAATGCACTTTTCCTGTATAATTGAAAACAGAGCTACACATTAAAAAAGCATTTACTTTTCAATGTTCTCTTGTATGAGGGAAATTGTCTGGCAGAATGAGTCTAAGTCTGTGCTTCAAAAAAGCAAGAACTTCTCTGATCTCTCTCCCTAGGTATGACCCCCTTCCATCATGATCTCTGGGAGAGTAATTTGTCACATTTCTCCAGTTCTTCCAAAACATAAAGGCCATCACTTTTTTCTTTTCTATTTTTTTATTTCGATCCAAAGTCATTATTTTTAAAATAACCTTTAACAAATGGTTAGTAAAAAAACATTTCCTGAAATGAATTTTGGTAATTTTCTCCATTGCAAACCTTTATGACAGCAAGGGTGCTTAAAGAACATTTTCCATTTATTTTTTACTATTTTAAGGATTCATCTTTTAGAACTATTGCATTATTCATCTTCAACACTTGACTTTAAGAGTGTTTTACTCTTTAATACTATGTATGTTTTACAGTAATAATAATGTAATGAATTCATGGAAAGAAGTATTTTGCATTGCTCACATCACTGATTTGTATTATAGCTGATCTTGCCACATAGTTCAAATATATTTTGACTTCAATACTCTGCATGTTTTATGTTCAAATATTGTGCAGGTTTTGCAACCAAAAGTAATGTTTTAAATATTAATGGTTAAAATCAGCTCTTTCTGTTATTCACAGAATTTATGCAAACAAATCCATATTTTCTCAAATTATTAATTTTGTACTTTTTTTTTTTTCAGATTTTGCTGTGTAAGGACAATGTCAACAATGAAATGGAAAGTCCCTTGTAGGGTGACTGTATGGCCAATATTATAATCATGGCATGTTGTTTCTGTTCCTTAAATGCATCCTTTGAACAGGTGAAGGCTATAGATTGGGAATCAGAAGATATGTTTCTTTAAAGGAGAGTGTTTGCAACTACAAAGAAAGAAAATGTTACACAAACACTTTCTACCTTTTCCTTTCATTACTTATGTAAACTTTACCTCCAAAACTCAGCTTGCACCTGTTATCACGCTAGACCATGACAAAGGGAGAAGTCAGTGGCTGACAATCAAATCAGATAAAGACAAAAGCAATTGCTTGGGTTAAGGTAGCAGAGCCTTGGCTGAGTATCTTTTACCTCTGTTCATTGTTCAGGTGGGAGTCTTATTCATTTCACATGGATTCTCTAAGACCACATAATGGCAGTGGCAAAAAAATATAATTTTTAAAAACTGCTTTGGATTTTTGTGAAGACTTGTGTTTGAGGTTACTGTTGATCACTGCTCCCATATCTAGTGCTTAACATGTTATAGTCTGACAAGGAACACATCCTTAAAGTCCATAATAACTCAAAGTTAGTCTCTAGACTTTAGCTTTAATACATCAATAATTACAGTGCTTTCTGAAACTCAATAAATAGATAAGCTGTAAATACTTCTGAGAAAAATTCTAGAACTAGACCATCTCAAATCCTCATCCCCCCTTTTAAAATATCTACTCGTTCTTCCAGTCATTACACCCTACAGAAACAGGTCAGAAAATTGCAATTTCATCATTTTATGATAAGAGATTTCAGTTTTTTCATCTTCTTCATTGGAACCTGCAGTGGTTTATCAAATTTGAGATGAACAACAAGCCATTGATCCTTTACTGGTGAAAAAGCATTTATTGCATGAAAGAAGAAGATATTTAACAAAGGGAACCCTATACTTGTCTCTATATTTCTGTCTGGAACATGATTTTGTAGCAGGCCAAGGAAACAGCAATGACTAAATCATGAACTTACAGCTGCACCTGCTGTAATTAGACAGCAGAGAAAAGGTAATTTAATCATACCCTATTGGTTTTTCAGCATACTTGGAGTGGATCTAAAATAAGGGCCGTTAAGTTTGGTGTGCCCTGAAGTGTCCTCGGGTTTCTAGGGTTCTCAAAGAAGTAAACATATCTTCATTGGTGCTGTTAAGAAAAAATTCTCCTGATTCCTTTTGTTATGAAGTTATCTTCGCCTTTATTTACATTCTCCAGGTCTTCTTGTATGAGCTCTTCTTTTCTATAAAATTTTAGTTTATATCTATCAAGAAGTCAATAATCATTCAGTTTGATTGTGGCCTGATATGACCCAGTTTCAGTACAGGGTTTGGTTTTGATATTTAAGTAGTACTTCAAGTTCAACCACTCTGCCATACTTTGATTTAGCTGTTAGTGTCCTACAGAGAATGTCATTCCCCTATTAAGAGCTTGAGTAATTTTAAGTTGTTATCTCAGATGCATTAACAATGCACAAGGCAAAAATATGATTTGATTGACAAGGAGATGCTTTAGCTGGAAAAGTCCTGAATGTAAACTTGACAAATGAGCAAGTATGGCATGGAGATCACAGGAGAAAAATAACTAGGGAATGACATGAGATTTTTACAAAATTGCTTTTCTGATAAAGTCACATTTCAAGCTGAATGATTAGCACTTACTCAGCAGATTGCCATGCACTGACCTTGGTAGTATCACAAGGGTCAGATTTGCATACATATTCACATGCATGAATAATTCTTAAATTTTCCATTACATTAGGCACAAACAGGATTTTTTTTTCTCTATCATGCATGAATGTCTTCTACATATTCCTTTTGAGATGAAGACAGCAGGGTCTCCCTTACAGTGACTTAGCACACTGGTGCAGTATCTCCTTACATCTGTCTCCCTGAAAAGCCAAGACCCACATTAAACCTGTTTTCTGTAATGTATTTTCCCTTCTTCTGCAGTCATTAAGTAATCGCAAAACAGTGATCATCTGTGCTTGGGATGTGGTACTACCTGCTTTTAAATCATTGTCATTGACTGATGTTGTGTAAGAGATTGATATAACCTATCATGTTATCAGGTATTACCTATTAACACTAATAGTTGTCCCAGAGCAGCAGTGGAGAAAAGGCTGGATTCCTTCTGCAAAAATAAAGGGGAAGATGAGGAATAATCTTCCTTTTGCTCATACTCAGCACTTAGCAACACACGGAGATACCATATTCTATAGCAAGTGGAAAAATCTGTAGGTAAAATTCCTTGTTCTTCTAATGCCTTCTGTAAGTTTCCGCTTTCAAAGTGACTTGGTTCTTTAACACAGCCAATTACTTGCTTCTAGAGCTGTACAGAAGAGGGAAATGCCACATCTGGAAGGGTTTTAAAATTTTAAGATATGGGTTTACTTCTGATCTAAGTGAAAATGATCATCTGCAAATAATGTATGTAGAAAAATTTTTATATTACAGAATTTTTATTTTTAATTTTAAGGAATGTTATATTACTCAAATAGTAAAAAATCATCTTCAGGCTTTTAGTGAAATATTGTTAAAGTTGAAACATATTTCTCTAAAATCAATCAAAATGGAAATAAAATGTAGGGATGATTAAACTGACTAGTCAGTAGGTATCTCCTGTATGCTGCTGATTTTATCAGTGTAATACATGTTTAAGGATAAAGATTTGAGACTCAGAATTTGTTGCAGGTCTTCAGCATATGTAGAATTCTAGTATGTCAGTGCCTTGTTCTCCACAGAGGTGTCTTCTCTGGGCTCCTCTCCTGCTGTTTTCCCTGTGAATATTTTATTTTTCCTTTTTTAATTGAATTTCCTGTATTGCAGCTTGTAATGGTTTCCCTTTCTCCTTTTGGAATGTCCTGCTCAAAAAAAGTGTGAGCTATTTCTCTGCATTCTTTATGTTGTTTAGGGCAGAAACTAAACTCACTTTCTCCTCTTCACCATGCTGAGCAAAATCAGCTTTCCCAGACCCTCCTAGACTATTCTTTATCATGTACTCCAATACATGACCAGTGTGGTGATCTCTCTCTGTTGGACATTTCCTTATTTTGCTAATCTCCTACTTGTTTTGGAGGGCCTCAGAATGAATACAGTAGTTCACATGGGGCATCAAAAGTGCAGAATAGATGGATATAACTGCTTTGATCACTTTCCTTGACCTTCTGACTACACTTTTTTAATGCTGTGTTTTATGCAGATGCTTCTGTTTGCTGCAAGAACATACTGCAGTTATGTATTCAATTTATTGTCTACATGGACAGGTCATTCTAAGTAAAGGTGTTTTTGAAGCAGCTGGAGCCCAGACTACAGTGCTGCATGAAGTTTCTTTATTCCAAGGGGAAGAATTTCATTTGTGTTAGCTGGCCCTTGTGAAACTTCTTTCAAGCAAGACTTCCAGCTAAAAGACATCCCTAACCTCCAACATATCAACCAGGTTTGGGTTTTTTGCAACACTGAAAACAGCAATATCTGAGAAAACAGTTTCATTTATTTATATTGGAAGCTACAGTATTTCTGTAAAATCTGTTACTTAAGCAGTAAATTCACTATAGTAATCTTTAGTGGTATGTTGTGGTTTTCAGCGTATTTTGTACGTCCACATAGCAAAAGTATTTTCCTTGCATCTTTTCAATTTGCTGAGTTTGTAATTCTGTATTTTTTCCTGCCTTTGTCATTTTTGTAGGTCATGCTTTAACCTACATCAGTAACGTTTGCACAGCACGAACAGTGCTTGCTGTACCTTGACTTATCACATTCACTTCCACCGTTGTCAATTCAATTGGAGAAGAAATGGTTATAGCCTTTTGGAAGGTCAGATGTGATTCAAGAAGAAATTTCTCACCTGTATGTGAGATGCGTTTTTCTGTAACTGGGTTTTATACAATTTTATCTGATGCTATAGGATTCACTTATGCCAGTCAGATACTTCAGTGCAGCTGCATGCTATCCTGTTCGCACTACCCACATTACAGCTGAATCCTTTCGCTTACAGAAAAGATCTGTAATGCTCTTATGCAATATCATTTGATAAGAGAAAGAGAGCAAACTATGCAAACTCTTTCAAGTAAGCCATATGCTCATGTTTCAGGGAAAAAAAAAAAAAAGTCTTGTCGTTTGAGTGGTTGCTTTTAAACTGTTGACTCTAAGGACAAAACGCATTCAAGACTTGTATGAACCTTAAAGCAGTGTGTAGAAGGGATCAAGGGAAGGAGGTCATCCTCCTTGCCAAATTATGGACATGAGGTCTACAGTCCTAGCATCATATACCTCTGTGTGGATACAATGCAGTTATCCTGTGGAGGCAGCATCATGGCCACCATTAACAGCTGCACAGATCAAAGCTGATAGATGAGTTCTTGAGTGTTATAGAACACCCCATCAGCATTGCCTGTGGTCTAGGAGAAACATAGTGCACCAAGAGGATTGTTGTGAGAAAAAAATAAGAATAAAAGATAAAAAAAAGAAACTAAAGGATGTGTTCAACCAGCAGCTGGAGCAATGGGGTCATGTTCTGATTTGCCTTTAGGGGATTAAAATCCAGTCTTTATAAGTCAGAGTTTTGTATGTACCTTGAAGACCAATTCATTTAATTGCCTTTTAAGCTGGACAACTGCACAAACTCTGAAGTGTTGTCAAGTTACAGGGTCACCCTTGTTTTAACTGTACTGCATTCAGTCTGTAGATATTTTGCTGTATGTTCACAAAGAAAAAGGCACAGTTCAGAAGCTAATTTAAAACATACAGGAGAAAGTTCCCTTTGTAAAATTGCATATCTAACTGGTTCCTGTTATATAAGAGATTCAAAAAATGGAGAGGATCCATAATTCCAAATTTTCTTCTTGTGCAAATTGATGTAAACTTAATAAAACTTGTTGAGAGGTACAAAACAAAAGCAAAAGGTATAATTGTTAGGCAGCATCCTGGTGTAATTCTTAGTGTAAAAGGTAGTTAGTTTACTAGTTCTTTCATATCATGATTTAATCCTTGAGGGCACCACTACGACAATTCTGTTATTCATACCATAGTTGTCTTATACATGGAACTACACCTGTGAAACCATAGAAATGCAAAGTTGATGCTATGTTTTATTCAATATCCTTACAAACTGTATTGAGACACAGAATAAAAATTTGTTGTACTATTGATTAAAAGAAAGACATGTATAGATCAGTTGATAAAGAGAAAAAAACAAAAGCAGAGTTAAAAGTGAATGAGGCAGAGAAAACTTTAACAGATCTTTAAATACATTAATTTAAAAAATCAGATGTGAAAAAAAACACAAAACAAAACAAAAAAAAACCCAATAAATGACCTGAGCTAAATATGTTTTAGGTGAAATAGATGTATCCAAGCAAGGAAGTCCTGATTCAATTTAGGGCATTAAAGGAACTAGACAATGTAATAGCTGAACCACTAGCAATTATGTTTAGGTATTGTAAAGAACTGAATAACAAACATATTATTTATCCTTGAAAGGGAGAGTATGGAGGACATGGAAAATTATACCTCACAGCACTTAAATTTAATCCCTGCAACAAATCATTAAGCAGTCAGTTTAACTATCTAGAAGGCAAGATGGTGATAAAAACTATCTCATATTAGTTCTTCCAGAGTAAATCAAGCCAAACAAGCTTTCGGAAAGGTGGCAAATATAAGTTACTTTGACTTCGGTACAATTTTTGGCACCATCGCAAATGGTACTCTGTGATTATGTGATTCTCAGATGCATGATGGGGAAGTGTGGTGAAGATGAAATCTCCATCATATAGGTGTGCAATGGGCCAGAGAAAAATCACAGATAACATGTACTTATCACCAATATTAGAAGACATCTTAAGGGCTCTAAGGGAGACTCTTTGGAACTCAGTTATATTCGATATTTTTTGTAATAACAGAAGATGATATAAAGGTTCCATTTATGCTGTTTGCAGCTGAACCATGTAGGTATCAAAAGGGCTAGCAAACCATTTAGATAAAGATGAGGATGAGAATAAAAGCCAGCTTTTGAAGTAGACTCAATGTCATTAAATCAGAAAAGTCACAAAGAAAAACAATGGGTAACAAAAAATGATATGAGATATATACAGGTTCACAAAAGCAAGTACTATTTTTGCCTCTATTTTTTGGTATGCTCTAAGTAAAGGGTCATATTTGGAGCACTATTACCTTGAGCTCAGCACATTGGAGGGGATGCTCGGCCTATGGGAGGTCACCTGTCATTTTAATTGCTGTGGACTGGATCAAAAGTGTGCGCAGTATAGTGAACTGAGGCAAGATCCAGTGTGGGCTAGGGTGAAAAAGGGCAAGATTTGTGCATTGTGATAGTCATGGTGTCATAACATAATGATTCATCATTCTTGGTGAAGAGTTGCCAAAGAAGCCATTTTCTATCCAGAGAAAGAACCAAAAATAATATCATGACCAATTGCAAAGCTCCAAAGATTTTTTTTTAAAGTGCTGAATATTCAATAAATCAGTTGTAATTAAGTTTTAATTAGGGATTAGAATTTGAAACAATCTATGGTTTCTGGGATTTCAGTATTTTGAATAAACAATGAAGACACTGGTCTGCTCTCTTAAATATGTATTTTAGTGTGTGATTTTTTTGTAGAGTAAACCTTTTTTAATGAATCTTTCCTTTAGATTTGGTTCTTCAAAATTTCCTAAGCCAGGTTTTTATAAGCAATATCAGCAAAGTTTTGAGCAGTGATGATGCATCATTCTTTCTTGTCTTAGACATGCAAAAATTACAAGAAATGACAGACAGGATTGAAATTGTTTAATTTTTATCTATCTGAGAATTGTTTGGAAGAAACTCATCATACTTATTCTTTCCTTCCTCTTCCCTACTGTCAGCTTATGACTTTCCCAATCTGACATATGTCTTTGCTCAGGTCCTACTTGTCTCCCCTTGGGTAATATTTCAGCATGGAGAGAAAAGATGTGCCTCTTCATTCAGTGACATGGTATCAGCTGGACATCTAGTCTCATTTCTCAGCTGTTTTAGAGGCAAATTTATTTGCAGTTTGCTTCTATTTCTCATGCGCTGGGGAACCTATACCTACACTACCACCAAACAGCAACAAGGATAAACCCGCTTCTAACCCAATAAAAATGCATTTGGCTCCTCTGAAAAGCTCCAGTATGTAACCACCATTGCAGCAATGAAAGAGAAAAAACATTCCAGTTCTAAAAGTTCTCATTACTTTGTTTCTACAACAGATTGAAAGAATTACTTGGATTATGGTATCATAGGTGGGGACTACTAACCTGTATCTCAGTAAGAGTTGCTTCTAGCATATTGAATCCTTTCTTAGCTGTTCCTTACGCCCCCAGATATCACATGCTTGTCCTCTTCTCTGAATCAATAGAATGAGGAAACTTTCAAAGTCACTATTCTTTGCACTCTTCTCAGTCAAGACAGTATAAGGCATCAGAGCTATATTTCTACAACTTCACAACAGCTCTCTTAAACTCCATTTGATAATCTTCATCTTTTTTCTAGCTTTCCATACCTATTAATTCCATGTGCACATCTGGAGTGCTGGAAGTATGTCATTCATCCGGTATCTTGCCTACAATACATGAAAATGCCGTACTTTGAATACTGAATAAGAACTTGCTAGTTTATAATAATGTTCTTTTTTATCAATACATGGATAAAAATACATGTTTTTAATTTAAGAGTAGAAAACAAAGAATGTTTCACAATCTGAGTCAAGTTATGCATTTGCATAAATTTAATGAATGTTCTGAAATTTAATGTCTGCTCTCAACCTCCTCTGGTAAAACGTGATGATTGAAGGAACAGAAATGTCTTATTTCAAAAGGTCTTATGACATGAAGTTGGCAAACAGAAAATTCAAGCTGATAGAGCATTTATAGTTAGCTATGGAGGCAAGGTAAAGGTGTCAGAAAGTTATAAGTTGTTTTGATTTAAGGTTTTCACTTTAATACATTATACAATTCCCTGGCCATCACCTTTGGATCAGGCTGTGGATTCCTAAGTTGACTCCAAGGATATCTGGATCTTACAAGGACTTATTTATACATAACTTCCTTCCTAAGGTAATTTCAATTTTTTCACTGGGAATGTTCACTTGAATAAAATTAAGCATATACCAGAGTGTCATAGGGAATCTTAAGCAGGAAATATAAAATTTACATTTCCAATAGAAATATTAATATCACTATGTTACATTTACTATACTGCATTTATGATGCTATATTCATTTAACAACACAAAACACAATATGTTAAAGAGTTTAGAAGAAAAATGAGCAGAGATAACACTTCACAACTAATGTTTTTTTCTGTGTTATTCCTGATATTCAAGGCATGTTTTCTTAAGAATTCTCAAAAATTTTGCTGTGCATATTTCAATGAGACTTTTGTTCTTTCTTATGAAAACAGTCAAAGTGTCATTAGCTTATGTCAGTTTTGCTAAGTCGTGCAATGGGGATTGAAAAGTGATGCCACAAAATTTTGGAGAGTGCCACATAATTTCACAATGACATCTACAATAAAAACAATGGAGTGTGCAAAGGTGATGTTCTGATGATATCTCTGTGGGAGGCAAAATGGAGACTAGCAACAGTAATACAATTCAGGACAAAAAAAAGAAAAAGATACCTTTAAGTATAGGAATTATATAAATAGAGCAAATTATATCAGCTCTAAATATAAGCATTTTGTACCTGCATATCCAAAACTTTGGACTATAAATTGAGAATTCTGCTCCAGAATTGGTGGAGAAAAAAGTAAATAAGGAATCACAAGACCAATGCAACCATTTGACACCAAAAAAAACCCCCTATAGGATGCATAAGTTGAGACATTTGTATTCGAGATACAAAAATAGTCACGTTGCAGTGGTGGTATTTCCTTAGTAATATCATGTGAAATTTTAGTCATTCAGTTAAAGAAAAAAAAAACCCAAAACTTCAGACTGGGAGAACTGAATGAAAGAGCTGTCAGAATCATCAAGGGAACAGAGCTTTTTCCGTAAAAGGACTAAAATAGCCTTATTCATGTGATTTTCAAAAATAAAAAAAAAATAAAAAAAAAAGAAAAAGGAAAGAAAAAGGAAAAAAGAATAAGAAAAAAGAAAATGAGGCAATAAAACCATTCTTTAAAATATATAGCAGGCTGGCATTAGAAAGCCATATAAACCCAACAATAATTTGAAACAAATGACATTGATTTGGACTGGAAATCAATAAAGTAGAAGACTGAAATTACAAGAGTATGTAATCTGTCAAAAGACAGAAACTTTAAATAGAAATTGAATACTTCTGGAAACCAAAATCCTAGTATTTCAGGGTGTAATAACAGCAATTCAGGAAAAGATCATGCATTTCAGTATGTTTCAGTCAGAGGATTCAACATTATAACAAAAGGTATTGATTAAAGTTGGACATAACTTCTGTAGTCCTTAAAAAGATGAGACAGTGAGCCAACATTTATGCAGCAGTAAGAAGCAGTTTTCATGCAGTTTGCTTTCTGTATACCCATCCAGATTTAAAAGTCCCTCATAAAAAATCCAGCTAAACTATTCCAAAAGTGTTTATATGTACAAGTCCTTTAAATTTAAGGACCCTTATACCAAGTTTACCGTGGTGTAATTCTACTTCACCAAACATATTCTTGACTTCACCAAGACAAATTTGACATGGCTCAGAATTAAGTCTATCCTAGGCTTAACTTTGAAAGAAGCTAGCTGAGATTGTGCAGGGAAATATCAATGTAGTATGCTATGCAGGCAGTGGTCTTCTGTGGACTTGATTTCGATTTCATGACTGTTTCACTGCAAGTGTCTGAATGGATATTTTCTAATTTCCAAAGCTCCATATAGGTTATGAATCTCCATTATAATGGGATCGGCAGTTTCTATTTTATTTTTTTTTCTTATTGTTGTAGTAGATCTTTAATATCTTATTTTACAAACCTACACCTTCTACAGCATTAGGAGACTATTCAAAAACGTGTCCAGCTGCATTTACTTCAAAGCTCCTTTTTGCATCTCCAGTTGATTGTCTGTGTAATTACCACAATATAAGTGAAAGCACAACAATATTACAATTTTTAAACTATGAATTTCAATGGAAAAAAAAGAACAAAAACTCCAATGCTTCTGAATTTTTTTGTCTTAAAAACCAGATATATGTAACATGCCATATATAACAGAGATAAGAAAGGCATTACACATCTAAGTTAAAAAAGCATTTTTTTCTTCAGTGCACTTTAATAACAGTATTTAAATAAAATGTTATAAATAATGTTTTCAAAAACAGGCCTATTTCTCCAAACCTTTGAATATTCCCCCAGCCTGACACACAGTCCAGCTCCCTGTGAAGGTCTATGCTGTGTTACACAGCCATGTCCTTACCTCCCCAAGAGGTCAGTGGCAGATGACTCTGCTCAGAAATGCCCTCCCCAGAATGAGCTTCAGATCTGCACTTTCCTGTGCTGTTGAGTCTTCTCAAAAGCCTTGGCTTCAACAAGAGTTAAAAATTTCATTTGAGGTGCTCAGCACAATCTAATATGTAAATCCTGGATGAAAAGGCTGTGCCAAAAATCCAAAATAACCTTCAGTGAAGGAAAAAACGGAATTTTGGGGACCTATTTATGCTCAGCGCCTGAGGTTTAGGGACAATTTACAGCAAGATGTAACATACAACAATTAATTTGCTTTGTTTTGACAGCTATATGCCCACAGTATAAATTCAGAAAACTGTAATTAAAAAAAAAAAGAAGGAAAAGAAAGAGTTTGACTAGTAGCATATTAGATTCAAGAGGAATTTGAGCCTGCGTTCTCTGAGCATATTCTGAATCCTTGGTTATTTCATTATCTAAAATTGCAATGGTCATATTTCTTGCCTAGCCCTATTCAGGCTCTCTGCACAAACTGAATTTCATCCATTAAGCAGATTGAGGATGTTCTTACTATATTGTTAGTGTCATTGTCAGCAATGATTTATGTTTAAAAGAATGTGGACAAATGAGCTCAGATTCATATGTGGTGGTATTGTCCAGAAACTGTTTGTCATTGGTGGAAAAATATATAATATCATTTTAAATAAATCATCTATTATTCTCTACTTTATTAAGAGCCGATAATTACTCTGCTAGCCTTGCTCAGTATGTATTATTTCATCTTTTGTTGTTAACTACTGGAATTACTATCTCTGTGGTTTGGAAATAACTCAATACTCTTTCATTTGACAGATGGCTTACCAAAATCTGGGTAAGTCTTACCCATGAGGAAAAAAAGCCTCCAAAATATTAGCCCCAGGAACAATTCATAGTACAGATATCTGAATATGTGACTATTTTTAGTTTTATGCTGCAGCTGGAATTAAGGTCTTTGTAATGCTCTTTTCCTTACACTTCCAAGTGACATGGATTGAGTAGGATGTACATAAGTAGCCTGAGTGTATGGCAGAGTCTTAGTACCACTTTTCCAAATTAGATACATCCTACCATGTTCTTTGGGAGGTGTAGCTTCCAATTTGATTCCAAGCAAGTGTACTGGAAATCAGACCTTTCAATTATCATTCAGAAAGTCTGAGTTTACTCTGAAATTTTCAAAGCCAGTGTAGCCTTATGCCCAAACCAGGCAACTCTGTACAACTTGGACCTCCATAATTTCTTTCATCAGGCTAAGTCACAGAAAGAAGAAATTTTCTCTCATTAAAACACAGGATAACTAGAAAACATGAATGAGCTTTTCCACACAAATCTGAAATAGAAACTGGAGTCTTCAAGACACATGGAAGCTGAAAACAATTGCTTTAATTTTACCTTATTCTACTGAAATAATAGAGGAGAAGGGAGCAGTTGTGAAACAGTGGAAGAAAGCAGCATGTTATCAGAAGTGAGGTGGTAAGACATTAGCACTTTCTGTATGTATGGATAATTATGGCTTACAGAAAACTGAGGGGTTAGCCGATAATATGGGACTTTTATAACCAGTAGTTTAAATAATTAGTTTTTAATGAGAGTCAAATTCAAACCATCTTGCTCAAAATAAATAGCCTTCCCCCAAACATGCCATATTGAGTTTACCAGTTTAAAAAACAGAATGTTTATCATTTGGATAAGAATTTAAAATTTGACCTTAGCTTGGGCAAAGAAGGCCATTTTGTGGATTTCATCATTTTTAGTCCTGACACATGCTGCTATCTGAGACTAGGTCACAGGCATGCTTAGCCACTGCTAAAACTTCTATTCATAGCCTTCCTTTAGGCTGTTCATTTGTACCTACACACAAGGAGCATTAGTGCAATGTAATCATGGATTTAGGAAACTTTGTCATCCTTCCTCTATCATTTCTTCCCTTTCTTACTCCTTTTTGTCTCACATTTTTTGTGTAGGCAGAGCTCAGAATGGAGGAAGAGGAGGGCAAGTCCCCTTTTTCCGCAGGAATGACTGGGGGAACAGGATATTCCCTTTGATATGAAGGTTCCCTCATGAAGACCTTCATTCCTGGTCTGTCATGCTGTTCATTTCAGCCCCAGCATTCCTGTTTTTAGGGCTGGTGGAAGACATTCTGACTAGGGTATTGTTCTTTCACTCCTGCCTTCCTTCACTGCAATCAATCCATATGTGAAAGACCCTACTTACAAATTCTCAGCAGTGTCTTCTACTTGACTGTTATCACCTTAAAGAAATCTTTTCTTTTTCCTTCTTTTCCTTCTTTTTTTCAAGAACTTCCACTGTGTTCAATGTGACTTTTGATGATGAAGAAAAGATTTTAATTTGAAATGGAAGGAACATATATGTTATTGTTCTCTGATCATTGCTATAACATTTATTCTCAAATGTATCATATGAATTTCTTTCAAAAATATTTTGGACAAAATTATTCCAAATAATAAAATTGTTTTCTTTTTGTCAAAAATGCTCAATGCCCACTATGCATGGGAATAAGAAATTACTACAGCTCTTGTGGTAAGATGAGATAAATACAATTTGCTGGATATCAAATGTTTTGAAACATACCATAGCATTGACTGACAAGTGGAAAGACAAGAAAATAAATGATGCAACTTTTTCTTTACTCTGCTTTTCAAAAAGCTAAACCACTGTGTTGCTATGTAAATAAAGTATGGCTAGCCTGAAGCTGAGAAATGCAGCTAATTATGTGCTTTTCCAAGACAAGCCATGCTAATTTGTTCTAATGTTTACATTTCCATTTTAATGAGCTTTTCTAGCTTCCACAAAGTTTGCAATTCTGTTCTAAATACAATGAAAAGCATTTATGGTGGTGTTTGGCTTGTAACAAACCTCTATGACCCTGTGATTTTAACTGTAGCTGTTGTATAGTATGTCTTCAGTAAGCATGATATCTTAAGACGTAAGGAGCACTTCATAAAGCAGCTCAATGACATCTGCATAATAGAACACTGATGGCTGACTGGACAGACCACTCCTACATGAAAGGGTGTGTGCTCATGTGTCTGGATACATAAAAAGGAGGAAGCCAATAATTATGAAACAGGCAGATCAACTACCCTTTCTATATGTTTGTAGGTTTGTGCTGATTACTCCAAAATGATTAAAAATAAACTTTACCTTGTTGGTTATTAAATTAAACTCAAGTGAAGGAACAAAAATTATGTAGATATAAACCTCAGGCTTGTCTGCATTATGAAGAATTCTGTGCACAACAGTGAGTCTTAAATATGTACTCGCTGGCCAAATAATACCTACTACTTTGTACCAATGAAAACCAAACCAAATAACATGTAAGTTCAATCCTCCTTGAGATTCAGTCAACTACTAGCTGCCAGGTTCCAGGGTAAAGAAGGATCACACCTGGGTGGTAGCACATAAAAATGAGAATCTCATCAAATGAGCTGGGCTAGTTCTGAATGATATACTGAGATCAAGATATAGTATATTTGAGAAAAAGAAATACCTTTTTTGAAGGATGGTGCTGTTTGCTGACTGGAGGTACAGTATTTTAGAAAAAATAAAACTGATAAGCCCAAAAGTAACAATCAGGGAGAGCTGAGGGACTAACATGACTATCAAAGAAAGAATCGGTACTTTATTTCATTGATATCTCTTGGTTCTTTTGATTAGCTTGGACACAGTTTTTATTATTTGTCACCCCTTATCTC
This sequence comes from Hafferia zeledoni, assembly GCA_035583235.1. Lineage (NCBI taxonomy): Eukaryota > Metazoa > Chordata > Aves > Passeriformes > Thamnophilidae > Hafferia > Hafferia zeledoni. Next base: position 41,661,820 of record JAWWEV010000001.1, read on the forward strand.
TGGGAAAAAGGAAAGTGTCTGTCACAAAGTTAAGAAGTGAAACCTACTAATGAAATATTTTTTCATCCCATAAAAAAAGATAGTAATGAAAGCAGAAAACCAGCAATTTCTCTTGGTGATTATTACAGCTCCTAAATATGGTATGTGAATTGAATATTATATTTTGCATATTTAGCATTTAACCTGATCTTCTTCACCAGGAGGCACAGAACATTTACATATCGAAAACTGTACACTTGAATAATTATCTAATAGCCATAAACAAGGATTCAGCCAAGTCGTATAACCATTATCTGTATAACAAATTACTTTTAGGAGCATGGTTGTTCACTGTTCTAGACAGTTAAATGTCTTCAATTATGCTCATGATAAGGTTTAATGAAAATAAAGTTTTATGGGATTTTTTACACTTTGCCTGACTTTGTTAATATGACCTTTGGACTCATCATTAATTTTTCTGGCATTCAGAAATGTTCTCTATCTTAAGCTTGCTATTCCCTTATGTTTATAACTGCACAAACACACATTATTTGGATCCTTTAACTATCTGTCTCTTTGCAGTAATGAGGCAAAATACACAGATAAACAAATTAAATGAGGAAAAAAGTATTCAATCCTTCATTTTCCTCCTCAGTTCCTTACAATGCTATGAGAGAGCAATCCCCTCATGGACAGAAGACTCTGTAAAAATAAAAGGCAAAAGGTAAACTTCTTCAGTGCATACAGATATGTTTGGTTTCATCTAAATCAGAGAAGACGTTGCAGTTTTACATAAATGTTCAAAAGCACCTGTTCTAGGGACCATCCAATGTCAGTAATATTGATATGCTTCCAAATTACTAGCTTGAAAAGATTCCAGATTAAATAAAAATAATAATAATGTAGATTTGTGTGTTGCCCCTCCTTATTAGACAGACCTGTCAACGTCCATAAATAGCTGCCGTAAGTGACATCTTTATGAATTTTAACAAACAAGTCTTTGGTAAGAACCATGGGTAGGTGGCCTTCCTAAAAGGACACCATTAAAGACAATCTTCATTAAGGACAATCTCTGAATAATAGACAACAGAAACTGTTCAATTATCATTACAGTGATCACAGGATCAAAGTTACAATTTATATGGCAAAAAAACACCACTTAATTTCTCCTTGAATACTCCATTTATGGATTAGTTTTTGAGAGCTCTAAAATACTCAGGTATATGGGGTTCACCTTGGAATTTAGTCTACATATAGATGTTCTTTTCTTGTTGAAAAGAGAGCTATCAACTGGCCAGCTCATAGCTCTGTCACCTGACTGACTGTTCACTACAGCTGTCACATTAGGTACTACTTCCCCTCTCATCCATAGATGGTTGATTGTGTAAGCCTTCCCTAAACCATTCTGACTAAAATAAACCAGAATAAATTTAGAGGTTTAAAGATGAGCCTTCTGCACTTTGGAAAGATGCACAGAGTTCATCCTCTGGCCCAGGAGAAAAGCAGTAGGGCATGATGTGATCAGAATAGACACCTTTTCATTCAAAACAGAGTGGCTTCATCCAGAGTGCCTGCAGAATTATCTCTGGCCCAATTACTGCTCCCTGAACCCTAAGTGGGTGTTGTCCATGGCAGTCTGATGTTTGCCTAAAACCATGCCAGACAGAATGCTAGCAATAAATCAGAACAGGCAGTCCCAGGACATTGCTTAGGCCTGAGTCCTGATTCTAATTTACTGATGTCATAAAACAAGGTAACTGAAGCTGAGAGACAGTGCCAATGCCAGGACTAGGTTGGGGGGAAATGGGGTGGTTGGAGCAGAAATTTCCTCCTTCGTTAGAGAACATTTCTCTCCCTCATCTAGAATCACACCCCATATCCTGATCTCTTTCCATTTCACTTTTATTGCCGAGCATGCAGAGGATGGTTGCCTGCTGCTGTTTCATTTAGCTCAACTGCTGTACCTACAAATGCCAGACCTGCTGAAAATCAATCCAAATAGATACTTATAAGATTTCATATAAAGAAATCTCTTTGTTTTGAGCTTAATTATTTGGAGATTCAGGAAAGAATACAACTTAGCTTCACTGAAAATAAGGGAAATAGGTGAGAAAAAAAAGCCTGGAAATTAGGGGGAAAGAAGAACAATTATATTTCCACAATCAAGTAACAAATCAGGCAAAATGTCTGAAATAAAGCTGCCTGTTATTTTACTTGTTGCATTTAAAAATAGGAATGCCAAGAAACATTTCTAATTTCATTACTCACAGTGTTCCAGGAATGTGAAAGGACATGCATGTGATAGTGTTCCTTCAGTAAACATACCACCACACTTCAATAGTAATGCAAAGCATTACCACAGCAGCCTAAAGCATAAATGCATATTAACCTGTGTGCAGGAAGGTTTCATGTTGTCCTCAACCTTTGCACAACAATTTCATGCTTCATTTGGACACTTGAAAAGTGGTTTTGGAAGTAGCTAAGAGACTTATCTTTTAAAGAAGTTAGTAAGTAGGAATTTTATGCCCATTCTTTCCTACTTTCAAAATTCAGTAGTTAAACCCTGAAGTAATTTTCAGTGAAAATGTATAAATGGCACTGCCATTATCATAGAATCATAGAATGCTTTATGTTGGAAGGGAACTTAAAGATCATCAAGTTCCAATCCCCATGTTGTGAGCTTGCAGGCTACCTTCAGGTACTGGAAGGCTGCAAGCATGTCATCCTGAAGCTTTCTTTTCCATGTTGAACAATCCCAATTCTCTCAGCCTTTCCTCCTAGGAGAGGCGTTCCATTCATCTAAAAAACACAAAATAATTAAAGTGACTAAGAAAATTGTGTTACTTCAAATTTTGATATAAGCAATAGATAAATATTTTCTTCAGTAAAAGCCCTTATTGAGGTCTAAGCTTACATGGATCAGTAAGGACCACCCATCTTCATGGTCCCTAGTCAAAGGTTAGTTCTTGCTGTGCTTTCTGCACTAGTTGCCTTTTGTTCCAGGTGCAACTCAGAAAAGATATTACAGCAAGACCTGTGTTTTTCTCCATTCTAGCCACCTTCATAAGGAGTATGCTTTGATCAGCAGTATGCTGAATTCACTTGGTACATTTTGAAGCATTTTTCTTGCATCGACAATTGGTATATTTTCTAAATGGATAATTTATTACTTATCTTTGTACTCTACTTGTATTTCATATGAATTTCTTGTTGAGAAACAAACATTTCTGTTTGTTTTCTCCATCCCTCTGAGTGATCCTGGCCTGTAAATTCAAAGTCCCACCAGTTATAAATTACTTCACTTCTTCCAGCAAGATACTAGAGAACACTCTGAGGAAAATGTAAATTATTTAAATAACGGTAATTCCATCAGTCTGTATATATGGGCTGATATAATGTTATGTTTAATTAATAAATTTCTTAAAGAAAGCCATCAGACCATTAAAGGGCATAAACTATTTATGAGGAAAAACAGAAACTGTTTTACCTCCAAATTTGGTTCCTTCTGAGTGATGTGTTTTCAAATGCAAAGCCTGACAGTTGGAAATGTCTATACTGGAACCAATAAACATAATTTCTGTTTTTTGTCCAAAACTTTCTTCCCAAGCTCTTACTTATTCCCATCAGGTGTAAAGTAGAAGCTGCCTTTTTCTCCCTCCCTTGATTCATTGATCATCATGGAGCTGATGAACTGGGGAGAGCAAACCAAGAACATTACAAGAAGGCTTTCTGTTGTGTCAGGATATTTCCTGGATTTTGTTTGGCATTTTTTTTGTTTGGTTTGGTTTGGTTTAGGTTTTGCTTTGTTTTAATTGCAATGATATTTAGTTGAGTTCATTACCAAGAACTTACCAAATATTGTTGGAGATGTAGCCTAGAGGTGACAAAGCCTTATCATCTTCAGTATCAATTAAAAGATCAATGTACTCCTTCAAACAAAAGTCTACAATTACTCTTGTTGTACCTACAAGTTTATCCCAGAAAATGTTCTAAACCATAACTGAAGACTACTAGTTTCACACAGCATTTCCCAAGTCTGTAAGATGAAATCTACTTAGTAATTAATTCCATTCTGGTCAATGAAAAATTCCATCGTGCTTTGCAGTGTGTTTTTAGCATGTGCCTTGTCCCATGTCCTTGCCTGATGCAAATTTGGAGGCCCAAATCTGTGTTTTTTGGAGGTTCATAGAAATGTTATAACTGATTTTGATGAGACCTCAGCAAATTCTCTGAGCAAAAGTAATTCTATTTTAATTTCTTCTTCATTTAGTATCTTTTTTCATTATTTCCCTTTATATGTCCAAGATATCTGGCAAGACAGTTCAGTTTGTTGTACAGTGTGTTATTTGTTGATATGCTGCCTTTAGAAGTCACAGTTCTGTCTTTCTGCAGCCTGTAAGCTATTAAAAAAAAAAAATTAATTCTTTGTTGTAGTTTGGAATTATTATGTAAATTCTCTCTCTTGCCACTCTTAACGACTTTAGCTAACTGTTAACAAAGAAGGTCGTTGACTGTGAATTGCCAGGGTGGAGACAGGTTGGTTCTTTTGTTTCTGGGGACATTCTTT
>JAWWEV010000001.1:41666465-41676592 GCA_035583235.1 Hafferia zeledoni
GTTAAGAACAGTTACCCTTCTTGTATTAAAGTTCCTTTTCTTAAATTTGATAAAGAGTAGCGTGATTATTTGAGGAGAAGGTCCCCTCCCCCTCTTGTGAGTAAACATCTTAGTTCTTTCCCCTCAAACCAAGACACTCTTAAACAAACCTGATGATTGCAGCTAGATGAGCATAAGGTGTAAATTTTCCTTTGGGTTAGATCCTGTTTCATAAATGTCCTGTTACATTTTGTTTATGTTATGAGGTTGTGGCATCAGAAGGACTGCAGGGGTGTCTGGTGTGACAAAACACCAGGAGCTGACCCCATCTTGAACACACAAACAGCTCCACTCAGTTCCAAAACAGACTCACCACTGGCCACAGCTGAGTCCATCAGTGATGCTGGTGGCACCTCTCTAGACAACAGGTTTAAGAAAGGGTGAAAAAAAAAGCTGTGCAGCAGCTGAAGAGAGAAATGACAATATGAGAAAGAAACAGCCCTGCAGACGCTGAGGTCTACGAAGAAGGAATGGAAGGAGGTGCTCCAAGTGCTGGAGCAGAGACTCCCCCACTGCCCATGTGCAGCCCATGGTGAGGCAGCTGTGCCCCTGCAGTCCATGGATGTCCATGGTGGAGCAAAGATCCACCTTCAGCCGTTGGACATTCCCACACTGCTGCAGACATGTCCTTGAAGGAAGCTGCAGCCCAAGGGGGAGCCTGGCAGGAACTGGAGCCTGTGGAGAGGGGCCCACACAGGACCAGGTTTTCTGGCAGAACCTGTGATACATGAGGCACTCACACTGAAGCATTTAAATCCCAAAGGAATGGAAAGAACCCATTTTGGAGCAGGAGAAGAGTATGAGGAGGAACAAATGGTAGAGACAGGTGGTATGTACTGACCATAACACCTATTCCCTGTCCCTCTGTTCCTACTCTGTTATTAATTGGCAATAAATTAAATCAGTCTTGTCCAAGTTGAGTTTATTTTGCCCGTAAAGGTAACTGATGAGTGATATCCCTATCCTTATCTCAATCAATGAGCTTTCCATGTTATCTTCTCTCCCTGTCCTGGAAAGAAGGAGAGAATAGCTGGGTGGTAGCCAACCAAGGCCGGCCCACCACACCTGTCTTTTTGGAATCATCTTTGCCTTGGTAACTTCCATAGGATGTATGGGAGTAGTCTTTAAAGCTTAAGACTTTCAATTATCTCTGAAAAAAATATGCAGAAGTTTCTTAACTGATCTTTAATTGATGAACAAACATCCTCCTTGCTCACTTGTCCCAAAACACTTAGTCATTCTCTAAATCTGGACTGATGTATTGTCACAGAAACAGTTTTGTTTCCATAAGCAAAAGAGTGGCATGATAATCAGGAGGAGTAACAGGTCAGTAATGACACCAGCACTCAAAGACTCCACATACTGAAGTGTTTGTGGTGGTACATGATAAAATTTCATACTATTGCTTCTGGCTCAGAGGCAAAAATCAGCTGCCAAATGCAGTGGGGTTTTTAAATATTATTATTTTTTCTGATTAATGGCCAGAAATCTGTCATTTTTTTAACTTCCAAATTGCTTTTCCATTAATCAAATGGATATGCTTTCACTCCTTTAGTGTTCTTAGCCATGTCCTCAGCTAAAAACAGTATGAAAAATATTGCTTACTATGGCAGGAACTATAGCCAGATACTTTGATTTAAAAGCTTATATTCATGAGGTTTCTTTCGTGACAGTGTTTTTAGATAATACCTTCAATTTCCCTAGTCCAACGCATTGATGCATCTCTAATGAGTTATCCTTGGATGCCAAGGTGCGTGACTGTCCTTATATGCTACTGCAAAAGAAATGATTAACATTATTTTCTTAGTGAGCTACAGTAATGGCTTTCGACTGCTGCCAGGATCAGCAGTGAGGCTGTATACAGCTAGGGATTGGTGTAAGTGCAGTAAGGCTTCTGGTTCTTGAGCTCTGAGGGCACCATGCATGGGGCAGTCAGCCACAACCAAGTTCCCCCAGGCAGGATGGAAATTGATAATGTGAAAAGCTTCTGGGAAAAGGTTTCAGGAATGGTCTTAAATTGTTTTTTTTTGGTAATTCAATCCTTGAAACTCTGTCCGTGACAGATGAACGAGGGAATTATCATATTAATGTATGTATCTCTGGCAAAAAAAGTCCATTGTGTTTGTGAGGAAAGTGTTCATCATCCAGCTCAATTATATCAGAGGATAATATAAAACTAACAACCATGTATTTTTTATCAAAATCTGTAGTGTTCATCATAAATAGGCAACACCTCATTTGTGAGGTACTTCAATCATTATAGACAATGTACTAATGCTTTCCAGGTGTCATTTGGCACCTAATAGCTCAAATAAATTCCCCTTACTAAGTTTACTTTCTAAAAGCTCCCCAGCACTAACAGGCCTGATTTACTTATTGTTTCTATTACAGAGGAAAAGCAAAAAAAACCTGAAAAACTCTGCTTTCATTGGGACATAAGCTCAGCTTTTTGGAAGCTGACAGTTCAGATGAAAACCTGACAGGAGGTCAGCAACCCTTCTCTATCCTATGGACACAGAGTGAGCAGAATAAACTCAGACTTCATGGCTAGATAAGACAGGCTGTTCCCAAGGGCTAGATCTGTTAATAACTCCAGCTTTTTCCATAATGCTCTGTAAAGCTTTCCTATCATTTCTGTTGTGAAGAACCATAAGGCTTGCATAAACAACATATTATCTTAATTGTTCTGGAAAAAAAAAAAAAAATCTGAAAATGTATTGGGTTTTTTGTCTTTTTTTTTTTTTCTTCCACTAAATGTAGTTTAACAACTCTCCACCCTGCCATACCTACATTTAATACATTTTGGTACAATTTCTCACTGATGTCAGGCCAGCTGTTGTAGTTGAGTTTCCCAACTGTTCAGGCATAAAACTATGTACCTGTTATTCCCTAGAATGTCAATATTTTAACTATTGTGAGAAAAAATTCAGGCCTTAGTATTAAAATCAATTCAAGAAAATAAAAGAATTTTCTTTCTCTCTCTCTTTTTTTTTTTTTTCTGCTAATAAATAATACATTAAGTGGCTTGACTTAACTCACTTATAGTGTAAGAACTGGAACTCAGCAAGTTGTGCTTTAAAGTATAGGTTTGATACAGCCACTATAACCTGGAAAATATCTTGTTATCAAAATGAACTCTTTTTTAACACAAAGAAATGAAAAACTAGAAGAGGCAGCTGATTTTAAGTGAGACGAGATTTGCCATAAAGAAGACACAAATGAAGAAAGTAAGTGATTGGGTAACACAATTTGAAAAAAGTGATGGAATGAAACAGTAGAAAAACAGTGACTTTAAAGAAACTGATGAGTGAAAAGATACTCAAGAGAAAAAACTGATATTGAAGTTCTGAATACTCACTACTGAAAGAGTACATGAATGTGAGCACAGCATACAACTCTTTCTGTTCAAATTCTGGTATGCATCATTTAATAAAAGACAAAACTTTTTTGAATATGAATAGGCTAAGAAAATCTCTTTTTTCTTTTAAATAAATGCATGGAAAGTCATACAATGTGATACACATAAAAAGAAAAGCACTTTCTCAAGAAAGTTTTAAAAATATTTGTGTTAACACAATAGAATAATGCCATAAAAAATAAATTCTCCTATTCACAAGGACTTAGTCCTCCTTTAAAATTTAAGTGTCTTATAGTAAGTTACCATACTTCAAATTATGCTGGATAATATTCTTCATAATTTTTTCTTGATTTCACTAATGTCTACCAGTGTTGTAGGATAGTCTAGAGGTAGTGGAAAGGGGAAAATATTTGTAATTTCTCATCAGAAAAACTGATAGCACTGGCTAGTTATCCTCTCCAACTGCAGGGCACAAAGCATAACATAACTGGCAAATGTGATGTCAAGCAAAAAATCAATATCAGTGCATGTAACATTTTACCTCTTTCTTCTCTCACCTCTTTACTTACATTCTTTGGTAAGTATTACTGTTGCTGAATGTTCACAGATACTCAGCAAGACAAATGCCACTTAATTTAATGTAATTTTTTTATTGCCATAGGCTATTGATTTTTTAAAAACCTTTTTAAAGAAATGAAAGTATTTGCCAGATTTACTCTATTATTTTTAATCATTACATCAGTCTAATATAGATTTGACTCCTGAGTTATTTTGGATGTTGTAGGATTGTGGATATACAGATTAAAGATTCATACAGTATGTAAGATTTCCTGTGATCTGAAATACCGTATATAGTTCATAAAAACTGCATTTTAAAATTTCACGTCAGAAGATTTATGCATTATCTCCCTTGAAATAACTCTGCTAAGGTTGTCAGGATCAAAACTGCTTAATAACTGAACCTATGAAAGTGGAGTGGATGTATTTATTGATTATAGTATCAGAAAAAATAAACAAATTCAGTATCTTTATACTTTTAAGAGATACAAATACCTTCAGTAAAACCTTCTACATGAGTTGCATCATTTATATGAATAAGAAGAAGTATATGGAAGTCATCACAGTGTAAGACTTTATAGAATGTGGATTGCTTTATGCTTCTCTATGGTTTATGTCATGGTTTATTCGCATCTGGCAACCAAGCCCCATAGAGTTGCTGACTCATTTCCCCCACTGCAGTCCCAGTGGGATAGGGGAGAGAATCAGAAAGCTAAAAGTGAGAAAACTCATGGGTTGAGATAAAGACAATTTAATACGTAAAGCAAAAGCCACACACACAAGCAAAGCAAACCAAGTCATTCATTCACCACTTCCCACGGACAGACAGGTGTTTAGCCATTGTCAGGAGAGCAGGACCACGTCACATGTTACAGTTACTTGAAAAGGCAAGTACCATCACTCTGAACATCCCCCTTTTCTTTTCCTTCACCTAGGTTTATATGCTGAACATGATGCCATATGGTCTGAAATATCCCTTGCATCAGTTGGGGTCAGCTGTGCTGGCTGTGTCCCCTCTCAACTCCTTGTACACCCCCAGCCCACTCACTGGTCAAGTGAGGTGAGAGGCAGAAAATGCCTTGGTTCTGTGTAAGCCCTGCTCAGCCATAATAAAAAAAAAATCCCTGTGTTATTGACAGTTTCCAGCATAATTTCAAAACACAGTCCTATACCAGCTCCTATAAGGAAAATTAACTCTACCCCAACCAAGCCCAGCACAACTCTGAAGCAGCGTTTTTTTATCATGTGACTGTGCCCTCACTTTCACATTTGAAAAAAACAAAAACAAAACTAAAATTCCCACAGGTTCAATTAATTGCTAGAAGCATGCACTAAATCTCAAAAGAATGTATTATCTGTAGTTGCCAAATGTTGAAAAAAAATGCAAAATGAAGCAATTCCACATTTCTAGCTAATGCTTTTATCCATTTATGTTTAATTACCATTCCATGGCAAGAGAAGGAATTAATTACTTCATTGCTGTGAGTCTTCTTTTGACTTTGGCAATATTCCCTAAAGGATTCTGTCCAAAATTTTCTCTGGTGAATCCATGCAGAGTCTCCTGCATTTCTTGTTAGTCTATGCACAGGAAATATGTCAAGTAAGACACATAGTAGAAGTAAATTCAGGAATAAAATTTAATATATCCACAAAACCTAGAAGCAGACAGTGGCATTTTGGACTAAACTACAGCCTTATGGCAGGTACTGCACTATTATGACACCTGAACTCCACAGACACAGTTCTCAACTGAGCCTTTTTAGGGCTTTCAGAGGCTCCTACCTCTATCATTAAATAAATCACTTGACTGCATTTAGTTTTACAGGTTTTTCTTGGCAGTTAATTTCTTGGTCCTCATCATCATAAGTTATAGTTACTAGGTAGTCACGGAAAAAAGGCTTAAGAGCTTAACTATGTTTACATTAAGGCTTTTTGACTATTCCTGCACAGGAATATACAAGTTACAGGAGGGACTATATGCAGAACTAATTTTTCATAGTTACACACAATCTTAAAACCTACACGCATCATGCAAACTATCTAACATCACACAACTATAGGTAAATATTAAGTAGTATATATCTCACAAAATTGCTGGATCCAAGCAGTCCTTATGCAACTTATTTTAACTTTATAAAAGAGTTCTTACGATGTGTTCTTCTGCAGAATTTCTGCAGGCTTCGTCTCTCACTTCTGTACCAGCTCAAGGTCTCTAGACAAATTCAATTCTTATCTTAGAAGCTGGCACCTGCCAATTTGTCTTTGGTTTGCTAGCCTGAAAATGTATGAATCCCAACACTGCACCAGGAAAAATCTAGCTATACTAGAAAATTAATGAATCTTAGAAGAAAAAACATCAATTTTACTCCTTTTTCTATTAAAAGTCCATGTTGTCAACCTGAGAAAGTAAGCAAGAACACCAGAATCAGAATATATTAGGAGAGGGTGGGAAGTATGATGAAAAAGACCATGTTCAAATTTCATGTTCCTTTTGCATTCCATTTCACTCAAGGGTAGAGGGATAGTATCTGTTGCTTGCTGAGATATTTCAAGATCCAAAGAGGTGAGTTCTTTTTATTGTGCCTCTTTATGACCATGACTAGGTATGGCACTACTCAAATTACTTTCAGCAGAAAGCCCACATATATATATGATGCTGGTTTTGTGGTGGTTTCAATACATAAACTGAAAAGATTGAAGGTTTAGAAGTTAAATAAAAAAATGAGAATTTTGATTGTAGTTTGAACTTTAATCTTTTTGTTCTTGTCAGAAATTGCTTGTTAAGTGCAGAAGAATATGGAAGTCCTTCCACAAACTGTCAGTCATAAAGCAGCAAAATCTTTACTGAAGGATTACACAAGCAGTAGCAACAGTAAGATTTTATACCCATTAGAAAAACTTGTCCCACATCTTGCAAAATAATCTTCAGCATTTCCCACTCAAGGGTATAAAAATCTTGGGGTAAATATTCATTAAATTTATAAGATTTTAACTGATTGAGAAACCAGTAGAGAGGACGCTGTCTCTAAAATTTCAGAAACAACTTTTTAACCAACTCATATCTGATGCCAAATGTTAATATTTCCACCTATCTGCATAGTCACAAAACTCTTCTTTTTCTTCGTTGTCTTCACATGAGCTGGACCCTGGATTACTTAGTAGATGCCTCTATAGGGATATGCCAACAACTGTCTTCCTGAAGGAGCTCCCTCTGGACCAAGAACATGATGATATATTCCTGTACCTGTGCATTTAGCTGCTGTTGAAAAACAAATATATGAACTTGAACTCAGTGCTACACTAACATGGACAAAGTCTCCATTGGATCATGCCACAGAAAAGATACAGAATTTTCTCCAGAAGCCAACAGTTGAAAGGGGTTTTTTGTTCTGGCATTCTGCTTGGCAAAAATATGTTGACATTGTTGGTCACAGTTCTGAACCAGCTCAGGAGTTTCCTGTCTCACTTTAGATTTCATGAGATGCTGCAGTTCCCCACATGCCCAGTGTAAATGCTCCTGAGGTGTTTGGAAAGAATGATTCAGCACACCAAGGCTTGCATTAAATATGGTATTATCCACCCAAGAAAAACATATAATTGCCTGTTTGATTGACCACAGCCTCTTTGGTGGAGGAAATTTTCCTGGCAAACCACTCCACTACAGAATCAATCAGATTCTGTGCCTTTTTCTATTGCAGTTTCAACAAGATCTCCTCAAGCTTTCTATCTGCTTTATCATACTCTTCAGTGCTACTCTGTGCTAAAAGCAAGTGCTCTTGTTTGTAATGCATAAGCACATTTGTATAATCCTGTCAACCAGAAAAGAATGATTAGTGAGGACAACGAAAGGGATCTGCTGAACCAAAAATATTCCATCATATTAATAGTTGACCAGGAACCAACTGCTGAGATTATAAGTTAAAATAGGAAAACACTGCATTCCCATTTTTCAGGTGAAGCTCTGTGATGTGAGAAGTCAAGCCAATTTCTAAGGTGTATGGAAATATACATGTAATTAAAATCATACTATCATTTATCAGTAATTAGCACTGTCAAACCAGAAGTGATTGGTGTATGCTTTTCCTAGCGCTTTGTTCCATTTGCTTGGAATTCTAAGACATCTCATTACTCTTTGGCAGGATGTTTAAAAAAAGATAGAAAAACTAAGCAAAAATGCTCCATCATTTTTCATAAGGATCTACCCTTCAGAAACATCTAGTTTAATATTAATTACAGACTTTAATTGTAATTTGATAAAAGTATGTACTTTTGATTGAAAATTATCAGAATAAAGTTAATTTAAGTATTAGACAACAAAATTAGTCTTCTCCTTTCTTCTTTGTGCCTTGGACTTAGCTGTAACTCACTCATCACACTCCCATCTTCTGTTCCTTCCAATGTTTGAGCAATCTGAATGTGTCTGAGATCAAGAGAAAGTAAAATCAGGAGGATGCTTCATTTTTTTCCCCTTACTGGCACAAAACAAACTTATAGACTATATGAAAAGAACTGAAAGATTTATCTATGAGAGTTAAGAGGTATTTTGGAAAAAACCCTCAAAACTCTATAAAGATTTCAGTATCAATTGTACTGTTATACCTTAAGGATTATGAGGTTATTTGAATTTTTTTTTTCTACAGCTTTGTGTTGTTTTAAGCACAGAATATTTTCAACTCACCAATCCAGTGCAAAATCCAAGGTTTTCGTTTTCTCAGGAAGGCAAGTATTTAGTTGCCAATAGGACAAACTCTTCTCCAAGCATTTTAACAGGTTTTTACAGCAAGCTTAGCTGTGCCACATGCAAAGTGACTACTCTGTAATAATGAGGAGGGAAGGTGGTATTCAGCAAGTGGTGCTATATCTATCTACCAAGGAACATCCATCCCTGAGTCCTTGGTTTCATGAAGTTTCTTCTGGGAACCACAGTACTCTACTGTTAACCACAAGCGTCATTCAAATTGGTGCCATATAGTTACTTTGAAATGAGTCTTGCTGCTGTGGGGTTAGAAGGAATAAGAAAAATGTATTCTGTCTTTTTTTTTTTTTTTCCAGACTCCTTGTTCCCAGTTTCCCCCTTCTCCATTTCCATGTTAGTGGGTTTTTTCCATCCTACTCACAAAGGTACTGTGATGACTTATTCTAGCTACCTTTTTAAATTGTTTTTGACTTTTTATTCAAGAAAACAGACAGTGGATGCTTGTATTTCTCATAAAAGCAAAGTATGTGCAATTGGGCTGTGGTGTGATTACCTCTCTGGCTGAAACACAAGGAAGAGTGGTGCCTCTGATACAGTGTCTGGAGACTGACAAAAGCACATCATGAAATATTTAAGGATAAAAATTCAAAGAATTTGTAGTTCATGTCTCCCACCAACAAAGCTGCAAGTATCAGCATAAAGTATGTAGCTAAGCTGTCAGAAGTAATGAGCTCCTTCTATTAGAGAGCAGATGGTATCATTAATCAAGTAAAGGGAAAAAAATTAGTCTTTATGAAATAATTTTTTAGCTTGTCCATTAATTACCTAAAACCTTTTACTGTGTTTATGCCATGGATGGACTTTGCATCATACACTGGCTCTGTGAGTTTCCTCCGCTGCTGAAGTTCTTGAGATTTGTGTATTTCCATGTGTGTCCACGGGGCACTAATTAAAACCATACAACTAATTTTTGATTACTGTTTCAAGATAGAAGACCTACCTGGTTTATACAGTACTATATTCTATCACTCTTACATTGAGTTCTCAATATCTTGGGGACCAGTGGCAGAGTAAATAGTTAATTAATGCAAATATCGTGGTGAAATCTGTCTGTAGGTGATTGTGCTAAAATATTATTTTGACTAAGTAGGACTACATTAAATGTAACCTAGTACCATGATGAAGATGCAAAGGATGTGGAGAGCCTTTCATGATTCCAAACATAAAGGCTCAGCTGCTAAGTGTAGGTAGGAGCACAGTATGTACAGAGGCTGTTAAGCTTCGCAACCATCATAAAGGAAAAACTCCATAGTGGAAGTTGACAAAAATCTAAAGAAATGAGTTTTTTTCTTCACACATCAGAAGATGCAAAAGCATATGTACAGAGTTGCATTTGCAGAACATTCTACTTAAACACTGCAGGAACTCCACTTCTTATAAAATATTTAAGTAATTTATTTGTTTATTGCTGAAAAG
>JAWWEV010000001.1:41683593-41696345 GCA_035583235.1 Hafferia zeledoni
AAGAAAGAAAGAAAGAAAGAAAGAAAGAAAGAAAGAAAGAAAGAAAGAAAGAAAGAAAGAAAGAAAGAAAGAAAAAACGTTTATAGATGTGAAAAGAATACTTGAAACCAATGCAGAAGGAATACAGAAACCAGTGAAGGGGTTCATAAAAATGGAGAAAAAATAAAGCAGCAGGACAGCAACATAATTTTGACAGCTCTGCTTCTCTGGATCAGTCCAGTTTCCAATCACTGAAATTTCACTCAACAGCTAAGAAAGTCAGGGCACCTCTGGAAATTAAGTTTGCTACAAAACCGATCATTGAGAATTATATTAATATTTGTACTTTTTTCCCCCAAACCCACTTGATTTTAATGTTAGGTGAGAGAGCAAGATCTTTCTTTGATTCTTGACTTCAGTATTTCACCTAAGACTGGCTTTTTAGTTGAGTGTATTGTACCACAATTTAAAAAAAAAAAAATATTTCAAAATCAAATACAATCTTTCCTTCTACTGACCAGACTGTAGCTGTAACTGGTAAACATGAAGCAGCTGTTGAATCTCTGGAATAATTGTGGCATCTGATAAGCTGGGTAATCATTGGAGCAATTTTCTCACTATTTAACCTAATCTGTGTGTATTCAACAGTCTGGCCCTTCATAGGGTAAATACAGCAGCCATGCAGATGGGGAATGACAGAAGGAAAGACTATCTAGCTATACAGTTATTAAATGAAAGTATAGTTGAGCAAGGAATAGGATGACCAAGTTGTGCTCAAAATTATCAAATTCAGATTAAGTTCTTTGGTTCTGTTTTATTGCCTTTCTGAAATATTAGATGTTATTCATTTTAATATGTTGTAGAAATTCTCAAATTAATATATCAGAAACTATTGCTCTCAAAAATGGAAATGATTAATGTACATTTTCAGTTGGTACATGATGGATTTTCTTCTCTGTGGTGATATTTGTGGCTTAAATTCTTGTCCCAGTGATGTGAAGTGAACAGGCAATTTGTCACTGATTTTAAGGTACCAAATCTTCATGGTGGCACTTTGTTTTCACTAGTTTTGGCCCCATTCATCTATCCATTGTACTTGGGTGTAGAGATAGTATATCATGTATTCATGGCTGGAAAGCTCTATAAATGTGATAGTAGACATACTATTATAAATAGCATTCACTGACTAAACAATGTATGGGGCTTTTTACCAATGCAAGCGTCTATAAAGCTCTGAGTATGTAAGCAATGTTTTTGTAATCCCTTTTAAGTATCTGAAATATTAGATAAAATTGTCTTAATAATTCTGAAAGGCAAAGTTGGTGCATGACTCAGATGAGCATTTAGTTTTGTTTTCCCCTTCACCTTCTCTCTGCATAGTTCAGTTATGAGTACACTGAGGTTGCCCTTTAACAGAGAGAACAAATGCCAGGATAAGTACAACAAAATAAACAATTTAGTTTAAAGTGCCTTTATTGAGATAATTTGGGGGTTCTTTACATTTACTTTTTAAAAATTGAATTTATTTGCTGATTTTCCCGTATTACTGATCGCCTCTGAGGCAAGAAACAAAACTGATTAAAACCATAAATATCTAGAGGAAAGACTGCTTAAATTCCACAAAAGAGTATATTTTTTTTCTTTACTGATCTCCTGTCAAATACATGTAGGATACCCTGTGACAAGCATATCTGTCATAAACAGGACAGATAAGGCAACTGAACAATGGGGATGAACATGCCTAGGCCAAAGTCTGTGAAGATGCTCTCAGGCTGGGCAGTACGATCTCTTCAAAATGCACTCTCTATTCAATGTTGCTGCTGCCCAGAAAACTCAGCTATTGCTCTGAAAATCTATTGCTTGCTTCCGTGACTGAATTAAACTGAACTCATGCAGTGAGAGACAGCAAAAGACATCTCCACTTTAGAAGCCTTGCATGTACTTGCTTAATATGTGAGACTGTGAAATTCAAGTCCTGATTACAAGTCAGAATAAGAGTAGGAACTTTGACTCTGTCATTACTTATCACTGTCTTGGCCCTTTTAGCTACACTGGGATATCTTTCTAACCTTCAGATTCTGCTTGAGAAGTCTAAACAATATTTCAGTATGAATGAAATGGTATTTTCTGACAAAATTATGTTGGAAAATATTATGATTTGCTATATTCATTGCTGCAATGCAGTTCTGAAAGAAGGTTAGAGGAGGTAAAATACCCAGTCATGGAGGCTATGAACAAAAGCCAAAAACAGACCCAGCTGGGACTTTTGAGTCTGTTTTAGTTTAAAAAATAAAAACCAGTAAAAGAATCCCACCAATAAAAAACAGTAAAAGAATCCCACCAAATTAACAAATTTTATCCATTGGTTTATCCATTTATCCATTTATCCCTTGATTACCTTCCTGAGATGATTTTTTTTCTTCTAGTAAGAAAATTTATATGAGGCTTCAGTTACTGTCTCAGGCCTTTTTATGAAATACTAATGTAGATTTCCTTTAGTTATTCTTAATTGTGTGGACTATAGTATTTTAAAAGTGGCCTAGATAATATGTACTCCCTGCTGCCTAAAGAACATTCATGTAAGTCAGTAACATTTCCTGAAACACTTTCTGTTTCATATCTCACTCCAGAACAATTGGTAGAACCAATAATGGGCACAGCTGTTTCCGAGTGTAAATTTCTGGTTGCTCAATGCTGGCATTGAATTGGAGGTTTCTAATTTCATGAAGCACTGCCATAAAAAAGAATAAGAATTCTGTCTGGAAGCATCAAACCATTAGGAAGAAACTTGTTTTAACTAGAATTAACTAGATTCTGTTTTCTTTTGCATTGCTAAAGCAAGTAATATTTATTCAGCTTCTCTCAAGTGGGGTATTTCTGAAGAATTTCATTGCTATCTTGAGAAGCCACAGAACAAAAAATAAAAAGTATATTAAATCCACGTAATTAAAAAATAAAAAAAATCACTGTTTCTCATGTGAAATACCCACGTTATTATTGTGTACTAATTTTGTATCTGTATCTTAATTGTATATGTTCATCTGAGCCATCAAAAATGATGGGAATGGGAAATGTCCTTATGAATGATGTATAAGTACATTGCTATTTACTATATCTGTCAATTTTAAGGCTCTTTTGTAGAGAGATAAGGTGAAAATAAGAAACAGACATACAATAATATAGGCAGTCAGGTTAAATGAACCCTACTAACATCAGGTCAGGAGAACAGACTCCTCAGATTACTGTTCCTTTCTAGGGCTTGACACATGTAAGGAAGATAAGAGATATGTAGAGCTGAAAATTGTTTCTTCTTTAGGCTTCTATGGATATGATGCTATAAGGTCATTATTACATATAACAATGAGCAGGTAGGTGACAACACTCATGGTGCATGGGGCAGGGTAAGACTCCTGGACATCATAGATGACACTCCGACACTTACAGTGTTATTTAAAATTGAGATCAATTGAGAAAGCAGAAATGGAATTACAATCCCAGATGCCTTTTCTGCACCTATAATTTGGTTTTATTCCTAGAATATATTCTTCTATATGGTAGATTTATAGAGAAATCACACTGCTCTATTTTAATCTTCAGAGAAAGACTTCCTCTGAGAGCACTTCAATCTTTCCTGCACATGTTTTTCAGATGGTGCAGCATGCTGCCTCTGGTGTGCCCTACTGTACCACTATATCCACCTCCTCCATGATCATTTTTGGATGATTCATTCTTCATCCTTGTATCGATGAATCACTGTGCCCACAATCCACATGTGCATGTCAGAATTAAAGTTTAAAAATTGGGGGAACAAGATGACAATGTTCAGAAGACGTGGTGTTACATAAATGTACTCTTGTACTATGTTCATCTGTTTCATCTTTGAAAGTCAACAATGAACAAAAAGTTACTGTGTTTGTATATGAGAAGCAAGGTTTAGCAGGACACAGTTCATATCCAACCTATGAATTGTCCCATACATACTTTTCCAAGACTACCTGAAATTTTGTTGTTCAAAATACAGGGATTTTTTTCTTTAATATGATTAATAAATTATTTTATTTATTTATTTATTAACTTATTGTATTCTATTTCCCACAATTAGTCAAATTCTGTTGTACCAAGCAATGAAGGCATAGGAAAAGACAGACTGCCACCTCTAGTATAAATAACAACAGTGATCCATCAGACTGTCATGAATCAAGTCAAATCAAATTAATTCAACATCACTAATGAAATAAGTAGAACTTTAAATTATGTTTTCAAAGCTTCCATGCTCAGGATCTATTGAACATGTTCACAAAGTAAAGAAAAAAGTTAAATGGTATACTCTCATGAAAGTGTCTTTGCTACCCAAAGAATTATCACAGCATAGAAAGTTATTATTTAAAGCTATGTAGTGACTTTCTGTGCCCATTTTGATCTCTGGATGACTGTAGAACAAGAAAAACAAGCCAGAAACTCTAATGATTCTAACAGGAACAATGTCTGAAAGCCACAGATAAAGTCATGAAGCAATTATTTGTGTCACTGCAGTTGACCCATTCTGCCAAATGATAAGAAACTTTTGTTTATCACAGAATCACTGGAGAGTTCAGACTGGGAGGGATCTCAGGATTTCTCTGGTTCAGCCTCCTGCTTACAGCATGGTCAGCTCTGAGGTCAGACCAGGCTGCTCAGGGCTTCATTTGGTCTGGGCTTGGAAACCTCCAAGGACAGAAACTGCACAACCTCCTTGGGCAACCTGTGCCAGTGCCTGACTGTGCTCATGGAAAAGCAGCCCCTCCTCACATCACCTTCATGCTCCCACAGATGCTCTCTAAGACGACTCATTCTGTATTTTTACTAATGTGTATAAATGCCTTATGGGCAGAAATAAAGAAGATGCAGCCGTGTTCAGTGATAGGATGAGAGGCAACAGCCACAAATTGAAATACAGGAAACTCCATTTAAATATAAATAAAACCCATCCTTTTTTAGGGGGGGTGAGATTGGTCAAACAGTGAACAGGTTGCCCAGATAGGTTTTTCTTGGAGATATTTAAAACTTGACTGGACACAGTTCTGGGCAACCTTCTATAGGTGACTCTGCTTTGAGCAGGGAGATTGGGCTGGACCTTCAAGGGTACCTTCTAGCCACAGCCATTCTGTGATTCTATGATTTCTTTCAAGCAACCTTTTCCTCAACCCTCAGCTACAGTCAGTTTCCATCCTCTTGCCTGAGCCCATTTCAAAAAGTAGAGGCCTGTGCAACCTTGTGATGAAGGCTGAGGCAGACAAGGCATTGACTATCTCAGACTAATATGTGTCCAGTATCACTGAACCAATCATTCTATTCATCCCCAGCCCCACTTCTTCAGCCTTTCCCCCAGTAGAATTAGCTCTTTGTTATTCTTTCTATCCTCTGTGAACATCACCTCCATCTGAGCTTTGGCTTTCTTGACAGGATCCCTGTATGCCTGGGAAATGTTTCTAAATTCCTCCTTTCTAGCCTGTCCCTACTTCCCTCTTCCACATGCTGCTCCACCACCAACTCCTTGCTTAGCCACACCAGTTTAGTGATATATCTTTGTTTTCCTGAGTATTGGAATGGATCATTCTGCCCTCAGCCGTAGTCCATCTTTAAAGAACTACCCTTTTTCCTGAGAAACTCCACTTCTCTGATCTGCTTCCCATAGTGTCACACCTAAGAGTTCCCTGATCCGACTAAAGTCTACTTGCCTCAAATCCAAGGACAATGCTCTGCTCCAGCCTTATTCACTCCCCTCCAGATCTTCAATTCCGTGATTTTGTGGTTACTCTAAACCAATGTCTTAATAATTTCAGCAAGCACCACATCTGATGATTCATAGCCCTTTTTTTTTTTACTCTCTTCATCGTAGCCAAAAACTAGGTAAGGACTGGGATGTTATCATCAGAATATGATGAAAACAAGATGTTGAGAAGCATAAACCAATAAACTGTTCTGACTGCAGAATCATAAACTGCTTTAGAGGCAACACTAGAATTGCACATTACAGCATCTAGTCTGAATAATATACTTAGATGCAAACCATGAATAGTAAATTTTGAACAAATATTTATAAATCAACTAGTATTATGAAAGCTTCAGAAATTATCGGTATGTATGAGACTAGCTATAATTTAAAGAAATGTTGACTTTCTATCTTACATACCAACTACTTCGCTGTTTACAGTGTTTATTATCTAGGATTTTCAGAGTTGCTGTTTTATTTTCCAAACTGCAACCTGAAACCTACAAGCTGAATTTGCAATTTGAATTTGAAAGACTTCTACACAGATCACATAAGAAAGTCAACATGCAATCCAAAGTGTTGCATGACCACTGACTTCATACAACACTGAAACAGAGATCCTATTTATACAGGGGTGTTTTTCTTTAGGTGACCAATCACCTTAGGGCAAATGAAGCTATAAAGTTGTTGCTTCCCACAAGATCCCTGTTTATGCAGAACAGGGCACAAAGGTGGTTCCATTGTGGAAACTATTTCTCCTAGATTTCTGTTTTCTTAAAACTGCTATTGCGTTGTTGAAAAGACAGCTATGAGAAATTTTTTTAAAAAAAACTAAAATTATCCCTTTATATTTTTGACAAGTAAAACACTGGTGGTGGTTTTACTTCTTTTTTCATTCTGTGGAACAGAGTGCCTTGTAATCATGACCTGAAAGGAATCTTAGTGAATATAATTTATACTCTGTGCATTTAATCCCAGCTTTCTTAGAATGATATTCTGCCAAGATTTCTGCTGGTATTTTCAGAGGCACAGCTAGTAAGTTTAGGATTTTATTGAAGATTTCAGTTAAGGGCAGGCAGGCATTTTGGACTCTTGCATGAATGTGTGAAGAACTTACTAACCCTCAAAACCAGAACAAATATTTCCATCTGCACTGTTTTTGTGTCACAGCCTACTATGAGAACATGCTGCACTGTGAATTGAATGCTGATTTCAAACAGTATGAGACAGCAACACAGTGAATGTCTTTTGACTAATAAAATAGGTGTTTGAATGGTATCACTTCAAATGAAAATGCATGTATGTGTTGTCTTTGAAGATTTAATAAAACTCCAAGCAGTCAGAAACATCAGAAAAGTCTACTACTGCTTACAAGAATCAAGGTGATAAATTTGGTTCTGGAGGTACAGATGTAATGTTTTCTTGCTGTGTGGGGATTTTTGTTTATCTCCACTGTACAGTCAGATGAGAATACACTTGACAGGTATGCGAAAACAGATAGATCTTCTTCATGGAGGTGAATCGTACTGCATGCAAACTTTCTTCCAAGTAAATATTAATTAGCTGCTTTTATTGAGATGTAATCATGCCACAGGAATACATGACATAAGAGATGACACTAAAGTCTGGAAAGGTGACGCAGACCTTGTCTGCTGAGTCTCCCTGAACTTGATTTTCAGATACTCCGCAATACGGTTCAGAGAAACTAGAATTAAAAGACAGTAATGGGCAGCTTCACCATGACACAGAGAAGGTAAGACAGGGGAAGGCTCATGGGGAAAGGATCAGAGGAGCCAAGGATGACCTGGAAAGAAGCACTGGAAACAAATCTGTATTGTGCAGGCAGTTTGGGCAAACCCTCCCACGTTTAGCAATTGTTTCCAAATTTCCTATGAAGTGAAATATAAGGGATAAGTTGAGCATTCAGAAATACAGCCTGTGAGTAGGAAGCTTTGTCACTGTGGTGCTTTAAAGGTGGTTACCCAAGCACACTTTGTGCTATGAAAAAAAGGGAAGTATTTCTAAAAAGGAGACATGAACAGAAAAGGGCATTATGAATATTAGGAAGCAAACCTTTTTATCCAGAATTAGATGATTTTCTTGTCAGTTCAAATAATTAATCTAATTAATGTTTGACTGAAATGCAGTTCAACTTCTATACCTTTATTTTCTTATGTGTACAAAGTTCACTTTATCCTTGTATGTGCAACATCTGTTGCCTTTATCAAAATACCATTTCCATCTTCAAATGCAAAGAACCCTCCTGAGTCTATACAATTTATTATGAATGTCTTGTTTTAAAGAAAGTTCTTGTGAAAAAGTGCCACACAGGAATGCATGGAAACCAACAGCAACTCAGAGTTAAGAGCTATCATTTCAGAAAAATGCATCTAGGAAGAACAGGATATTAAGAGTCGTTTCATTTCCAGTGAGAGTTTGAGCAGAGATTTCATCCTATTTCATTTTTAGGGACCAGTGTTACCTGGTTCTGGATGTGATATTTTTCATGTACTACATAAATTTCAGAACTAGACCAATTAAAATTATCAACAAGGACTCTTCTTTACAAGAAGTAACATGCCTGTAAACTCTATCATAGTAAATTGGATTTAGCTGATCTAAATTTACATTTTAAACTTATTCAACAATTAATACTGAACATCTTCATTATTTTTTTATTTGACAAAGCCATATATAACCAATCAAGATAAAAGGCATACACATATAGCTGCAATTACTTTATATGCAGATATCCTTAATCCTGGAGGCTATTTCTATATTGAGTTTTCCATAGGTGTTGAAACACATCTGTTATAAACTAGATAAAGCATGGTGGGTTTAGTATAATTTATGTAAAAAACTTTACTTTTGTGATTGTTTTAAGTATATAACCATAGCAACATGGAGTGTCTGTCACTTTTTATCATTCCTCACTCAGTGACATTCACTTTGAACTGTGTTCTCCTTCTAAATAATTTTTATGAACTTCTAGAAGAATCAGCAGAAACACTTTTAAAAATTCTAAAACTGATTTCAGTAGTGAAAACATGTACATTAAATTAAAAAGCAGCAAGCCTATGTGCATTTCTACTATATTAAATTTGGAGCTACATCACAGTCTTTTCTCTGGCATTCCCTCCTAGTCATAGATGCAATAATGCGCTTCAGAGAAATAAAGAGGAATCCAGATTTCAAGCATTTTAATTTGAATTTATGAAAGTGAAGGATAGGGCTTGAAAGATTCAATAAGGTTTACAAAATTAAAATCACCACCTCCCATGGTTTTCCTGTTATTATGTAAGATAAATTAAAACTTTATTCAGTTCTCC
Source organism: Hafferia zeledoni (assembly GCA_035583235.1). NCBI lineage: Eukaryota > Metazoa > Chordata > Aves > Passeriformes > Thamnophilidae > Hafferia > Hafferia zeledoni. Next base: position 41,692,654 of record JAWWEV010000001.1, read on the forward strand.
CTTATTTTTAGATAAACATTCTGAATTTTTGGTGTACACCAATTAGTTTGATAGACTCCAGAGACAATTACAATATTTCTATATGACTTTGCTGATGTAGAGTGGTTTCAGAGTTTCATTGGCAGTAACATCAATGCCAGGAGCCTGGGCTCTACAGCTGGCACTCCTCTTCCTTCAATGGTGGCCCATAGAGCAGCACACATCTCAAGCCAGCCCACATCTCAATGTTCTCAGCCAGCCTTTCCTCATGTGGGTGCCTAGACATATATCTGCCCTGGGAACTTGGGGCATTTCTATTGAACTGCTTGGAAAGTCAGTGGGTACTATCATCAAAGCTTGTTCTTTAGGTTTTGCTTGTGCATTTAGCTTGATTTCAGTTACTTATCTTCTTATCTCAGATATGTGCTGTAACTCATTTTTATCAGCATGAAGTTGAGAAGTCTCTGAGATGTACTGGTCTCTTCTTGCACAAGCAATTGTACGCTGTGTGTTTTCATCATGAACTTCCCAGTGAAGTTGTAATGTTCTCTGAGACCATGTGGGAAAGTCTTAAAATATTCAGCAGATTCATTCTCTTCTTTGAATTTGCATAGAACTTGTATCTCAGAAATGAAACTTCAAGAAAGGGTAAAATGTTTATGAAATTTACTGACCTGACATCAGTTTTTAATTTCATTCAGTACAAAATTACTTCATTATCTTTTGGCTTTGGTACTTAAACCTTATCTCCCTTTTGATCAAGTTTTAGAAGTAAAGCATATTAGACTCAAGCATATTCTAATGAATGTTGTCAAGGATGCCATTGAAGTCAGGGGTAAACATTCAAGTAGTATTTTACTACTGAAAAAAATCATCTACTGGCGAGACTATTGAAAGTGGGCAGTCCCTTCATCCTCACATTAAATCAGAAGAGTCTGCTGGAGTATCCTCTGGTTGTGATATATTGGTTATGGCTTAATGGGAAACATGTACTTGGTGGGATGTTGCACACAATTTTCATAGGCAGGTATTGTCTTAGCAAAGTAAATTCTACTTTCTTCCGTTGGAGCAAAAAGTACAAATTGGATTATAATGATAACCTCATCTATTACATGAAACAATATGTTAGGAACTAAGTGATGTAGATTTCCTTCTTGGATCTACCATTGATCTGCTGGGTAATAGGAAATCAGTTTTCTTTCTGTTTTCATTTTCCCCTCTTTTGTTCTATGTTGCATCTGGTCCAAAGGAGCTTCAAAGGAGGATTTAGGCTTTTTGACACCTTTGTTTCTTCAAATAGTTTTGTCCTTAAAGAACCAAATTTAAAGCAGAGTCAAGATTTGTTCTCATTGATTCTGTGAAATACTAAAGACAGATTTAATTGTAAAATGCTATTTTCCAACATTGATAATTATTTTAGTTGGGAAATCTAAATTTCAGCGCTGAAATTCACACATATACTTCTTTAAAAAAGCAAACAAACAGCAAAGAAACAACAACAACAATAAAAAGTAGTTCTTATCCCCTTTGTAGTTAATTTTTAAAAAGAAAACTTAATGACAAATTTCTAAAATTACTGACAATTCCATGTACTTCATCTGTTGGGATTTTTTGAAGTATGTTCAGAGAATTTCCTTAGAATGCCAGGTGCCCATGGATAACCGATCACTCACTGAGATATTCTACCACATCAACCATCTTGTCATGTGGAAAAGAAATTATTTGCTAGAGCAGCACAAGAAGCCTGTTTTGATTTCAAATAAGCTGCAGAGAGAAAAAAGTGTCTTCCTTGAATGTCTGGTTAATACCTTATAAGAAATAACTAGAAGTATCACTGTCCTCTCCCACAATTCTTCTGAAAAACAATGTCAAGAGATTTTGTGGTGTTTTTCATTTCTTTCTAACTAGAGACACAGGGCAAGCTGCCTAGTCCTCTAGAAATTGATGGTGATATATGAATTATAAATGACAGATGGGTGCCTTAGTTTGCAAGGTCATAACAAAGTCAGGCAAAATGCAATAAGGCAATGCTCACTATGTAGCTGTCCTATGTCAGTGCATACTTGCAACTCAGCCGTACTATTGCTCATAAATAAACAGTAAAGAAACAGTATTTTGAATGTAATTCCTAGCCGTTTCACCATAATTGCCTACACAATTTCTTTGCTATTACAGCAGAAAAGGAAGAGAGTTTTTGAAGGGTGAGGGCTACAGTATTTTCTTTTGAAATGCAAATGCTTGATGATGGGGAAGAACATGGAGAAAATTTACCGGCTATATGAGTCTTAGGTCTTATGTTTTAGGAGGGACAGATGGTCTTTCAAGTCTTCTCTAAGCTTAACTTCATATGATTCTTTAAATTTTTTGAAACATTTTTAGATATCTGCTCTGGTGGAACTTGAATGAAATTAGACCCCCAAAAACACAATACAAGTTGAAAACTGGTCCCCTTAATTCAGTGACAATTTATGATGGGTCTTCTAGGGGCAGAGACACTTTGGTGCTTAAAGTGCTCCTATGTAACAGAAGTTCCATGTCATGAATATCTCTCTAAAATATATGCACACAGTAGCAAATTTCATGCAACTTCTCAGACACATACTTCTTTCCCTGCTCTGTCAGTAAGAGGGTCAGAGAAATGCTCTGATGTGGAACTTCAGTGGAAACAGTTACCCAGCTTCTGAACACAAGAGAATGATAACAAATAGCCTTTAAAACCAAAAACCAAAATGCAATTGCATAGTTGCATCTGTTAAATGTTAACACCTGAGTATATCTTCCTGGATATATGTATTCCCTGTTTAAGCCCCTTTTTTAGTGAAAATTTTTGGTGCACAGTTTTTTCAATGTTTTATGTATTATAGACTTAATATACTGTAGACTTAATATACCTGTACAACATCTATGATAAATGCTACAGCCCATGAAATAAAAATATTTTATAAGAAGAAAATTTCTTTCTACAGCACAGATAGTTTAGGAAGCAGAGGAATTTGAAAATGGCATCTTCAAGCACATTGACCTTTATACTTTGAAATATTTGCCATGACAGCAATGAAAGGAAACCCATAGGCTTTGTGAACTGAAGTGGCACTGAAAATTCGCAAAGGAAACAGATACATAGATAAATTCCATTAACCAGGGTTTTTTTTTATCAGTGTGAGGCTGTCTCAGCCTGCAAAAAAGTGAAAATAAAAACCTACAATGTATGCCAAATTCTGCAGCCCAGTCCTTAGTGCCAAAAGCACTGATGTCAACACCTCTTCCTTGGAGGTCTCTGAGTGTGCAGCAACCGACTTACTCTTCTGGAAAAAGAACATTGTGTCACGTGAAAGGGAGGAGGGAGACAGAAATATAAAGATTTCCAGTCTTAACTGTATTAATGAAAGTTATTAACTATAAGCGTCCTCGGAGTAATCAAAGCTTTATGAACCCAGCACTGCCTGCTGGACTCTGGACAGAACACAGGCTGGAAAGGTTTTTAACTCCCCTATGAGGACCACACTTAAGCCAGGGAGAAATTATTAGCAATAAGTGCTTCTAGACAATCAGATCCTTATGTCCTCAACACTGTTTGTCAACAAATGGACAGCACACAGGTTGGAAGGGTTTCTAACCTCTAATATGAAGCCACACTTAAGCCAGAAAAGAACTTTCCCCACAACAGCTCCTGAAATAACATTTATTAATACAAATATGTGACAGTTATTGTG
>JAWWEV010000001.1:41697096-41716802 GCA_035583235.1 Hafferia zeledoni
TAATAAAAGACCCCAAAAGAAACCAGCACAAAACACATTTTACAGAGACAAACACACTAAACTCAAGTTACAATACAACAATGTATCCCATTTTCACAACAGACAGAAACTAGCAACAAAGAACTACTAAATAAAAACAGAGCTACTTAAAACACTTACCTAGATACTCTCTCAATAACATAGGACAATAAAATATCTTGCATACCACTCTCTCTGTAACACAAAACAAAAGGAAATAACAGAACTGCTTCTTCTCAACACACATGTTGAAAAAGAAGCTGCACATTGAAAGTAAAGCAAGTTACTGTAGTTGCAAAACAGAGCTAGTCTTATAAAGTAAAAATAGCAAAAAGCAATAAGTAGCAAAGTGTAAAGCAAGTTACTGTTATTAGTATTAGGGTAGCAAAACACAGAAAAGGAGATGCTTAATCAAAGTAGCTGTTAGTATAAGATGTAAGATAGAATATATAAAGGAATAAGCTTTGCAAGAAAGTAAAGTTTAAAAAGTAAAGTATAGAAAAATAGAAAGCACATGGTCTCCTCACCCCTACATTGTTCCAGGAGGTAGGAGGAGACAGGACAAGCTGCAGCTGCTACCTTCACAGAGTTGTGGCATTTCCCCCTTTTTGCTGGAGTTTAAACTCCACACTTTTTATACCTGTTTTTTTTTTCCTTCATGTGGTTTTGTGTGACAAAAAGTCAATCTTTTGGTGGGGTGATACAGATGCCTGAGGTGAGGTGGCTCCTAGAGTGGTTATAGAAGATATCACAACGCAGGGCCATGTCATTCCTCAAACAACACTCCACCCTATGTTAACCTTATCAGTTTTAAAGCCTTTGTCCTTTGCTTGGAGCATCCCTCCAGGGGGCTGATGTGTCTCCCTCAACCCATTACGGCTTATCAGGGGCCATCACCCCACACATTGTAAGCAAGTTCCTCCCTGCCCCTTCTGAGATGCTGAAATTGGAAGCAACAACCGGCTTTATGATAGTTCACCTGAAGTCCATGGACAGGGCTCAATTGTCTACTGTAGCCTGCGCTTCTCATTTTAAAAATATATATCAAACATATCACTGACTTTTTTTCAGACCAAGAGAGAAAGGGAAAGAGCACTAAAGGAGCCCTAAACAAACCTGGTAGAACCCCAAAGTACAACTGATAACTCAGTAAATTCTTCAACATATGGAATCTCTCCAGTAGAACTCTCAGTATGAAGATGCTTCATAGTGTTATTTTGGCTTAAAAACAACTTCATCCTAGGGAAAATAAACAAATAAAATCCACTTTCCAATAGCACTAAAGCTGGATGAATGTTAGATGTTTAGGGAGTGAATAAATGAAGCATTAAACAAAGAATTCTGGTTTGGTTTTGGAGTTTTTTTCAGGGGTGTTTTGGTGGGGTTTTTTTGTTTGTTTGGTTTTTTTTCCAAATTACCTGTCAATTAAAATTTACTAAGGAAGTTGTTTTAGTGAAATAAAAATAATAAAAATATTCTGCTATCTGATGTATCTCTTTTGTCTCTTCCTTTTTTTTCCTGGTCCACAACTCTTCCATAATTTCCTACCTTTGGCACTTCTTCTAGTTACTGCTATCTCCTGTTCACTTATTTGTTACAGACCTACAGCCAAACCTCCTGCACAGGAGGAAAGCCTGCTGAGGTACGTTATATATTTTTCATTTGTAGTTCCAGCTAGAGGATGCTGAGGATCACAGTTTCACTAAAACCCATAAGCCATAAAAAAATAAAGTCAGTCATAAATTCAATTAACATTTTTCTAACTAGTCTTGATTTTGGAATCACATAAAATCATAGAATCACAGAATTATTAATAGGAGCAGTACCTCTGCAATGCTACAGTATAGCAATTAGGCAACTTCTCTCGAAGATGATGCTGCCAGGGTTAATCTCTGCTCTGCCTGGTTTAGATCAAGGCTTTGAACTTCAGTCTGCTAAATTCATCTAATTCAGAAAAAGTGTTAAATTACCTAGCAGAATGGTTCATCCAACACTTGATTGCTTTCCTTTTGTTTTTCTTTTTGTTTTTGTGGTTTTTTTTCCCCTGGGGAAATCTCTCTCTCCCATTCTGCTTTACATAAACACTAAGTTTGTTACTTAGCAATGTCAAGCTCAAACCTGCTTGTTATCAATCATAAAACAGGATACTGGAAAATTATATGAGAATATCATTCCTAGTTTCATTTCTAAGGAATGACTGAGTTATTTTGCTGAAACTTTCAGTCAGAAAAAGAAGACAAAAACCAAAAAACACCCAAGACTAGACTAAAAAATTAAATACAAAGAATTAAAATTCAACAAAGATTGGACAATCTTAGTTAAAGATGTTGCCAGTAGCCACAGAGATGATGGAATAGTTTAGGCACGTGTATATATCTTTATTTGAATAATATTCCTGAATCTATAATTGACTTATTTTCATTAATACATGTACTGTAGATTATACTTCAAAACTGCTCAGATGATTAGGAAAAAACAAAAATGCTTTTTGGAAATTATTTGAGAAAATTAGAGCGTTTGGAAAGAAAGGAAGTATTTTTAATTATAAATCTTTTAAATTCCTAATAAAAAGTCTTTCTGAAAACTTACTTCATAGACAGTTGCAATCACTTTCAAAATAACTAGAATTGCCAAAATAACTAGAATTGCAATCACTTTCAAAATAACTAGAATTTCAAAATAACTAGAATAGTACCAGCCATTTTTCTTATAGATTGAAGAGGCAGGGAAGTTAAAAAGGGTAGAAGAATAGACAAAAGGAGAATAGTCTCTTTGTAGAGCTTGCTTTATAAATCCATTTGTTTTCTTCTCAAAAATAGACTGTAAGGGATTCAACTTTAATGATTTAACAAAAAATTGTGTAACAGGGGTAACTCTGTAAATCTTTATGAAACATGAGAGTTAAGCACTAAAGGATGCATTGTGAGTGACAAAGAGAATGAAGCTGAATGACACCAGACTAGCAGTTATCTAGTAACAGGCTTTTGGGTTTGCATGGCTTACATGTGTGAGGGAATGAGGCAGACAGGCTGTTGTAGACAGCAACAAGCATATGGTGGGTTGGAGGACCCCTACATACACAATGGGTGTATGTAACCCTACATATACAATCAGCATTCAGCTTGCAAGGTCACTCAGCGATGGGTCTCACTACAGTTCCATCTGCAGACTCAACACTCAGGCTGCAAAAAGTGTCTCATCCAATTTCTGTATCAGTCTACTCGGAAATGAAAATGTAAACACATCTCAGAAGTCATTTCAGCAAAGTATCTTGATTGCTGCATTATCCCCTACAATCACACTAGTGGGCTGAGAGCTGGAGATACAGAAATACAGATGCAGATACAGATAGATAAATATTGAAACAGATACAGATACAGTGTGGACAAGACTGCTTCCATAGAAATCCCATCTGCCATTTCACCAGTGTGTCATCTTATTGCTGAGTCTTCTTCTCCAACAATTCATTTGTGTCTGTTTTGGTAAACTGATAAGAGTCAGAGCCCAAGTTCTATTCCAAGGAGTGAATTCATCTTTATTACATATGGAGAGCAATTCCGGGACTGTGATAACTCCTGAGCAGATTCTGGGCATTTGTCTGTGACACTGCCACTTGTCTCAGGCTAAAATTTTGTCGAGACTTGTGTTGACAGTTGAACAGTATGGGCAACTGTATGCAGGTGCTTGGACACATGACCTGGACCTGCTTAATTTATTAGTTTAGTCACAATCTTAAAGCCTCAGACTGTTTCTCAAATTCAAATTTGACACCATTTCCCACATCATTCCACTGAAGAATGGCTTGGATGGGCATACTCTTCATGCTGTGAAAAACTCTCTCTATGGCAGGCCCACAGAGTGGTGGTGAATAGAGTTACATGCAGCTGGGGGTTGGTCACCAGTGGTGTTCCCCAGGGCTTGGTATTGGGGCCAGTCCTATTCAATATCTTTCTTAATGTTTTGGATGAGGGCATTGAGTCCATCCTCAGTAAGTTTGCAGACGACACCAAGGTAGATGGAAGTATTGATTTGCTGGAGGGCAGGAAGGCTTTACAGAGAGATTCTGACAAACTGGATTGATGGGCTGAGGATCAAGAACACCAAGTACCAGGCCCTGTACTTGGATCATTGTGCACTACTACAGGCTGTAGGCAGAGTGGCTTGAGAGTTGCTCAGCAGAAAGGGACTTGAGAGTGCTGGTTTACAGCCAGCTGGATAAGAGCTGGCAGTGTGCCAAGGTGGCCAAAAACTCAAATGGCATCCTGTCCTGTATCAAGAACAATGCATCCAGAAGGACTATGGAAGTGATTCTTCTGCTGTATTTGGCACCAGTAAGGCTGTACCTCAAGTACTCTGCCCAGTTCTGGGCCACTTACTTCAAAATGGACATCAAGGTGAAGGGTCTAGAAAACATGTCTTATGAGGAGTGCCTGAGGAAACTGGGAATGTTTGGCATGGAAAGAACTGAGGCAGCTCAGGTTAGGTCTCATTGCTCTCTACAATGACCGGAAAGGAGGTGGCAGTGAGGTGAGGGTCAGTATCTCCTACCAAGTCTGAAGTAAAAGAACAGGAGGCAATGGCCTCAGGTTGTACCAGGGAAGACTCAGATTAGATATTAGAATTATTTTCTTTTTTCACTGAAAGAGTGGTTAGGCATTGGAATAAGTTGTCCAGGGAGGTGGTGGAGTCATCATCTCTATAAGAGTTCAAGAGGTGTCTGGATATAGCACTTAGGGATATGTTTTGGGGTGGTTATGGTGGTATTACATTTATTGAGCTAGATAATTTTGAAGGTCTATTCTAACCTTGTGGTTTCATTCCCTAGCTGCTCTAAACTACTTATCCTCCCCAATCCTGATGCTGCATTCTTCTCAATATGTTAAGCTTCAGAATAAGGAAGTAGGTTGGTAAAATGTATCAGTTCCTCTTTGCTGACCTGTCTACATATAGCAGAATTATCACAAGAAAACTTTCTTAGAGGACATCCTTTCCCATATTGAGTGGTTGCTGGAAGACATCAGGAATCTTGGCAAACCACTGCCTGTGGATTCTTCAGTCTTAATGAATAGAGTGGGAATGGACAGATATTCCAATTCAATCTAAATATATCTGATGCCATTAATCAGGAAAGAATGAACTGGAAGCTATCCCCAGCCCTCACCCCAAAAATAAATCCAAAACCAAAAGCTCAGCAATTGCTTGCCCAGAACTTATTAATAAAATATTATATGGAATAGAATCAAGGAAAATGTTGACCTTGAAATTATCATCTTTGGCTCCTCTGACAAGTAGAAGCTGTTTTGTAACTTTTCCCATACTGCAATATTTTTTTGTCCTTGTTTCTGGTTGATGCATAAGCAGTGACATCTGAAGGCCAAAGGCCCAAATGGCACATGCAGATGCAAGCCATGCATCATAAGGGTTTTACATGTAAAAAGGCAAAGGTTGATGAATCTCACACAATCTATCCTCCTTATCTTGCTCTAAAGTACCTCATTTGTTTAGTGAGCACCTTGTCATACACACTGTAGATGCACTACTATATTTATCTAGAATGGCAGCTCAATCTCATTCTCAAAGTCAATATGGAAACCAATTCGAAAAAAGTCACATAGGCATCCGGAAACTTTCTGTTTTTCTCCTTAGTCTATAAGATTCTACACAGAGAAATTCACATGAAATTCAAGATTTTTTTTCATGAAAATGTTGTGTTACATTTTTTTTCTCTTGATGATTTTTTTCCATTTCTTTGACTTTTCATTTTCTTCTTCATCTTGCACTTGGTGTGTACACAGTGCTTAGCTGTCATTGTCCTCTGCAAACAAAAAAGGAAATGCTGTCCCTTGACACAGTATGTAGGTGCCTCAAGGTGCATGGTTTCCAGCTCCTCCTTTTTCTTCCAAATGCAAATAACTTCTGGGTGCCTTAGCCTCATATCAGCCCATTTTAGTCCCTAGCAATCATGCCCCTACCTGAAATCACAATCCTAATTTTGGAACATCCCATCACTACACTCTAAGCATCTTCAGTAAGAACCCTTTTCTGGACTTGGGAAGGTGATATTTCCAGGGCCTCTCCTTTATGAGGTCTGGCACTGCTTTGTGGAAGAGAGAGAAGTGCATCATGTAGCTATTTCACACACTGTTCATAAGAGCAGGGTGTGAAATAGGCTAAATTGCTGGATATTTTTGGGTCCCTTCTTTTGTATTGTAAAGCCAATGTTGTCTTTCTCTCTTACTTTTCTCCCCAAATACCTTTGGTGTTGAGAGGAAAAGAAACACCCTGTCTGCTTCTTTTATCATAATGGACAAAAATATCCAAGTCAAGGTGTTTTCCTGAAGGCAGAGCTGAAACTTGCCAAAAAGTTGTTAATTCTTTCATCACTGTGGAACTCTTGGCCCTTTCCCCAGTCACAAAAAAAGTTATTAGCTGAGGAAAAAAGGGTCAGCAAAAATTCTGTGATCCATAAGTTTCCAGAATCCTAAATATTCCAGGACTGTTATGAGAAGAAATTACTTGTTTCATTATCGTAAGAAAACAGCCCAAACCTGAAACAGAGGGAAATGCTGATTAACTTCTATGAGGGAATGCACTGAGTGGAGACCACCATCATTGCATCAGAGGCTTCAGAAAAAGACGGCAGTGAGAGGAGGCAACACATATTTTTGTGTTATTTCATGTAAAATCTTTACATTATCATGCAATAGTGTTTGCACAATATGCTCTAATAAACTCCAAGTGACTCCATAGCAGAGTCTCAGTGCAGTCCCAGTAGTTACATCATTGTTCAACTACAATTTTTTTTCCTCTGCAGACCTTGGTGACCTCCCTGAGGATAAAAAGGTTAGTAATCTGATAACTGGACAAACTTTCCACCATTTTGTAGAGCAGATCATTGTGTGATCATCTGGAGTAAGTCAGGAAGGAATGTTTTCTTCACTCTTTACAGCCATAAGTGGAAATACTCCTGTCCTAGTATGTCTATAATGCACTCTGTTTTTAAATTAATGTATTTGGCAAGTAGTTAAACTGAACACAAATTTGTGTGTGTAAGGCTTCTGAGGTAGAAGCATGGCTTCTGAGATGAAAAGAAAGTGAATGTGCCATTTTGAGTGGCCATCTAGGAATGTGAGTGCCAATCCAGACCTAATCACTTGGAGAGGAACCATAGTTGGTAAGACGACCCTTTCTCCCTGAGATGCCCATAGGAAGCCCTGCAAGAAGAAGTGTCTGTATGGGTGTCATGGGAAAAGGGAAAGGCTGGGTCTCAAAATATGAAATCTTCCAGGACCTTGAGGATAGCATAGACATAATTTTACTCTCTGTGTATTCCATATATGTGTTTTGTGAGATGCTTTCTAGTAACACAAGGGTTACCTAGATGGTAATCTTGCAGAAATCTTCAGTACAGGAAAGCTCATTTTTCCAAGGTTTCTTTTCAGCATAGTGTCAGAGGAAAGCTCTATATATGTAGTCTTCTTTTTCTACTTATTTGCTTAAGCATATATATTTTTTCCCCTACCAATTATTCAAAGGGACAGCAAATACTCATCTCAGAAAAAGGGTGATAATCTGAATGTGCTGCATGATTTCACTATGATTCCATTAGCTCAAAAATGGATGGACAGTTCATTTCACAGTAAAATTTGATCTGACTATTCATTAACCAGATCTTGTCACTATGGATTAAGATGTTTCTGATTTTAATTTACAAAGAGGTGGGGGTTTTTCTGTGTTTATTTTACCCTTCTCTCTATGCTACTGAATTTAGATGAAAGGACATAGTGAAATCAGTATTTATGTTACTTTATTTATTATGGTGATGTTTGGCTTAAAAGTAAGTCTTTTCCCTTTGAGTGTTAACAAAAAAACTTACTCCCTCTTTGTGGAAAAAAAGTGATAAAAGATGAAGTGACAGGAAGTTGTATGATGTCAATATATGTTTTGCGATATACAATAAAATAAAATTCTAAGATATTAAAATTACCAACAAAATTATGAGTGAAAATTTTCTTATTTGAAATTTTTACATAACTGAAATATTTCACTTAAATCTGAATTTTCTTGTTTGGAAAAAATATTTTTTCGCAAAGAAAAAACCCCATTCATTTCCAAAATACTTAGGATATGATCCATTTCATGGTTTAATCAAGATGATTAACATGTAAACACTTTTAAATAGTTTTGTTTTGAGAACTGCAAATGTTTTTGCTGGGTGAACGCTATTTTAGAGGAAAAAATCCTGATCAGAGTCGTTGTAGTATCCAGGATGCACTGTTCCCACCTTTATATTTTATGGGTCGGGCTAACTTGCTCAGAGTGCTTTTGTGTCACACAAATGATCTGTCCCTACTAGTTGGAATCTACTCTCTGAAACCATTCCCATGGATGTGATGCTGGGAAAGTAATAACCAGCTCTGCTAGGACTTGTTCTATTTTAAGCAAGTTCAGGAAAATAATTTGATTTCTTTCCTTACTGTATAGATTATGAGCTGACCATATTTCTACCATATGAATTTTAAATGACACAGTAAAAATGATCATGATTCCAAATTATAGGATACAGCATAGAAGCACTTGGCAGAGTGTCTTTGAAATATGTAAAATTTCCTGTATAATTTCCTGCTTTTTATGCTTGAAAACTGCAGTAGGCATAGTCTCCATATGCTTCTCTGTTCCATATGCAGGGCATGATGTATAATTCCAACTTCAATTTAGAGGTGTTCTGCTGATAAAGGATAATGAGCTACCATAATATAGCAACATAATTTATGAATAGGCATGAAATAAAGGTTCACAAAAGAAGTGAAACAAACAAGTGAACCAACAAAAGCAACAACAAAAATCCTTCTTCTACAATTTAGGTCTCCATGGTCTGCCCTTGAAATTAAATCAAAATCATGGAAAGCACTAATATTGAAACATTGTGAACCAGCTGTTTCTAACAGCTGACTAATTAGTCTGTGTACGCAGCAAATCAAAAATATTTGTTACCTCTTAGGCAAAGTAATCCTACAGGAATTTGCATGTCAGTACAATAAACTTTGCCCGAAATAGAAGGGTATGTCCTGCCTGAGGCAGCAGCTCTCTGCAAAGGTGTGCTGGCGGGGAGAGAGGGCCTAACCCATACCTGAGTTGCACCATTTCCCTTATCTTCACCCTACCAGCTCTCCACAATTGTTTTGGAGTGGTAAGAGCAAATTTCCAAAGCCCTAAAGACCCACTTGCTCCAATCTTTTTCTGATTTCTCAGTGATGTGAACTGAGGCTGGAAAACAGGAAGGGGGAAGGGAATGCATGCTAACTGGAAGTTGCTACATAAAAGTATCTTTCTGTGACCCTGGCAACATACTTAATATTCCCATATCGAGCAAATCTTTATTATGTGACACAGGACTCAAGTTAATCTCTGCCTGGAAACCTAGAAGTGACAGGAAAAGATTTGATGTTGCAGCTTAATCTGTTGCAAGGATGGTGCCCATGGCTAGCTATACCTTATACAGTACACATCCTTCTTCTTGCACATATAATTTTTTCTTTAATACACATGAAAGTTACCCAATTGCCTATACTATAATACTTTCATCATGATCTGCAATGGATCAGGGCTGCAGAAAACAAGGGTAAACATGAAGCAGTGCTACAGTTGAATTTTCAGTGTCTTTGGTGATACATCTTAATGAAGTGTTAGTGCATGGTTGTGTCCATACCAAGAGACAGGTCCACCCCCAGAACTCTCCTCCACCCCAGTGCCCTGGCAGGCAAAAAGTCTGAAAAGCTGTAAACTCAGACTGAACATGCTGGAAATCTCTCCTAACCTTTGGACCCATATGTTCCTCTGAGGAACTAGAGGTGAGGGAGGGAAGTGGAGTAGTGCTTTCCTGGGTCTAGATCCTTGTGGACTTGGGAGCTGAGACTCTCTGAGGCTTGTGGAGTGAAAAACAAACTTTGTCCCGCAAGACTCGATAACTCTAAGTTCTGATTGTGGTTGGTAACCTCTGGGCCTAGTGTTGTCTTTTGTTCTACATTTGTACAGACCCTGTCTAAATGGAGTTCCAAGTACATGGTTGAGATTTTGATGTACAAGAGAAATACAAATGAATAAGGATTGTAGTACTCACTGCTTGGGGCAATCTGAGAAGGAAGATGTTGACTCTGCAGTTGTGCACACTCTGGTAGATCTTTAGTCTTGACCATGCCAATGTTAACACAGCTAAAGGATGAGATAACAGGTCCTTCACTGACTGTTCCCCCCAAGGAGGGTACAGAGAAGTGGGGAATCCCCTCTTTAAAACCAGCTGAAACATAGTCAAGTAACACTAAGGAAAGGTGGGGTTGCCAAGAAAACTATGGGAAAGGGCAAAAAGCTCCAAATATCTGCGTGACAGAACTTATGTCTGTGGCTATATTGAAGATGAAGTTATGGGGTAATTTGGGACCACCACTGTTGCAGAAAACCTTTATGAGTGCGTAAATATATGTGACCAGTGACCTTAGCCAGTAAGGACAAGATAACTGAGTTGCCTTCGCTATACAGCTGAGACATGGTTCTCTGTTTTGGTCCTCCCATGGTGGGATCCAAGATACAGTGAAAATGGTCCACCAGTAACTCTCCCTCTGTTATGGAAGTTTCTGTGCCATTAGAGTAATACTGATATAAAATGTTAACTATAGAAACAGTCATGTGAAAGTAGTTACTGTTTCATTGAGAAAAATTATTTCAGGAAAGATTATCAAATATGACGTATTAAGACAGGCAGTGACCACAAAGCAAATGTCTTTCCCACATTTTATTTAGGTTCCCTGTTATGCAGTTCCAGGTCTGTTAAATTACATACTATCATGCTGAGTAATTTTTACTCTGCCTTTGTTCATAAAACCAGTGGAAAACAGGAAAACAATTCACTCTTTGAATCTTATTTTTAGCCTTGCTGGGAATTCTTAGGCTGCAGAGGAATCACAGTTTTTCTCAACTGGAAATTATCTATGGTAATTTTGTCAATTATTTTTGTGCATTTGAACATTACATTAGGAAAATTAAACAGCTGCAACATAGTGAGGTGAACATGCCTTCAAACAGTGAACAATAATTAGAAATAAAAATAAAATAAATCTAAATGTAAGACAGTATTAAAAGAGCGTAATAGAACAAATACCTTTATGTGATGGACTTAAATGCCATAATTTGTAGTCAAGATAGCATAGTCTTCATCTACACAAATACAGTCTGGTACCTTAGAACCAATGCTGGTGCAAATGTGTCTATATAGGTACAGCTAACTCCCTTAAACACTTCAGAGGCAAAGAGCATCTCCCTTCTGCTGTTGCAACTTGATGGAAGCTCTTTATCAAGAAGACATTGCATGAGAAAATGCTGTAGTGTTAAAGTTCTTTTAATGATTTAAAAACATCTGTTTAAAATGTCTTAGATTTAGTGAATATTCACTGAATCTCAGTGCAAGTCCTAGGAAATGCTTACAATGATTGGTCAGACTTGCTGATTGGAAGGTGAAGTCTTTAGTCATGAGTAAGTTGATCTGATTGACAAGTCTCTTAGTTGAGTACCTCAGAAAAGCAAGTTTCTCTAGATCTGCTTGTTTTACTTCACAATAAGTATTTAAGAACTCTTTAGAATAAATCTGCAGAATTTATATTCCAGATCTAAAATATTCCATATTATGTCTATTTCCCTCTTTCTCTTCTAACATAGATGATAATGGATTATGAGATATTGTGTAGAAAAGCAGATTTGAACATCATTTACAAGGGAAAATCAGTGGTTCTTATTATTGTGTGCCAGAGATAGTGCTCATAAAGATTTTTTTCACCTGATGACACAGTTGTGTCTGCAACGGTGGCAGTGGGTTCTCCAGACACAGCTATAAATCAGGGGAGGGATGGCCCTCATAAACTGAGGGCTTTAAATACAGGATTCAAATATTGAAATAGGCCTATGAGGGCCATGACTGCAGAAAACTAAGTGAAGCAGCATTAATGCACCTGCACAGTGTGTACATCTGCAGAGCACTTGTTCTTTTTCTGTTCAGCATAATCACTGACTTATAGAAGTAGAGAAAGACAAGAGACCTCATGAGATCTTTCACTCCAAGTGTCATTTCCTTCTATCCTGGTTGCACAACACACAAAGTAGAGCAGATTTTGCATAGTATGCACCAGGGCTCAGGAAAAGCTCCAAGAGTCAGCAAGAGAAAAATGTGTGATGGGCGATATTTTCCACTTCCTGACTCCTATCTGAGATGCTGACTCAGAATGAGGTCTGAAACTTGCACTTTATGCAGCAACAAAATGCCTTCAAAAAAGTAGCCGGTATCTATACACCTCTGTGTGATATGGTCTCCTGGCTTCCTCTGAGCTTCTGTCAGCTCAATTAGCCTGTAATTTGGGACATAAAAATACAGGCTGGCAAAGACCCCTTGAAAGCCATTTCACTTCTGACTATGGCCATCCCTTGACTGGACTTTAAATAGGCCATCTGAAAATACTTTCCTCTAAACTTTTCTTTCAAATGACCTACTTGAGAAGCTCCACTGTACCTTGCTACCAATTATTTTAGTATGTCATGATCCCTATAGCAAGAACATTTTCCCTAATATTTAACCCAGATCTCCACTGTCACAGGTTGTCATGTTTTCTAGTTCTCCTATCCATCACAGACACAGTAAACAACTGAACATTGTCTTGTTTTTAAATCCTTCATACATGACAGAAGAGACCTTTACGTCCTGAGATAAACTGAACTCTTTCAATCTTTTCCAACTGGTCATGCTTTCTTGACTAATTATTCTTTCTAATTTCTGCCCAAATCACTTGAATTCATCTACATACCTCATAAAGTGTTTTTTTCCAAAAAATAGATAGTGTATAGATATAGTCAGAAGAGTGTTGCCATTGTACAGAGGAGTCCTGTTTTGGTGTAAGTTTGATACTGTGTTTTCTTGAAAATCAGAGAAAGAGTGATTGTGAATATATGAGTCCGTGTTTGTAATTTTTCTTAAATATAAAAAAATATGATGGGGAAATTTTGGGAAAATCAGTATTATCTTTATGTGAAAGAATAGAAGCATTTAGATTTTAGCAATGAATTTAGAAGAATCTCATCTCTGAAACTTGTCCTTGTTAAATCATATTCAATGTCACAAATGTTTATATAAGCAAGGATAATTAGTACATCTGTAATCACTTTTACTGGCAGTCTGTGAAAGAGCTGAATGCTTCAACTTTAGCCCTTTAATCTAAAGTAAAGAGTAAGTCAGTGTTATGTAATCTAAACTATAAATATTGAACACAAAATTACCAATTAATGTTAGATACTAATAAGTCTCTAGGAATAATAATAATAAAAAATTATAGCATTCTAATTTTAAGCAAAGTTATTAACTAAGTGTTGGGTTTGCAGAATCTTCATTTAGAACATCACCTCATTTTTTTCACCATGTGTTTACACTATAAATACCAAACAAATATTGACTAACTCTGAGTGGAACAACAGTTAAATTTTTACAGCAGTAAAAATAGTTCCTTCGACTAGCACATAGAGCTCGAAAATAAAAGGAATGCATTATCAAGGGAACAATTTCTCCTGATGGCAACTTTCATTTTACTTCAGGAACCATGCCCTTCATGTACTGGAAAACTCTGTTCCATAATTGCTTCTTAAATATTGGTATGAAGACTCTTCAAGGTACCTTGACAATCACTTCTTTCACAGTTATTTTTTAGGATAAATAGCATCCAAATTGATTTCCAGGATTAGTCTCAATTTGATTCTTTTTCATATGACCCACACTCTGTTGTGCTTGAATAATATTATTTTAAAGGATATTTAATGGTTTTTAAAAATTAAAAAGGCCTGCTCATCTGTAGGTATTTTTCCTTATGAAGAAATTAAATATATAAAGTTATTTATATATAAAGAATATATATATTTATATATAAAGAATGTGGATGAGCTTTTAAATAAGTTTAATTGAAACCACTGATATGGTAACATTTCACTTGCTTGTAATATCTATTTGATAGACAAATTTAAATGAATAATGTCTTTGTTGTGTCTTTAGAACTTCTCTGATTTATAGACCAATGACTATGTAAAGGTTCCTCAAACTTGCAACATTACTTCTAGGGTATTCCTGTGATGAAGTGTTCCAACCTCAATCACTTTTTATTCTGTTATAAACAACTATTTAGAAAAATGTCCTAGTTCTTGATGTTGAATATTGCACCTCTGTTTTGTGACCCCCACTTCATTTTAAGATTATAAACAAATAGACCTCTGCAACAGACAATGTCGGCCAAGTCATTCCTTTAGGGGATTATTTTAGACAGCTGCACAGCAAGTAAGCACAGTGAGGCTTATTTACACACAGTCATTGAAGCAATCATTCCACTTATTTATAGGACAGCAAAAGGTCTTTGAGACACAGACCCAGCAATTCTGAGCTGAGGTTGAAAGAGAGGATTTTCTATCCTGCCCACCCCACAACCCCAAAGGTATTTAAAAAAATCAATTGAAGGATTTTTTGCCATAACAGATAGATACAGTACAGTCCTACATCCTGGATAATATTGATCTCTGATGCTGAGTCTCCATTTTTCATACTGTAATCATAATAAGTATTTCAAAAGGTCTTAATAATATAGTATTTTGACATTGCTTCTGTAAAAGGTAAAAGTAAAACATATAAACTTTTTTTTTAAACTAAATTGTGAGGGCAATGCTGTGGCTAATGCCACCAAAGGTTTTGATAGTGAAATGGGTTAAACGTTAATGTGCTGGCTTGGGGACACCAAAGTGGGGTGTAATTTCTTATAACCATTGAACATATTCTGATTCCACTGACATGTTCTATTGATACTCAGAATTTCTTAATTTCACTTATCTTAATTTTAAAAAAAATTACACCTCTGTAAATGTGAGCTAGTTATACAAGCTCTCACATATAGATATTTCCAGAAAGTTCTAGTTCTTATAGTGAGATGAAGCCTCCAGGCCCTGGAGGTGCCTCCTTGTCTTTATTGTCTCTAGAGGAAGGAAGTAACCAGTTTAAGTGCAGAAGTAAGTTATAAAACTGAATAGCATTACCATTTCCTGCTCCAAGTATATCAGTGTAAATAACTAAAAATTAAAGTATTTAAATTCAGTGTCCACTTTTGAAATGTGGGAAGTTTTACCAAAAAGGGCATGTTGTAGTTTGGAATTATTATGTAAATTCTCTGCCCTGCCACTAACAGCCAAGGCCAGCAGTTAACGGTAGTCAGCTATGGTGTAGTGGAGAGCACTCCAGTATTTGAGTCCCAAGGTCGCGAGTTCGAGCCTCAGTGGGGACAGCCTCGGCAGTTGAATGGCTCCCAGGTGATCAACAGTTAACTACCCCCTTTGTTAACTGCTGGCCTTGGCTGTTAGTGGCAGGGCAGAGAATTTACATAATAATTCCAAACTACAACAGAGCAGGAGCAATTAAACCAACCTTTGTTTTTCAGTTACCACCACAACCTCATATAAATCGAAGAGCAATCCAAAAAGTTATAAAATTAAGTTGTATCTTAATGGAATTTATTTTTCTTAGCATACACACGTTTAAAATGCAGTTGTAACAACAAGAGAATAGCAAGAACACTTAGATTGTGATATTGGTATTACTAGTGTCTATGATATTAATGGTATATCATTATTTCTGAGTTTCAAAAAAATGCTATTTTTTTAATTGGAAAAAGTTCAGGATACCAAAGAATTTTCACTTATTTGAATTCTGGAAAATTTCCTTTTATTCACATGCTCATGAATATTGGCTAATTTAGCATATGCAAAGCAAAGGTTAAGAAACAGAGAGTTCTCACAATTTATGATCTCTTCTACCAAGTCAGGCTGATCAGAAGACCAAGGTCAAGAAGCTTGTCAAGCACACACAGCTTAAGAATACAGAGAACATTCTGCCAATGACATCTGTTTACAGCTGTAGGGGCAGATCTGACTCCTTGTGCTGCCAATGTATTGAAGATAGTTAAGATAAGAAGCTGGACCCCAGAGAGGAAGATGGCTTTTTGGGTTTTTTTTGTTATTTTTTTCAGGAGCAGCATATTCATTTTATAACAAATAAAGAAAAAAATTGATTTATTGAAGACTATTGATGTTCCTCTTGTTTGGTTAAAGGCTGTAGGCATGCAATGCTACATCCAGCCTGCAGGTATGGGAGCTTTGTTAAGTCTTTAGCTCCAAGTGTTTGGGCAAGGGATGGGGCAGTTGTCTATGACAGTACCTGTTTCTTTCAATTAAATGTAAAGTATGTCTCTCTCTCCACCTCCCCTCCAAACACACCCTCCAGAACTCATCTGCAGTACAAGGTCAGGATCACAGAATCACAGACATTGAGTTGGGTCATAAAGTTATACAAAATTAATCTCTACCACAGAGTTTTGAAAAGAAATGGTCTGAGTAACAGACATCCTTTAGAACTGAAATCAATAACCTTTCTGTTTACTCTGAAAACGTCTTTTGTCATTATTGTTGTTGAAAAGAAATTCCAAGGATTCAAAATTATTCATATCATTTTTGAATAACATGTATGAAATTGAATCATTCCAGTTTATAGAATTTTAACAATGATTCACACACAGATAATATAATTATTTTAATATCTTTGGTCCCCTATTTAGCGAATGTGCCTGCTTGCAATCCTGTTGGCAGTCACAACCAGCTTGTGTTGGAATAATATCAATGTTATTCTAAATGTAACTAAAAAACTAAAAAGAAAAATTCAGAAATGTTGGTAAAAATTATGTTGGGGTGTCTGTGGAAGGAATAGTCTCTCAATTTCAAAATCCTTAGTAACAACATGCATTAACTTTTCGTCAGCTCTGAAGTGGTCAGACAAATGGACCAGGTTATCATTGTAGGTCCTTTCCAAATGGAACTATTCTATTCTATTCTATTCTATTCTATTCTATTCTATTCTATTCTATTCTATTCTATTCTATTCTATTCTATTCTAAAATCCCTTTATTGTCTTAGGAAACAATGTCTTTCTGACATTTTATTATCTATATTAATTATACCAGTCATGGTTTACAAAGATTATACTACGCATAAGAAAACAGCACACATTTTTTTCCTAACTTACTATATATATTAAAAATAAACTGTTCCTGCTTTAAAAGCAGAAATCCAAATATGAAAATACTGTTCCATTTATTTATAAACTAAAATATCAACGCTATCAAAAGCAATAAAAATTCAATGAAAATATAATTTTAAAACAATCTAGTAATGACATTTATATAATTTTTATGCTTTTAAAAGCACATAAAAATCTTAAGTAACTTTATGTCACTGTGTCTTGAAGCATCTTATGACATTGTAGAATCATAAAGTTGTTCAGACTGGAAGGGACCTCAGGAGGTCCTTGGTCCAATCTCCTGCTCACAGCAGGGTCAGCTATTGGGTCAGGACAGGCTGATCCAGGTGGGGCTTGAAAGCCCTCAAGTTCAGAGACTGAACAATCTGGGCAGCCTTTGACGTTGCCTGTCCTTATAGAAAAAATCTTCTCCATTCACCCTGAACTGAATTTTGAAGTTACACTGTTTGTTCCTCATCCTGGCACCAGGTACTTCTCTGTACTGCCTGGCTCCTTCTTCTCAATACTTCCTTGAAGTTCTTGTTCAAGGTGTTGGGTGTTTGTATTAAAATAAAATGTTTTTAATATTCTGCACATAATAAATAGCCCCTTTGCTTAAATACTAGAGCAAGAAGCCTTCCATTGGCAACCATTTTAGTATCATGTTCATTGATTTTCATTAAGGATTTTAGTGGCACCTATCATAATATCTGTAAACAGTCATGTTAATTTAACACAAAACAACCTCATAGCTAAACACAGAGTTTAACAAAAGCTGCATAGTTTAACAAAAGTCAAAGTATGACCTGGTAACAGAAGGACAAAATATGGATGTCTTCTTCGATCTAGCACAGCACAACAAAAGCCCAGGGCTGAATGTTGAAACCATGCCAATTCATGCCAGAAATAAGGTGCACACTTTTAACACTGGAGATAAATAACATTTCATATAACCTGCTTGAGGTCATGGCATATTCTTCCGGAAATATTAAACAAGACTGAACGCTTTCTCCCCTAAAATATATACTCTAATTCAAACAGGAATTAAATCAGGAGCATCCTGTGGCTTGTGTCAAGCAGGGGGTCAGGCTAGATGATGGCAATGGTCCCTTCTGGCCTTAACATCTATGAATCTAAATGGAACATAGCACCAGAAGAACTCAAATCCCCTCACAGATTTAATAAAAGCCAAGAGCACATGACTGCCCCAGAGGCAATTTTGAGAGCTTCTAGCATGACTGACTGCTGATAATGTAGGGCTCTGCCAAGTGGCCAAGCACCAGTGCTGATGGGACACATTTCACAACCTGACGCCTGGGATTTCAGGTAGTTGTGTGCATCACAAGCAGCAAAGCTAATGACTAGAGAAGAGGAGGAAAGCACTAGGCTACTAGAAAAGTAATTTTTTAAAAGAAACAAATAAAAGAAAAATCATTTTGCTTAATTTTATCTCTTCCAAAATTAAATAATAAGATTCCTTATTGAGAATTGTGTGGTTTGGTTTTGGTGGTTTTGTTGTTTTGTTTTGTTTTGTTTTGGTTTTAATTATTTTCATGGTTTAACGCTATCCAGCAATTAAGACCCACATAGCCATTTGCTCACTCCCTTGGGTGGGATGGGGAGAGAATTGGGAGGATAAAAGGGAACACACTCATAGCAACATTTTTCTAAATAAATATGTAGTAGTTATGAACACTGCTTATCAAATTTATTCATATTCTAACACTGGTATTTATTTTGAACTTATAGCCGAAAACCTTATTAATAACTCTGCAGTAAAAAAGAGAGAAGCCAGAAAAGAAGACATAGCTATAGCTGATAGAATGTCTGAGACTGGGTTTTCATTTCCATATCTCTGTACATTATGCATGAGTCAATTTTATTGTTTAATAGTTTGGGGGTTTTTACCAGCTCTATTCACTTCTTGTACGCTGGGAACACTTCACTAATTTCCATATATTTATCTCTCATTTACAATAACTCCCAGAAACAAAGGATGAAACTGATTTAATCTAAATTTAAAAATGCACAGCAAAAATGTCTATATTCTGGTTTAGTCTTCTTAGTCTCCCTTGGAAATCAGTAAAGAGAAATTAGCACTTTTGAAGTGTGGTTTGCCTGTTCTCCTGTAAATGTATGTTTGAGAATAAGAATAATATTTCAAGTTAGTACCCTTCAGTCTGGAAAACAGACAATAGGTAGAAAGGACGTAAAATGCAAGAGGGTTAAAAAAACATGAATGGTCAGCAAAAAAGTGAAACAACATCAGCTGCTCAGTGTTTCTAAAAAATAAATTAGAAATAGAAGACATTAAACAAAGATGACTGTACCTTCATTAAATCAGCCTCACTGAAAATGAACTAAATGATGTGGAGTGAAAAATAGACTATCAACGGATTGTAGTTTCCCACTGATACAGTGGACGGGTGTTTTTCACTCCCAGGAGCAAGGCCAGAAAAGCGGCGAGCGGCACACGGCAAGCGGCACGCACGCGGCGCTTCCCCAGGCAGGCTCCTTAGAAGCTGGGGTCGGCTCCTCCCGCCCCCGGCCCGGCGAC
>JAWWEV010000001.1:41716902-41735380 GCA_035583235.1 Hafferia zeledoni
GCATCCCCGCTCATCCAGCGTTTATAATATCTCTGCCATTTGATGAGTTGTTCCCTGGTCGGGTCTCCTCCGACAATAGACCTATGGAACTCCATTCCAAAAGGCTGCTTAAAGTGTGCAAGGGTGTTAAAAGAAGTTTGTACAAGTAGACATAAAAGAAAAAATTTACAAATTGTTAAAATCTCAAAATTACATGCATGGCATGCAAATCCTTTGAGTTGATATAGCCAGAGACCAGAAGAGTAATCAGGAAAATTGCCATATATATGCTTACCCTTCCCTGAGGTAGGTGGACCCCTGGTCAGCCTAAATATGGTTCTGTTATGCACATACATTGACTATAATGGATGGAGTGGACATAGCTTGAGAAGAACGTGAAAATCTATAACGCAGATGACTGTATTTGATCAGATGAAATCCACAGAGTGCCTTTGAAAACAAAATCAGCTCAGGTTTAAAATAGGTTGCATGTGGGAGAAGAAGGAAAATCAGCCAATAAGGTGCTGGATTTAGCATTTTTCCAGGCAAACCAACTTCCCATCAGAGTTCTGCTTATACCTGGTTCTAGCAGTTGATTAATATAATCATAGGGCTATTGGTTTTTCAAATAGTGCTTCTAAAGTTCTTCAAATCATGAATTGAATTGGATTTACTTCCACAGGTTAAAAAGGACTGCTGCAGGTTAACCACTGTTGACAGCTAAACCATAGCAGGACAAGAGACACAACCAGATAAGCAAAACTGAGAAAAAATATTTACATAGCCCACCAGAGAAACCCAATTCTTTTTTCATTTACAGAAGGAGATTCATTTGAATAGACACCTTGGTTTTAATTTATATTAGATTAATCTCATCTTCATTTCTGTAAAGGTTAAAATTATTTTGTGCTAATATATTATGAGGATAGGGAGTTGTATGTCTGTATATATTCATGCATTGAATAGAGAAACTACATTTTGTCTTGACTATCTTCCTGTCAAGATATGACTTCTCCACATCAGTATTGTATTTAAAAAAACAAAAACAAAAACAAAAACAAACAAAAAAAAACCAAACACCAAAACTGTAGCATGCTCGTCTATAAACATTGAAGGACATTTCAGCAGATTATTTCAATTACTACAACCCCCAGCTACTTTTCTTTTATCAGTTACCTACTATTGCACACATAAAAGCCTTCATGTTGTCTCCCCTTTCCTATGACTCCTGCCAGATTTTGTAGCACAGCTTCATTATGTACATATTATCATGTTCTCTTTAGAAACTGTCTTTCCTTTGGCCTTAACTGACTGCTCTAATGGAAGTCCTGGAGAGAAGCAATACTGCCTTTAAGAGCAGAGCAAGAAAACTGTTTAAAGGCCTCTGCAGAATTCAGGGCTCCCTCCATTCTCACAATGTTTCCTTGATTTCCTGACAGACCATGGAGAGAAATCTGAGCAATGTCAGCAGCCATGGGCTGCTGCCCGGTTTGCTTCTCTACTACCTCTCCCCTCTCCAAAACTGGTGTCAGATATATAATGAAGCTCAATATAGTCTGTAGGAATAACATATTGTACTATGGTGATACTGCCACAGCAGCCAAGATACCAGACATTTTACACATATAATGCATGCATTTTTTGAGCAGCTGAATTACAGTTTCCTTAAATAAAAAAAAAAATATAAATTAAGCCAAAATGTTTAGCAATATTGCTCAGACCAGATATTCTACGATGATTACACTGAATTTTTCGCACTAGACAGCTGATACAGAAAAGCTTAAAACAAGTGACAAAATCAGCCCTCCAGACTTCCTATATGTTTTTGAACTGAATGTGGAATGAAGAGGAAAAAAATGAAAAAAACCCCACCCAAACCTTTACAGTATATTTTGAACGATAGATGACTGTAACTACTGTGACAAATCTCAATGTATATCAAAAATGTACAGCAGCACAGAACTTTCAGAAATAAATAGATCTTCAGCTAACAGCAGAACAGAGAGGTTTTTAAAATATTGATTTCATGTATTCAGAGAAAATTCTTCTTTGACATTGTAGATTGAAGGGAGTATAGACCAACAGGCAATATTTTTATAAAATATCTGCTTTTCTCAAGCAGTTTTATGGAATACATGAAACAATCTTTGGAAAATTATGGTATACTGTGGACTACACAGTGGGATAATCTGCTGTAACTAATAGAATAATACTGTGAATAGAGATGGTGGGAAGTATCCTTTAGTGGTTTGTAGTGGCAACCAATGCAGTTCAGGGTTTTTTCTGTATCTCACAATTTTTTAAGCAGTTTGAGTACTAGATGATAAAGAAGCTAACATGAAGTTTTATGAGGAAATTACAATGCTCTGTGTATTGGTGGTAAAAAAAAGACTCACCAAACAGCAAGCAAATTAAAACAAAACAGTTTGATGGTTTCATCAATGAACGGAAAACAAAACAAAATACGGTTATTAATGTCCCAAAAGGAGCATAACTTCAGAAAGAGAAACATTAAAAGAAATAAGTCAGTTTTCCTATCAAGATTGGAACCTTGCAATGAAAATGAAACTGCTGGACATCTAGCAATGATGACCAAATGCTGCTATATCTTTGAAAATATTTGGAAAAATAGCATGATTAGCATTGTCTCAAAAATGATTTTTCAAAACTGTCATCTTTATGAAACAATCATAACAATTTTTAGTAGTGGTTAGAGAGAACTATTAACTAATTCAAGAGCTTTGATTGGAGTTTATCAAAACTTACTGGGAAGGTCATTATACTGTAATTTCTAAGGAAAGAAGCCAAAGTCATTTATCAGCCATGAGGGAAAAATGGAGATAAACATATTAAGGATAAGCTTTAAGAGTAATATTGATATGACCTTTATGCCAAGTAGTAACACAAACACCATTCAGAAGTAGTAGATGAATGAGAGCTAAGAAAATGTGACAGACAATAGAGAAAGGAACTCTGTTCATCAACATGACACTAAAAACCTGATGACCATCATAAAAATAATTACATAAGTTGCAGAAACCAGGGTCCAGCCCATGAACAGGATTGTTGGAAAAATAGACAAGAACAAGAAAAAAAACCACAACAACTTTTCTTCAAGAACAGTTGAACAATCCATTTAGGATTTATGATCAGTTTCTCAGTACTCACAGTTCAACTGTGCCTGTAGTCCTTCCCCAGTATGTTGATTATTCTTAGCAAACACCAATCTGCAAATTAGTTTAAAAAACCCGAACACTCTGAGGGGGCATATGGGATTCCTTCATGACCCCCTACCAGTCTCCATTTAGCATAGATGTTAGTCAAATTTAAGAAGCAGTCTAAAATTAAATGAAGAGATCCTCTGTGTCAGCTTCTCCTCATTTCCCTTTGGGGACTTTGATCCAGTGTTATTAATGGCACAAGAAGTCTGACTGATAACATATAGAGTAAAACCATATTGGAACAGGAGACCCTGGTCCATAATTAAGGACACTCGTTTTGTTACAAAATGTTGCTATTATTTTTTATCCCGCATTTTTCTAATAAATATGTACAAAATATTGTCCAAAGCTAATGTTTTACTATTTTGTATTTGCTTTTAATTTCAAGTAGTGTGTTCAGTATTCTGTGTTTGCTCAACATCAATATTTGAATAGTCATTCAGAAGTACATGCTAAAGCCATGGCCAATCAAGCCCGGCTAATATTATACATCTAGTTAAACCTGACCTTCAACTGTTCTCTCTGATCAACCTCTGTCTTCAACTAATGGATTTTTAGCACCACATGTGAAGTCTGGAGTGTGCATCAGCATCTTTTATATTCACTCTGTCCAGAAAAGAGAAGGAAAATATCTGAATAAAAATGCCTAAATGGGGATTCAGCTGTACAGAAACAACCTATTCATCTGCACAGGGGAGACTGAATGACAGAGCTAAGTTTAAATGTAGCAAACTGCTAACTTAATTGACACTACTAAATACATGCATGAAGGGCAACAGACATCCACAGTACTGTTTGTGGGATTTTAGCTCCCTTAAATTTTTCCAGTGAAAGCTGACTTAATCTTTATGTTTGATTAGAAAGAGTCCCTTTTTTCAGGCTTTATTTTTATTGAACTTCTTTATATTTGGCACAAGTGTTTTTAGTGTTCCTTCAAGGCCTGCAAATAGATACAGAAAAATACAGTGAGTCTGAGGATGGATAAAATTCATTGTAAGATTGCTATGATTCCTTTCAGTATCTTCGCATGAAAGAATTTCTTTTTACAAAGAGCTTCACATGAAGTCGTGCCCACTTTTCAATTTAATAGACATATATCAATGTAATAGGACATAATATCATACCAAGTAGAGGTACATTTAAACTGTGTCACCTTTCACTTAAATAACTAGAAACTTTGTAGGGAAATTACTACTCTCTATAGCGATTTTAACTTTTTTTTTTTTTCTCATGAATCTATCACTACAGTTTAGTTCCAAACCTTTGTCTAGAAAATTTTTCACATGTAACTTTAAGCATTAAAAAAAAGCTTCCACAGTTCAGCAGCAAAACTCTCATGTGCATTACATGAATGATTGGTGGCTTGGAATGTTAGACCACTAATATGGGTACTTCAGCAAAATTCCTGGGCAGCAAGGAAACACAAAGGCAAAGGAACATGGGCAGCTAATGGTTAACTATTACTGGTAGTTGAAAGAAGTCTGTTCTAAATATGATGTGATGGGTTTGGCATCCTCTGTGAAATTCATAGTCTCTAATTCTGACTACTGCTAAAATCTTTGGGAGATTTTATATCTCTTTTTGCATACCTTGCCTTCACTTTCTTATTTATAGGTCAAAGTGCATGCCAAAGTTTTCATTCAAAAGTATATACCCAAAGGGATTTGCAGCCTTGCAAAACTCTCATAAAAACTTGTGATAGGAACCAAAGACCTTAGAATCAAGGTACACAGAATTCAAGTCTATTAATACACTGCTCACAGATAATGAAAAATCTGATAAATCATGGAGTTTAAGGACAAAGGGGCCTATTGTACAAACTATTCTGATCTCCTATATTTCACATACTATAACTTTTCACCCAGTAATTTCCTGATCTCTGGATGAGCTAATGATCTTCAAAACAGCTTTACTTTAAAATTTAGTGGCAGATATTCTGTCTGAACCCCTTGTAACAGTTTTGGTGGTTAATCACACTGATTGTTTCTTAGATGTGGTTGATTTCTGCACTGAATTTCTCTAGCATTCTCTGTCAGCCTTTGGATGTCAGTGTGCCTTTATCAGATATTCTTCCTCCAGTGCTACTGTCACCATTTCATGATCACTAAATCTCTTATTTGATAAATTAAATTAAATTAAATAGAGGGAAATTCTATAAGGATTTCCAAATATTTTGAATTTTTTTCCACCTCTGTTCTGACCTCATTTTGTAGGGCTGTTGAAACATTGATTTCATCAGTTTACATGGCACAGTAATTGGCCTAGTAACCCTGTGCCTAACCTTCTTCTGTGCTACCTATTGCCTCAGCTACAACTGGGGAAAATGCATACCAGGCCAGTATGACCTCTATTTGTGGTTCCTAGGCATATGGCTATATATTTGGCTTTAAATGAGAAAAGCACATCAAGGGACTCTGAGGAACCAATTTTTACACATGATTATTCCTTTTCTCTCAACCAGTTTCACTCATCTGCAAATTTCATTACAGTTTTATGTTTGCTTCCAGTAAAGTACTTGATTAGCACTGGGCCAAAGAGATACTCATCCTGATAGTCATCCAAACTTCATCAGCTGAAGATGCCCATATCCTCCACCAGCTGTTACAAGCAAATTAAAGCCTGGATTACTTATGTTCTCCATGTATTTCTGCATCCAGATTTAACAGTCAGTCCTCAAGTATAGAGTACTAAACACTTCTTAAAATTGATATGGGCTAGAATAATAAACCTTAAACATGAAGAAGGAATTTGTTATTAGTTTAATTCATATCCAAACAATCCATAAAATAATTATTAGTCTGATTATAATGTCAGTAAAATTTATCCCTGACAGAAACAGACTTCCTACTGTCCCCGCTTTCTTGGATACTATGGTCACCCTTTCATTTCTGCATCCAATCGTAAGTTTGATAAGAGGTTTTTCTCAAGAAGTGGAGTGGGGTTGAGTTATCTCTGCCCCAAGTTCTTGCCTTACTCTTTAAAGAATTGTGATACTGATGTTTTCCTAATTTTAGATGCCAAGTCTGCTTTGGGTGTTTTTTTATGTTTTTGCAAAAATCACCTTAACACGTTCTTTTTTGATTGATTATCCTTAAACCCAGCTTTACCCAGTTTCCAGGTTGCATTCTGTAATAATCAGGGAATGATCAGTTCATACAAGTGATATTTTATTAGCTCAGTGTAGTAACACATACATCCTGGTCCTAGTCCTGAGGCCATTAATAGCACATTTTACAAAAGCAGAAATGTGAATGCTGTGCTCTGATAACTGCAGACTCTCAGTATCAATCAGCTACGGTAATAGTGCCGGTAATATTTTTATTATATGATTCATAGCTAGAGTTGAGTTCTCTCTTTATTTTCTTTATTCAGAAAGCAAGAAAACCACTCTTGGTATATACATTCTGCCTTTCACAGATAAGCACAATCTTGTTTTGGCAACATTTGGAGTCAGTTCTGGTCTGGCAGAAAATTCGTATAAGTTCATTTACTGTAGAGTACGTTCTGGACATAAAGGTTCATCTCAGGTAATGAAGCACATTCTCTTCTACTTATAATTGCTCTGGCACTATTTCTCCCTGAAAGTGACTGAGTAGAATTAGCAAACTTTTTAAATTCCTGCTAGCTAATAAAAATATCTGATTGTTTGCTGGGATCTATATCAGGTTGCTTGGAAAGCAAAAACCCCCAAATTATACAAGCTAGGCTGACATTCTAGTTGCACTTGTCATCATACAGACTCAAAATGTATATATGACAGTAACACAATCTGAGACTGACTTGTCTATTACAGGTTGGCTTTATCCTCTGATCACAGCATAATGCTTTCATGGCTAAGGCAGAAAGACTTCTGATGAGTGTTACATTTCAGTGAGACACAAAAACCACTCTTGGTACGCAGGTCTACACAGGTCAATGGATCTAATCCTTTGCCAAAATGCTACAGTCCTCACCAAAGACAATGAAAATAAAAAATGACAGAGAATTTTGCCTTGTATGGTAGCGATTGAATACAGAATGTCCTCTCAGGTAAATATTTTCAAAGGAACTGTATTGCAGCTATATGTCTAGTTGCAATTTCTGGGATATATATTGCAGTATACAAATGTGACATGCAATGCATGCACTCATTTTGAGTGCCCAACAGCATTGAGAAAAGAGCATGAAATATTTCTACCAAATGCAATGAATCTCAGAAATCTGTTTGTCTTTCTTAGGAAGAGTGATCTTTGCCTTGGTAGCTACCTACTGATGAAGAAAAAAAATAAATGGTAATAAATCAGTACAAATTGTAAAAAATCTTCAAAGGAGTTTATGAAAGATGAAATTTACAGGAATTCACCCATTGCATCCAAATTTCCCTTTCAAATTATCAGGAATCATTTGCAAAGAAAATGAGGATGTGGATACATAAATAATAAGGATTTCCAAGGAGGTTGACTTAATCTCCAAGTCTGTCATACTTTTACTATATGACTTTAGTCATTCAGAAGCAAATAATTGTACCAAACCTAGCCTAGCTGTGAAGAACCATTGTTAACAGAGATAAAGACATCAAGCTGCCTTTATAGTCAGTGGAGAGAAAAAGATAGTTTTAGTGTGTGGTTTCTCTGATCTTAGGTACTTAGTTGATGTTGAGGAGAATTAAAGTAAGAAATGTCAGTTCTTTGACTCTCTAGGTTCCGGCGCAGAGTCAAAGACGTAGCCTTCATAGAAGTATAGTCAGTGCTCTGATTTATGGTTTTCCTTACACACACACATATCACAAACTTTCTAAGTCCACAAATAGTACAGGAATATTATTAGATAATGGCTAGGGTGTGCTGGCTCTACCCCACAGTCGGATTGGTACTCTTCCCAAAACTATGCCCTGCTGTATCAGTGTGTTTACCTGCTTCTCCTAACGGTGGCTGCATTCCTTCTATTGTTTACTGCTCTTCTTGAAGCAGGTCTGAAAATGCAGGGGCCCTGTTTCCCTCTCCATGGCCTGGACTGTGCACAGAGGCTTCCAATAACACACTGTGGCCTGTGTTATTAAAGTATTCCTCAACAGAGAATTATAGCCTTGAAGTGCCTGTTTTTCAATACTGATTTAAAAGGGACCCTAAAGTCATGGGCTTGCATGTGGATACCTACACTGTGGAACTACAACTGTTTAAATGAGCCCTGCCACTTGTGTATTTGTGCCTTATTTTCTGCATAGAAATTGAGGATAACTATGTTATTTTTACAGTTGTTTGCTTTTTCTCAGTATGTTAATAAGATAAGGTATTCTCTCAATTTTTATACAAATGAAGTTTCAATATGGAACAGTTCAACCATTACACTGGTATGAATATGTTCAAACTTTTAAGAAATAAATCTCTAAATCAATTTTAATAAACTATTTTCCGGATCTAAACTGAGATTTCTTTTTTTGTTTATAGTAATATAATTTCTGTTAATGGCAAATATAACTGCAAATTGCCATACCATCTGAATGTCAAGATACACCTGAATATATGAAATGTCATTCAGAAAAATCATAGTCTTAACAGTGATCCCGTTTTACCAATTGCATCAACTAAAATCCTACCATACAACAAAAAATAATAATTTTCAATCATTTCATCCTCCTCTAGAATGCACATGCTGAACTTTGGCATAAAGTGCTGTTCCTACTGTACAGCAACTATGTGCAAATTAACTCTAAGACAAAGCACCTGAGTGATTTTGGACTTTGCATAATACATTGAGAATGTGTGTCCTCTGGATGAATACCTTCAGACACAAGAAGGGTGAGGACATCATAGAGTCATAGAATAGTTTAGCTCTCCATTAGCCAGATAAGGAAAATTGAACATGTAGATTTCTGCATTTCAGTAATACAGAGGAATTAAATTTTTCTTAGTTTTGTTTTTGCAAATTCTGATATTGCTTAATCACTAACATATGGAAATTAACTTTGATGGATATAAAAGGATTAAAGAACACTAAATGTAAATCCCAATAAGCTTAAATTATCTAAGTTATTCAACCTAGTGAGAACCTTTAAGTCTTTTCCAAAAGGTAGGTGGGTATGTAAGTACAACAAATCAAAAAGAAGCTAAGATTTCACCCTGTACAACAACACAACTGAAAATGAGCTACCAGACCACCATGTGGTGCTGGAAAATCATCTGGCTTGCTGTGAACAAGGGCTTGACACTGCAAAATTAAAATCTCTAGGTGACTCTTACATGAGGGGGCCTAACTGTAGCTAGCTGGCTTATGTGTTGAACAAGCAGGCTTGGTGCTGAAGAAATATTGCAGACGGGTGTCCTCCCACCAGGAAATATGAGTAACCACCCTTGTTCTTTAGAATGACTGCACGAGGGAAGTCATATGCCACACTGAGTTTTTATCTTGCGCTTTGAAAGATGTTTTCATATATGAACAAGTTTTCTAACAGTATCTTCTTTATAAGCAACGTCTCTGTAATATCACCCAGTGAAAGATCTGAAATGTCAGATGGAAATTAAGAAAATAGGAGGGGAAAAAATACTCCCTAATTATAATAAGGCAAAATAATTGTTCTAACATTTCAGGAACAATAATTTTTTCCTAAAAAACCCCTTTATATTACATTATTTTTATTATATTTTAATAATTCAAAATATTTCAACTATGGAAAAAATTATTACATATGACCTGTATCCAAGATTCCATGCATATTCAGTAGGTCTGGATATCTGAAAATTCCTGCCATGAAACTATATGGACACCAGTAAGAAATGTTTCAGAGTGTATTGAGTCCCAAACTAACCAAAGGGATATTCCATACCATATGACTTCAGCTTAGATATAAAAGCTAAGGAAAGGAGGAGGAAGAGGGGCTCTTCACTATGTATAGTTTTTGTCTTTGTTACATGTGGTGAAGTCCTGCTTCCTGGGAAGTGGCTGGACATCCCTTGCTGATGAGAAGTAGAGGATTAACCTTGTCATTTTTCTCTTCACTTATATGCATGCAAACTTTTGTTTTTTGCTTTAGTAAACTGCCTTATTCTCTGCCTGCAAGTCATTTCTGTCTTATTCTGTCTCCCCTGCCAGTGGGGAAGGGCAGTTATGGAGCGGCTTGGTGGGTACCTTGAGTCCAATCAAGGTCAACACACAGCTACAAACTAAGGAAATAGGGAGGGGTTAATTAATTCTATGTTAATACTGTGTCCCATGAAAATTCCGCCTCTTCACTGATTGAGTTACACTGAAGTTGAAGAGTTGAGACATTTTAACTGGAATAACATCTTTTTTCCACACAAAAAGAAACCGTCTAAAAGCTTGAGCTGATTTTTTAAAGACAAAATTAAATATATTTATTTCGCAATTATTTTTTAACATTTTAAATTATATTTTTTATTTTAAATTACTACAAAACCAAAACTTTATATAAATATTATAAAACTATTCATTTTAGATGGCAGGTAGGAAAAGCTTAAATTTTCCAACAATAATTTAATCTCTTCTCTGCAACAAGCTTTCTCTGTAGCTTCAACATGTTTTACTGATATTCATTAAAAAACTTTCAGAGATCTATGAATTAGCACCACGCAAATACCAAAAGTCAAATCACAACCCCTTCTTGACAGATGCATCAATATTTATTACTTAATTCATATCTCAACTGAATTTCTGTCCTAATTGTAAGCAAGAAAATAATGAGCTTCTTTTATCAGGCCATTATGTCTTGACAGCTGATGAGTTTTCGAAGATTTGCACTTTTAATAAGCTTTCTAGCACTTGCCTTCGATGTCACCTGGTCGGCACTGAACTCATACATATAGCTATTTTATTACCTGCTAAGTGTTTTGATTACAGATTCTAATCTTTAAAATAAAGCTATCTCTCCTGATACCTTCTAGTCACAGTATTCTAGCAACTAAGCTTACTTCCCTTGATTCTGAATGCAGAAGAATTTATGGATACTTAAGCTTTTATGTTTCATTTCAAGCAGTCTGACTTTTTCTCAAGAAAGGCTTTGTTTCCTTAAAATGCTATAAATCAATGCAAGATCACAAACAGGCAATTTTAAACATCTTTTGTTAAACAAAACAGCACCTTAACACGCTTAAAATAATAACTGAATTCACTTGGGCCACACACATATTAAATTTTTGTTTTCTGTGTATGATGCTGGCAAGATCAGATACCAATGGGAGAACGTTCTCCTCTTAAAAGTGTAAGAGGAGTCTGTAGTTAGTAAAGTAGCAGATTGCTCAAACCGAAATTCCCTTCTTCTTTAACACACAGAAAACAGCTTTATTTTATTTATTGAAGATTTTGTCCTATAAAACACCTAAAATAGCAAACCTTTATGCATAAAATCTTATCAGAGATTTGGTTGAAGATTTGACTTCTTTATTCTATAAGGCAAAGTATTACAGACAAAACTTGTAAATCTCACAAATTGTTTTCTTCCCATCCTGTGGCCTTTGCATTGTGGTGGGAAGCCACACAGTACTGAATGCTCTCCAGTTCATTACATTACTGTGCTCCTTTCTGTTACTGGCACTTAACACTAATACCTGAGAGTCCAGTTTGCTAATTCTCACCCATTTATCAGCACAAATGTATAAGAGATTTGAATGCTATTTATCTGACCATCTTGAGGAGACCAAATATCATTTATATTCATGCTTTCAAACCTTTCAGTTATTACATGGAATGTGTATTTAACATATGGTAATCTCACCTGACACCTCAGTTCAAAACCAGAAAGCTTCTCCATGTCTTTGTTTATTAAGTATGAGCTTATAAGGAGAGGAAGACAGACTCTGAGTGCCATTCTATCACTACCTTTTCTTCTTTATGTTCCCTCAAGTATGATTCTCTCCAGATTTTTCTATTTCCTTTCTTCAGATTTGGTCAAAATTTGAAGAAGGTAGAGGTCTCAAAGCTCTTAAGATACAATGGGGTGTTGGGTAAAGGAAAGGTCCTTCAGATACAAAGCCTTTATAATGGCCAAGATCACAGGAAAGAGAGAGATACTGGAGTCCAAGTTTCATTAGTCTCAAAATGCAGAGAAATAATACTTATTACTAGAAATAAACTGTGACTATATTCTAGTCTCAGGTAACTTTCCAGGCTCCCAAGTAATTTTGTCAAGAGATGTTTTACTGTTTTTCAGTAAAGGTAGTGAACAACAAGTACCATGATGCATTATGCTGTTTGTCCAGATATTTTCCTGTCTCCTCTCTGTCTCAGATCATATTCTGCAAGTCCTGGCAATTGGTATTCCAGCATTAGACAAGTAGATGCTTCTTTTTTCTACTGAAGTGAACTTTCAGAAGATACTTGAAAATCTAGTAGCCTTCCTACATGGATTTGCTGAAGAAGAATCCAGTATGTTACAGTATGGTTGTCTGAACCAATTTTCTATCACCACTTCAATTATTGCTATGACCTCTTATCTTGTAACACAATATTTTTCTACTACATTTCTCTCTACAGCTATGGCCTTTGTCTCCCGTGTTGTGTTGCTCACATAATCCTTTTAATGCCTGGCTTGTTCTGTAGAATGTTTCTCCGGGACTTTTTCTGCAGCAGCTTCAGAGAAATAAGAGCTGGTGCGCCCTTTCTAATTTCTGCCATTTGAACAGAACCTGACTGACACACTTTCTATTATTCTAATTTTTTCATAGACTTTCACTTTCTCCATGTTAGAATGAACTCTAAGGATATTTGCAGGCAACTTATTACTAGAAAATTTAACTTCAGTGCTCTCTGTAAATTATGATATCTTCTTTGTCATCCTCTTTAAAGAAAAGGCTTTCTATCACACCTTGATAGTTCCTTTTTGAAATAATAAGGCAGCCAATCTGACTGTAAACCCACTGACCCTTCACTCATGGTAAGTCCATTACCTTGTTGCTTTATGCTTTTTGAAACTATGTGTTACTGTGAAGTCACAAAAGTCACCAATTGTTACTTTTTGTCTTGTCACGCTTAAGCATCCAGAACAACTAAAGCAATCTGCAGGAGGTGTTGTCAGGGCACCAGAGGGGCTATTGCTCATGGAGGACACAGGGTAGGGCCTGGCAGACAGGGCCAGTTCCACCACCCCAGATGCCAAGTAGGACAGCTGGGGGCAGCCTGGGCATTCCCAGCCCCCAGCACTGACCCTGAGGATAGGGACAGGGGTAGGGATAGGTAAAGGTCAAGCTGGGCTTGGCTTAGGGTGGGGGCCAATGGCTGAGCAGAGCAGGGATATGGAAGCTGCTGGGCTTTTGCTGGGGCAAGACCTGACAGCCCTTGGGAGCAGTCATGGGGTCCTGGACTGTAGGCAGGATTGGAGGAGGCCAGGCAGGGCTGTTAAGGTTACTGGTGCCCTCCAGCACCTGGTCTGGCAGTCAGTGAGCTCTTGTAGGGATTGATTTAAAATATCTGGAATGGAGAAGGTCGTGACAGAAATGGATTTGCAAAGAAGATGAACAAGCCACAGTTAATGTTTTAACAACTGATGTTTTTAATGTTGTTTAAATGTACAAAATGGTTTCCATTGTGTTTTTTGCAAAGTCACTGCTTCCCCTTCCCAGAAAACCTTGAGATACTTGCTATCTCAGGGATTTGGAGGGAGGTTGCGACATGCATGTTACCTTACCCCCTGCTTATTGAATGCAAACCCCCTCTTGTTTTCTATTGGTGGGTTTTGGATCCCTCCAAGGTCCATATAAACCCCTGACCAGCAGCAATAAATCTCTCTCTTCTCCCTCTCTAGTGGTCTCTGTGTGTCCTCAGGCTCTCAGGGGGCCACGTGGGCAGGGAAAGCGGGGAAGCACATTTTCTCCCAGGTAATGGAATAAACTCCAGGACCAGCAGAACCCATCATACCCTTGCAGATTGCATCCCCAGACGCAGAAGGTACCCCGCAGAAACAAGCACCTGAGCTGGAGACTGCACCTGTCTCACTGACTTCAATATGCACAAATGGACCCATTCTCCACACATTTATCTAGCCCCTCTTTCAAACAGAGTGCAAGAGTGTTTTTAGCTCTTTGGTGCCTTCTGGAAATACTCTCTACCTCATTTTCAGCATATGTGACTGTAATTGTTCAAGGATGACCATCTGCCTCACATGTCATCCCATCTCAGGTGGAATTTGGGGCCCCCTGTGCAAACTCTACCTGCCAGCACTGCAGAGCTCTGCCCTCGCTCAGTGCCTGGGTGCAGCAGGTGTGTGCACCTTGCACTGCACTGGACCAACACAGCAGGAGTTTGTTTGTCAGAAGTGACTGCTTTTAGCAACGTATTTGTTTACTTAACCTTGGGTGGTGATCCCCAATTACATCCTGCTCTTAACGGCTCTTTCTGGAGCTATCAGAAAGAAGATGAATTAATTAAAAATTACTTAAAGTGTTTTTGAACGTTAATTAATCTCCTCAACAAATAGTGACCTGCATCCTGAAAGCTCCTGAACTTCACGCTTGTCAATCTTACAGCCACTCAAAAGTGGCTCTTATAAAATGAAAAAATAATGCATCACAGCAGCCAAATTTGATAGGGTATTGCTCAACTACGCTCTAACTATGTAATACAGCTGTAGGTTTAATTGTGCTTTGTTGTTCCTGTTTCCTGTTCTTTACAGCCAGAGTTTCTTTTTTCAGTGTTGGCCTTTGGATAACGAACAACAACAACACCTGTGAATGAATCCTAGCCTACATAGTGGAGCCCAAATTAGGTTTGTTTTGATTTATATACACTTATAATGATTCCTATTATTTCACATTTAAGTGGATGCAAAAAAGAACCAATGGGAAAAAATATCTTAAAAAAGTTTTTTCCTTTAGTTTCTTAATTGTTGAATGAATTTCAAGCTTTGTTTATGAAGTGTTGTAAATGCATATTCTATTCTCGTTTCTTGAAAGCTGGAAGATATTTAAGGTTTAATGGCATAATAAAACATTTGATAGACTACTTCTATCTGTTAAATGAATTATCTTTTGTTATAATAAAATTTAATAGAACAGAGGAAAATCTTTCAGACACTCTACATTTATGGAAAATCATTGTTATACTCTTAATATCAGCGATGTATCTGGTGATTTAATAAGAGCTGAGCTATCAGTGAGGTTTAATGCTGTTCTAAAATGACTGAACCACAACTATTTGTTAAAGGCATGTTCACAAAACTATGATTTCTATCATGCTGTGTACAAGTGAAAAATGAAAAGTCTAAGAAACAAATCAATAAAGAAAGACAAATGCAAAACATACTGTATAACCCCTCCAACATTTAAGAAGAGTTAAGTCCTGGCTGTATAAAAATAAAAATTTTGTTATGGAGTGGGTTCATACTCCTCCCTATTAAGGTAAAATCAATGATCACAAAAATGCCATTTTGGCCCATCACTAATGGAGACTTGTACCGCTGTGAATTGCAGCCACACCAAGGTGTCATTACAACTCTGAGAGAAAATGTCCTAAACACATGGTAGCTACATAGAATTAAGAAGCTTAGAAAGCATGGGTAGAACAGGTTTTAGCTGGGAAGGCTGAGCCAAAAGTGAACAGCAAAATGGCAGATCATGATGCTGCAGCTGTGGTAGATGTTCTCTAGGATTTGGACTGAAAGGAGAGCAATTTCTGTACTTAACAGAGAAAAGGCATGTAAGGAATCGCAACTATGTTTTTTTCTTCATAGGACCATTTTTCCTCCTCCATGTAGAGTAGGAGCTTGTGAAATCTCTTACTGTGATGGAAAACAAGAGAAAGAACTGCAGCATAAGAGAAAGGAATGAAGGAGATACCTTGAGAAGTCCTTGCCTCTGTCAGGGACCACTTGCATTGTGTCTGCTTCCCCTGGAGTGTTCTCTTTCCTTTATCTATACCTTTGCCAGAAAATAATTTGGAAATTTCTGATACACAGAAAAGAACTTAAAATATCTCATTGGAAGCTACAATCTAATATTGTTAAAAGTTCAAACAAAGGAAGGTGGTGTTGGGAGGAATCCCTCAGAGAATTTTTCTCACCCTACCAACACAAAGGTTTGGGCATTGAAGTGCCAGGACTGAGGACAAAAGAGTGGCTGATGACTTCACATTCCAACTGAATGGTGGTGTAGAGGGGAGAAACAGAACCCCAACACCTGGGGGTGGGAGAGGTTTTTCTCCTGTGTGCTGGCTTGACTTTCGAGTTTTGGGCAGCTGTAGGAAAAGAGCCACTGTTGGCTAAGCTGGTGAGAGCTTTTTCTGGCTCTGCTCTTTGCCTTCCCCCCTTCATCTCTGGGCACCCTGAGCTTCAGAGAGAGAGAGAGAGAGGGAGAGAGAGGAAGGTCACAGCTGCTTCAGGACACACTGCAGAACTTTTCTTCCTGGGGACCGACCTGGACTGCAAGGAGATTCCTGGGAATTATCACCACTCCTCAACTCCCAGCTTTTCCTTAAGGACAAGAAGAGAGAAAGAGTCTGCTTTTCCCCCACGAAAAGGCTCCATCCTGCACCATGTGAGTTGTTCACTCCCTTGTCTCTGCCTGATTGGGAAAAGACTGAGAATTCACCTAGCAGGCAGCCAAGGTGTGACACTGACACTGTCCATAAATATAACTGCACCAGGAGGAACCTACAGTTTGGGGGGTTTGGGGGGGATTTGTTGGCGGTTTTTTTGGTGCTGGGGAGGTAGTTTGCTCTGATCTGTTTATAGCTATATCGCTATATCTAAATCTACACACATATATATATATATATATATATATATGAAGAACAGTTATCCTTCTTATATCCATTTTCTAATTAAAGTTCTTTATTTTTTTAAATTTAATAAGGGGTGATGTGGTTATTGAGGAGGAATCCTCTCCTTTGGTTTTGGTAAACATTTTGGTTTCCCTTAAACTAGGACAAATATTTAGATATTTCCTGCAAAATAGAAAGACTTCCAACAGCAGCAACTGAATGTATTTATTTTCACCCTTTTTACTGACAGACTGAAGAGTCCAGTGACAAAAACCCTCAAAAAAACCCATGAAAGACCTGAGTAAAAGAAGCTTTCAAGCAAAGGTGTTGCCTGGATCTAAAATGTCCTTAACCTCAGTAGTGCCCTAGATACAGCAAGATTGGCAGATGGGCATGTGTGCAGACTCATTTTTGATGGAACAGAGTTCTTAGACTTGTTCTGGGAGCACCAAGCAGATGAGGCCCTGCAGGCAGGGATATGATGACTCTGGAGAGGGACAGACTTTACCTTGTTCCAGGGTCAGATGACATTTTAAGAAAGCAAGAGAGGTTATCATAGAATCATAGAATGGTTTTGGTTGGAAGGGACCTTAAAGATCATCTAATTTCAATCTCCCTGCCATGGGCAGATAAGGAAGATTAAGATCATGTATCCAGGATGCTTGCATTCTGCTGTTTGGGACTTCTTGCTTGAAGAGTGGATCAATTTTATAACAATCCTAAGCTGTTCTTTCAGATACCTAAAATCATTCCATCCTATGGCTTCATTCTCAAATATTTTATACTCCATCACAGCAATTATATATAGATGTTTGCTTTAGGTAATGGCATAGGCATGACAATTGGTTCACTTCTAGAATATTTTGCTGAGGGAAAAGAGTGCTAGAAATAAATTCTGGGAAATTAAAAAATGGATGTCAGATTTTTCCCTTCCTGGCTGAACCACTACTTCCTAGGCCACTGAATAAGGCTCTGTTTTCTGCTGAATCACCATATTCTCTAATCTGGGTGGAAACATGCTGCTGTAAACTGTATTCTATCACTTTACTGCTTTGGGAATTGTCTCACTAGACACTATCCAAAAAATTCCACCACATGTAAAACACAAAGGTTGTCTGCCACCTGTTTGCTCTATGTCCAATGCAAAACACATCAAATATGTGAGGTCTGGACCTGCCAGAGTTGATAGCTACAGTTCTGGACCTATCATTCTCATATTTTATACTGCACAGTGTAGTGGCTTCAACAGAAGGGGTAGTCCCCAGAACACAATACAGACTAGCAGTTCATGCACTCTTCTGTGAAGTACATGCAAGCTGCAATCCAACCAAGAATGAAGACATCAATTGTATAATTTAATGGTTTGGATTAGAAAGAACCTTTAAAGATTGTCTCATCCATCCCCCCACCATGGACAGCACAGCCCTGTCCAACCTGGTCTTGAACACTTCCAGGGATGGAGCAGCCACAACATTTCTGGGTGACCTGTTCCAGTGCCTCATCACCCTCCCAATAAGTAATTTCTTAACAATATCTAATCTAAATCTACCTTTTTCTAGTTTAAAACCATTCTTCCTTGTTCTATAGCTACATTC
>JAWWEV010000001.1:41735480-41751658 GCA_035583235.1 Hafferia zeledoni
AATTTCTTAACAATATCTAATCTAAATCTACCTTTTTCTAGTTTAAAACCATTCTTCCTTGTTCTATAGCTACATTCTCTGATAAAGTCTCTCTCAGTATCTTTCCTGTAGGTGCTTTTTAAGTTTTGGGTATTGTTATTAGAGCACATCCTATATCCAGGTGGCAGCAGCAGGACTTCTGCGTTTGCCCCTCAAAAGTAGTAGACCAGGATTCCACTAGTTTCTAATTGAGCAAGGCAGAAAATAAGGATGTAACTTCTCAGAAAGGCAAATCTTGTCTTTGTAGAAACTGAATCATGGGTGCTCAGAGTGCTGTCAGATCAAAAAGCGAAGCCTCCAAGAGAATTGGACTGACAGGATTAGATGAAAGATAGACTTGAAGATAAATTTTTTATTTCACTTTGCCCATCATAAATCACTTGTCAGCTGAAGTTTATTGCATGAAGAGACAGCTTACTAGCTGCATTGTAACTGGGAGCAAGGGGGAATTCCAGTTCACCCCCTAGCTTCTTTTACTGTCCTGGATTCAAAACTGATTAATCTGTACCACGTTCACTCACTCAGTGCTTTCCCTACCCAGCAGAGTGACAGAACCCCTGTACTAAAGACATTATGAAAAGTGTTTTCCCTTCAACCTAATTGTTTTCCTTCCTCCACCCCCTGATGTTTTACAGCTTCCTATGGATTATCTGTTGTGAGACTTAGGAATTGTCAGAAGATCATAAGGGATAAGAGACAATTGAACCTCACTGCTTAGATCCAAGATAAAAATGGGCATTAATTGGTGCACAAACAAGGTATTCGCTATGCCTGCATGGGTTTGAGTTCAGTGCTTGTGGACTGAAAATCCCAGAGGAATCGAGGTCCTACAGCTATATAAGTCTTTTGTTGATGTTGTTCCTTTTGCAGAGGGTTTAACTGAGATATGATTGTCTTATCTATTTTTAGGATAAGACAATTCCAGCATATTGTGAAAGATATGAAAGTTAAAAAGTACAATATTCATAGAAGCCTGGTGGTCCCCGGATTAAGTATCCACTCAATGAACACTTGGGGAATATTGATTTTCAATTCAGGTACAAAAATTTTGAAATACAACTTAGGACATCTAAGCTCCATTTTACCTGAGAATCTGTGTAGCTAAAATGAAAAGAGCCCATCAAGACAGAAATTTGGGGATACAGTGAGGTGAATTTTTTGTGCAGTCACTGTTCGAAATTCTATTTCACCCCCCTGAAATTCCTTTGATCAAAATACTGTACTCAAAATGCATGTCTTGTAAGAAGCAAAGAAGAGGATCATTGTAATAGTCAAGCTTCCACACAAAGTTGAACCAAGAGTCCCCACAGTTCATATCGGTATACTAGAAAGGGCTAGTGAGATGGCTGGACCTGAA
Source organism: Hafferia zeledoni (assembly GCA_035583235.1). Classification (NCBI taxonomy): domain Eukaryota; kingdom Metazoa; phylum Chordata; class Aves; order Passeriformes; family Thamnophilidae; genus Hafferia; species Hafferia zeledoni. The sequence goes on from JAWWEV010000001.1 coordinate 41,736,877, forward strand.
TGAGTCTTAGGGCAGAGATAATGAATAAAACTTGAAATGAGAGGAGCCGGAGGACTGAACAACAAATCCAAAATGCAGTGTCTAGTGCCTGATAGGTTTGGTAGCTGGGAACACTTATTTTGAAAGATTGCATGCTCAGGTAAAGCAGATAAACTCTGAGGAACAGAATTGGAATTGAGCAAACTAATAGAGCTCTGATTGTTTCTCTATCTGAATAAAACAGAAAAGCCAAGATTGAATATTTTGATACTTCCCAGTTCTACAAGCAGAATAAAATTTGCAGATATCAGAAAGACAAACCAGTGAGTTTTCTGAGCAAATTGGCTTTTTTTTTTTTTTTTTTTTAATCACTGTGCAGTTCCAAAAGGAAAGCAAACAACTTTCAGAGACTATCAAACATAGTGAAGAATGAAGCTGCAGTGCTGAAGGGAGATTTGCAATTGCTCTTTCAGTTTTACCTTTGTAAATCAAAAGCTGAAGAGAACTTTGTATTGCATGGACAATTCTCAGACAAACAGTAATTAGAAATTTCATATCTGAATAGGCAAATAGAGGTATTTCATTTGAAAAGATGTGGGAATGATTACTTTATCTCCATCATTATCAGAGTGTGTTAGAATTTAGCTGCATATTTCAGCTATATCTACTGTTCCACTGCATACTAAGTACATGGAAATATAGACTTAAAACACTAAGATTTAACTACTATACTGTCGGGAATGATGGTAGTTTAAATTCCAGTGGTAACCAGAGGACATTCTGACAGATGCTTAGTGTCTGTAATTAGTGTGGGAAGCAGACTCTAAGCAAGAACCTTTAAAGTTTAAATCTCACAAGGGAAAGATAAAGACCTAATGTGAGGGAGAAAAAAAAAAATGTATAAAAGGGAAGATCTTACCTGAAGAGTTTTTTGGTTGTTAATTGTAATTCTGTCCTGGCTTCCAAAGTTCACAATGGATTTTTGGTACCAGAGTTTTACCTGAGGCAGACCTACATTTTTCATTCAAGCCTTGATTGCATAGTGTATGATATAGTTGTATGATTGCATATAGTGTGTTCTTGACAAAGAGGCATCTCGTGGTGCCTGCAAAGGTATGTTACTATTCTTTTCATGCGCTTCAGACCTCTTGTATAGCATATACTGTCCAAATGAATCTGAAAACCCTTCACTGATAAGGGATGCCATACAGGCCTGAAATTGTTTTCCTCTTCTATTTTTTATTTTTATTCTTCAGGGCAAAAATCTGATTGGGAAGGCATTTTGGTTTCAGTTGTATTGACCCTTTAATTTGGCTGATGTAAGCTTATTGTCAGGAAGCAACTCAGTGTTGTTCCTGATGTGTTCTACCTACCAGATTCCCTGGCTCTGCTAGACTCCATGCCCTTGTCAGTTTCCTTACTATCTTTCTACTGATATAATTTGAAATACTGAAGTTGTTTCAGGTTTTTTTAACAAGTATTCAAGGTTAGTTTTTCGACCATGGTATGCAGATCTTCAGTAGAAGACAGTCGCTTGGTCATGAGTCTTGTCAATTGGTCATCTATGGCTATGGCTCAAGAGGATTTGACTTAATTGAATACCATTAGTTTAGTACTTTGTAAGGATTGGAGAGATTATATTCAGCCAGTCTACTCTGGAAAAAGGTAGATTGTATTTATCACTTTTTAATCTTCAGTTTATCACAGATTTTGACCACAGTGCAGAGCTGTCATTTTGCAGAAGCCTCTATTTTTCCTTCTGCTGTTTTGGCTGTACCATTTGAAAGACTTTACATATTAATTGAGCTCAATGTGAAAGATATCACATTTTCAAAACACTGATGTAAGTATTTCTGTTTAAATAGATCTTAGAGTGAAAAACAGAACAAAAAAAAAAAAATCAAAGGTTTGCACAAAGGGATGAAGAGGAGAATGAAAAGATTTCCAAATCAAGATCTAGTATTTCACTTTCTGTCATTCTGACTCCAAAGGTCTTCATCATTGCTATGTGGCTTTGCTGCCCTTTCTGAAGTCTATCCACAGAACCTCCACCATCTGCCACTAAACTTCTTTCCCTGAGGACCAGATTCTCAGCTGATGCAAAAAAATGCAACCCCAATGATTCCTTTACATGTGACCTGATTTTGATTCAGACTTTGCCTCAGGGTTACTTGGTCTACTGTCATCACTCCTGTTGTCAGACCTGACACAGGCTGAGTTTCTCCCAGAGGCTTGGCAAGGACTGACCTTGACATCCTTGCACAGTTTCATTAACTTCAAACCAGGTCACCCTGTAGGACCTGGTCATAGTTCTGGGACATAAGCTGAAAGCTCTTCAAGAGAAATATTTAATCTCATTATGTTCTGAAACTTAATCTGCAGGAACTTCAAGGTGAAATGGAGGTTACAGTCACACAGCAGTGCTCATTGCTTGATTGTTTCATGCTTCTGTAATATTACTCTTTTTCATGACTACCACTTCCAGAAAATACATATTACTCTTTTTTTTAAAGAATGTTCAAAATAACAATGGAATAACATTAACTCCATCTTTAAATGTCTTCTGATCTTTCAAGCAATGTGTTTTCTCAGCAGAAATCCACACTTTGATGACATCAGTTTACTGTAAACTAATAGACCCATGGTTATATCTATTTTTTAGCAAAATTATAGGTTTCCTGTGAAATTTGAATTAATGGATGCATCTACTAATGTATGTTTTTGACATTGGTTTGCAAGTATTCTCTATAAATAGCACCTTCAAATAGTTGTAAAAAAGAACAAAAGTATTTCTGAAATTCTCAGTGTTTTCTCAATCTTTCATCTGCTCCCTCTACCTTTAGGCCTTTTCTTCCTACTCTGCTTTAAATTCTCCAAGCTGTAGTGTGAAAAAGACCCTTCCATAGGTCTCCTATTTGTAGTATCTGACTCAGATTATGAAGGTCTTCCCTTCCCCCTAGAGGGGGGAAAAAGGATAAACCAGATGGTTCTCGCTCTTTTTTTGACTACTTATTTGGTGAAGTCTGCATTTTCTTTTTGGAACTCCTTCTGATGAGTTAATAAAAAAAAGCCTTATCTCTGCAGTATGTTTTACGTTCTGAAGTGGGTTTTCTCTGACAACCCCAGCTGTAGCGCTTGTACCACTTTTCTCCTTACTCAGTTTTTTAAAGTGATAATTTTTTTTTGTGAAGTCAGCTTGGCAGCAGTGTTTATGCACTCTTTCTTCATTTGCTGACCATTTCTCATTACCTGTTCCTTTCCACAGTATGCTGAAGGCAGGTACAACACCCTTTTTTAGTCAACAGACTGCAGCACTAACAAAAAATAAATCCATAGGCTGGACAAATTCTAATCCCTTTCATTAAAAAGCAAACAAGAAGCAAAGTAGTTACAGGAGTCATGAACACAAAACAAAAAAAAATTGGCAATAGAGAGCTATTACCTCTAGTCCCCCAGCCTCATAAACAGGCATTTGCTTAGTTCTGTTTCCAAAAAGCCAGAGTATACAGCAAGAATAGTAATTTTTATACCTTTTTTTTTCACGCTTCAATAACCATTGATATTGTATCTTTGTTCTAGCAGACAACTCAAAATACAAATTTTATCCAGACTGAGGGCAGGGAAGGGCAGGAAGAAAGGCTTGCTGGCATTTCTTCAAATGAGCACTGAAGCATACAATACAGTATTTAAATCCTTTTTTTTTTTTTTTTTCAGCCATGTAGGAAAAGAGATAATACACTGAAACTTATTCCAGAAGAAAGCCTGAGACTTCAAAGTCAGCACAGCAACATCTTTTGAGCAAAAATGACCATACAGAATGAGTTTAAATTGGCTTCTTACTTTGCTTCATGGAATTTTCTTTTGATCTCATACCACAAGACCTAAAGACAGATTTATTCTATGATCAAACTGGAGCCTAAATCTATTGACTCATAAAGAGTTTGCAGGGATGCTCCCCATTCAAAGTAAGCCCCACTCTCTTGAGAATAACATAAAGAATCGATTTTCTGTATTTTTGCTAGAGAAGAATTCTTGCAAATTATCCTAGAAAGATTTCCTTCTGTGTATGCTGAGACATTCCTCATGCAAATCATTTAGTATATTTTTGACTTTACTATACCTTGCTTCGCTTATATTCAGCTTCAACAGGCATGTGGGAATCAACTGAATGTGCAATAGACACTTTTATCTCGTTATTTTATTATTTGATTTTACTAAATGAACAAGTCACTTTTTTGCAGATAAATTTTTGTGAAGTTTTGAAAGCAATCTGCTTTCCAGCAAAAGAATAATAAACTGTGAAAGAGTTGAAGCAAGATTTTTGTGAAGGCTTTTTTTTTTTTTTCTCCCTTCCCTTCACTGTCAAGAAGAAAGGCTGCAAAGATTGCATTTTCTTAGATGCAGATTTTGGTGATGTTAGCCATAGGAAGGCTTATTCCATTCAAGGAAAATTCTCTGATCATTTCTGGGGAGACAAGGAGAAGTCAGCATGACAATTTGAAATAAAACCAAATATTTTTGCTCCAATCATTATTCCAGAAAGTGGGATTTTTTCTTCTCACTCTGAAGTTCAGCAAACGCATTTTGAAGTTTCAGAAATTTTCACAGGAGCGGTCATATTCCAGTAATTTCTAACCATAACTCCATTTACTAGGTAATAATGCAATTGTAGTTCAGTACCACGAACAGAGCCTAAAAGATCCTGCCGTTGCAAACTGTCATGGGAACATTCAGTAGTGTCTTCAGAGAAGAAAGTCTAAGGGGTACATTTCTTGTGAATGCCTGCAAATGACAAACTAAGACGAGTCTGTTAGGGAAAAAAACAACTTTAGTCATAGACAGTGCATTTGTAAAGAGATTTCAGATTTCAAGGAATTTACTATATATTCTGTTCTAATTAGGAGGTGTTAACATCATTAATTTTGTTTTAAAAAAAGAGGTTACTGGTATCATATTCTAATATCTTAGCATGAAAAAGAAAAAAACCTGGATCAATTATAAGAAAAAGGAAAAAATCCCAAATATTTATTTTTGTGCCGATTTATAAAATTTATAGTGTTAGTTAGTTGGGAAAGTGGCTCAGAGAAAGCTGATTGTCTTGGGTTGAGCTGGCAAAACGCCAGAGAAGTGCTCTTCAGCTCTTATTGCTGTAAGAGTCTTCTTGATCTTCAGTTTAGTCTGTAAAATTTTTCAGGCACGAGAGATCATCTTTCTTGCAGAGGTGAGCTTCAGCATGTTTTAGTTTTTCACCTAAGAATAGCCAGGCATTATGAATATTAACATTAAGGGGCATCCACACGACACTACATAGTTTTGACATTACTCTGTGTGGGAAGTGAAGAATTGCATCTCTTAAAAATTACTACAGAGTTTTTGGTAAAGGTTTCATCTTTCCTCAAGCATTAATTAATAACATTCCTGGAGTTTTCCATCAGAAAAAAAAAGTTGTTTTTTTGTTGTTTGTTTGTTCGTTTGCTTGTTTGGTTTTTTTACTTATTTGAATAACTGTTTTAAGTGGTGAAACATTGCTGTCTACTTCACTCTGTTCTACAACTTTGTTCAGATTTTCTGCTACTGTCTTTCACTTTGAAAACCTGCTCTTCAGAGTCTTACTTATCTGTTATCTTATTTTCTTTAGATTGAACGCCTTTCTCTTCATTGAAGAAAAGTTCCTTCCTGGAACAACTACACATACAAAAGGAACAGGGAATTTATTATTGAAACTTGAAATGCTTCAATCATATTCAAAAGAGGGATTTCAGGCTCATTTGTTAAAACATAATCACCTATGACTCATTTTTGTCTTGCTTGCTATCTGTGCCTTTTTTATTTTATGAGAACATCTCTGAATATGTTATTTATATTATCTTGCAAATTAATTTTTAAATTTTCATTTCAGGCACTAAGATACATTACAGTATAAAAAAAATGCTTTGCTGAAAGGATGCACGAGTTTATTGATAGCAGCCAGTTCAGAATCAGTGCTGTTCTCATCTTGATTTGGCAGGGCAACTGTTTTTTAATATATTTATGCTATTATAAAATCCACCCACTATCTTATATACAAACAAGGAGCTCCACCAAAATGTTCCTCACTACTCTAATTCACTCTACAGTCTTTTGTAGGGTACTGATCCATGTCTCTCTGCTCTGATTAGTTTGTGTGTTCTGACAACACAAAGGCCACCAATCTCTAAGGTCAGGGATTTCTGATAATATCAAGGAACTGCAAAGAATTTATCAAAAAAATAAAGCTGGAGTGAGATAGTGTTGCACAAGTAAAAGTATGTGGCAGTCATCCAATAACACAGAAATTTTCCTTCTTCTGCTTCAGACAGCAAGGTGCAAAGAAACAAATCAAGTACTACTCCATGAGAACTGGACACAAATACCTATAGTCCTTTACTAAAATTACCATGCTACAAGCCTTCCCCGAGTACCTGGATTTGCACTTGTGCAATGTCCTCTCCTCAGAAGGTCAGCCTCAAGTGCTACTCTTAAAGGAATCACATGAATGCTTAGGCTTTGCTAATTTTTGTACTGACTGTTGAAAGGCAATTGCAGGCAGTACAAAACAAAGCTCTGATTAACGTATTTGTTATGATTTGAGCCAAGAAGGCACTCTGGAAACTTTCCTCTTTCATTTTTGTTCTCTTTTGGACCATATTCTTAGAAGAAACAATCACCATTTCCACTACATGTAGATGACACCGATATTTAACACTTCTGTCAAACTGCTATATTGAGATCCCTACTCACTCTAATTGCTTATGCAAGACAAATTATTGGACACTCGATGCAAGATAATAGGTCCTTTAAACAGATTAAAGCAATGCCATCTAATTGTACCAAATAAAAACTTTGTAAAGCAGTGTTCATTAACTAGCTTGAAATGTCTTCTGACTGATTTTTCCCTGCACAACCACTTCTGTCATATGCTTTATAAAAAAATCTGAGCTTCAAAAGAAACTGGTGAAAATTTTAAAATCTAATTATTTTACAAGAATTTTTCCTAAGAAAATGCCATTTATCATCTTTGCCCAAACTGAAAGGCAAAATACTAACCCCAGTCATCAATAAGTTTTTCAATCCAGTTAATCTGAATTTTTCTTAATTTTGGGTGTGGTGAGAGTAGAATAGAGCAGAGTATCAAAGAATTTTTATTTATACACTTGTCCACTGGTGGCCCACGGTTGAAATATGTTGTTTCACTCAGAAACAAAGAAGACAATCATCCTTGATATTTTATACCCCAGTGTGGTAGTTTTAGCTAGACCTCAGTTTTAGTAGGCCCTGAAAATCTGACATAGATTAGGAGAGACAGGTATCACCTGACTTAAGTAACCAAAGAAATATTTCATACCAAATGATGCAAACCTGAGATATAATATAGTAGAGTAGGAGTGTGCTCTCAGGAGTGGAGGAGTCTGCAGTGGAGGCAGGACACGCTGCCGCTGTCCTGCTGAGGTGGGACTTGGCTGCTGCCCACTGCTACTTCACATTTTGTTTTAGTTCAGGGAAGTAGAAACGTTTTGTTGTTATTCTTTCTGTTCTTTGCTGGCTGTCTTTTGAAGTGCTTTATAATCTAGAGTAATGAAATCTGGTTTTGGTGTGAGGTAGAAAATTGTTGTTATATCTAACTTGTGTGTGTGTTATATTGTAGTTTTCATTTTCTCTTTTCTGTATAAATATACAGTTAGTTTAAGTTTAAACCTGTTTTGAGGTTTTTTCCTTTCCTCCTTTATCTCATCAGGGTGAGGGAGGCTTTTGTTCTGTATTGGCCAGTTGGCATTTTGCCAACTCAACCCAAGACACCCAGGCAGCTTCTATTTTCAACTTTTGAACTCCTTTTTCATTTCTACCTCAGGAAAAACTTGCCTCATAGCAATGTAAGGTTAAACAGGAATGACAACTTGAAGCAAGAGAGGATTGCCACTTTTCATCATAAGTCTGCCAAGTTGGCAGCTAGAAAATATTAACAGCTAGAAAATTGTCCTTGGAGAGGTGTTTGGATTCCTTCACCATAAGCACATGCACAACCTTACATTAGACTGCATTTATTTATTATGATTTTTTCATGTGTTTCATTTCTTTGAGTTTAAGAGACGCTGTACAATTTAAGAAATCTTATTTGTCTCTTCTGTCTTCTGAGTCTTTTTTTTTTTTAAGTGAGCTGCTCCCGTCCCAGACATTTTTACAAATGACAACAGTTTCCAGATGAAAACTCAAGTGAACTGTTCTCATTATGGCTCAGTAAATGCCTTCCCAGATTTTTCCACACAGAAGAAACCTAATTTCCTCCTTTTAAGCCTATTACATAGGTTAGTTTCAAACATTTTTTCCTTTACCTACCATTCAAGAGCTTGTTCTGCAGGTATAGGTTTTAAGCCAAGTAATTCTTCATTAACATTAATTAACTACTTGAGAAAAATGTTCATGTTTGTTTTCAAGGAGATGTAGAGAAAACATGGTGTCTTTACCTTACCAAGAGGGAAATGCTGTGGGCATGCACAATACAGTGAGAGAATAAAAACAACCAAACACAAAATCAGACAAAAATAAAGCAAAACAAGCAGATAAGTCAAATGATAAGCAGCGTTTTGTCAGGAGGCAAATATAATTATGTTCCTTGGAGGGCCACATGCCTGTGTAATTCTCTCAGTAAGGGGAATATTCTCTCTCAGACATGCAACATTTTCAGATTTCAAAATGACCTGACTAAATCAAGTTTTGTGCCTGTTAAATCAGACATAAACTATTGCATTTCAAGGATGTACAAAGAAATACCATTTCTTGATTATTTGAACTTCTTGCAATGCTCACGCCTTAATGAAATTCATGACTCAAAAGAAACTTGTCCCATTTTTATATAAAATTAAACTTTGTCACACCAGGTAAATTCTGATCTTATTAACCATATGCAACATGAACTTCTCCAACATCACTGTTCTTATTCTCAGCAAAGGTGAAACCCTACATACACAGCTTGCTTTTGCAACGCAGAAGATGAAGAATCCATCAAATCCTATAGAGGACTGCATGCAGTATACATTTTGAGGAAGCACAACTTAAAAAAAAATCCATCAAAAAACACTTGATTTTTCCTCTTATCTTCATTTGAATAATCAAACTCTAAATTGTAGCACTTAAATGGAAGTCAAAGAACTTGGAGTGTGATGAAGGAAGCAGTAATCAGTTTGAAAAGATGTTGAATCTCTGATGAGCATCGAATATGTCACATGAAGTTATGTCCTAGAAAGAGAGAATCCCTGAACAACTGCTAGTCACTTTAAATTATTCTGCATTTCAAACAGGAAATCATCCAATTAGACTAACAGCTGCAGAGATTGGAATAAGCCTTACATATTAGAAAATTAGAGTAATGCAGCTGAGTACTAAGGAAAGGAGCAAAGGTAAGTCATTCTCTCTCTCTCTTTTTCTGCAATGAAACTTAATTTTAAGGACTTTTACAATAAGGAAATGACTTAAAATTTATTACGAGTGAATAAGACAGGAAAAAAACATTGCCATGAATTATCCTGGATACCTTTTTTTCATGGACATGTTCTGCTTGTCCTGAAATATGCATTGTTTCTTTCGAGGTGGGTGGAGACTTCTGTATTTCTCCTTTTATCACATCTGTTCCAATACCATCACTACTATTTCCAAATGTTTTAAAGACGATATGCAAAAATGTTAAAATATAATGTTGCTTTAGTTAAGAGTCACCTCCATTTGAAACTTTCTTTTTGAAGATGGTCTGAGATTGCAAACTACAAACTATATGTGAGAAAGGAAGATATTGTTGAGGTCAGGAAAACCCATAACTCAGAAGATGGAAATGAAGTTTTATACAGTGAAAAAACCCAAACTCAGCAACAAAAAGAATTCTCATGTCAGAAAAAATAGGATGATGAAAGAAAATAATATTGAAAATACAGCATATTATTAAAACACCTTGAGTATCTTACTGTATCTGAGAAAATAATAAAACCAATATATTTTTACCTAGACTCCCTCCATGTAGTTTCAGGATCAGAAGATATAAGCCAATCTTTATGTCAAAGTTATGTTTAGATTTGAATAACTGGAATAGTATTAGACATCAGTCTCTAAAATACCAAAATAGATAGAGTCATGAAGTGTCAATCACAAATTTCATATATATGTGTGTGTGTGTATATATATATATTTATATGCGTGTGTGCGCGTATATGTATTTTTGTGATGAAATGTGTTTTAAGCAAAAAAAAGTACACATGGTAAAGCTATATATTTTCATAATGATTCTCTCAGACATCTACAAATACTACTGCTACAGCTTTTGGCACTGGCCTTCCAGAGACACATCTCATTTCTAAAGAGGTTGCTCCTTAAAGAATTTCAAGTTACATAAGGACTTTTTTTTTTTTTTTTTTTTTTTTTTTTTTACTGGCCATGTACTACATAGTAGAGCACATTCTTATGCTAAGTACACAATTCCTCCTCCAAGCTTTGGTCCAAATTATTTAGCCTGGTGTCTTTGTCCCTTTGATAGTACACAACATCTTGTAACTTACCATGAGAGTTCACTGAAACCACAACTGAATCTCTAGCAGGCAGAAATGCAGCTTTTAAGTGCTATAATTCCTGTCATCTTATTTTAAAATGCTTCATTCCCCTGATGCCTTTTAAATGAGCCTCAAACCATAATTAGGAAAAAAGTCTAATAATCTTCCTTAATATGTAATTTCAGAAGATCTTTAACTAATGTTAAAGCTTTGAAAGTCTTGATAGGATCAAAGTCAAATTCATCAGGAAGAATATATAGAGGAAAGTGACTAATTTCTTATACCAGTGCATATTCACCTCACATCAAGATTTAGCCAGCTCTGGAAAGATTAGATCAGCATTGCCACTGAAATGGATAATTTCAGCAAGAAAGTGGAATTAAAGAAAATCCAGGAGACACTCTGCTGCTTGCTGATTGCCAAAGGATTCAAAGACTAAGCTGCCCCAAAGGAGTGAATTTTTCTAGCCCAAGAGATGCAATCAGTTGGGGAAAAAATACCTTTAAGCCAGAAATGTGTTCAAAAAGTATCATTTAACATTAAAAATGGATTTAAAAGAGTGTTTAAATGTTTGATGGAATCAAATCTTCAAATGAATCATTTGAATAGAAATCCTGTTGCTTTTAGGTTACATAGAAGATGCTTTTTTCTTGGGAAAATTAAAATTTGCATTAAAATGTTAAGTGTAATATTCACCAATGTAATAGAGTAATTATCAAATATATTGAGACCAAAGAGAAGCATATCACTGCATTGGAACACATCAGATGGACAAATGCAAGAAAATCACTCTGACTGCTGGTGAAATGAAGCTTGTTTTAACCTTGTGGTCAGTGTATCCTGCCATAGGAAAATCCAGAGGATTTTCATGGGTCAGCACTTTTGCTTTTCTGGTAAAAAATTGTTTCTTGCTGCTTAATTTGACTGTAACACATTTAATGTATGGTACAATAAAGATACAAGATTCATGGAAAATCAGCTGTGATTATTTATTTTTTTTAAAGCTCCTCAGTTAACCTGAAGGAGTGTTTTTCTTGTAGTCACTAATTTCTGATGAGATCCAGCAATGATAATTTGTATGCTCAGTGTATCTTGATGTGGGGGCTTCTCTTTGTCCACTCAGAGATTTTAAAACCATTTCATAGATTGTTTAATCTAAGTAACTGTTCTTAACCTGATTCTTTTAAGCAAATGAAGGCACTCTGCAATCGTCGAATCTAACCTCACATCTACCAGGAGCCAAGACTTCCAAAGGTGAGCTCCCAAGTCCTGTTTATTCATTAAATTTGAAGATGCCAATGATTGTTGTGCTGCTTCAGAAACTGAGCATCTGGTTGTTAATAAGATGTTAATATAATGAATGTTTACTTCCCACATAGTTTTGAGAAATAGTTATTGCCAAACTAATTTCAGTTCTATGTGTCTACAAGTTTATCTGACAGATGCACAAGTGGTAATTCAATAGAACTCTGTAATGTATTCTGCATCACACAGCTGAGGGTCAAGAAACTTGAATGACACAAAATGAGTGTGCTGCATACCATAAGGATTAAACATTAGTTAAATAGTATATTTCAAAAAAGGATTATAAATAATAAATCTTGACCAATTAGGAGAACTGTGGAGATCCTATGAAGGAATAAAAGTTATTAAGACTATAATTTAAAGCTTATGTCAACTACTGTTGCAAAAGAAAAATCGTTATCAAAAAAACTTTTTTTTTGCCATCCAAGAGGAGTGGCTTAGGCAGGAGGAATTGAGACAGATATGAAAAACCAGAGATTTTTCAAAAAATCTGATTAACTTAATGAGCATATATGCATATTTACAGTTTTATGAGTTTCACTATGGCCAAATATTGGAATATCTATCATACCAGCAGACAGAAAACCTTCATGGGAAAGCAGTGATAGTTGAGAAGACTTAAAAATACTAGTGGATGATCTTCTGAAGATGAGTGTCCACCTTAGTGCCACAGTCTAAAGGGTTAATGTGATCCCTGCATGTTATTATTGTTATTATGGGTGACTAAAGGAATGACAAAGCTCACACAAAACGGCTTGGTAGACTGGAGGACTCAGAGGAGTGCAACAGGGCCTATGAAAGGGTTGAATAAAAACTTAAAATGAAAAACTGAGGAGCTCGATAGATTAGTTCAAGAAGAACAAAAAATGGGTAATTACATCAGATTCCATAGGGAAGAGACACATCATAGTGGACTTTCCACTCTAGCAGAAAATGTGAAGCTGAAAGTGTGAAAGCTGAAGGTGGAAAAATTTAGATTGAAGTTCAAAGATATTACTACAGTAAACAACTGAGTATTTTGATTGGAATATATGTACAGATGTTTATTCTCTGAAAATAATCATGAATAATCCACAAGGTTTTAGGCAATTTAGTATTTTAAGGAACTGGTAAGTGTTCTTAAGTAGTTCCCAATAATTATTCACATTTTTCTCTTTAGTTTCTATTACCAGCTGACTAAGTCCATAATTATCTGTATGCCTGTGAAACTAGCTCCTGGTATGCACCAGAGAATGTATTATTGGTTTCCACAGAAGCATCATCAAATCATGATGACTTGCTGTAATCACCATTAATTTTTAGTTTTTAATCAGTTCTCAGTACCTTTAAAAGAAAGGGAAAAAGGAAAAACAAAGACTAGCCTAGAACTTATTCACATGGAATCTTATATTTTAAAGATTAGAAAATGATCACTGATAACTTAAATTATTTTGCTGTTAGTATCAAAAAAGAACTCCAGTATCTTTCTGTTTATACCTCCTATATATTATATTTTTAGACATTCTTTGCTATTTATCTCTTTCTATTCTGCTTTGGCTTTCTTTGGCTGACATCAGACTGCCTAAACTTCTCTTTTATTAGTTAGAAGACTACTCTCAAGGCCAACAAAATCATTTACTTCCAACTTGTCCAGGTAAAAATGCTTTGACCCTCTTGTACATTTAACCCTTATTTAATGGATTTAAACCTGGTGATTTTAACACTCTAAGGTAATCTTTCCAATAGATTTCAGAAATATCTGCTAGATTTTCACGCATGCATCAGCAATTCTAGTCTTTACTGATGATTCTGAATGTGTTGTACATGCGAATAAGAATTTTTTAAGGTCTTATTGCTGAAGATATCATTGTAATCAGTTTACATCTCAGTTTACTGCTTAATTAATAGTCTTTATCTGCTCCCTTTTTCTATACATGAACATAATTTTTAACAAAAACTATATGAGAAAATTAGTAAGGTGGAACCAAAGTAATTTATTTTTGACATTGTTAATTTGATTGCATGTGTCTATTTTAGTCATTATTTTCCTACATTTCCTACATTATTTTCCTACATTTACATGTATGTAAAAAATAATTGTCAGCATTTTAGAGAAATGAAAACTTTTGAGTGAATTGTACATTTAACTACAGCAAAGTATTTCTTGATGAGATAATATTTACACATGTACTTTTATTTGAGATACATTCAGTAGCACTTCTAGCCATTAGTAAACTTTTTTGTTTCTTTCTTAAATAATTTGGAAATTAAAGAAATCATTTAATTTAATCTGAAGTTCTTTTTTATAATCAGTTCTTGCATTTTTAACAAAAACTGAGAAAATCCTGAAATTAAATGTTAAAATAAAAAGCTGAAAAATGCAGTTTTAAAAGATCAAAATCAAAATGTGAGCTTTTCAAAACAATCCATATTAAAAAGTCATTTCAAGTAAGTGACATTTCAGTCACCTCAACACTGAACTTTTTAGTGAATTAACTATTCATTTCATTATTCATCTTTGTTTCTTGAGCCTATCCAGATAGACTGTTCATTCCTCTTGCATGGAAAAGAGGTAACTTACTCATTTTTCTTGGCGATGTTGCAATATATCTTTCCCTAGAAAGATTGTGGGACTGACAGGAACAAAAAGGGGAAAGATTAACTGTCTTGAAGCTATCCATTAATGCTTGGGATGCATGAGAAGAAAAAATGTTTCCTTCTTCCCTGTGGGTCTTAAAGTGGTTAGTATTAAATAAGGTTGCTCATAATGGTAATATAATGGTAATAACTTTTTTTTTCCCTGTTATAAATTATTTCTGTTTTGAAGGGCAGCACACAAGCCCCAGAATCTTACTGTTTGACAAGACAAGACATGGTCTTCCACAGAGCATATTTTCACTGGGTCAACTCAGAAAAACTGATGATGCTGGGAAATTATCCTCTCTAATTGGTTGGGGGGGGGGGGGGGG
>JAWWEV010000001.1:41751758-41767997 GCA_035583235.1 Hafferia zeledoni
CACACCTGACCCCTCAGGATGTGAGCTGGGTGTTAAAGAAGCCTGTGAGATAAGAGCTGTGATAACTCCCCTCCAGGAAGTCATTAGCACCTTCACACTCAGCCTGAGGGGATGTGTCTGCTAATGGGCCAGCAACAATTCCAAAATACCCCATGACTCACAGAATCAGATGACCCATTGTGTAACTCCTCACCCTGGGGGAGGTACTAGGCATACAAACTTCAGACTTGGGGTTTGAAGACCTGTGGAACCACTCATTGGATCCAAAGGAGGATCAGAACCTCGACAGGAGGAGACTACCACTCTTGACCAGACTGCAACTGTTATCTGCATCAACAGGTTTTTCTCTTCCTTCTACCTGGGACTTGGGGAACCACTTGAGGCTCAGCACAGGGGCTAACAAACACCATTGTGTTTGTGCTCCAGGGTGCTGGGTTATACCTCTGGGGTTTGTGGGTTAAAACAAACTTTTTCTTTGTGCCATTGCATTTATTGTAATATTGTTATTAAATTGACTTATAATCTCTTTTGTGTTTGGTCTGTTTCTTCTGCTAGTTTACCTTTAAACCAGCACACTTTCTACACCGAACAATGGCATGAATTTTGTAGCTTTGTTTCTCAGAAAGTATCGTGTTTCATGTATTTTCTATCCAGACATAGTCTGAAGATGTTAATCAATTCCTTGTCGCTTGGTCATTTGGATAATTGCAATCCTTAAAGAAATTATTACTGTCTGTATATCAAGAATATGACTGAGTGTGAGAGACTGAAATATTGTCAATGTCTTAAGCACCATTAAAATCATAGAAATACTTCTCATCAAACTGCAAAGAAGCAACTGTCCATCTGTGACCATTGAAGCACACACCGCCCTTCCCACATATGCTTCCTGAATAGAATTTGGACTGTGACTCGAACTTGAGATAAGACTATTGTCCAGTTATCTCAGGTCTGAAGAGAAGCAAATAAGGCTCAAGGAAGAAGAATGCATCTGTATTAAGAACCACTGATAGCTGGCCTCAGCCGGTGGAGTTGTCTTTGATGGCAAAATATCTCCAAATAAAAGGAGAAAACCCTGCCTCCAGGAAAGCCACATAAACACAGGGCATTAACTTGAGAGGCAGCTGAGAAGGGTCATAAACCATGAAGGACCCCAAAGCACCCCCTGACTTATTCCTAAGCCCTTCTACCACCAGAAGACTGCATGTGATCCAAGTGACACAACAAATCCAAAGCCTGTTGCGAGAGACTGCAAAGCTTCCCCCTGCAGAGGAGGTGCCAGGACATCTCCTGAATGTATCATAATCCATTAGACTCTACGATTTATGGGACCCTCACCACTGAGAAGACTAGAAGAGTAGGACCTGTAGGATACCACCAGGTTTCACAAAGTGGTGATACATTTTCTGTGTAATCTCTGTCACACTCTTTCTTTCCCAGTGCCCCTCTCCCTCCCTCTGCCTCATACTAAGTAAAATCCTCACTATTGACTTCAGTATATGGTCTTATTTGCATCTTAACTCAGGCAGGGGCATTTCTAAAAAATTTAATAGGCAGATCATAACACTGGGTATATGTATACACCTGTTACATGTAATTTTCTGTGTTTATTCAATAATATGAAAGAATGATCTTGCAGGATTAGAGGCACAGCTATTGTCTTTATTTGGGAGCAGCAAGGACTCACTGCTTTGTGAGGACAGGCAGGGCCCTCTCTGCCAAGGGCACAGTGTCACAGTGCTTGAGCAGCAAAGAGCAGAGAAGGTTGGCAACAGTGATCAGAGTCAGACATGGTCCACAGTGACAAGACAGGGTTGAAGTCAAGACAGAAATTCAAATCAGCAGGACAGGATCAGGGCTGAAATCAGGTTGAAAAACTCATGGCTCACAGTTTTAGACAAAGGATCTCATCTCCACCTCCAGATTAACCATTCTGACAAACACTGCCCTTCTACCATCGAAATATTAAATGTGTAAAAAATATTTTATTCACTGTGAGTTACATCCTTGTTGGTACCATACTTCTAGACTGATAAACCTGGAAGACAGAAGAGAATGGTGCTAATTTTGGAGAAGTCCCACAGACCAGTATGAAGAAATAGTTCTCTAGCAGTCCAACATACATGATGGAAGAGGTGATTAGTGCAAGAGAGGAGGGAAATTGGTCATAAAAGGAACAATTGCACAGAGTAAAAGCATGGTAAAACACACACCAAAAAAATGCAGATAAAAAATAGTAAGAATTATTTTTAGAGTGTTATAATCCTAATACTGTAATTAAAATTTAAAATAACATTAAAATGTTAATTAACATGAAAATTAATATTGATGGAGAAAGTTTACTTCTATATATATATTTTATTATCATATTCCCTATCAAAAACCCCACTGCAAAATGTCTACTGCAATACAGAACAATGGAGAAGAGACAAGGGATTGACCTTGGCTGGCTGAGTACCCACCAAGCCACTCTATCTCTCCCTTTCCTCACCCAGGACAGGGGGAGAAAAGAACAATCAAAAGTTCACGGGTACAGCATAAGTACAGAGAGATCACTCAGCAATTACCATCATGGGAAAAACAGACTTGAATCCAAAAATTAATTTAATTTATTGCCAATAATCAGAGTAAGATAATGAGGAAAAAACCCCACATTGTAAAACACCTTTCCCCCACACTCACTTCTTCCCATGCTCAATTTCCTTTACTCCTTACTTTTCTACTTCTAATCCTCAGCAATGCAAAGAGATAACACTTTGTCTCTGATGCTCCTTCCTCCTCACACTCTTATCCTCCTTCAGTGTGGGATTTTTCCCATGGGAGACAGCCCTCCACAAACTTCTCCAATGCGATTCCTTTCCACAAGCTGCAGTTCACAAACTGCTCCAGCGTGGGGACTTCCACAGGGTACGGTCCTTCAGGAACAGGCTGCATCAACATGGGACCCCCATGGGATCACAGAACCTGCCAGAAAATATGCTCCAGAATGCATTCCTCTCTGCTTGAATCCACCCAACCTGACAGGAACCTGCTCTATGATGAGCTTTCCACAGGGTCACAGCTTTCTTCAAAGTGCATCCACCTGCTCTAGCATGGAGTCCTCCATGGGCTGCAGGTGGATATCTGCTCCCCCATGGACTTTCATTGGCTGTAGCCTGCCTCGCCATGCTCTTCACCATGAGCTGCACGGGAATCTCAACTCCGGCATCTGGAGCACTTCCTCCCCCTCCTTTGCTGACCTTGGTTCCTGCAGGGCTGTTTCTCTCACACATTTTTCACTCCTCTCTCCCACCTCCTGTTATGCAGTAATTTTTTCCCTTTAACTAATGTTATCTCAGAGACACCAGCACCATCACTGGGTGGTCCATCTTGGAGTGGGCTGGCGTTGGCTCTGTCACACATGGGGGCATGTTATGGTGTTTACTTCTCCCCTTCTACCAGAACCTGTCCACACAAACCTGGTACTACTATGCAGACATATACAGATTAATATCAACATTTAGATATTCTAATTTCCAGTTGAATTCTGTGTTATAAGTCCATAGCCAAGGACATAGCGTGTAATACAAGGTTGACTAAAGCATTTCTCAAATGTTATTGAAGGTAAAGTGTAAAATTTCATCTAAAAGAAAAAAAGACATTAATTTCATATCTCACAATAAGATGTTAGTGAAAAACCTAACTCCCACAAGTCTGTGGTTGTGAGAAGGAGCTAACTCTCAACAGACAGAAGAAAATCAACTGTGTGGGAAGAATCACAACTAGTGTAAGTCAACGCCTGTTTAACACTGTATGGTCATCTGGGCCATACAGCTCACCAAGAGTTCTGAGGGCATGTGGATGTGTAAGAAAGATTTCACACTAGCTAGGTATTGTTAGCTTGCTCTGAGGCCTTCACTTCACTACCAATAAAGAAGGCATTTCCTTTCCAAAAGCTCACTTTGACTGATCCATTACATATTCTGATTATGAATGGTAGCATGCAGATATATTTGCAGATATATCTGCAAGCATGCAGATATAATAGCTCAGTGGCACTTGGGCAATATTGAATATAAATTATTATTTACATAATTGCACCATCCATGATTGCACTACCTCATTGCTGAAGAGAATTTAAGGGATTTTCTTAATAACATATAATTCATTTTCTTTTGACACTGAAAAGCTGAATATTCAAGTAGCATGAAGTCAGTACTGTAGATTTTATACGGTCAATGGTATGGAGGAAAAACACATTTCAGTTGATGAAAAAAAATTTAACTGCCATTTTCCACTTTGAGTTAAGACAGAGGAAGGCTTGTAATTTAAAAAGTCTTCAAACTCTACCCGACAGAATCATATGATTGAAAATCTTTGTTTACTCATTTTCCAAGTCTACTGAAAAACTAATGCTGAAGCTGAAACAATCAACAATTGAAAATTAATGAAGATTTTACACAGTTATATCACTTGTTTTTTGTACTCCTCTGCTCTTTCTTCTTTAGATTATGTTTTGCATAATAATATGTTGTAGTTTTGAATGATAATGTAAATTCTCTCCCTGCCACTAACTCCCCATGCCATTAGTTAACAAAAGTAGTTAACTACTACCAATTCCTTTTTGATCATTTTGAGTGGGGGGCAGACTGGGGGAAGGTGTGGCAAGGAACAGGTTTGCATTATCTCTTTTGGTTTTGGGGGACATCACACAGCTCTGGGGGAAGGTTGCAGCTGTATGCGCTGTCTGTTGGAAAGAAACCTTTCTCCTGCTCCTTGCTGCTCCTGTGGAGTAAGCTTGTTTCTTCTTGCCACTGCTGTTTTCTCCTGGTTCAGCATTGGGGTCCCGGTCGCCACTCTGGCTTCACCGTCACCCGCAGTGCGGTCACCCACCCCACTGTGGCAGCGACCCGAGAAAGAGGACTCACAGCTGCTTTTGGGACATGATGCACCTCTCCACTCCCAGCTTTCCTTCTTCATTTCGGACAAAGGACAAAGAGAGAGAGAGAGAATTCATCTGAGTGCTCACTGCTCATCTCTGCCTCGCTGGGAAAAGACTGAGAATTCATCTCGCAGCCAGCTGAGGTGGGACACTGACACTGTCCATAAATATAACTGATCCAGGAGGAACCTACCAGTTTGGGGGTTGTTCTCTTTTGTTTTTACTTGTGGTGTTGGGGGAGTAGTTTGCTCTGGTCTGTTTACAGTTATATCTATATCTACATATATATGTATATATATGGTAGCTAAGAACAGTTATCATTTTTACATCCATTTTCTAATTAAAGTTCCTTTTCTTAAATTTAATAAAGAGTCACGTGCACTCCTCTGTTTTTTGGTAAACATTTTGGTTTTTTCCCTCAAATCAAGACATAATATTATATTAACATATTGAAAGTAAACAATACAATTTGTGCTATTAACATTCAAGTTATCTTCAATCTGGACCCCTTTGTACTCAACTGAATTTACTACAAATAATTAAAAAGCTGCAAGGAAAATATGTTCTGTGCCTTTTACAGAGATGGGATATGCCATTACAGAGATCAAGATCCAGAGAGAATTTGGGTCAGTGAATAGGATGAGAGTAAAATGCGGGTCCTTAAATTCAAGACAGTAATTCATAAAATATCTCTGCTTTGAATGCAGCTTGATGGCAAAGATGTCTGCATTCTGTCCAGGTTCTTACTCTGGAGCTTGTGGTGTCTCCTCACTGAGTTCTTGTTATCAACTGATTAACAATAGAGATATATAGCAGAACTATTACAAATAAGCGGGGGGGGGAGGGGGGGGAGTAGTACTGAGAACGTAATCAAGAAGCTGTATTTGCCGTCTCCCAGACCAGCAGCATGACTGGTGGGCTACAGAACCTTCCTCCCCAGTCTTCTTTTTCAAATTCCTATTATGTGCTCCTGTTCACACAGCACTGCTACCACAGGGTGAATGATGCCATCCCCTATGGTGCACAATGGCCTGGTGCTATGATACTCTGCTGGTGCTAGGAATTAAACTTAAAATCAGAACATTCCAACATTGCTTTTTCTGTCATATTTAAAAGGATTATGTATTGACACTTACATCCTTTGAAGAGCTTTAAAAACATGGGATCATGGCCAGACAGAGACATCCAAGCTTCCCCTTACAGCAGGATGCTTGGAAAACAAAGTGGTCTCTCCACTGGTTTTGTGTGTCTTCAGAAGCATATTTAAGTTGACAAAATATAGACTTGCATACCTTTACTCAGTGTTGCAAATGTATTATAACAGGAAGTCACTAGATTTTACTATATATTTTCAAAATCCATGGGATGCTGTGCAAAGATTAAACTTAAAATATTAATCATATTAAATCTTAATAATAAAATAGGGGAAAAGTGATTATACTTTCTGCAAAGACTAGAAATCTATTCTCACAGCACACATTGTGAGCATGAACATTAACGTGGGGTTCAAAATAAGATTTTTTAGTAAGAGCAGTTTCAGCATCTTTTTCTCCTCCCATAGTAATTTTCTACTGTTTATTTACATTGTTCTTTTGAATTTTATTTTATTTTAAAATAAAAGTATTTTACAATATTTTTAGCATTATTGTTTCCATGATAGTTTACAAAAATAAATATATAAATAAAGACATACAAAAATGAAAAGTTGTTTCATTCTGCCAGTCTTGGAAAAACAGAATTTTTAGAAAAGTTTGTAGTTATATTATTAGATAAAATTTATATAAATAGAGAATTATCTAGAATTTTTGGATGGAACAAGCTTCACTTTTCTTAACTTTCACATACACAAGAATTTTAACCTGGGAGAAATCACAGAAGTTTTGTACTAAATGTTACTTCGTTTTAAATTTTCATTAATTTTATTTATTGTTATTTTGTTACATTTAGTCAATAAAATAATTATTGCATTTTTTCTGTTTCCCTGGCATAACCCCAGCCAAACTAATCAATTAACTTTCACAACAGAATACAGTAAAGAAATTTAATGTGAGGTATGTGAGCAGAAGGCATTGGATTTATCAAGACCTGTGAGGCAGTCCCTATGTTTGATCACCAAGTCCCTGTATAATAAGTTATTAGAGAAGAGATAACATAAAATCCTAAATCCATTTTAAATGTTCTTTTCTAATGGCTATTTTAATCCTTTTTTTAAATGTCTCTTAAGCAATCTTATTTATAGCAGTCAATCTCAAAATTATTTTTCTTAGTTTTACATTTATTTTAGATTTTTTTTAAAATACCATTGCATACCTCATTATGCAAGAGTGATCCACAGCTGAGTGTCACTGGCCTGCTAAAATAGTTCATCATTGCTCTTCTATAAGAATATAAATTTATTAAATGTCTTGCCTTAGTAGACAGCTGGAATGAAGAAAAATTGTAAGATGTCTGAGACTTGCATATAAATTAAATTCATATGGAAAAATACATCAATCTTGAAAATTTTGGCTATTGCCATTACTGAAAATGCTAGAAAACTTGAGCAAGTAGGAAGAGGTGGAAAATTTACACAGCTCATAGAGGTGAGTTTCAAAAGGGCAGCAATTTGACCTGACCTTACTGTATATTGACACAAAACACGAAAAGAACTGTTTTCTGATTAATTAATGTTTTTAAACCTCAAAACACTTGGAGAGCTGTTGGCAAAACTGTGTAAGATTTTAATGAGAGTCAGCATTGTTGTTGCAAGGCATGAGGAGATGACAAGTTAATGTCCTTCTGCATGTACATTACCGTATGCTTCAGTGGAGTTTTGTAAAGCTTTGTCTTCTTAAGGTCTTATGTTCAAATAATTTAGTTGGATGAACTTATGCCTGCTCACATTATGTCTCTCTCTGACTCATAACTGGTGCTTATATTAGCTGATTGCAGAATGAGGAAATCATGGCCTAATTTCAAGTAAAATCAAAGAACATTCTCTGAGAAAATGAATGTTAGTCTCTTTTAAAAATGCGTTATGCCTTCTGTCTCATTTGGAGTTGGTCATTTTATTACCAGATAGCATTAGCACTGTATCATTGATATCATGTAAATAAGGAATTCTAGTCTCATGACAATGATGTTTCTTAGAAGAAAATTTTGATTTTACTCTTCAACAAAAGGTTTATAATTTTGCCTCTTAAATCTAGGTATTTAATCGTATTAAGAACAGTACTGGTTGAATGCACTAGAAAGCACTAATTTGAACTCCACAGTGTTATTTTAAATCAATCAAGAACTTTCTCTTAGCTACCAATTCTTCATAGGCATTTATGCAGCTGCAATACTACACATAGCAGACATCAGACTCTACTTTTCATTGAATGCAATGCTGAAAAGCCAGCTGAGCAGCAGGAGATTAGGTATCATTTTTTCCCAGACTAATGGAAGAACCCGCATAGCTGAAAAATCAGTCTCCCAATCTCATGTTTGAGAATTTTCTAATTATTTTAGTATTGCAAATAAACCAAGTATTGCATATTAAAGTCTGTCTATCAGTGTGTATACACTTATTTCTTTAAACTGGAATGGCACTGTTTCATTCTGCATCTGGCTTCAAGATTTATTGCTTTGATTTAGTTGAAAGTGGTTCCTATTGCACAACTGTGAAACCTGAAAACCATGTCTTTTCACATTGTGCTGTCTGACTTCAGGTTTGTCTCACATTATTAGTGGAACTGATGCATCTCTGTACAAGAACACATCAGTTCATCAACTCTGTGGTCTTACAAAAAGCAAATTTTTGTTCCCAGGGGCTAAATTGTAGTTGTTGTAAGTATTCAGAAGCAAAGATCTAATTTCCCCATAGTCTTATTAGTTGTTTCTAAAGGACCACAATTTTACTATCTAGGATTCTAGAAACTGAGAAAACCATCAATGTCAATTGTAATAATCAAAGGTATTAGTCACAACAGCTAAACACAATTAAAATTCTTTGTTCAGGTTTCCAAGTAACTTAAAGTTAAAATACCTACAATTAATTGAAGAGTCTCATAAAAAACTGCTTGTATGAGTCCAGGATTTGAAGTTTAAGTCTCTAAATTTTTTGTAGTTCACTCTGTTGGAACCAGAATGCTTCCAGTTATACACATGTAAACTACCACATCCCTTCTTTAACCTGTCAAAATTCCAGATTTGTGAAACTCATATCTTTTCTAACTTTCTTTTTGTTTTGTAAGCATGTTTGCATTTCATCTGTATTAGTGTGTGTGAATTTCTTTCACTTCCGGTATTTAGCATGTGAGGAGTTCACAGGAATTTGGGTCAAGTGAAGAATAAAGCCAGGATCCAAAATTTTAGGAAAGCAGAATTCCAGCTGTTCACAGAGTTATTCAGGAAACTGCATTCAGGGACAAAGGAGCAGAGTAGAGCTGGGAGATGTTTAAGGACATCTTCCACAGGGTGCAAGAGCTGATGATCTCAAGGTGTAAGAAATCAGGAAAGGAAGACAAGAGACTCACAAGGATGAGTTGGGGTCTGCTAGTCAAACTAAAGTGAGGAAAAGAAATGCAGAGGCAGAGGAAACAGGAACATGTATTCTGGGAAGAGTATAGGGACATAGTCCAGTTGTGTAGTGTTGGGGTCAGGGAGGTCAAGGTGAGACTGGAACCGAACTCGGCAAGGGACACCAGGAATAATAATAAGGGCTTCTTTACATGTGTGAGGCAAGATTTGCCCTTCGTAGAGCCATGTGGTCTTTCTTGAACTATTTCCCTGTCCTCCATGTGTCTTAGCATAGTTTCTAGGAGGATCTGTTCCATGATCCTTCTGGGCACAGGACAGGTAGTTTCCTGGGTCATCCTTTCTACCTTTTTAGAAAATGGGTGTAATGCTTCCCATTTTTCAGTCACTGGTGACTTCACCTGACTGCCATGACTTTTCACCCCTTCATCAGTGACACAGACAGAGAGATCAAGTGCACACTTGGCAAATTTGCAGATGACACCAAGTTGAGTGATACATCTGACATGCCCAAAAAATGGGATGCCATTCAAAGTAACCTGAACAAGCTCAAAAAGTGGGCCTATAAGAACCTCATGGGGTTCAACAAGGCCAAGTGTAAGGTCTTGCATGCACATTGGGGTGATCTCTGGTATTCATACATACTGGGAGATAAATGGGTAGAGAGCAGCCCTGACAAGAAGGACCTGTGGGTACTGGTGGATGAAAAGCTGGACATGAAGTGGGAATGTGCACTTGCACTCACAAAGCCAATTGTACCCTGGACTGCATCAAAAGAAGAGCAGCCAGCAGGCTGAGGGAGTGCTGCATCCGATTCTGGCATTCTGCTCTTAAGAAGGATGTGGCCTTTTTGGAAAGAGTCCTAAGAAGGTCCTCAAAGATGATCAGAAGACTGTAGCACCTCTCCTATGAGGAAAGGCTGGGAGAGCTGGAGCTGTTCAGCCTGAAGAGAAGGGTTTGGGGAGACCTTCTAGGAGCCTTTGAGTACCTAAAGAGGGCTTAAGATAGAGGGGGACAGACTTCTAGTAGGTCCTGTTGTGACAGGACCAAATGTAATGGTTTTAAACTAATAGAGGATAGATTAAGACCAGATATAGGAAGATACTTTTTTACAGTGAAAGTGGTGAGATACTGGAAGAGGTTATCCAGAGAAACAGTGGTTGCCCCACTCCTGCAAACATTCAAGGTCATGTTGGATGGGACTTTTTAAGCAACCTGATCCAGTTGAAGATATCTCTGCCTGTGGCAGGGGGGTTGGACTAAATGATTTTTAAAGGACTCTTTCAACCCAAACTATTCTATGAGTCTATGATTTACTTGAAATTTTAAAGTATTGATGTTTTTTATTAATACTTAGAGACATACTATATATTTTAAAACTTGCTGCTCTCAGATATGACAGTGCTTCAAGACCCTATAAAATTTTTAGAAAAAGGACTTTATTGTAGTTCAAAGCATATTAGTAATTAAGTATAAATGCAATGAACTGGGGAAAAAAAAAGAACAAATATTTTCAATTAACTTAAAATATCACAATGTAGAAGGGCTTAGGAAAATCTCATCCTACTGAAAAAGTAGATTGAAATTAAATTATTTCTGCATTTTTGTCTACTAGCATTATAATTCTGTCTTGAAATGTCATTAGCACTGATGCCAAGTTATTACAGTTGAGGAGTTATGTTTCTCCAGATATCTCTCCATTCAGTTTTAATATTATGACAATTCTTTTTACTGTCATAACTCATATTAACATTAGAAAGGTTCAATGAGCTCTATGGAAATCTATTATTGAAGTATATTTGGCAAGTGATTAATCTGAAGTTTAGAACTTTGTTGGTTGAGTTGTATTTTGGTTGTCCATGGATAATTCAGACTGGAACTAAGCTGTGATCAGCAATCAGTTTCTTGCACATCTTGTATTTCAAGTTACTTTCCATATCCAACTAAATGAAAATATAAGCAAACAAACATGGTCTTTTCTTGCACTATATTCTCTGTAAAATACTTTGTAAGTGAAGATTCTTTTCCAGCTAACCACATACCAAGAAAACCCAAAACCTGTTCATTGAGTTTAATATGGTCCTTTACAAAAAAAAAAAAAAAAAGAAAAAAAAGGTTAGAAATAAATGCCAAACTGATCAGACTTATTATGATGATTAACCAATAATGCTGTTAATTCCTGTAAATATATTTTCAGAGTTATTTGACTATTTCATACCTGCTCTTTGAACACATCAGTACACTGCACAAAGATTGGTCTGAGGGCACTTCAAATTCTTACTTCCCTGCAATATAGTAGGAAACACTTGAGGAATTCTATTGGAAACCATCTGGCAGCAAATAAGTAGGAAAAATTAAAAGCCTATTTTCAGTCCTGAGTCCCCTTTTAGTGTCTGCTCTCTGCTTATGTTGTTCACCCAGCTGCCAAGTGGAACAAAATGTACTGCTGCTATTCTGGGGTTCTGAATAGCATGTTTAGGAGGACAGATAACAAAATTCAAGATTCTGCAGCTGAAGTTTTTTGAAAACTTTAAGGCACATAATGCTTTACATTGTAGTAATCTCTCACACCTTGGTTAAGAAAGTATATAAAAAAAATGTTTTGAAATAATAAGTGTTCCAGTTCCTGAAGAGAAATATGAACAGTTTAAAGAAATTTCAAGACTGAAAACACAAGGTTTAATGAGGAAGCCCAAACTCAAAAACCTAGATAACCCATTATATCTTTACAGGGGATTTAAAGGAGTAATGAGGTTTATGACAGAACCAACATCAGTTGTTTCACATGTCATCAAGCTTAACCTGTAAGAAAATTTAGGAAAAGTATTTTAGGGAGAGAGGCCTTTCAGGAGCAGCAAGTGTCTTAGAATACTCCAAGTCTGGAAATACATAGTCATCCTTTAGGTAATACTTGTAATTTGAGATTTCCATCTATGCAAGACACGAACATTTTTTTCACCCTCCTACTTTTGTACTAATCATCCCAAGGAATAGAAAGCTTCATGAAAACTCAGTGTTTCTACTTATGTCGCAAAATTTTCCATGAGGAGAAGCAGATGAGTGTGTATCTTGCTCAACATTACTGAGTTCTGAGCAAATTGTATCAGTACTATGTCTATGTTAGTAAACAAGGTGGGCTCGGACCACCCTGAAGGCAAGCAGCACATGATAGCACCAGTCCACACAATTAAAGTCTCTCCTATCCTCCAAGTAAAATCATCTTGTGCTTACTGCCCAAGCGTAGCAAGCGTTGGCCAGTGCTATCCAAAGAAGTGACTTGCCTTTGTATAGTGTGAGATGGCCCAAGCCAAAGCCATGCTGACATGTTAAAACGCTGATAGCTGTAGCAAATCGCAGTGCTTGGTCTGATTTAGTTTTCAAAATACGGGCTGTGAGTTCACCTGAAACCAAGACAATGCAGCCAGCATCCTGAAGGAATGGGAGAGCTCACAGAAAGGATAAGACCAACTGTACAACACCTGGCAAGAAGACTGCTCAGATCTGCAAGACTTGTCTGGACCAGCTAAACTACTTTCAGGTTCAAGTACTATTTCTGTAAAGTCAAGTAAATAGAGCTAGGGAACATTCCCAGGTACTGGAACTTGATTATGCACACAGTCAAACCATTCACATGGTCCCTGGTAGACTTTTTTGTTCTAGTCCAGACTCTTCCACAGAATCAAAGAATAATTCTCAGGCATAGCACAGAGTCTGGCACAGGTATGGACTCACTCTCAACAGGCAGGAAGTAAGGAGGATTTTAGGTGAGTATAGTGTTCTGTTCCAATTGACCTCAACAATGAAGAGCAAGCCTGCATATGACTAACTAGTTTAGGTAGGACCAGGTTGTCATTACAAATAATCATCCATGAATCTTATAATGATTTAAACTATAAAGAACTTTTATAGATCACCCAACCCAGGTTTGCTCAGAGTAGTTCTAGTTGCATCACATTCCTTGGGGATTGTTTAGTCAAGTTTTTAACATCTTCAGAGAAATATACCTATATTGCTAAATAAAAAAAAGGATCTGTGACTGAATTCTAATAATAGATTCTTATTAGCTAGATAAACTTTTCACTCACTCTCTGGGTTTGGATAATCCAAATTTTTCTGCTTCAGAACAAGTGCCTTATTTGTATGTGGATACAAGCTAGGCACCACACGGCCATTGCAGTTATCAGTCCCCAGCTGTTTCTCCTTAGCATCACAGACATAGTCGATATGGCCACAATTGTGCAGCTCATTTCTCAAACTAAACAGGTCTTCCAGACCTGAACATAGGCCCCGCTGTGGTGTGTTTGCACCTCTGGCATTGTAAAACTGTTACCTCAATAAATCACCAGTAAATTAGTAATGGTGCTGATTGTGCTTTTTATTCATTTCAGTTTAATACAATAAAGACATTAAACATGGTTCTACGTGGTCTAATATTTAATTTTACTCTAAATATGATTAAATTACAGCTCATCATCATTTAAATAAGTTCCCAAAGCAGGAAAACACCTACCATCTATCTGTAGCTCCTAACCATATTCAGTTTTCTGCAGAGTAAAAATGTAGCTGTTGCAGAAAGATCACTGAAGAAAATCTGAGCATCTAGGAAATACTGCAGACAATGTTCAGATGGATGCATACTTTTCCTTTAGAAGGAGAGGGAAACAGCTAGAGCATTGATGCCACACACATCAGTGGCAGCAAGAATGCCACAGTCTCTCAAGTGGATTGGTCCCAAGCCATGAAAGGTTTTACAGGACATAATTAGTACCTTAAATTTCAGTAGGTCATCTAATGCATCAGATTTCCACAGACATCCTTCTATGTGAGAAACTCCAAAACCTGAATAATTTCAATGTCTCTCATTCAGAGTATATTTTGCAACCCTCTAATGCAACTACCAAAGTAAGTTGATAGTGGAATGATTTGCCTCTGAAATTAAAATCAAGGACAAAAAAAATCTAAAAAACCAGTAGGATTTTATGGCAATTTAACTTGTAAGGGATAGATGATAGTTAAATGAGATCTCAGGTTTGGCTGTGGTTAAGTTCTCTAGCATTTGCCTTTGTCCTCGACAAAATTCCTGTTTCAAAATGGAATCATCAAACAGTACATTTGCTTAAATATTAAACCACTTAGAGCCTTACATAGTGTGTAAATATATTTTAATTGTCTGATATTGTTTATAATTGCTTCTGTCTCTAGCTATCTAATGAGAACTAGATTATTCTCATATGTATATAGCAAGTAAAAAAACCAAACAAAAGACAAAAGTTGCAAAAGGGAAAATTTCTAGAAGGTATTAGGATAAATTTTCTCACAATGAAAGTAGTCACATACTGGAATAACTTGCCCAGAGCAGCTATGAATTTTCATACAGAACATCCCCCTGTGGAACCTCGTCTTGTATGACCTTGGTTTGTGAAAAGAGAAAGATCAAGTAGCCACTAGAGGTCCATTACAACCTAAACTCATCTATAATTCTGAGATTTAATTTTTTAATATTACTATATTTTTTATGTGATAAGGTTTATTGTTTATATGACATATGTGGAAATTAATTATAAGTGCAAAAGTGCAATAAATCAGTAGAAGAGAACCAGCAATAAATACATAATTGCTACTTGTAAAACTTTCCAATAACTTCAAAATATGGTTGAGTCACAGCTAGCCATGGGACTTATGTTAGACTGACTGAATCATGTGGCAAGGTGAAATCATGAATGATATGAAACAACATAAATCTAGAAGTAAGGGATGTAAGTCTCTTAAGTAAAGGAGAGTTGTGCTCTGGAATTCAGTTTCTCTGGAAAAGAATATATATATATATATATATATATATATATATATATATGGTAAATAATTAGGCAGTAATGAATTGCCAGGAAAATGATTCTCAGCTATATGAACAGTGAACTACCAAATGTGAGCAGAGCTGCAGAGATGTCATTACTAATGAGATATCAATAGAATATGGAATACACTTTTCAAGTTTGACAAAATATAGAGAACTCCAAAAATTATTACAATAACAGTTAAACTGAAATTTCCAATATTTCTCGTGGGAAAGTTGAAAAAGAAAACATTTTAATAATTTTCTTCCAAACACTTCTTTTAATCAGTTTTACCTCTAAAAATGGTTCTGCCTTAAACAAAAACATGATGGGATATTTTATGATGTGGTCTATCATACTGCAATTGTCTGACTTTCTATGAATTAAAGCTACATAAATTTCAGTCCCTATGCACTTTTCTGAAAAGAGCAAGGACCGATTGTATACATGACAATCTACCAAATTGCAGTAAAAACTGCTTTTGAACTTACATGACTCTACAGTCTTCTAGATTCTGTCTTATATCAGTGGCAAAGTTCTTCACATTTTGAAATATGAGATCAATTTGAGAAAAACAAAACAAAGAAAATATTTTCGTAAGAGAAGACAACAATTTTGGTGGATCAATTTTTTTCTCAGTTTATAGGGACTGCTAAAGTGCTCTCTTCTTACAAGGATGCTGAGCTTCATAACGTTTGAGTGAAGCATCTTTTAATGGAGGCAGCACCCATGAGAACAGCAATAAACACCTTCAGCACTTAGCTTGCATTTGATTTTAGCTTCTCTTAAGATGGCAGAGCTCCAATGGTTTCATTGGTCAGGATTTTGAAACTGGAGCACATATTTATGTTATTATCTGCTGCCTCCACCTTCAGTCAGCATGTCATAAACATTTCATAAGCACTTCTGGCTTGTGGCAATCTATGAGACACACATGACTGTCTCTGTTAACATCCATAAATCCAATATCAGCCTCAACTTGAATTC
>JAWWEV010000001.1:41781863-41832931 GCA_035583235.1 Hafferia zeledoni
AGGCAGAACCGACCAATGGGAGCTATCCCCACACTGACAGGCTGAGCCTGCCAGTGCCACCGGCATAGCAACAGGGGAAGAGAACTTTTATTTTCAACCTTAAATAAAGAACAGGGGCATCAACTGGCAGAGTCTTTGTCGACAAGTCGCAGTCCGGCCTGGGAAGGGTCCTCCCAGGCCCTCCATACGTCGAAGTCCGCCTTCCTATTTCTTTCATTCCCCCATTCATTCACATCCACACATGTCCCATCTCCAACACAAACCTATAAAACTTCAGTTGATGTGGGAAATATTACAAGGAAAATGAAGATTCGGTGCTGTTCTCTGAGCCACACATAGGAACCAGGAGATGAAGTTCAAGGTCTGAGTTTCTTCACAAACTTCCATAAGTTATGCACATTTCTTGCCGTTGGCACAGTTTCAAGGTCACCAGTATTTCTACGTGACAGTGTAACAAACTGGGCTGTGCCACATTACTCTGCAGTTACCACTGCATTTGATAGAGTCATTTAAATATTTGGCATTCACAGCTCCAGTCTTGTATATGCTGGCCTAGTAACACTACCAGGAGCCAAAAAAAAGTACTGCAAACCGGACCAAGAAGGAATTCTATAGTACCCTGCTTCTCTGGAAGGATTGCATACACACGCATGAATATATCCAGAAGATTTGAAAACAGTAGTTGCCAGGATTGCCCAGCAGATTTGCAAATGTGCCTGGAAGCAGTGCCTTGTTCTTATTACTGTTAGGCACTCCTGTCTTGAAAACTCAAATTTCAGAAACCTCTTTGCAGAGAGCTTATATCTGAGCCTCTAATAGTACATGACATGTCTCCTCAGGGACTCTGAATAACTCACCACAAACAGACAGCAATCAGTCTTTCAACCACAAGGATCTGGCCGATGAGCCTGGAAGAACAGCAATGGGGCTTTATTTCAACCTGTCAATAAGCCATTCCACTATTCATAAGCCAACCCTTTTCAAGACAATTTATGGGACTGGGGAACAAAAGGAAGATTAAGTATGAAGAACAGACTGTCAGGGGACAGGAGAAGGCTAGCTGCTCCTTAAGGGACAGGAAGCCAGGAGCCAAGCACTGTGTCATGTGTGACAGGACAGTTGGAGTCAGGCTGGAGCCCAGCATCAGCTAAGCCCATAGTGGTGTTGCAGGTCTGAGGCCAAGCCATGAAGTCATGCCAGAAAGTCAGGATCAGGATCAGGTCTGGTGATTGTAACTAGGACCAGACCCAACTCAGAAGTAACCAAGAAAATCCATGGTGACAAGGCAGGTCTGAGCTGAAGCTGGGAATTCAGCCTGTGGATCTGGATCAGGGTCTGCATCATCAAGTGCATGGCCAGGAACAGGCAGCAGCCAAGGGCTAGAGACTTAGCTTAACAGCAGCTCCTGTGGGAAAGAGTATCATCCAAACTTCTAGCTTTCTTTGCACAAAAATTTCACATCCAGAACCATTTGCTGTACTTTCTGTAGCTGTGCTTGGGCTCAAACAACCAAATGCCAGAAGGGAAGATTGATGCACTCAAAGCTCTGAGGAAGAAACTGACAGTCTCTGGTGCAGAAGCACTAAGTTGCAGGGTATCTTTCCCTCCATGCATCTAGATTTGAACATCTATGGTGGGTTGACCCTGTCTGAAGACTGGTGTACACCAAACCTGCTCCATCACTACCCTTCTCAGCTGGACAGAAGGAGGGAAAATATATCATAAAGCTCATTATTGGAGATAAGAAGAGATCACTTGCCAGTAACCATCACACAATCTCAACTTGGGGAGACCAGTTTAATTTACTGTCATTCATATCAGAGTAGCGTAGTAAGAAATAAAAACTAAATCATAAACCATGGTTCCTCCACTCCTCTCTTCTTCTCAGACTCAACTTCACTCCTAAATTTTCTACCTTCTCCCTTCAACAGTGCAGTGGGATGGTCAAAGGAGAGCTACAGTCAGTTCATCACACATTGCCTCTCCTTCCTTCTCAAAGGGAGGGCTCCTCACACACTTCCCCTGCTCCAGCATGGAGTCCCTCCTATGGGAGACAGCCTTCCATAACCTTCTGCAAATTAGGTCCTTCCCATGGGATACAGTTCCTCAAGAACTGCCCCAGCGTAAGTACCTTCCAGGGGTGCAGTCCTTCAGGCATAGGCTGCTCCAAAATGGTCCCCCACAGGATCACAGGACCTGCCAGCAAACCTGCTTCAATGTGGGCTCCTCTTTTCATGGGTCCATGAGTCCTGCCAGGAGTCTACTTGAGTGCTGGCTACCCACAGGGTCACAGCCTCATTCAGGTATTCACCTGGTCTGGCATGGGATCATTCATGGGCCAATAATATCAAACCTTTGTAAATTAGGGCTTCTCTGGTTATTTCACAACTGACATCATGTCTATAATTTTGTTCTCATTTCAATGTTATGAAGATGTTAAGACCAGAGGAAGTAAAACAAATTACTCAGTAAGCTATGAGTAGAAATATTTTCTAGTTACTCTGCAAATCAAGATTTCTAGAGCCAAGTGTGATCACTGAAATAATTTAGTCAAATTCCTGCCTAAAACTGCTTTTGCCATCAAAACAATGCCACAGAACTTTGACATTGTCCCAAACAATGTGCAGCTTGGATGAAATGTATCTCTCAGAAAAGAAATGCAAAATCAAAAGAGAGTACAGGGACTGATGAATTTGAGGTATCCATTGGGAAGTCATCACAGACTAAGTTTCTGTGTCAGGACTGGAATAAGAACTTTGGCCATTTTACAGGTTTATAAAAAATGGCACTTTGTAAAAGTCCCCTTTTCCCTACATGGCTCAGGCAGACTCCTCCACTTCACCAGATTCAATAAGTGTTAACGGGAAATTTTTCACAGACATTGTAGCCTGCTTGGATTTCCAAAAGGAAACAGTCAGTCCCCAAAGTCTTCTAAAGAAGCTAAACACTATAGGATAAGTGGAAGAAACAGGCATGGAGTGGAACTGTCAAGAGTAGGAAGGAGACTGTGTTCCTTGACTAACAAACAGTGAAGGCTTTGTTGGAGTGTGGAAGCTGGGGACAGTCTTGGCTACAGTGACCATGAGATTGTGGAGTTCCGTATCAGGCGAGGAAGAAGCACAACAGGAAGTAAGATTACAACCGTGGAGTTCAGGAAAGCGAACTTTAGTCTCTTCAGGGATCTTCTTGGAAGAATCCCACGGGAACCAGTCCTGTAGGGAATAGGAGTTCAAGAGAGATGGCTGATATTCAAGGACCACTTCCTCCAGTCTCAAGAAATGAATCCTCTTGAGCAAGAAATTAGGCAAAAGAGGCAAGAGACCTGCATGGATGAATACAAGACTCCTGTCATTACTCAAGCATAAGCAGTAAATACACAGGAGATGGAAGCAGGATCAGGTCACTTTAAATTAAGAAGGAGAGGTGATCAGAGTAAGTGGAAATGAGAGAAAGGCCAAGGTCCACCAGCAATTAAATCTGGCCAAGGATGTCAAGAGCAAGAAGAAGGACTTTTTCAAATACATCAACCAGAAAAACAAAATAAAGGATAGTGTCACCACATTACTAAATGGATAGGGGACCCTGGTAACAGAAGACACAGAGAAGGCAGTTACTGAATGCCTTCACTGCATTGGTCTTCACTGACAAGACCAGCGCCCAGAAATCCCTGACCCAGGAAAGCAGGGTAATTGAATGTTGGAAGGGTGAGTTTCCCTTTGTGAAGGAGGATTGGGTTAGAGAATATCTAGGACAACTTGACATCTACAGGTCCATGATCCCATGGTCATTCACAAGTACTGAGGCACCATAGCTGGGCCACTCACAATCATTTTGAAAAGTTGTGACAATCAGGAGAGGTGTCTGAGGACTTGAAGAAAGCAAATGTCACCCCAATCTTTAAAAAGGGCAAGAAAAAGAACCCAGGGACTACCAGCCTGTCAGCCTCATCCTGATCCATGTAACAGTGATGACGCACCTCATTCTAGAGGCCATGTCTACCCACATGGATGACAAGAAGGTGGAGTAGTGAGCATGGATGCACTAAAGATAAATCATGGTTGACCAACCTGATTGCCTTCTACAAGGAAACAACTACTTTGATGGATGAGGGGAGAGCAGTGGATGTTGTCCACTTCAGCAAAGCTTTTGACGCTGTCTCTTACAATATCCTTACAGGCAAACTACCTGTGGACTGGATGATCAGTGACATGAATTGAGAACTGCCTGAATGGCAGATCCCAGAGGATCATATTCACTGGCACAGGTTCTAATTGGAGGCCAGTCACTAATGATATTCTCCAAGGTTCAGTATTGGACCCAGTATTGCTTAACTTATTCATCAATGTCCTGGATGAAGGGGCAGATGCCTCCTCACCAAGTTCACTGATGACACAAAGCTGGGAGAAGGGGCTGATACCCCTGAGGGCTGTGCAGCCCCTCAGAAGGACCTTGATATGTTGGAGAGATAGGCAGAGAGGAACTGTCTGAAGTTGAACAAAGGCAAATGCAGGGTTCTGAATCTGGGAAGGAATAACCCCATGCAACAGCACAGGCTGGGAGCTGACCTCCTGGAAAGCAGATCTATGGAGAAGGACCTGAGAGTCCTGGTGGACAACAAACTGTCCATTAGCAAGCAGTGTACCCTTGTGGCCAGGAAGGCCAAGAGAATCCTAGAGTGCATTAGGAAGAGCATTTCCAGGAGGTCAAGGGAGGTGATCCTACCCTTCTACTCAGCCCTAGTGAGGCCACGTCTGGAGCACTGTGTTGGGCTCCTCAGTACAAGAGAGACATGTAACTCCTGAAGTGGGTCCAGTGAAGGACATCAAAGATGATTAAGGGACTGGATCATCCCTCTTACGAGGATAGGCTGAGAGAGTTGGGCCTGTTCAGCCTCAAGAAGAGATGACTGAGAAGGAACTTATCAATACATACAAGTAAAGAGGATGAGGCCAGGCTCTTCTTGGTGGTGCAAAGCAATGAGAGGCAACAGGAAGAAACTAATGCACAGCAAGCTCCACCTGAACATGAGGGAGTACTTCTTTACAGTGCAGGTGACCATGCTCTGGAACAGGTTGCCCAGAGTGGTTGTGGAGTCTCCCTCACTGGAGATATTTAAGAACCACCTGGATGGAATCCTGTGCAATGTGCTCTAGGATGACCCTGTGTGAGCAGGAAGGTTGGACTGATGACCCACTGTGGTCCCTTTCAACCTTACCTACTATGTTATTCCATGATTCTGAGAAGTGGGGCTGCACAGTCACTGTGATGGGGTGGTCACTGAAGATTTTCACAGGAATGCTGGGATCCATGCTGTTCCTTAATTGCTTGGGAAAGGGGGTAAGCAATGATCAAAGTTTACAGATCATATGAAGTTTCAACTTTCATGGATATAGAAAGCACAAAGGCTAAAGACAGAGTACTACAGAAAGGATTTACATGACTTAGTGACGGAGTATTAACATGGTAAGTGATTTTTCTATGTATGTAAATGCAAACTGATGCACACAAAAGGAAAGGGCTATAGGCTTGCAATTGTCATTCAGGAGTGAGATCTTTGAGTTGTGGCAGACAAGTCTATGAAAATGTTAGTTCAGTGTAGGAGAGTGCTAAAATGAACCCCAAGGACAACAGCGCTGGAAAAGCACCCTGAGCCTGAAAAGCTGCATATATATGAGAGTCTTGTTGAAGTTGCCGGAGTGGCAGCAGCAATTAGAACTTGCATGGAGCCACCCTTGCAGCTCTGGGACGAACTAGGGCAGCCCTGCCAGCTTGAGCAGGGGTGGCTCCATGCTGGAATGCCTCTGCCATGTGGAGCTGGGGTGGAATGGCTATGGCTGTTGACTGCTTCTGCCCCTGTCCTAATCCTATTGGCTACCACCTCTGTCTGTCCCCAAACCATAGAATTCTATTGAGTGTTAGTCCCTCCATTTTCCTGTTCGATAGCTGAGCACCTAAGCCACTTCCCCATTCAGAGTTCTTACCCAATCCAGTCCCAGCTCTAGCACCTTCCCCTCCCCGTGAAGCCTCATGCATTTTGCAAAAAAGGTCTTTTGCCTCTTGTCCTCCAGACTGCAAATAACTCTTTCTCAGCACTCCCTTGGCTCTGGAGGCAGGCGGGAACCATTTTTCCTTCCTCGCAGCATTGCAGTTCAGTGCTAGTATCTTTCAAATATATGGAAACAAGCATTTTTAGAAAAGGTTATGAGAACAAGACTGAAAATAAATATGTTATTAGATAAACCCATTTTCACCCTCAAATTAAAGCCATTGCATGGCTCTGCTCTCTCATCCCAAGCAGGATATATCAATCATATCATATCATATCAATCATATCATATGGATATCAAAGAGTTTTTGATTTTTTCATTTTTATAGCTTTTAGAAGTACTTGTAACTGTAGTAAAATGTAGATTTGGTGTGCTAGTATATCTAACAGCTCAAGTTCAATGTTATACATGCCAACCTCTGCCACTTATCAGTAGCTCAAGTTCTTTTAGTTATTTAGTCTTGTTTCCAAGGTAAAGAGCTGAAGAATATCAGAAGGCCTGCAGAACGAGACATAAACACGAGGCAGAGTGACCCAGAAATCAGAACATTGGAAGAACTCCAAAAGCCCGAGGAAGAGGAGAACTGATGAAGAGAAGGTCTCACTGACCCCAGACCCAAATCCTAAGGGGTTGGAACAGGGGTGGAACCAGGGCTGGACCGAGAGATGTGTAAAGTAGTGATTGGATAGATCATATTATAAAAGCCATGGAAATTAGAGCCTGGGGGGAACGGGCATGTCACCATGTATTCCTGTGGGCCTTCGGCCTGATACTAAAAGACTTTTTATCTTATCCCACACTAACATCCTTCTTTGTCAGAGTCTCTCACGGCATTAATATCATCATATCATAATCACATCATATCATGATTTGGTTAAAAAGGACCTTAAAGATCATTTAGTTCTGAACCCCCTACCATAGGCAGAAGCAAGAACCTGAAGAGACAGAGAAGCAGCAAGGATGACCAAAAGCTGCTTCTATAAGAGCAATGACTGAGCAGGCTGTGTCAAAGGAGCATCAAGAGGTGGCTGGGCTGCCTCACAAGGCCAGGTGAGCAGTAAACAGAGTGGAACAAAACAGTACAGTGTCCTCTCCAACTGTGTGTGGCCCCAAAAGAGCTAAGCAGTCTTGGTGACAGTAACCAGGTTCAGCCACAGTCCAGTGATCCTCAAGCAAACCTGTAGTGACAAGGCAGGTCAGAAGTCAAGCCAGGAAATCAGGCCAGCAAGGCAGAGTCAGGACCATAGGCAGAGCATATGACTGGGCAGACACCCCTACAATGTAGCCTGTGCCCATCCTAAAGCCTAGTATCTGATCTTATGTTCTGTTTTCTAGTGAAGGAAGAAGTCTCTGATGAGTCCTCTTCTGGCTCTTTTTCCCCCTGGTATTACTGGTACACTCAAGGTCCAGAGAGTCAGAGATTCCTTCCTCATCCTGAAGAACAGAGAAACAGATGATAGACTGATACAGCCCTGATGTATATCTGGAGAGAATGGATCCATTATCTGTAGTCTCCTGCTCCAAACTACACTGTGGGCAGCCAGGTTCAAAGTAAAAAAAAGAGGTGGTTCTTCAAGCAGCAGGCATCAGACCTGCTGATTCCTTTCCATTGTGGATACAAGTTTCAGGGTTTTAAAGGGCAACTGGGTAAGCATTTCAAGGATAAACCTGTTACGAGTTATTACAGAGATTAATCTCTACAGGTTTAGGAAGTCCCATGGAAGAGTTGGGCGGGTGTGCTGGTTTTGGCTAAGGTAGAGTTAATTTTCTTCACAATGGCTGCTATGTGGCTATGTTTTGGTTTTATACTGAACACAATGTTGATAATATAGAGATGTTTTTGTTCTTGCTGAGCAGGGCTTACACAGAGCCGAGGCCTTTTCTGCTTTTTGTACTTGCACACTGGCAAGGAGGCTGGGGGTACATGGGATGTTGGGAGGAAACACAGCTGGGACAGGTAACCCAAAATGACCAAAGGGATATTCCATATCATATGACATCATGCTCAGCATATAAAGCTGGGGGAAAGAAAGAGGAAGGAGGGAGCATTTGAAGGGATGGTCTTTGTCTTCTGAAATACTGTTAGACATTACATGTGATGGTGCCCTGCTTTTCTGAAGATGGCACCTGCCTGCCCATGGGAAACAGTGAATTAATTCCTTGGTTTGGTTTGCTTGTTTCCATGATTTTTACTTCCCCTATTAAACTATCTTTATCTCAACCCATGAGTTTTCTAGCTTTTATTCTTCCTATTCTCTCCAAGTTCTTACTGGTGGGGGAATGAGTAAGCAGCTGTGTGGTGCTGGTTGCTGGCTGGGGTTAAACCACAACAGGCCGGATATATACTTTTTTACTGTCTTAAACATTTGGACAGCATTTTTAATTCTTTTTTTAGAAGAACACAGTCTGTACAGCTGAATTTCCTACATTTGATGAGATCAGAAGAACCAGCACACCCACAGTGCAGGAGTTGAGCCTCACTCTGGGGATATCACCTTCCTGGAGACTGTGTCTCCCCCACCAAGAAAGCCAGAGAGAAAATGCTGGCTCGGTGGGATTTTGCCCTTTAGCTCTATAGTTATTCTTATTTTCCTGTCTTCTCAACTGAGTCATTTGACCTATTTAGACATGATATTTGAAACAGATAAACTCATTTCTTGTTTACTAAAGCAGACACTTAGAGCAACTAGTTTTAAAAGTACATGCCTACTTCTCATTAAATGGATCTGAGTTTGTTCAAATATCTTTTTTAAGAATGGATTATGATCCCCAGATGTGGCTCTAAGAAACACCTTCCACTAGTTCTTGTCCTCTGCAAAGATACCTGCCCTTTCCCCTCTATCATAACAAAACATGTTCAAATTATATTGGAAAGCATACCCTTGTTTATCTCCCACTCCACTGCCAATCAAGGGACTAGACTGATTGTAATGACTTTTCAGTATCTATAAATTTCCTAAATATTTAACGTATATTTTTATGCATTTTAACCAAAACACCACAGACAGCTTCACAGAGGCAGGTATGTAGTGCATCTTTACCCTACGCTGAATTTTTAGATTGTTCACCAGAACCTAAGTAATGGAATACAGAATCCCAGGTGCACAATAGATGTATTCTTGAAGTATTTCCATTGAGTTACTTTTTTCCCCTCAGAACTATTTTCATATGCTTAAAGAAAATAATCACCATGACACAAAACAACTGGAATATTTGTGTACCTTCAGAAGTGCAGATGGTGTGAACTGGAATAATTAGCCCAAGGATACTTGACAGAATGTGATAAGGCAGTAAAGTCATGTTACATGACATCACTGGCCTGAGGTGAAAAAGTGACAGACCTTCATTTCAGACCAACTGACTAGTAATGATTTAGTGCCAAATCATTATTCTAAACAAGGTATAGGATGCATGTAGAACACTGTAAAGACTCAGCAGGAACATAATGTACTCAGATATTTCCAGCTTCAAGAGGCATGAACTATGACTTTCAGTGCAAAGGGAAGGGGAGTGAAGGATTGGAGCAATAACCTCTGTACAATGAGTACTGTATTTTTACATCATTAGCAAAAGCAAAATAAATGGTCTATTTGTATAAGGCTACAAATAGTAATAGAAATTGTGATGATGTCATATCTATCGGACTTGAACTGAGTTGAATCATTCTATCTGATCTGAGAGCTGTCTACACTGGATTTTCTGTTGCTAAAGCAACAGTTAAGCTCCCTGTGAAACAAATGGACAAAACAATCCATAGGTACTTCAAAAGATTACTTACATTCTTATTCTTCCTGTATGCCATACACACAAACATATATTTGAGTATGCTCATATATTTGAGTATAAATGTGTGTGTGTGTATACACGTATACATATATATATACACGTATGTTGAGTACGCTTTGCCAAACCAACAGCAAATCCCAATGCTATTAATGTATATGTGGATTCATTGTGACTCTGAAATATATTTTTGCAAAATATTTATTCACTAGTTCAATTTGTAGAATTAGAAGTTATTTTGAAACAGTTGTGCTGACTGAAGATAATTGATACAGATGTGATCCTGAGAAATAACCAGGGACTGAGTAATCCTATATTGTATCTGTAGAATGTTCTTCAATCTATACAAAATAAATATGTTTTATCCTCACATAACAGTTTCATCTGAGATAACAGGCATGTTATGATAGATGATGTACATCCTGAGGAGCACAGTTCCTGTGCCAAGACTGTGCATTCCAACTAGATAAGATGGGTGAAATTTGGGAGGAATACTGGGAATGCCCATCCAGAAAAGTAACATGAGTGCAGATACAGAAAAGAGCACAGAATTAGTGGATGTTAGAAGTGTTTTCACTGCACTCAAACCCTACAGACCCCTTTCACAACCTGGAAGAATGGCTATTACTGTGAAAGAAAACAACACTTAAGGTGCTGGGAATCAGGTCACCTTGTGGTTTTAAATAGAATTTTGGCCTTAAAGAAAGGCAGAGGTTAGACATGTACTGCTTTAAAAGGGAGTATGGCAACAGAGGGAACAGAGATAGAAGTGAACAAAATTGATCAAATAGAGGGAAAAAAATTGTCCAGATGGCTGGAAACTACTGCTTCCACAGTCTAAAAAAGTTCAGTTCCCAGTTTTTCTTTCTGGATTTATTGCTTGGGTGGAATTGCCTTGATCTTCTGTTGGATGGAAAATAAAATCTGAGAGATTTTGCATGACAGTGACACTGTTACTCACTGTCCTAAGTAGCAGGAGGTCAGAGCAATCTGATGCTATCTCTGTTGCCTTCATGTACTTCCAGAACCTCATATTTCATCATTTTCATTCTAACTGGCTAGTAAAGGCTGGTAGGAAGGTTCTACGTTACAATCTGCTTTTTGAATTCCAGTGATTTTGGATGATTTTCTAATTCTATTGTCAAATACTGACAAATGACTACCATTAGTGATACCATGTCAGTGAAGATACATATACAACCAATTATAATTTATAAATGGCATACTATTTATATTTATATATATCCAACAATTATAATCTAAAAATTACATACCATTTCTATTTATACTGTTTATAATCTGTGTCAAATCAAAGACAGACAGATCCATGAAATACAATACATGCTGAAACAAGCAGATAGAAAGTGATTTCAGGTAACTAAAAATTGTCCATGGTACCTTTCTTTTGGTTCCTACTAAATCCATCTCTGTTAGAATCTCTTTCACCTCTCAGGTATGCTGAAGGAAAGGAAAGAAACTTATTAGGATTATTAATCCTTTTTCATCTATGTACATGGGATTTTTTCCTTAAAAAAATAAACCTCAGTAGAAATAAACTAGGACACTTTCCTTATTGATGAATTGTTATCCATGTTGTAACAGTAAATCTCTAGCATTTGCTGTTGTTGTTTAATTTACAAGACTATCTGGCTGCAAGAGCAGCCAGAATTTTATCAGTGAATTGCAAAAAGTCTTCTATGTTCTTGAAATCCTTGAGAAATATTCTAAGCGACATTTAAATGATTTCAATTTTTTAACTTAAAGTTAGATAAGATTAATTCGTAACAGTGCCAGTTTCTCTCCTAAATCTGTAAAGACAGCTTTGACTGACTAACATAGATGAATTGCTTCTTGCCTGCCTGTCTCCTGCCTATTCTCTCATCAGGGGATTGGAATAGGGATGTGCTTTTTCCCAATGTGATACTACCAAAGAAAAGGCCAGGAAGAAGCATTATGTGCAGAATGTGGCAGAAACAATTATGTCAATTCTACTATGTTTCCTGCTTCAGCAATTAATGATGGTACCCAGTGTAGCTGTATGCCATTCTCTTAGACTGCAAGCCTAGTGGTTATGGATGTTCATTTATAAGGACTCACAGAATCATAGAATCATTTAGGTTGGAAAAGACCTCCAAGATCATTGAGTCCAACCTTTGATCCATCATCACCTGGTCAATTAGACCATAGCATTTTCCAAATTAGTAGTTAAGAAGATCCTTGAGACAGGAATTTGATGATCGCTTAACAAATTTGAATTTTTTTAAAAAATTATTATAAAGATATTATTCTTGCTTTTTCCATTTCTACATATTGTTAATTAAAAAAACAAAACAAGCCACAAAACAAACACCCCACAAGCCCCTCCCTCCCGCCCCCCCCACCCCCCCCGGCAAAAAAAAAAAAAAAAAAAACACACCATAAAAAATCCCTCAGCTATGGCAAAAGACTCTTGGCTTGAGAAAAAAATGTGCCATATTTCAGCCCTAAACATAAAATTATAATGATGTTAATAAAAATTTAAAACATCTCTTTAAAAGGAGGGCCACAAACTACCTTAAGAATAAATATAGTTTGGCATTCTATATAGCTAATGCAGTTATTTACTATAAACAGGATTCATTTGGAGTCACTGTGATTTGTGCTACTTGGTCCCTATTAAAAAAAAAACAAACCAAACCAAACAAAACAAAGACCATGTCCAGTCACACCTTCAATATCTTCAAAGATATTCTCTACCTGTCTCT
Source organism: Hafferia zeledoni (assembly GCA_035583235.1). Classification (NCBI taxonomy): domain Eukaryota; kingdom Metazoa; phylum Chordata; class Aves; order Passeriformes; family Thamnophilidae; genus Hafferia; species Hafferia zeledoni. The sequence goes on from JAWWEV010000001.1 coordinate 41,794,438, forward strand.
AGTTTTTCACTACCCTCACAGTAAAAAGAAAAAAAAAAATTTCTTATATTCAGATACCATATCTTGTACTTTAACTTATGCCTGAAGAGCCGCCTTCAGATCGACTCTAGCAACTTCATTCCTTTTTGTAACTTGGTGGGGGAAGGAAGTGGGATTTTGCTGGCAGGCAGTTAAGTAATTTCACAAAAATACCAAAAGGAGGGTGGTACTGTCATGAAGTTGTATTTAAAAAAACCTATGAAGCTGAATAATATGTCAGTGAGAGTGATTGTTTTTTACAAATTCAGTGAAAAGCTGGCAAGTATTTATTCTGTCTGTAGTAGCTCAGACAGGTCTCCTTCCCTTCTCTAGCCATTCCCGAGCAGAAAGCAAGACATTGCAATGACCATGAAACCTTTAAGAAAGACGAGGAGAAATAAGCCCTGCATAGTCTTGGTACTAGACAAGGAAGTGGAGCTACATGGACTCTACTCTTTCCTGGGAGGTTACTTACTTGAATTTTTTGAGGACTGGCCTTGTGAAGAGATTGAGAGAAGGGGGTATGCCTGTTATGCCCCGGCCTCGAAGCCACACGCATGACCAGGCATTGCACTTTAATTTAGACTTTCAATAGTTCCCAGAGAAAACTTTTGCAGAGTCTTACTTCCTTGATACCTTGAGTTCACATCCAAAGAAAAAGTTACATATTTTTCCCCAACAGATTTCTTTTAATTCAATGAGAAAATAGGTGCTTTGGCAAGAGTTTACAAGAGTAACATATAACCAAGGAAAAGATTCCACAAGAGCATTACACTGAATAACAGGTTACTAGGACCAAAAGGACTTTGCTGCCTCTCTCCAAACAGCATTCTGAGCTCTGTTTCTATACCCCCAAAAGGGTTTTACAAGCCAGCAATCATTGCTGTAGAATAGCAAACCTTCATTGCACTCAGCAAACACCAACCCACGACTTAAGTGAAATACCACTCAACCTGTTTTAAGTCACCTACAAGAGGAAGAAAAGAGTAAAGGAAGAAAAGAGAGGAGAGACAAGTAGTTACTGCAAGAGATCACACACTGGCAGATTCCAGGAGAGAAGACCAAACTCGAAATGGAGGCTTTGTGTGCCTCTTTTATATGGTTTGCCTATTGTGGCCACAACCTCCAGGCAGGAAATCTGGGTCACTGACCACTCAGTGACCTCTATAGCCATAGTGACAGGTGCCGCAGCCAGTCAGAGGCTCTGAGGCATGGTGTGGATAGGCTACCAGCTGGGCCTTATTGATTGACAGGTACCCCATGTGGTTCCCATGCTGTGTGTCTTCTGTGGACTTAGCCATGCTGGCTGCAGGAAGTATCATCTGGACAGGCCTGGACCCCCCTGCCCACACACACAGACAAGATGGTTGCTTCAACTCATCAGTCAAACAACTCACTGAGATAAAAATCCAGTCTATAACAATGCCTTCTTTGAATTACAAGTGTACCACTTCAGCAGCTGATGGCAAAGTCTGTAGTGATCATTTCTGTAGCCATCAATCATTTCACAATCTATATTTGCCTCTATCTATATTTGCAAAGAAAATACGCCTCTCTTCTTACAACATGCAAATGTCTCTGAAGCAAATAGATATGGGAGAAAATTCTGAACATCAGGAAACATTTTTTTTTTGCAGTGAAGGTGACCAAGCACTGACACAGGTTGCCCAGAGAGATGGTGCACACTTCATTCTCAGAGATATTCAAAAGCCGTTTGAACACAGTCCTGAGCAACCTGCTCTAGGTGGCACTGCTTGAGCAGGGGAGGGGGACCAGATGACTTCCAGAGGTTACTTCCAACCTCAACCATTTAGTGATTCTCAATTTTCATCAGAATCTGAGGATACTGAAGGTGTTGTACTGACCTTTTTTCAAGGTTCAATACTTAGGAATGAATTTCAGGCAAGTCCAGAGTTTGCAGTCAACACTTTGAGAGAAAAAAGATACAAATCATGTCTTGGAAATGAACACTTCCCTAGAAGGCAGCAATCTTTTCTTTGCTGTGTTCAACAGCCCATGGTTTTAAATGGAACCATGACATTAAATGGGACCGTGCCCAAGAGATGCACCTGGCCCTGTGCTATGTTGGTGTCACCAGCAGTTCCCAGAACTTGTATCTTCCCCCAGGTGCCTGCAAACACATGCTGCCTGAGGGAAGCTGATATATCTCTGGGATTCTTTTTTTTTTCCTCTGCACAGAAAATTGCAGTCTTCTTCTCTTTAGATACTGTTTCTTTAATTCACATTGGTGCATTTGCAGATCTGAAGGTTGCTTTGTGAAGTCAGGGCCCACACACCATACGTGAAGTGTGGCAGAGGAGAGAAGGAGGCAGTTAATGATGTTGTCTGCTTTTAGAGATTATACAGTAGAGCATCTTTAATTTTAAGGACTCCAGTTCCTTGCCTCTGTCCAACACTGCCTGGCTATGATTATGAAGTGCTTAGCAGGCGAAACACAATAAACATGATAGTGGGCCAAACTGCGCTCAGATGACCTCAGTGGCATCAGAAAGTAGTAGAAGACACCAAAACAGTTCCAGGATGGGGAAACTCCAAAAAATACTTTTAAGAAATCAGTTGCATGGTTGCAGCTACCCACTTCCAAAGACAAATGGCATCTATTCCAAGTGACAGAGATACTACCATTCATTTGAACTGCCAACACTGACTGGCAGGAGCTGAAGGTTTCCCCTACCAGATTGGCCCCCAAGCTGCAGACAGGCCTAGGGGAAGAAGAAATTAAGTCTGAAGAATGACAGAACTTCTGAGATATTGCTGATAATTAAAGTAATATAGCACTAAAAGTAGCACTAGTAATTTAAGATGGACCTTGTTCTCCTCAATTTCTCAGTGGTTATCAACATGATAGAGGAACTGTTTAGATCATTTCCCTTATTTAATATGCCTCTTATTAGAAGCAGAGCCTAAATACCTCAGTCTAATTATGACTCATTCATGAATGCCTGCTTCATTGTTCTAAATGAAAACACGCTCTAAGAGAGGTAATAAAATTAGCATTAGAATCTATTTGAAACAAATTGAACAGTGGATGCTCAAAGCAGTCAACACTGATAGAGCACGTATGAGTGTGCAAGTACTATTTTATACGGTTCTGTACATACTATTTCATTGTTAGAGCTGTATTTGACATAGGAAAAGGACTTCTTGATTTAACTGGATTTGAACTTGCAAGGCTTATTCTCTGGTGATTAAATTGCACAGATTCATGGACAGCAGAGAAGAAGTGTTCACTACCAGGTCTGAATCTCAAACCTCAGCTGTATTTCAGCTAAGTAGCACCACAAGAAACGTAACATTAAGACACAATCACTATGCTCAGGCACAAAGTCACTATCTATCATGCAGACAAACTCCATTTCTCACAGCAAAACATTTACTAACCTTCTGTCTGGGAAGAAAATTGCACTGTACATTTCAAAACAGTTTTCCTAAAATGCATAAAATGAGTAGTATTATCCAAGACAGTCTTTTAAAGGATGTAGAGTCAAATATAGCATCAATACTAGCAAAATTGAATACTACAATGGTTTTGAGTATTCATTTCCCTTCACCCTAGTTTTATCCCATACCTTTAATAAATAAATATATTGCTAACCTATTAGCTGGCAAAAGAATCAACATGGAGATTAACCAAGGTAATGTCCAAGATTCATGACTTTGCTCATATGAAGAAATGTTTCATCTCATATGCAAGACAGACAGCTGAGTGTAAAAAAGCCAATGGAGCTTCTAAGACAGACAGATGTAAGTTCTGCTCTACCTATTCAGCACTCCACAGGGAGCTACTATAGTGAATGGAGGATGGATTGTGCTTACTGTTCTACAGAGTTGTGTTTCTGTAGACTCTCCTAACAGCTATTTGCTCCATTCTTACAGATTCATGCCCCTACAGAGTTCCTTGCTCCAGTTCTCTGTGTGTTAACCAGAAACGCAAGTCTATATTTCAAAGGCAGAAAGGTCTAAAACTTTGAAGAACCTCTTGTCAGTTGCAAGACATGTCTCAAAGGATACCAGGAAAAAAGTCATCTGAGATAAACCTAACCTTATCAAAATCTTGTATGAAAACATTGAAAATATACTTATTTCACACAAAGAAATATCTATATGCAATATGGATGCAGCTTCTGATTAATGGTCACCTAACTTATGTGAGATGCTTTTTTTCTTCCACAGCAGAACACTAATGATACTGTGATCATTAACTGTTTTGTTTTGCTCAGTTTCTGAATCAACAGAACCATTTAATTTTTCTGACACAATATCACTGACCTGATCAAAAATCATAGACTTTTCTCCTGGTAGAAAACTAGATCATGGCACCTGCTCTGCATTATGTAAAAATGCCTGTGGTTGATGCAAAACAATCCCTGTTCAGTGTGGGCAACCCTCAAATTACAGCTGAAGAACAGCCAGTTTGATATCCTGCTTTGAATTCCCTATGGTAACAATTCCATTACTCCCCAGCCATACTTGACGTACATAATATAATGCTGCTTACCATTTCAACTATTAACACTATGGTAACGAACAATAGCAAAATATAAACACACTTGTAACACACAAGAAAACTTTATGTTTTGAATAAGCACTACAGTACAATTTTTGTCTCAGATCATAATGATTATCTCAGAGTTTGTTGTGCTTACTGGGGTAATTTTATTGTAGCTGATCTCTGCTGAAAGAATATGTACTGTAAAGAAGAAAAGGACAGGTTAATCTCAGAAAAATATTATTGATTTAATGTGTTAAATATTTTTATGTATCCTGGTAGATATAATCTTATTTTCTCAAACATTTTTAAAGGTAGTGTGGTTCCTGTGTTGTAATGCACTAGCTTGTCTCCCCCTGGAACAGAGGATTTTTTACAAACTACTGACCTGAAACTTAATTCACAGAAGGAAGGAGAGCATGTTAACTGAATCCTACACTTTCTTAAGTATGTGTTTTCACTTTCAGCTGCATCTTAATTTTTTGTCTTGGATTTTGAGAAGAAAGAAAATGCAATAATATTCCTTTCAAGCAACGTATCTTCAGTAGTTCAAAGACATAATATCCATAGTGTAATGCAGTCAGGTCACATTGCTTTCTATATCCCAGTACAATAAAGGCCCTAAGGCACGTCTTGGCCTTTTCCACTGTAGACTACACAAAGACTTCCAGTTTTGATTTGCCAATTGCTAATCTTAGTTGACTAAAACCACAGTCAAATTCTCATGAGAAACAGCTAGATAGCATTACTCAGTACATTACTCATAGGTTATATGACATTCACTTACCACACTGAACTGAAGCTAAACATTACACTTGATATTTTTAAGTGATTCATGTAACTTTTTCAGCTGTGACACAGCTGCTATACACCTTTATGACCTCTTGGTACTTTATAATTTTTAATGTGTTCAGAGCTAGTCAACAGAAATGCAATAATGTCATAATGCCATCTACAGGCCCTGAAAACAGTCCCAGTTTCTCTTGGTGACCCTGTCTTCCATATTCCGCCAGATAACTAAAAGAAAGTGTCAGTAGAAAAAAAAAAAGGCACAACAAACTCTTCCATAGCAGAGTCAAATCACAAGCAACCAAAACAGATCTCTATTATGATTCTAAATAATGAGTTTTCTTAACATCTTTCTAGTAATCTCTGCCAGGAACAATGTGAAGACAGATTTTCATGTAGTATTTATCAGTTCAAGCCATGGCATCAAGTTAAGACGTAAGATAGTGTAAAAGCAAGGTTTAATTGGGCTGTCCTGAATATTGCATTAATCTATCTATCTATCTATCTATCTATCTATCTATCTATCTATCTATCTATCTATCTTTCTATCTTTCTATCTATCCAACTTTTCTGATCCCAGCAACCAGCCATCAAACCTTCAAATGCCCAAGGGCTACAAGATAGACATCACATATTCTGGAGACCTGAGAGAAGAAGAGAGCTCAAACTGTGGTTCACAAAAGATCATAACAGCTCCCAATAGGTCTCACTGCTCCACAGACATCTTGTTTGCCAGTTTTAACATAGCCTACTGATTTGCTTCCCAAAAGTCAGACATTCAGGTTACCTAGAAGTTCCAAAGTCAGCTCCCATTAGCCAGATGGCACAATTTAACATATGACTTGAACTTCTGAAGGTCCACACACAGCTTAAGATCCACCTTTGCCATCCTGTTAGGCTTGCCAGTGAGCATGACTTTGAGCAACCACAGACCTTGTTAAAGTTGATTAACATGCTTGCCTCTGCTATGTAAGATTAAATAGTAAACAAAGAAACGAACAAAAAACAACCAAAACACACACCCCTACACTAAAAGAAAATTAAAAATTAAGAAAAAAATGGCTGAAAACCAGAAACCACAGCCCAAGGGGCTGGGTCATCTCGCGTGGGGTATGCAAGAATACAAGGAGAAAATGTATGCTCTTGCAAAATATTACTCTTTCCATGTTTTGGAGATGGACAGTCAGAAACAGAGACAGAACTTCTGGCAATGTCTAAGTTTCAGCTACTTGTGTTTCCTTTCTTTGGGGATCTGTGAACAGTGAATCCAATAGCATTCCTAATGCAGAATACACAAAGAAAATCAAGAGTAAAAAAGTAAACAAACAGCTCATTCACATCTTGAATCTATCATACTTTCTACTTCTCCTGTAGGAATAATAAAAACCTGTTACACATTCTCCTGGCAAGCGGATGTTAATCTCAGTCTATTTGTCCCTCTTACCAGCTTCTGTTTTTCTGCTAAAAATTACTTCAGTGTTTCTCAGAAAGGCCAGGAGCCACTGAAGTTACAAGTTTTATATTTAGGGCATACATAAACATAACCACTTGGAACAATATCTGAAAAGGTTTTTTTCCTAGGTGAGTCCCAACACAGAAGGTGAAATGCCTCTTCTGTTATTTGTACAGAATCATCACATTGAAAAGAGATCTATATGCAAATAGTATTTTTTTTTTTAGGAAATTGCTCTAAAATTTGGATCAGTTAATAATTAACACAATCAGAATTGTTTCCTCTCTTCAAATTGAGTCCTGCAGACTATAGGAAGAAAGAAGAGCTATGTCTGTATGAAAAGGAAATGTTTCAAACTTTTACAAGGCATGATTTTTTTCAGTTAATGATATTTTCAATTCTAGGTCTTTCTATGTTGTTTGAATAAAAGCACTTTTATTTAAAAATCATATTTTAAATGCTTTCACATAAAAATTAGAGAAACATCTGAGGAGAGCCAGAGTAACAGCTTGACAATAGACATCACTCATTTTTGCAGATCTCATTTTTGCATACAGTCTTACTGCAGCACCTGTCAGACAGTGAAAAAAGATACATTATCTGAAGTTCTTGTGCCTCACATTTGTTGCATGCAGCTATTATTTTACTTGGCTTTGATGTTTCACACAACTTTTTGAAGCAAAGAATCTGCAATGACAACATGACATTTCCCATATGTTCCCTTAGCTGTATGAACGAGAAAACCTTGGCTAACCCTCATTAGCATTGGCACTGTTGTTTGTAATCCTTGCACTGCTTTTTATACAACATTGTTTTAGTAACTTGGAGTTTTTGAAAGGTTCTGCTTATTGTGCAGAGGACCAAAATCTCCATGCTACTGAGGATACTTGACTTTAAATTGTTGGGGAGAGGTGGTGGCCAAGTCCCACACCTTGGCTAACTTTCCAGCCTGTAACTAGGTGGAGGTTATGGCAGGATATGGTCTGGGTGCAGACAGATGGGGTTTGCCTCCAGGTGATTTTCTCAATTCCACCTGCTTTGCTATATGAGCTGAAGGAATTTTTCAAGAAAGCTGGTCGGTCAACAGATGGAGGAAAAAAGGCTTTCCTGAATTGGTTCACATTTTGCCTCTAGTTATAAAAGATTCTTTTCTCTTTTAGCTAAAAAGTCATTGCCAGTGACTTAAAGGAACTTAATCTCTTACAGATCAAATGCAGTTTCTCCTAGTTTTTGAAGTGTTACCTCTCCAAATGAATGGGCATCTCATCTCCGCATGTAATGTAACATTCCAGAGAGCATGTCTGACATGTGAATAATCTACTTTAGAGCTAGCTAGAGGAGAGTGTTGCTGCTTGTCACCTGGCATGCCTTGAGCTCCCTGAGATTCAGGACCTGGCATGATTTCAGGATGCAGGTCCTTGCTTTGGTTACTGGATAAAACAATACACCAGAGGATCATGGTGTCTCCCAGAGGGACCTGGTCAAGCTGGAGAAATGAGCTGACAGAACCTCATGAATTCCAACAAGGGGAAGTGCAAAGTCCTGCAGATGGGGAGGAATAATCCCAAATACCAATGTATTCTGGAGGCAGGATGCCATTTTCCTTCTTTACAGCGAGGACACATTGCTGGATTAAGCTCAACTTGCCCACCATGACCATGCATTCTTCACTGGTTTCTAGCCAAATACCCTTAGGCTGCCTGAAGCCTGGACTTATTCCTCACTAGGAGGACAACTTTACATTTCCCTGTATTGAACTTCATATTGTTCCTACTGGCCCATTTATCCAGCTTCTTGATGTCCCTTTGAATGACAGCACACCCATCTGGTGTATTAGACAGACGCATAACTTTCTGATAAAACTTCTCTTTCTTTTTCAGTTTTCAACTTATTTTGGTTTTGCTTGTAGAAAAAAAAAAATGTTTCTCCTGCTTAAAGGGTTTTCAAATCAAGTTATAACATCCATGTTCTGGCATACATTTTCTTTTCTTATTGTTTTAGAACCGGGATAAGATATGCACTGCTTCCAAATATTTTAAGGTTTGAAATTCTCAGACATTCTGGACAAGTACTGAGTAACTAAGCCTATTATTGGACATGTTGGGTTCAAGCCAAGTACTTTATCATTAAAATTCAGGACTGCTTCAGTAATACAAAAACAAACCCATAAAATATATGGAGAGAAAGATAAAAGGAGAACAGCAAGTGAAAGAGCTCTTGCTGGGAACTTTTTTCCTTCTCTTTATTTTTCAAATTTAACTTTAAAAATAGCAAGTGACTGAACTGTTAAAAGGAAAAGGAATCCAAATATGAAAAATAATGTCAAAAATATAAGCAAAAGCAATTCTTGATGGAATTGGCAACTGCTATCTTCTCAGTTTCCAATCCTTTGCTTCCTCTTATCCACTGTTTGACTTGTTCACACATCTCTCCTAATTTGATCACAACTTTATTTAGCTTTTTTTAGATCATATATTACCTTTCTAAATATTGTGTTACCAAGTTGAGAAATAACTTTTCCTTGATCTATAAAGAATTCAGGTAGAACAAGCTCAGTGTTATAAATTTGTTCTTTCTTTCCCTAAATGTAAAGCTTGTGCAGTGAGGAACTTTCTTTTCATTCCATATTTGTACACAAACAAATATAACAGAGCTGGAATATAACATTCATTTCTAATCAGTCATACAATGTTTTTATAAAAACAGAAGATTTGAAACTTTCCCTGTGAATTTTGTGTTTTCTGTCATTCAGTCATTTGTTCATCTGGTCCTGTTATTTTTTAGACTCTTGTCTTGTTGTTTCCCTATGTACAAGAAAATACACTTCTGTGTTTGAATAATCTACATCATAATCATAGCAACTGCAGACAGATTTCAAAAGGGTTTCAGTAACCACTTAGCTTTGACAGCAAAAGTTTAGTACACGTTAATACCTCTGATCAAAGTTGATAAACATTCTGTGGTTTATTACTCTTATTCACTAAGCATAATTCAGCAAGATATCTGTGCTACTAGGATCCATATATGTTTCTAATGAGATTTCCATGATGCTTCTGGATGTGGTTTTTTTTTTTTTTTTTTACCAATTTGTGAATCATTTTCAATTGATTAGTGCCCTCCAATTATTTTTCTCTGAGATTAAAAAAGTCCTCTTCTGAAGTATCTTTCAAGTGAGTATTTGACACTTCTATTTTCTTTTCTTTTTCAAAGTTATCTTTCATTCAGATCTGTTAAGAAAATCTCTCTTTTCTTGCATGTGTATATGCTACATAGACAGAGTATCTGAGAGCATTTCAGGTCTGAAACACACCCTTCAACCAAATTAAACTTTCTTGGTAAAGGCCTGAAATTGTAGTCATGCCCTCTAGCTAAGTATAAAAGTAAGGTTAGTCTCCTTCAGGCAGTAATTCTTTGTTTTCTATAATTTTCTATGTTCCTAAAAAAGGTTTGAATAGCATAAAGCAGCTGTGTCCCATTTAAAGGAAACAGAAGCCAACATTTTTGCAATTAGAATAATGAGAATCATGTCCTTCTAAACAAGCAATCATTTTGAAATTGTATTCTTCCATCACTTTAACTATTATACCTTGTGCTAACAATTCAAGACATGGTCCCATTCTACAATAAACAGAGTTCAACATTTATTGTATTATATGGGGAAATAAATGAATCAAAAATTAAATATTCTTTTATTCTGGAAAGAGACAAAAACACAAGGATTGACATTTTAAAAGCCATATACTTCACAGTTTGTTTTAAGCCCCTTATATATATGTTGTATTCTGGTAACAGTGTGTGCTACTAGCTACTATTTGTCTTCCTTTGAGTTCCTAACATACTTTGGTTTTATTCAGAGCAATGCTCCCATCTTGCTGTTCAGGTTTTCAGCTTCCATGCAGCAACTTACATGATCAACCCTTAAATTGTCTTCCACCCCTACCTGTATATGGTACTTCTCTTCCATCTATTGACCATCACCTTGTATTATTAGTCTTTATCTGCCCTCTTTTTTCTTTAGAACTGTAGAATTTTAGTGATTTTATCTAAAGTGAATGGGTTAGGGAAAACTATATTAATCTTCACCTGTTTGTTTTCCTCTTTTAAATGGACATTCTTGACCTTGACTTAGCAGCAGTTTGATTCTCTTCCATCAAAGTCAGAGAGACAGTGGTCTGGAGAAGGTTATTAGAAACTGGATGCTCAGTCTATCTTCCAGCACATGAGCTGGAAGTCCAATCAGATAGCAAAAAGAAAGAAAGAAAGAAATTACAATTAAAAAGGCTAAAAAATACAAGAATATGTAATGTACATATTGGAAATGCCTTTTCACCAGATACTACTATTAAAAATTACCTGAGCTCAGGAAGAGTTCAGACAAATTCATAAAATATTAGTATTTTGAAGTTTCCTATATAGACAGAAAACATGTCCACCTTAGGAATTCCCTGAAGTACAAGTATCTCTGGCTAGTATCATATATATAATGCGGGTGATAATGTAATAGGTAGTAAAACTTGCTACAAGCAATTGGAAAACTTTTTCTAAACGTGACCATCTACTTTATATGCCAGTTTTAACCTGAGGGAGCAATCTGTATCACACTTGACATTTTATAGGTAATTCCTGAAGCAGGGAAGCAAGGAGTGTCAAGAAGAGTGGACAAAAGGAATGAAATTCTGTACTTCAGTTACAAGTGTGCGAGCAGGAGAAAGGCACTCAAATTTGTAGACTCTATGGTGACTCTTGTTATTAGTGGAGACCTTTTTCCACCAGTACAGAGTGAGGGGATCCTTTTGACTTTTCTTCCCCTGTGCTCATGATTCTTCAATTACTTTGCACATTGGTGCAGCTTATTTAATAAAGGTACAGGAGGAAACAATATCTGTGGACTAGTTGCTGTAACATTATATTGCAGTTAAAAAAAATTAAAAAAAAAAAAAGGAGAAAGGCTGCTATTGAGATTTATATAATGTCAGATACATGAAGTCATTCATTCTGTCTTGGGGAAGACCTCAGCTAAATTTAATTCAAGATATTGTTCTGCTCCAGAGAAGAGAAATAAGTCTGAACACAGTGCTACAGAACACAGCCTATGGACTGTATGAAAGAACTGAATCAGTCTAGGGAAAAAAACCCTGCCTTCAACTACATAAAAAGTTGGCACAAAGAGCAACAAAATATTTTTTCTATAGTTATCAGGGACAGGACATGAAAAAGTAAATTTATATTGCCATGAAGTAATTTTTGGTTAGGAAGTAAGAAACCACTTTTAAAGCTTAATGCAGTTAAACAGTTGAATCTATTACATAGAAAGGATGAGGGAACATCAGGAACATCTCAGAAATAACACAGATATTGTGGATCCAGTCTTTCTGGGGGAGTAGTTTAAGTGACCTCTTAAGATCTCTTTTAAGCTTTTTTTTTTTCTTTTTATTGTTCTTCTATATGCTGAAGTCTGTGAAGTATTCAGATTCAATGATAGGAATCTTATATAAAATAGATAAATGGAGACTGCTTTTGAGAATTTCACAACCATCGTACAAGTGTAACACAATCATTATACTAAAGGATCTTTTACTGGAAACCAGTGGTTTTAAGGAAAACCTACCAATACACAGGACTAATCTTTGGCTAGTCACATTCTGAGTTTGAAAATGGTTAATTACTGTGTCATTTATTTTGAATGTCACAGGAATGTGCTCTGTAAGTTTAAAATCAAATCTTGGAAAGGATAATATTAACATTTTAGTTTGTAAAGTGTTCCCACTTTGTACTTGACTTCATGATTCCTACAGCCCAACACAAGCAATAACAGGTCAGTCTTTATCAATTCACGCTAAAATTTAATAGTCAAAAGTAATAATAATCATCAATAAGTTTTCTTTTCAAAGTATAGCGCACTCTGACAGAAATTATTACCATGTCTAAAAATGGTTTTGATATTTCAGTCCTGTTATGCCTCCAACATTTGTTTTTGAGTTACTAAAATTGGTTCCTTAGTTACTGCAACACCTTGCTACAGTATCTTTTGTGATAAATTACTGTACAGTTTCTGCCATGCAGAAGATATGTCTGGGCTTGAAAATCAGTGCTTCCAGAAAGCAATACAATACTAATCTCCTGTATTGATTTTTCATTAAATAGAAAATTTGAAAATTTTAACTGTGTTAAAGGTTTTTCCCTTTATATGGGTCCCTTCTCTGAAAAAGCTCTTCCCATATAACCATGTAAGTTAGAAATTAATATTAGAATCAGAGTATAGGTGAAATAGAAATAGTGCCATTAAAACTAAAATATTCATGTTTCGGTCCAGGAAAATGCTAACACCTCTGATTTTATTTATATGACACTAGAAGTCTATTTATTCACAAAGAATATAACTATGAATAAATAAATTTTAAAATATTACTACTGTTCCACATCACAAAAATTCAATCAGAAGCTTTTTAAATATATATATTATGCATCTGAATGGTTTATATATTTTCATTTGTTCTGTGTGTATAAGAAACAGAGAACAAAGGGGGGATCCTAATTTTGCTCAAATTAAAAGAGGCTGAAAAAAACCCTGTATGAACAGTAGTAAATTTTGACTTTGTCAGAGGAACCAAATTCTACTTTATCTTACACATCTTGTCCATTTCTGAGGCCAAAGCACTTGTCTTTTATATAGGGGGAAGATTTCTTTGGTAGCTGCTTTGTTCTCTTTTAATAGCATTCATCCTTCTTTAAGAAAGAGTGATCCTATGTCAGGGGTATCAACAACACAATATGGAAGAGAAAGTGGAATTTTTTACAGTGTCAAAGATAAAGAAAGCATCTATGGAGCCTAAAACTTCTCAGTAAATGTTATGCATAAGAAGTTAGTTAGCATAAGGAAGAAGGGAAGACAGAGGAGTGAGATTCTGTGATATCATGCCTTCTTAGCCTCCACTGTTCATCACACAGTCAGTGGAAGGATGCAGGCTGGGAACTGATCATTCTTCAACAGATTTAGGAGTTATATGGTTTTATTCTTTGAAAGATTTACATTTTATAGGTAAAGGTAATCTTTGGGTCTGGCCCTCACTGGAATATTTTGGGATATTGTATTGTGTCTGAGCATGATTATGGAGGCTGACTTTAACTGATTGACATTAACAATGACTGGCCAGATTGCCTTGCTCTGTGCCCTCTATTACTTATGATCAAATTGTTGGCTTAATGTGATTAGAGTTTAGTTTATTTCATGTCTTGCTGTCATGATGCCCAAACCAGTATTATTCTCTAAGAGGTACCTCAGCACACACCATCTGCTGTCAGCTCTGTGAAATGAGTTAAAGCAGTAATTGACTTGGGTGTTATAGCAGATATATTCATTGGCTTTTAAAAACACTCCATTCTAACTCTGTGCAAACCAGCAGCAAAGTCATTGACAAAAAAGTCCTTATCATAAAAATCCACAGTGGCCATTTATTCCACCTTGGGCATATCTGCTGGGATAGATATTTTCAGTTCTTTATTGTTCTGAAGACAGTCATTCACTTTATTTTACTTGACTTTATCTTCCTATAAGTCCTTGCCTCAGGAGGCAGAAGAACAAGGTGAGTCATATGTCTTCCCACTTCATCTATCAAAATATGACACTGGTCCTCAAGGCAGTGGGTCTGCACCATGGTCCAGAGGCAGGCAGAAGCTCACCTTTCCACTTCAAGCTGATAATGAGATGTGTTCATAATCAGTATGGCAATAAGTTCATGTTAAGTGTAAAAAAACATTTTGCAATCTTCTCAGAGTGCAAGCAAGTTGGGCATGTATTTGTGAACCTGATGTTAGGGGGGTCAGCTATAAATCTGTACACCTGCATCTGATTATACTTATTTGAGAATTATACTTAGTTGAAAACAGTACAACCACCCAAGTAATCACAGCAAGGTGTTTAATTCCTTCTCTTCCCTGTGTGTGATAGAGTATTGTCTGTAATTGCATGCTCTGAAGAAAGAAGAGTAAAAATACACCTGTTATTTTCATTAATACAGGAGTGATTGAAACCCAGGAGTGATTTTCCATCTCTAACTACATTACCATAGTACCTGTTTTGCTGCCTTTCATTTCAAGGGCAGTACTTAAAGAGGATTCTGGGGATTTATTGGTTGCTGTTGTCATAATTAACCACTGTAATGGAATTAAGTGGAACCACATCTTGTTTGGACTTGTACATAGAGAAAATATAAAGACAAAACCCAATCAAAAAAACCCTCACAGTCAAGGGTTGTTAGAGGATTTTGGCATGTCTTGAGCCCTTTGAGGGGAGGAAGGCAGGGAGGGAGAGAGGGAAGCAAAGGTAGAAATTATGTTACTGTAATGTTGAGTTGGTATCCTTGGAAATTTGTAAAAAGTGCATTGCTGGGGGTGGGTTTGGATTATATTACTTAGTATAAGTGTTTATGCTTGCTGCCTCAAGAGACTTCATCCATATTATAAGAAGATAAATTTTAACTTGTCTAATTTAATTTATATGGCTGGATCAGTCACTAACACAAACAACAGAAATAATGTTAAATATTCAATCTCATGAAAATGTGCACTGGTAAGTCTTATGTCGGTGTTTGAGTCTTTCACCAGAGGATTTCCAATCATGTGAAAGCCATGTAAATTTCTAGCCAAGTACCCTCCTGCTGACAGAGAACATTTTGAATGTTGAATGTGTGGTCACTAAGAATATTCTTGATATGAACCTCAAAGCAAAAAAGAGATTGATTGACTGGGATTATCCTTTTACTTTTCATAATTAGCAAGAGGAGAACTGTTAGAAAGTGTGTGATTAAGAGGTGCTATCACATCTCCTGTTATTTCATTATGAAGAGGTGAGAATGTAAGGAAAGTTAGTAATCACAAATACTACTTTCAAAGATACCCAAAGTTTGGGGGTTTTTTTTATAATTCATATAAAATTTGTTTCTATTAAAGTTGTTAATAGTCTGACAGGTCTCATTATAATTTTCTGCCCTATTTTTCTTTTTTTCTGCAGGTTACTCTTCCTTTGTATCTTAGAACTATGTCTATTAATTTTATATCTGTAAAAATAGATCATTCATAAGAAATATTGTATTTTTCCTTTGCCATAAATATAGCACCATGTTCCACTTTTCTTAACAAGAAATGTTATAATGTAAAGAAAATAAATGGTTGATGTAAGAAATATAATCATTTGAACACTGTGACATCAACCAAAATCTGCCTCAGAAGTTTGAAGGAGCACTAATGTGTTGTCCACAGAGTGGATGCCTTCCTATATTTCCAGCCTTGGCAAGTATTAAAATCAAGGATGACATACATGTGTGGCAATGTGTGTGCAAGACGATATGCATGTTCTCATGGGCTGCCATAACCCTCTAATTTTTAAGATGCTGGCAAAAATAAGTGTCAAATGTCTAAGAGAAGCCAGTTTTATGACTTGCTATGATTCACCATCTCTGCCCCACATAAGCAAAGAACAAACAAAAAGAACATTCTTTTCTAAGTGTCATTTTTTTATACTTAAATATATTAGAATGATCTTTTTTTTTTCCTCCCATTTTATTTTTTTTTTATGGCTACCTAGCTATGCTGAGAGAGAATAGGCAACAATGTCATTTAGAGAAAATGAGAAAGCAACTGCAGAGATGCTAAAAAAGTGGCTGATAAAAATCAGTAGTGGGCTGAGATAACAAGCAATAGAGGTATTTTGGGAAACTTATGTTTTCTTCCACTCACCCATCACATCATCATGTGTTTTGGAAAACAATCACTAGTTTTGCGTCTTAGTCTTAGTGCTTAGTCTGGATGCAGATACACAGAAGCCAATTTTGCAGTGATTTCTCAACCTGTATTACCTTAGTCACTCATTTCTAAACCTACTCATTAATTTTCATGATGCTGAATTTTTTTTCTAAAGCATTGTGACATGCACGGTTGAAAAAAGGCCATAATTTCTCTTTGAAAACTCAATGGTGTGAATGAAACCAATGACTTAAGTGTGGCACTTCAGCTGCAAGGTAAATGAAATGGAGTGATTTTTTTAATCCAGTAGTTGACGTCTTTGCAGTCAGGTACATATTTATTTAATGCCAATGAATTAAGCAATTTTTTTGTATAATTGAGAATGTAACAGTCATCTACAAAATTCTAAACTATGTGCAGGGTTTTTTAAAACTAATATATACAGTCATACAGGGAGTGCAACTCAGATAATTGAAATCAACTAGGAGCACATGATATTAGCTCCTAGGTCTGAATCATCCAGCCTTAGGAAGTCAGAAAACCTAAAAACTTTTTTTTTGTTGTTGTTGCAATTTGTGCCAGTTGTAAAAGTTACCCCCCAAAATACTCTTTTCTTTAGAGAAGGCATAAAGAGTACACTGTTCCAGTTCTTCTGTTCCCCTGGATCCTTGGGTCATGACATTTCTATTTCACTACTGTCTCTATTAAAGCCTCTTTAGCTTACCTCCTGCAGGTTTGTTAGCAGACCTTGACATTATTACAAAAATATAATCCCCTAGTCTTCTTCTGTGTGCCACATTCCCTAGGTGGGCAACCTCTCTCTTCATGTTTCTGCTGTGTTTGGATAAGTCACTGTGTTGTTGTCAACCTTGGGGTTTTGGTCAGGTGTTAAAGACATGTGTGTGAAATACAAACCAGGCAAAAGCAGCAGTGGGGGAACAGGTGAAAAACCAATGTTTATGGAGGCATGAAGGAAGAGTTTGTGCCAAAAAAAATCATTCTTACCAGGTGTTCTCACCGAAACAAATGTTCTTCCTATTGTGTTTCTCAGACAGCAGCTGCAGGGAAGTTGGTGCTACAGATAGAGAAATTGCTTTAAAAAAACAGAAAGCAGGCCGAGGAGCAGTACTGAGGAATGAGGAGCCAGGAGCTGTGGCCAAATCAATATACAGAAAGAAAGAAACTGCTGAGATGAATCTGGAATGAGGGCTGTATTCTCAATGTACTAATCCTGACCTTGATAATCTATCTCCTCAGCAGAAAGCTGAGAAGCATGTGAACACCTATCCCTTTCTCCTCCTTTTTTTCACACCTTGCCATAAAGCATTTCTAAGATGGCCTGCTACCTTCCAAGCTGATCCCTCTCTGAAAGAAGATTGAAAAAATCCTGATTGGTTTTTGGGAGCAACTTTGGCATCATCACCTAGAACTCAGCACAACTCAGCCAGTTTTACATTCAGAAGGTGTTGAAAAATGGGTAACAAGAAAGAACTGGCAGCTTTCATGAAATTCTTCTGAAAACATAGATCAGTCCCGTCTGTTCACTGTGAACAGCTGAATCCATTTCACTATAGCAAGAAAGATGAACTGATTTTCTGGTGGGCAAAGAAAAAATCTTATATAGACACTTTGCCTCCACCTCCATTTATTCAGAAACTGATTTTTCTTCTCTCCAGAACAGTCTCTTCTCTCATGAGCTAGCATCATATTCACCTATAACTCTTGAAGCATCCAAAAAACACAGGACCCCACCTGGTCTCTGTTCTCATAACCCAAGTAAGAGCTTTAGTCCCGGACCATCATTGTAAGAGCAAATTGAATGCAGTCAGCTGAAGGCTGTTTAAAGGGGACCTGTCCCTGCTGCACACATGCCTGTCAGAGTGCACAGCATGTGCCTGGAATTTTCACGCCCCTGAGACAACTTGTGTGCTTTTCTGACAGCTGCCAGAGTAAGGCCATCAGCAAATTTGGGTTTGAACTCAGACTCTCTGAAAGGATAGTACAGACAAAACACAGACCTA
This sequence comes from Hafferia zeledoni, assembly GCA_035583235.1. Taxonomy (NCBI): domain Eukaryota; kingdom Metazoa; phylum Chordata; class Aves; order Passeriformes; family Thamnophilidae; genus Hafferia; species Hafferia zeledoni. The sequence continues at coordinate 41,812,970 of JAWWEV010000001.1, forward strand.
CAGAAAACCTCAATGCAATTTTTCTACCCAGGAAATCACATACTTTGGTACAAAACTGCAGTCCTGAGCTGGAGTTCTTTCAGAGTCATAGAAACATAGAATTTTTTAGATTGGAAAACACCTTTAAGGTCAAGTCCAATCATTAACCCAGCACTGCTAAGTCTGCCACTAAAACATGTCCCTAAGTGCCACATCTACACGTCTTTTAAATACCTCTGGGGATGGTGACTTCATCACTTCCCTGGGCAGCCTGTTCCAATGCTTGATCACTGTTTCAGTGAAGAAATGTTTCCTAATATCCAATTTAACCTTCCATGGTATGACTTCTGGCCATCTCCTTTCCTATCACTTGCTATTTAGAAGAAGAGACCCAGACTAAGTCAAAGCTAGTTAGGTACAAAATGCTTCAACTGGTTTCAAACTTGTTTGTTAAACAGAAGGTGGTAAAGAGCCCAAAGAAGAGCTGAGAGCTTAGCCATAAACATTCTTATTTTGGGACAAAAGCTCCATATAAATATACGTGGCCAAAGACTGGATGGAGGGTTGCAAGCACAACAGTACTTTTAAAAGTGTTTCCATGACAAAATCAAAGAAGGAAGTTATATGACCCTCAACAAAGGGTTCATAATGTTTATATTTTCACAATCCAAAGTCAGAATTCAGCTTGGTGAAGACAGAATTGTCTTGCAAAACTCTCTTTTCTTGGAGCCATTTTTGTGAGTTTTTATATAATGTCAACCAGGGTGAGGGGGGAGAGGGAAGCCCAGCTTTTAATGGATTAATGCTTAATTTATTTTTTTACCTTAAGACGTGTCATCCAGGTGAAGCACTGTTGGCTGCAGTGATGTGTCCATATAAAATATCAGTCTGAGCCTTTAATAAATGAGTAAATTTCTCTGTTTGCTTTGGTGCAATTTAAAAAAAAAAATAAATAAATAAAAAAGGAAGAAAAAACCCAATCATTATGATCATTTTTTTTTAAAAGGTCCTTAATTGCATTTAGTGTCAGAGAGAGGATGATTCTGTAAAATAGCTAGTGAGGGTGCATAGCAACAAAAAGTAAAAAAAAAAAAAAAAGGTGACTCTCTGCACTCTGTTCTGAGACAGGAACTTCTGCATGTCCCACATTTACTGAGAAGTTAACATATAATTTAATATTTCATTCATTTTGCTCATCAGTATCATTTTTATGACATGAAAGGCACCAGCATGTTTCCAGCATTTTCCTAGACAAATCCTGGTAATATGAGTCTGCTGATTAATATGCCAAATGGAGATTTTAGAGGCACAAACACAGCAGATGCTCAGTTCTTAATATTTTTTCCTCTGTTTTACAGTTAATTTCTTTAGCAGGGTCAGCATTTACAATTAGATAATTTTATTTTTATGTAAGTTTACTAAGCAGATACGAATGCAGTATTTGCAAAAGGGATGAAACACTGGAGCAGGTTGCCCGAAGAGGTGATAGATGGCCCATTCCTGGGGACAATCAAGGTTGGGTTGAATGGGGCCCTGAGAAGCCTGATCTGTTTGAGTATGTCCCTACTGATTGCAGGGGGATTGGACTAGATGGCCCTTATAGTTCCCTCCCAACACAAAATATGCTAGGAATTATTATGATTCTATGTTCTTGTTTATGATTCATGGAAATATTTTCAGTGGAAATATTTTTCTGATATTCTGTACTGTAAAAACAGAATAGTATTTTGCAAGTAGAACAAACAATAGGCAAGCCAGTTTGCACATTTATATCATAGCTGCCTTTGGACAAGACTTTAACACTATTTGGAAATATAAGGAATATACCTGTAAAATTTTTCAAGCTTCCAAGCATGTAAGCTTATTCAGGTAGGCATTCTTATTACCAATTTAACTTGTATGCAAGACAGCAGTACGTGTCCTGATACATGATTTTTATTTATGTAATTTTAAAGATTTACACAAAACATTGTCCATGTACCTATAATAGTAGTTATAATCTTCAATATTAATTAGGGTTGTCCAAAAATTCTTCCTGAAATAAAGGACTCTGTTCCACACATGAAGCACTATGTCATGTAGCTTGAAATATCTGTGTTGAAAAGAGGCTTATATCAACCAAGATGAAAACACACGAAGTGATTTATGTTTTCTGGATGATAGTACAGTTTTCAACTGCAGTTTCCAGACAAAAAGGAATCACAGGAGCTGTACACGTCTGTGTGCCACTTCTGCTTGCACAGTGGGTGGTGACGGCTCTGCTGTACAGCATGGTGTCCAAATGGATGTGAGCCCAATAAGAGCTGGTAATTAAACATGATTAATCAGGCACATGACTCTCTACTGTGGCTTCTGTGAAACTATAAACATACTGATGTTCTGTGGTATAACAGGGTCCTTGTAAAAATTCAGCTGTTCAGATTTTGTTGGTATGGCAGTTCCCACTACCAACATGTTTGCATGTGGCTTGTGCCTGTCTACCCATGCTGCCTCCCTTTCAAGGCACCCCTAAGCAGATCTCTAAAGAGGAAACCCCATAGATTTCCACTTTAGCCACACAGATATTTGCAGTACTTTAAATACAATATGCATACACAGCCTGTCCTTGACAAGCAAAATATGCTTTCACTTGACGTGCAGGGTAATTGAGGTGTATTTAGCACTTCAAAGTACCCCAAAAAGCATTATTTTTTTTTGAGGTTAAACAGCTTCCTGTACTTGAATTACATTGCTTAGGGATCCCTATGAATAAGTTAAGAGTATATGGTATAGATATAACCAGAACACTAGAAGGAAAAGCTAGCATTTGAATAGCCAAAGGAGGAAACACTGAGAATAGACAATTGGAGATAGAGTCCACTGGGACTCAGAGAGATTTCAGCAGAACAAAGTTGTGAATCACTGACAAGAGAAAAATCTTGTCTCAATGACTCATAAACTGATTAGTGCTGCCACCGTCTAGGAAAAAGACTTCATTAGAATTAAGCCTCACAAATGTTCTTTGCAGCTATATAGTATTACTTTCGTTAAAATAAATCACTTATTACAATACTTCTTTCTTCTTTGTGGAAGACCATTATGCTTTACCATTATACACTGCAAATATTTAAATAAAAATATAAAGAAATATGTTTTCTTTCCTCAAGAGGGCTGTTCTCTTGAAATCTGATGCCTGAGGCCTTGCAAACCAGATACTCACTCAGGATTCATGGTGGAAGGAAGATGTCAACTCTGAAAATTCCTTTCATGCTCATTCATCACTGTAACATCATGGAAGTAATTTTTAAGCTTACACTCCTCAGACCAACACACTCATACGTGGAAAGGTCTCACCTGTTTGTTGAGAATGGGACCTGAGATACTTCAGCAGTTAAAGAATGTATATTGAGACAATTCTGCCCTGAATTTGACTTGGGGGCTACTCTTGCATCCCAGTGTTGCTACAGCTAATGAAATGAGCCTTACTGAGCCATTGACCTCTTATTGATCAAGACCCGAAAGGGCAGAAAAACCAACAGACCTGACACAGCACAGAAGATAATAGTAAATAGTAAAAAAATAGTAAAAGGCAAGAAATGGGAAAAAAAGAATCCTGGTGTGCAGGAAAAGGATTATAGACTGAAATGTGGCAGAGGAGGTATGGGCAAAATTCAGTTCTGTCACATACATTCATGCTATTGATATTATATTAATATATTTTATATATGATATGTATTGTATATTATACCAACAATAATTTGTCTTCCTGCATATTAATTATTTTCCCTAAGAGAAATTAGGGCATTTTGGTGGGTGGAGAGAAGGAAGGAAACCAATTTTTCTGTAGCATGAGAAATTTCTTCAGAAATTTTGCACCTTGTGTTATATACATAAGGCTGTTGCAGACTTGGAGAAAGTTTAAACTTTTTATATGCACAAATACCTATATCTATATGCATATAACTTTGTATATGGAAAAAGTTGTAATGATTATGTAAAGAGATATATATCAATATGTAATTTTATGTTTAAATAACATAAGTACTCTACCTATAGATCTATAGAGAGATAGAGATGCTAGAGAGAGATAGGGAGAGAGATATACATATTTCTCTTGTTTAAAAATACATAATCATAGAATTAAAATACATTGTAAAACTAAGGCAAGCTACTTGTACAAGGATACATATATAGCATCAATGTATAGACAAAAGCAACACTTTCAGCCTAAAACTTTTCACAGTTCATCTTCAAAACATCTCATATGAATCACACTTAGAAGAAAATCTTAACATGTATCAAGCCATAAAGTAACTAAAAGATTTTATATTTAATGGTCTTGCTTTCTAGATGCAGTGTACTTTCAAGCCAAAAGAATATTTCCACTAGCGTAAGACAGAACACATTCTTTGATGCTTAGTCCAGGGTACTCTGTATTTTCAATGGAACTTTAGCCATATTTCACTGAAGGGATTGATAATACTAATATAACCCAGATGCTTCTATTTGGTTTCTTTATAGTCACAATTACTTTAACTGAAAATCTTCAGCATATGTAGCACCATTTATTTTGTTATTTTCCCTGAGTACTATGCATTATTTTCAAAAGGGGAAAAAAAAAAAAAAAGGAAAAAACTGATTGTTTATTTGATTATAGATATGAGTTTTCCACTTTTAAACCAGGCACAGAAAGTAACACCTAATCATGGGGGATTTTTTCGGCTATCCTTTCCCTTTCTACACATTTGCTAGACAGGTTCAAGTCTTCTTAAAATTCCAAAGAAGCACTAGGAAAATTTGAAATAGAAAAATAACAGCTCCAAGTTTTGTGAAAGTTATTCTTTATATTAAAACATGATGCACAGATCCACTGGGGAATTTTTAAGCAATACCAGAAACATCTTTACAGAGAGGCTGTTGGTGTTTAATCAAACTGTTTATTTGTTTCACTAGTTGTGTCAATACTGGGCAGCTGTTGGACAGTAGGATTTGAATGAGTTGGCAAGCTAAAACAAATATATCAGCTTTTGATGTCATGCTGGGTCTTCAGATTTTATAAGACTCACAGTGGAGTTTGATATTGTAGGCATGATTTAATTAATTTCACATGTGTCTGTGCTGCCTTTAAAGAGGGAGATAGACTTGTTCATTGAATAATTATGAATTAACTAAGAAAAATATTGTCTGTTGTGTCATATAAGGCTCAAGAAACTTCAGTCCATTAGTAACCAAGAAGGATGCTGGGTTACATACATTATTTGTATTTTGAAATCAGGTCATGTATAACTAATATCAACAGGTTCCTGAAAATCTTGACCGAGGAGATTTTTGCACTTGCAATTTAATTATTTTTTTATTATTTTTAATCATGAATGGGAAAAGGTCTGGATATGTGCTAATAATCTGTCAGGAAAAAAAAAAAAAAATAAATAAGAGATGATTCAGGAACCAACAAGTGAATAACATGAACAATGAAGGACTTTGAGTTCTGGACATCATGGATTACCACAGTTTGTGGAGGAAATTGATCCTACTGTCAGAAATTTGTAAGCAGTCTTGGGGAGTTCTGATGGGTGAAGCTATCATATTGTGCCTTGTGTCACAATCACAACTGCTATGTATTCAAGAAGCACTCACAGAAAAATAAAGATAGGAGGCTGGAAAGAAATGAGTCATGCAAACAGGAAGCTGGAAATGTCCACAGATTTTTGAATATTCAAACCCTCAGTGAATTCATCTGTCAGGAAAGGGCCTTCTTACCAGCAGAGAAGTCCATGAGCACTAACACTGTCAAAGTTTTCATTCCTATTCTCACTCTGTGTGTGCAAGTGTGCTTCTTACCTTTGCTCTTGCTGCAGAACATAGGGGATGTTTCTTTCATATTTAATTGGCTATTCTGATAAAACTTCAAGGAACATGCTCCTCAATTTGGTTGAAACTTGTAAGGGTTTCAAAAGGATTACACAATTATTGAGAAAGAGTAATTAGATAAGCTTTAGTTTTTTCAGGAAAAGGAGATAAAAGAAGTCAATTCCCACTAGATGATACCAATGGATCACATACTAAGGGGTTAGTTAGAACTATAGACTCAGTAAGTTTGGAATAGACCTCCAAGATCAAATTCAACCATTAACCCAGTAGCAGCATATTCACCTCTAAATCACATTCCCAAATGTCCATCCACACAGTTTTTCAATACTTCCAGGGATGGTGATTCCACCAATTCCCTGGACAATCTATTCCCATGACTGACCACTCCTTCAGTGAAGGGGGTTTTCTTAATAACCAATCTAAACCTCCCCTGGTGCAACTTGAGGCCATCTCTTCAACTTGAGGTTAAAAATTCTTTGCCAAATGTCAAAAGCAGCAGCAGCTGGAACATATGTGCTTTTCATATATGCAGCATGACATCAGTGCAGTGCACCTAAATACAAAACTAGTGCTGTGCAAATCTGTGACTGATGAAAGCATCAGCAGAGTAGTAAGCAAGGAAGGAGCAATCACTGAGCACAGTCTGTATCACTTGGCTCATTGGACACATTCCTACAAAATGTCCAATACAGTTGCAGCAGAGAATGCAGGTCCTATCAACTGAAAGGAGGACTGTCTTATGGAAAATAATAACTCTAAAAAGGATTTATTATGAGCAGCACAATGAAGTAGTAAAATGCATAAATGCAAGTCTGGGATTTACAAACTCAAATACATTTCAGTGCTCTATAGAATGTAGGACAAAGAATAGCAGGAAACAATTCCTATAAATTGGAATATAAAAGTCAAAGCAGAAATTAGGAGTATATTCTTAATAGTGAGGGTGATTAGCAACTGGAATAAAGTAGTTGAGTCTTGTGTTCCATAGATGAAGGGAGATATTTGTCTTGGATTAAGTCGGAATTCAATAAAAATTAATTATTCGATGGAATTGGTAGTAAGTGCCTTTTGTAGTGGCTGCATGTCTGTGTGAGCTGTAAAGCTGATCAACACTTGCTGCAGTTAGTTTTGGGTTGTTTTCATGACTTGTTGAATAGGAATGCCATTTCTCTGCTTTCCTCAAAGTAAATCACTGACATGAAGAATGTAGTGGCAGAGCTCTGGTCTTATCAAATAAACATGGAACTCATGGAAGGTGTTTCAGAAATTATGCCAGAGGAAAATGGAATCTTTAATGCACTCAGTAATGTGGAGAGCTGTCATAAAGGAGAAAAGAAATGCTGCTGATAAAGTCAAAATGGCAGCAGACTACAATGTGTGAAGTAAACTGGGTACAAGCAAGAGCACTGCTGTTTCTGACACATGAAGAGGGTGTCCTCAGGATTAAGAGGGATGAAGTAGAGCATCACTTTTGCACACAAATTGAGATCATTATTGAATTCCAGAGAATGAAAAGAAAATGGCATCATGATTTTGAGAGAGGCTGTGAGTAGCATGTTGATAGTGAGGGGCTACAGAAATGGCTTCTGTGCAGAAAGATCAGAGCTGCAAACATCCCCCTGTGGCTTTGCCATTGGAAAAGCCCACATTTGAGCAAGGGAAAATGCAGCAGAGAGGAGTGGTTACAGACTGACCAAACCCTTCATGCTCATCACCCTCCCCACTGAAGTGAAGGAATGAAGTCGAGTCTGGAAAGGAGGCAGTCAGGGAAAGGTGTTGTTTTACTTCTCTTTCTTCCTAAAAAAAGTCTAATCTGTTTTGCCATGACAACAATTGGTAAATGATCTCCCTCTTTTTATCTTATCTTACCAATTTTTTCCCTGTCCCGGTGAGGAGGAGTGAGTGAGAAGTTGCTCTGGAGTTTGACCCTTAGCCAAGGCTAACCACTACAGCTATTCTTTCTAATGAAAATAAAAATTCTCATCTTTACGCTTCTGCCTCAAAGAGCTCTTCTCTCAGGAGTTTAATGATTTCTGGAGTCAAGAAAGGTTGAGGTGTCAGCAGAACCTGGAAAAAAACTTTTTTTTCCCCCCTTAGTTCTTAGAAATTACTAAAATAAAGAGATATTTGGACGACTGGAAATGCAAATGGAAGGGATAAAAATATAAAAGCTTGACAAATACTTACAAACATAAGAAATACCACGTCACATTTGCATTGCATTAAAAACTCAATCAATTTTTCCCTAGTTTCATTGCCATAGTGGGGATTAAAAAAAAACATTGTAGTAAAGAGTGACTGGATAACATTTGGAATTTTTAATATACCTGGTTATTCATAGGATTTGATTGTCACTAGCATTGGCACCAATGATTGTCATACCTTTTCGCACAATTCCTTATGAACAGGAACCATTTGCCATTTAAATTCAAGGGCATCACAGTAATGTGTTCATTTTACCTGGGTCACAGGAATGATGTTGTTCTGGGTGACCTCTTCCTTTTAATGAAAATGCACTGACTAGATCTTGAAAACACATTTCTTGCAGCTGTAATGCACTGGATGGAGGCAGGGGAGTGTGTGTAGATATCAAAAAAAATGGCAAACCACTTGTATCTTTTATTCTGTGTAGCTAATATTTTTTGGTTTAGAAAGTGATGGAAGATTACATCTTTGCCAACAATCAAATAATTCAGGCTGCCAAAAATGTATAAAACCAAAACTGGGGACAGGTGGAGGCTTCCCAGACTGCATGAACACAAACTACATATATCATTAGGATTTTTTAATGCTGACAGCTTAATAAAATATGCCTGTAGTGTACTCATTGAATATTTCTTGCACTATTCAACATAATCTGTGGAGCAAATACTTAGAATACTTGGCAGACAGGATAAATGAAAAACATGACTACAAAGAATATAATTATTGCTAACATTCTAAGAGTTACTCTACTAAACTACATCTAAGTACACTCAGAAAACCATAACCAAGCAGTCTTCCAACTAAAAGCTTATATTCCTACAGCATACAGTCCATATTGTTATGTATATGCATATGTAGCAACACTTAGTCTCATTCTTTAAAATCTTTGTTGCAAATGTCTTCCTTTCTATGAAATGCATAATTTACCCTGCCTTAAGATGAAATTTCTGGAGTTTAACTTTTGTTTTTCTTTTCTTTGTGAAAACACTGCATAATTCAAGACAAATATACACCAGAAGTTCCCTTATGGATATTTTTCTGGAATTGTGTGGTTTTAATTGATAAAGAAATCACACTAATTAATAAATGCACCTGAGAAATAATGTTAATTAAAATAATACAAGGAAAACAGTGAAAACCAAAGTAGAGTAGAAAAGAAAGGAGAGATCTAATCATGATTAAGTACCTCAGTACCTTGTATGACAGGCCTAAAGTTCATGTACAAACTTGCTGAACATTCTAGGACAGAGTTTTAGTTTAATCCCCAAATCTCAGGCAAATCAATACATCAGTATACAGCTTTTAGGATGCAAGAGATTCTGTGCCTTGAGTTTTTTTCCCAATATTCCCAATCCAAATTTTGTTTGTTTGGTTTTTTTTTTTTTCTGGATTTCAAGGTAGTCATTAGGAGAAAATTGCAGTAGCTCTGCAGTAAGGGAGTCATCTCATTGGTCCAGACTCTTCATAACATCCTCTGTTAAGCTCATCTGTTTGGGGCTTAATCTGGGGAAACAGGATATTTGACCATGTCAGTAGAAATGAGTATAAATTGAACTATCTTTCTCTGCAATCCCTTGACTGCCATTAGGTGAAATGTAATAAATGTTCATATAGCAGTTATATTCTGTTATTTGCCCAGATATGTCCATTTCTCTGAAATACTATTTTGCTCAGTTTTATATCCTCTAGGGCTCTAAATATGAAAAAGAACCAGTATGCCTCATTACTCTTTCTTCATTATTGCAAGAATTATTCTCATGTCACACACTATATTGGATAATGTACTTCTTACAGCAAAGTGTTTCTGTTGTGCAATAATGATAAAAATTTCAATAAACTGTAAAAGATTTGACCATAACTGTAAGAATATTATTTGACACTGTACATAGAAAAGAGCCCTCCTTTCTGGAAAGCAGATGATTTTCAGTAATTGGCATGCTTCTTCTAGTCCTGCTTAGGGAGGCTCTTGCTGATGGAAGAGTATTGAGTATCTTTAAATTGAAGGCAGTAACAAGGCTGCCACTGTGACCCGGTCCATGTCATCACTTCAGTCATTTCCCATAAATCTTTAAATGATACAAGCAGTGGAAACACACTTCCCATTACAGATCAGAGAACGGACCCATTTATCCAGAAGTCAGAATCAGTGTCAGCAGATGAAATGGCAACAGAGTAAGAACAGGAAAATGGCACAAGCATAACACAAGAAAAACTATTTCTAACATTCTTAACATGGCATATCCCGACTTAAGCAAAGAAGCTTTGAAAAAATCAAGAAAGATGGGAGAAGAAAGGAAGTGAACCGTCCTGTGAAGCTTTCCTGATCCTTTCCATTGAATCAATGACACTTTCATATGCTGATTTGAGACACTGTCAAGAATATTTGTCCCCACATCATGGCATTTCAGAGCACACAGTAAGGGAGAAGTGCTGCAGTGCACCCTGCTTTGGACCTCTTCTCTTTCTTCTACTAAGTGAGCCATCATACAATACTGACAGCTATGTGCTGAGACTTTATTATGTAGTTTTGATGGGTGTTTTTCCCCCTTGTTTCCTCATCCTTTTTCTTTTTTTTTTTCCTTTGTTTTCCTTTTTTTCTCCCTTTTCCCTTTCCCTAATTCACTTTCAAGCTTGAAGGTGGAAGACTGAATAAGATGCATTGGTGATTCACCCCTCAAAAGAGGTTTAATAAACCCTTCAGCATGTCTTTCCATGGTAGCTTAGTAGGGCCTTTGAAAGCAAGGTTTTGTTTAAACAGCCAGTAATTAAGTAGTCTCAGAGAAACCTCAAAAATTCGTTGTGACAAATGAAAGCATCTGGGGATAGAGACTGGATACTATCAAACTCTTGAATATTGTGAGCCTAAAAACATTGCTACCATGAATGACTTGAAACATTTCTGGGCAGTTATGTTTGCTTAAACATGTAGCAATTAAGCTACATGTTTATAAACCGAGAAACATAAGAAAGAGCACAGCAAAGAGTATTTCTGCACTTACCTATAGCTTTTGTGTTGAATACTGTTGGGAAAACAAACAGGCTGTCCCCAATAATGCATGAAAGTTGCAGCTACTGTTAATACCTCCTGCATGTGTGTTCTAGTATGTCACCTACAATCATCATGGAAATATAGGGGAGTCTCATTTATGTAAAAAACCCCCAATGGCTTCCACATTTCATTGCAGCCACAGTATGAAAGGGATTCAGGTTGAAAATGAAGTCGGTGTTTTAGGCATAAGTTTGCCTTACTTTGCTTATACCATGCATATGGATATGAGCTTATTTGTGTTTAACACTGCTACTGCATGAACTTGGAAAAATGTCAAGACAGCCTTGAGTTCTAAAGGTTATATTTATAAAGATGTTCATATCATCTTCTGTGAAGTTTCATTTTCTGTGGAGTTGAAATTCATTGTCAGTAAACAGGTAGTTCTTTACTATGCCATCTTAATTCTGGACAGTTATGTTGATTCTGAGATCAGTAACCTAATTATTTTTTTCTACAAAATTATTTGCAATCAGCAGAAATTGCAGTTGTGCAGTGGTTGTATAAAGTGTCTGACCATACAAAAATTGAACCATACAGAATGTTTTATAAATATCTTTATTTGAAATGTGAAACCCTAATCCTAAATATTTCATTACCTTAATCGGATAAACAAATGTAATTGTCATGAATCTTGTCATTCCATCCCTCAGTCTGCTGTGGCACACACATTATGGCCTTAGCAATACTCTAAACACTACATGGGTAAAAAAAAAAAAAAAAAAAAAAAAAAAAAAAATCTGTGTCTGCAGTACAGCTGGAAACAGCACCATGACTGCTCTGAAGGACTTTCACCATAATGAAAGATTAAACCGAATTTCACTGCCTGCAAAAACCAAGCCTCCAGGGTAAAATGGATTGCTTATGTGCAGCCAAAGTTTACCAGACTCCAAGATCCTGGCCAGCAGAAAAAGCTATTACCAGTTCTTTCCTGGTACTACTTACTTCTGCTCCAGATTCTCAATGTTCAAGAAGGATCTCACAGTAGCCTTGGAGTCTATTTTATTAAATTCCATAAACAAAGTGGAAGGTATTCTGGAGTGACAGAGCCCTCTAATAGATATTTATGTGCACAACAGATAGATGATGCTAAATCATCCAAGAGAGGGGTGACTTAACTCTGCAGCTTTATACCTTGACATTTAGCAGGACTGAACAAATGGCACATGTACCTCAAGTGCACAGGATTTATTGCTTTCATCTACCTAGGTGCCCATTTTATGTGAGTCCCTTATTAAAATATTACTTTAAACACCTGAAGGTTCAGTACAAGTTCCTGAATGTCATCTGGGGTTTTGAATATGTGCTGTTTAGAGATGTCTTTTCTCCAGAGTTCCAAAATTGTAACCTGTCTATTTATTTGGAGATGCACTTACCTTCTGTCTCCAGGAAGGGAATGTTGCATAGAAGTGTAAGCTGTTATTTTTATTTCAAAAGCAAGGCTCTGTATTGATAACATATTCAAACTCATCAAGAATAACTTGAGGGGACTCCAAAACCCTGTTGATCACTTCTGAAATACTGATTGGCAAGATATTTCCCCAATAAAGAGGCTGAGTACCAAGTGTATCATCAATTGAGAGCAAAAAGACAGAAGGGTGGCTTTTCTAGGTTTAGCCAAAGGTTTGACTCATCTCACCACCCAAAAGGACCTCACTCTGTTGTCTTCAGAGAGAGCAAGTGAGCAAAGCCCAGCAGCATTTTGGTCCTGTGTTGAACTCTTAGACTCTATTTTTCTAATTTCTTTTATAAACACTATAAACTCTTCCTTCATGATTTTTTTTAATTAATTTTACATGTTTCCTTTGGTTCTTTCTTTAAGGCATTTCTGTTCCTTTTCAAGACAGGCACAAGTTTGTCTTTTCTATGGTATTGAGTAGGGATGAAGGATATCCTTCCTTTGAGGAAGGATAACAGCCGAATGTGACACATAGTGCCATGGTCTAAGTGGCAGAGTAGTGATTGGTCAAAGATTGAACTTGATGATTTTAGTGGTCTTTTCCAGTAATTCTGCAACATAAGAGATCAAACCAATAGCATACTCTTCAGGATTTTCTCCACAATTCTTTAACAGAGAAACTGTCTAGACCAGAGACAGTAGCACCGCATTTAACTCAGGGCAAGTTTTTTGTCTCATAAATGTAACTTGAGTAGAATTGTCATCTGTGGTGCCTGGGAAAAGGATGGGAAAAAGCAAGGAAACAATTAGAGGTGGTCACCAAAATGAGACAGAGATTCAGATCTATTGCCAGCCACTCCCAAACCAATATTCATGAATCTCAGTCAACTTACATTCTAATTACTATTTAGCTCTAAATTGGAACTTCCAGAGTTTTGAGAGACAAGGCAATAAAAAGGTAATCACTGTTCCTTTGCAGTGTCATGTACCAATAAAATGAGATTAAATAGAAGCGCTCTGCTAAAATCATTCTCTCCATAATTCAGGGATATAAGGAGCCAATGCCGATGGACTTATTTGGGGTGGGGGGAAGTACATTATTTGCTAATTAAACTCTCAAACATGGAGGTTTTGCACAAGAGGAAGCATTAAATTCAAGAAAATATATTGCCATTATTTCTTGTACTTAAGTAAGTATCTTACTTTCTGGGTCTAAAAAGAGTTGGAAATATCACCAAGGCTTGTAATGACTCACTTTCTTTCCTGTTATATCTATAAAAGAAACAAAGTCCTTCTTGCTGCACAGCTGGTTACCATTATGTCTTCCACTGCTGTATAGTGAAAATATCAACAGAAAACACATGAACTACACATGTTTTTATGTGTTCTCTTCCTGAGAAATAAGGACTTTTTCTTGCTGTTGAAGAACATAAAGTAGAAGTGGAAGTAATACTGTCAGAACTTGATTACATTTGTACTGATGTTCATGTGAATGACACACATGGGATCTAGTAAAGTCTGTAGGATCTGCATTATTAAACTATAAATATCTACACTTCTGTTATCTATGTCTGAGCTTGTCACCCTCAACTTCATACTAATAATTAGACACATTTGACCTGTTTCAGATACCTACATTAGACTGAGCTGTATTTGGTTTTAGAGGGTTTACAAATCTTCTCCAAACTTCAGCAAAAGAATTTCTCAAGAGTTGACCAGCAATAAGTGTTTCATTGATAAGCATCCTGTTCTTTGAAAAAATATATGGAAAACAAAAAAACAAGAATAAATCCAAAAAAACAGAATGTGTGAGAATAGCTGGAGGATATTTTGTCAGAACCCATTCCTTTATATAAAGAAAGTAGATTTTGGATGACAATTTTTTTTTTCTTTAAGAAATACTGGATCAGTTGACCAAAAAATTATTGTACACAGACACTAATATGTGCATATATGCATAAACTAAGGTCATATCATCCATACACTGAAAAAAATTAGAACAAAATCCTGTGTGTATTGATGGTTCTAATAAAAAGGAGGTTAAAACCAGGACCACATTCTTTCTCTATTTGACATAAATACTCAATATCTACTATTTTAACTACTTTGGAATAATTTCAGTTCCTTCCTTTAGGGTTTTGCTGGCACAGAAACATATCCCTGGCTTACCAATTGGCTGCTAGTCTTTTCTGCAGTGTGGATTAAACCCAGTGAGATAATTTCAGTGGAATACATTTGAAACACAGATGTCTTTTTCATGGTCTGTTCATAGTTTGTCTCATTTGAAACTCACATTTCAAATCCAGAGTTATCTTGCCAGAAGGGACTTTTTTGGTATCTCAGATACATGAGACCATAAGCGCCCTTGTGGGATTTGCTTTTAAACACCCTCTTCTTAATATCAAATTGCCATTTTCCCTCTGGATCCTCTTTACAGGATTCCCTGAAGCAGCTGGGCAGGTTCTGTGGGAACACTGCTGGAAAACTGCTCCTATAGGTTTACTTTTTCTGCAGGAAAACCATTGCAAAGAAATACAGAATTCAAAATTATTTCAGCAGTAACTACAGAAAGAAAATGGTCTTTCAAGACATGGGGAGGAAAACTTAGGCAATTGAATGGGTGAGGAATAGGCGCTTACCCAGCCTCAAGCCTCCAGAGACTTAATAATGTGTAACTGCCCCATTTATTAGTGAAAAAACCCAATATCTGTCATTCTATGAGTACTGCTACTGTTTCTTGTAATTAAAAGGAGTTTGCTTCTCTTTCCTCCTGCCCTGAAATCAGCAAAAGCAGTGAAGGTATTACAAAAAAATTAAACCAAAATTGTCTAAGTTTGACAGCAATAGAATTATTAAACATTTCATATCTTGTTTTTCCTTTAAATTGATGAAAAGGAACTCTTGAGACCACTTCTGAAATCAAAATTCTGACTGAGAGTCTACCTTTTTGATGTCAGATCTGGTGTCAAGCCTGACACCACTAGCTTCTCATACAGTGCAAGTTTATATTTTACAGATTTCAGATGCAGGTTTCCCATTGCACCCTAATCTCTGCAACGAGTTTGGTGTTTCAGGAATATGAAGCTGACTGCTTTGGAGGCTGCAGCTCTACCCAAAGCGTAGCAATTGTTCTCAGCTAAGTGATAGAAGATGGAGTTATTAAAACTTCTTTTGCAGCCACACAAGCTTCCCACAATCTACCTTTAATGTAGCTCAGACCTGTGTTGGAGGCAGGCTTTGGCCCTTCTGCCAATTGCAATGTCCATATTGATGGTTCAGAAATGTGAACTCCTGTCCCTTTGCAAGCCAATCTGCAATGTCCAATTCATTTCACTTAATGACCTACAGGCACTGCTAAAGACAGCTGGCTGCAAGCTGTGATCCAGAAATTAAAGGTTTGCTATCCTCTTACCAATAGCCTGAGGTACCCTGCCCTTTTTGGTGATGTTTGTGTAAGTTAAGGTTGTGTATTCAGTACCACAGTTCTTTCACCTTATACCTCAGGTGACTTCACTGTGCAAAGTATAATGCAGAACTCTTTTATAGAAGTTATGGTTTTAAGTCACCAAGCACACATCATGCAATTTCCTAAGTAATGACACTATGTATGTAAAAAACAAAACCACCTGGAAGAAGTGTGGGGAGTAATATGGAATAATCTCTTTTGTCTTTCCTCTCTAAGCGCTTTTTTTTTTTTTTTTTTACAGATTGACTCAGCTTCAGGTGTTCTTTAGAATTCACAGTAATTTCCAAACTTTGGAAATAGCTGCATTTCCAGTTTTTACAGCCCAATTTTAAATTTTTAGATTTAAAATCCTGAGTAGTCATCAGGATTCTACAAAAGCAAAGAAAGGGCAGCCCACTGCTCCTTACTAATGCCTGTTAAGTTCTTGCTTAATATGAGATAAATAAATTAAAGCCATGTAAAAGAAACAGTTCCTATCTCAGGGACAATAAATGACCTCTTGAACATTCTTCTGTGAGATAGGGCATCTCCAGGACAATTGAGTTTCAGCATGGTACTCTGCAGAGGTATATTTTTCTTATCTTTTTTTCTTCTTCTGGTTTTTATGTAATATTTGTTCTTTAAAAAAGTAAAAGCAGAGAAAGTTGTGATATTTTATTAACCTTTAACCAGTGAAATGTACACCATTACAAACTTAGGTACAAAACATTTAGCAAAGTATGCATCCACTAGAAACCTATTCTGAAAATTATGTGGATGTAATGCTTTAAGTTTCTGAGCTTCAACATTAAGTCAGAAAATAGATGCCTTAAACCAAACAGAAGGTAGACACAGTGTCCTAAAGCAACTAGGACCAGCTATTATTGTGTGGATGTAACCAAAACTGAGTATTCTACACCCTCTATGGAATTTCTAACAAACTGTTAATAATGGATTACTTGCAGCAGCTGCCCAAGGCACACATGACTCCTCAGGCTACAATCTGGATGTTAGAGGACCCTGTGAGAATAAGGTCTTCACACCAATGACTCAGGCATGATAACTCCCCTCCAGGGAGTCATTAGCACCTTCACACTCAGCCTGAAGGGTCATGTCTGCTAATGGGCCATCAAGCAGTCAAAAATTATCCCATGACTCAGAGTCCATTGTGAAACTCCTGGCCCTGGGGGAGGTAGTGGACATTCCCATCTGAACCTGAGCATATATAATCTTGGGGTTTGGGGACTTCTGGTACCACTCATCAGATCCAGAGGAGGACCAGAATCTAGTATACACAGCCTAAAACATATTCAACTAGAAATCGTTCTTATGTTCTGCAGGAGCCATTTTATTAACATTGGGAGGGGACCTGAAGCAGCTTGAATAAGTAAGATTTCCTTATGGTTCTTTCCTATCAACTGGTACCCTTATCTTTTTTTTCCCATAGTCCTTTCCCTAGCACAATATGACATCCCTTTAGAGAAGCTTGGGTCTTACAATCCTACTGTGTGCTCCAGTAAACTGCCAAGACTTTCTTCTGACTACCAAGCAGGTCTTTTTTTCTGGTTCATTTTCTAGTAAGTTTAAGATTGTGTTCTTATTGTGATAAAACCTTGAGAAATATATAAAAATCTAAGTATAAAGTTTTACAGAACTTGCAAACTGACTAGCAACTTAGAGATAAAACCTGTGGAAAACAGCATATGGTTTATGGGTTTGTTTTTCTTTCTCACTTCCTGGATCACTGCAAATAGGAAAACAGAACACAAAACAGAAAAAATTTAATTGCAAAGAGTCTTGACTGTGAAACTTCTTTGGTTAAAAGTATTCATTGGGAAATTTACATGTGTCAGGTGGAGGATGATACCAAACCATCTTCCAGAAAAGCACACAGCAGAGTGGGCAAAAAGCTCTTCCAATTATGAAGGTACAAAGGCTCCTTCATGCGACACTTTAGGGGGACACTGTACAGTAGGGAATACTAGGTGCAGAAAAGTACTTCTTCAAGACTGTATTTGACATCTAGCCCTGAGGGCTTATTCCCAAGTTTCGTCCTTAATATTTCAGGGTTACTTTGGTATAGCAAGTGCTGCACTGGATTAGAGGAAGGTACTGTAAGAGTTCCTGAGGTACCAGGAACAAATTATTCCAAATGATTTTTTCTTGATTTTCTGTGTTAAGTATAGGGCATTTCATTTACCATTTTCTCCTGCTTCTTCCTGGCATTTCACTCTTTTCTCAGTGTAGAGAAGCATGAAGAATCAGGATTGTGATTTCCTTTAAGCAGAAAGATTCCTCTGAGTGAAGCATTGCAGTCATATGGCATTTAGAAATTGCTTTCATCTACACCTAGCCTTACAAAGAGTTTGCAAAACAGAAATAACTGAATTTGCTAATCATAATGATTAGGTGAATCACAGACACAAGCTGAGCTGAGCAGCATAATAAACTAAAATTAGCAACAGCATGCCCCTGGCCTAGGGCAACATCCAGCTGATGAACAGTGACAGCTGGGACCTCATCCTTGCTCTACATTCTGTTACCAAAACAAATTTGTTGTGTCACTCATATAATAGAAGGGACAACATCCACCTTCTGGGGCACCTGCACTGCAATTTCTAGTTTTTCTTCTTTGTGGATGTAGTCCACCTGTCTGGGTGTATTCCTCATGAGATAATACAAATATTGTGAGAAAGAGAGTGGTGGAATAGCTGTTATTCCATCTGTCACTGATAATCCACCTAAAGCCCTTGCATTTGCTCTTCACAGAATCTATAAAGGCATTTCAAAAGATCTATATAGCCATGTTTTGATTCATCAGCTCCCTGCCAGCTTTTCATGCTTTTCTTGCTTGCCACAGATTAACACTCTCCCTCACTTGGCTGTAAATGCCACAACATAGCTTTTTATAAACTAATCAATATTTAATCATTGTAATACTTTGGAGGTTAAGAGAGGTTTAGACATGAAAATTATTTTGCACTTCCCCAATATTGAAAAGACCTCACTTTGACTCTGTGGGATTAATAAATCATATTATTCCCATTATAACAAGGAATCCAAATTTCATGGAGGCTATGTGAATTACCCAAGGTTATACAATGCATCAGTAACAGAGCAAAGAATCACACTGGTAAAAACCTGTCCTGCAGGTTATTCTCAGTGAATTAGACCAATTATGTCTGTGTGCATGTTTCAAGAGATATAATATCAGACATAAACTATTATTATGATCTGGATATTCTTTTGCAGTCCACATTCATCCCCCTCTGCATTTTTCCCCATTTAATATGACCTATTTCATCACATTAATTAAGATAAAGAACTGGAAGCACTTCAAGAAGTATGTTAATCTTGCTCTGTGTGAACTAATCAAGTAATGATGAACAGCTGGTCAAATGACCACAATTTGACTGACGCTACTGTCACCAAGTGTCTAATGATGTCGAAGCTGCATGGAGTCCTTAGAAGTAAAAATTAACATGTCAGTAGCAGAAAAACTCACTAGCTTGAAAATTGAAAAAGTCTTGCATTCCATGAAAATTACTGTGTTAGAGATAATATACACAGGTCATTCTTTTAGCTTGGAATGGTAGCTATTGTCAGAGACAAAAATGGTTAATGGCTCTGTTATGATCACCAAAAGACTTTTGTCCACTTTAGAAAACTGAAAAGAAACAGGTGCTGATCCAGCAAAGCCCACTTCACCCTCAATACCCTACTGCAAAAGGACCTTCAGATCAGATAAATGGGTGCCATTGTCCAACTATCCCAGGTGCAGAAATGCATGCCTTTCTAAAGCTACAAACTGGATTTCCAGATAAGAGATGAGGCTGATAAGAGGGAAATCCTGTGAGGTGGGATAATCCTTCTTATCATGCCAATGTCCTTCCTTACAAAGGCTTTGAAAACCCCTCTGGGGAGCATCGAAGACATTCAAACTCATGACCCCAGGGGAGGTACTAGATGTTCCCACCTGATCCTGAGTGTGCATAACTAGTGAAAATCTCTGAGACTGGGAGGGGGGGAAGGAAGGGG
>JAWWEV010000001.1:41833031-41856876 GCA_035583235.1 Hafferia zeledoni
CGGGGATAGGGGCAGGCCTCTTCCTCCATTCCCAATGGATCAAGACTCTCGCTTTTGACAGGACAGTGACCACCACTTCCACCAACAGACATCCAAGCTGCAACTACCAAATTTCATCACTGGATCCAGCAGGTGGTGACTATACATCTTTCTACCTTTATCCTTTCTTTCTCTTTCCTTTGTGTTATACATTCCTTATGTGTTATTTTTATGCTTTAATATTACTGCATTAGTATAGATGATAACAACCAAAACAGCTACAAAGCTGTTTTCCTTAGAAACAAAATTGTTCTAAAATAAAACTTACATATATATGTTTGCAAACACTGATCATTCAGTGTCATTTCACTCTAATCCATCTCAAGGGATTTATTAACAAGAATCTGGGTTCCCCTCTCCTTCCTGGGTGGGTCATAACAGTTATAAACTAATGTCTTCCAAGTATCTTGGCCACAAAACACATGTAGAGTTTTCTGCCTTGACTTTGCCTTGAGTTTCCATGAGCACCTCTATCTCAAAGAAAAATTAGAAGTCTAAATAGATATTAAGTACCTTTCTTTGTGGTTCTCAGTCTTAGCCAATAACCAGAAGCTGTTTTATTGATTCTGTAGATGGCTTGGCTACAGTAGTGTCAATTACATGTTGACTTGAATTTCCAGAACAGAAAAAGACATTTAGTTCCTCCACCAAGCCAATTGTCATTACTTACAGACAAACTGCATATTAAAAGCTAAGACAGTCCTCACGTAATGTCATTCTCGGTTTTTAATAAATGAAGCATAGCTTTAGTGTGCACCTGCTCATCCTCTTCTCTTTAGTTGATCTAAGACTAGGTTCATCCAGTGAGCACCTTACAAAAGAAATATCAACATTTATTCCTTGAGATTCTTGGAGACATATATTCTTTTTTCAAAGCTTGCCTGAAAACAAAAGTAAATAATTACCAGATAATTGTGCAAATTTGTTTATATATCTCCTTTTCATCTTACCATCAGTTCATGAATAAATGGAAATAATATTTTCTAGGAAATGGTTTAAATTTGTATACAAAAGTTCTAGCTGAAGCAACAACAAGGCGGGGGCTATACAGATGTGGAGGTTCATTCAGGAATAAAATTGTCATGAAAGCTTTCCTGAATAGCTATGAAAAATAAAGTTCATGTTCAGGAGGAAAAAAATTAGAAAACATTAAGATACAAATTCTCTTCAAGAATTTACTTTAGTAGGTTTTTTCGCCTCCTTCTCATTAGAAAATGTACTATCTGAAATCTGTTGCTTCCCTCAAGCAACAGAATTTCAAAGTGATTATGCTTTAGGATGAAAGTATGTAACTTATTGGTTAGAGCACTCTCTTCTTTGCACTGATTTGAAATGGTGTATTAATGATAGTGCATAACAGATTACCTACCTTATTTAGGCTTAAGGGTACACTGTCTCTTGGGACAATAATTAACTAGCCAAAAACCCTCAGTTTTTTGTCTTTTTTCTCAGTCTCATCATTTTTTAAAGCAAGATCCCTTACCCTCTTTCAATTACCTGTGCACAGTTTGCCATCACTGCACAGGATTTCTAACACATCCAGCACTTTGCTCAGTATGTTTTCTCTCTAGCTTTTTTAATTCTGCGAAACTAGTTGAAGGGGGTGAGAAGCTCTTTATGTCCATTATCTGGATCTTTACAAAGGTGCCATTGGCACCCTTCTTGATCTCTTCTTTCTGACAGAAATGTGTTTAATGGCTGAAAAACAATCAGACTATCCTATTAAATAGTATCTCCCTTAGTCTGGAAACAACTCAGAAATTTTATTGCACTTTTATGATACCTACACAATGCAGTAACCTTCCAGGATTGTTTTCTTTAAATCTTCCCTGGGGATTTCATTTGAGCATTTTTGAAATAGTTTATTTTATATGAAAAGTTCATATAAATAAGAATTAGGAATGAGTTAGGACAAACAGGAAATCCAGTGGGAGTGAAGACCACCACTGAAAATTAAATGAGTTGAAATATTGTTGATTTCTATTTTACTCATGCTCCTGCAGCACAATTACAACCACCCCAGTGTTTTCCAGAATTATTTTGCCCAGGAAAATGAATATTTTGAATGTAATGCATTGTGTGGATGCAGCATCACTGGAAGTGTTCAAAGTCAGTATCAGTTCTGGTCCATAAGAGGTGTTCAAGGCTGGCTTGTGTGGGTCTTTGAACAACCTGACCTAGTGAAAGATGTTCCTGTCCATAGCAGCAGAATTGGACTATATGATCTTTAAAGTTCCCTTCCAACTCAAACCATTCAATGATTCTATGATTTTGCTATCCAAAACAAGAGCTGAAATATTCATATACCAATAATCCTGACCATTATTTCTTGTCATGTGTCTTCCAAGGATGAACAGAAACAAGTTGAAGAGTGAAAAAAAAACCAAAAATGCAGTTACTAAAAAAAAAAAAATATAAAAATTTCCAGAGTGCCTTGAATTTCATGGACATTTCTGTCTTCTCCTTTGTGTCTTTCATTTTTGCCAAAGCAAGGGGACAACTTTCCTTTGGTAGTAGTGTCAATCTGTTTTTAAATTTACTAGGCTTGCTCTTAAATCACAGGTGCTGAAAACATTCAGTAAATTATTCTCAGTTAGTAAAAAAAAAAAAATAAATAAAAGCAGTATTTTTTGTGCAAGACTCAAGTGTCTTACATGTAGTCCATTGCTATCAACATTGCTGAAGTCCACTACAGATAAAAAGTTGTTTTGAAAAATATTGAATAATGTGGTTGCCTAGGCAGCAGGGATGGGACTGATTGACCTGGGAGATCTTATTCAGTCTCACATCCACTGTTCCTATGAAAAGGGAATAGTATTAAATGAGTGCTGAGGTTTCATTGTTTGAGAATCAGAAGTGCTATTGCATCTCAGTAAAGCAAGGCAGCAAACATCTTACTAAAGCTTCCTTAATTATAAAAAAACCCACAGTAGTTCATGTTGTTTCTTTAAACCCAGACCAAATATTTATTGAGGTGCACCTTCTAGAGAAAAAAATTGAAATGGCCCTTAGAAAAATATGGCAAAATCAACTAAAGTACTGACTTTCCATTTCCAACAGATTAGGAGTTAATTATATTATATTAAGCATAATGAACACAAAAAAAGGACTATACATGTAGAGTAATAAAATCCATGAGATTTCTTAAGATACTCAGTTTCAAGCAAATATATGTTTTTCTCACAGAGAAGAATGGGTGAAAAGGCAGGCAGGATAAACTGAGAACTCATCTATGCAGGAACCATGCAAACAGACATAGTATTCAAAAATTATGGGTAGAAGAGACAAGAAATATTTATAAAGTGTCTCAGACAGGAATATTCATTCCAGAGCAACATCTTTTTTATTATAATTTGCAACTTCCTTTACAACTAATTAGCCAAATCCTAACTTTCCAGACTCTAATAGTATGAAAGCAAGTTTTCATCCCTCAATTACATTCAGAAGAATGGTTAAAAATAAAGCCAAAAGAAAAGCTTTTTTTTTTTTTTGACTGAATAGTGTAGTTCACTTTCACAGAGTAGAGTAATCTACACAACAGTTGCTCTGAAAGAAATGAGAAGATCGTAGTTGATAATCAAAGTAATAGTGAGCCCTTTCACTGATACAGCAGCAAGAAAAACGACCAAATAATTACCTGGAAAAATTAAACAGTGTAGCAATGGAAAGACATTCAACAAGAATTTCAACTCTCCTATGATTCACTGAGACCAGGCTAGAATGATGTCTGCAGTTTTACTCTTTACAAAATTTTTTTTTTTTTTTTTTTAGAGCTGGTGGAAATTAATTACACATTGAGGTTTTGAACTCCATTAATACACCTTATCAAAAACAAGCTATCACTGCTTTGAATAATCAGTATGAGTATACTTATGGAGGTTTCACATAGTAGGGAACTCATTTTCCTTTTCTCATATGGTCTCCATTTTCATATGATGGTGCAGAACAACTCAGAGTTATATAGATAGCCCGGTTTGTCCGTTCAACATCCTCTGAGCATCAGCTTGAATTCTATATTCATTTCTCAGTACCAGTGATAGATTCATAGCACAAGCTTTCCCTTTTAACATGTAATGGAACCAAAGGGGAGTACAATATTCCATTGATTTATTTTATAAGATTTATCAAAGGACTATCTGGAGTTTTGGTCTCTGCTCCAGGGACTGTTTATGTATTTTATATTGTAGAGTGTCCTTGGATACAAACAGAAATAAACCTGAAACTAGAATGAAAAAGTAAGAAATGCCTCTTGCAGCTAAGGGGCCCTCTTTATACCTCTCAGTTCAGTCTTTCTCTCTGATCTTATAGCTCATGCATTTCCAGGTTTACAGCAGTCCAGCTTCAACAAGAATTGTAAAGTGCCTTCCTAACATCTTGTAATGCACAAGAGGAAAAGGCTGATGTGTGAGAACTGAACCCTCCAGGCTAGAGAAGGTTTCCACTTCCTAAGTGAGTGCTCTTCTAATCACTAAACCATCATGTATCCTTAAATAAGGATGTTTCTCAGACACTGTTATTGTCATTAATAATATTAAACAGAGATGTGACTTGGCTCACGAAAACCTTCAGTATCTTATTTACTCCACTGTTTCTTGTTTCATTTAAAGACATTCTTTGTGGCACAAACAAGAAGGCAGCAGTTGATAGATCAGTTTTGAATTCTCACCAGTTGTATGCAAAATCCAAAATAATGAAGCCAAACACAGATGAATGATTGTTTGCATACAGCTACAGTCTGCTGAATTCTATCCCTAAGAATAATTTAGTTGTTTTAGAATGGTTTTGCTCAAATTATAAAGCATCTTCATTTCACAACAAAAACAATAAAACCACAATGTATGTTTGAAAAAAGATTTTCCAAACTGAATCCATGCACAGACACCCCATCCCCCTCACCCCTTTGAAAGATGCTTTTTAATTCTGTGAATTATTAAGCTTGGTATCACAAGTTTTCCAGGTATTGGAGATGCTGCAGAGTCTACCAGCAATGCTATTGGCAAAATACAGTCACCTGTGAATTGCTTCAGTCATATTCATCTGTGATATCATTGATTGTAATTTCATACCAGATGTCAAAATCATTCTCTTTTTTTTTTTTTCCCCTTTTTTTTTGGATCCAGCCCAAAACAAGACTTTGATTACAACAGTTGTTCAGTTGTTTATATGTGACAACATCTTAGGATATTTTATTGAAATTCTTTTAAAATATGTTCAGCTTTGAAAGAGAAAACAAGAACATCGATAATACATAACCACTTGTTCTTGCCTCTGACATAAACAGGTTGTGCATCATGTCCAGAACTCAATTTCCACTATAGAACTTAGTAAGGTAGAAAGGAAAAGATACTACAGAAGATAAACTAATTACAAAAAAAAAAAAAAAAAAAAAAAAAAAAAAAAAAAAAAAAAAAAAAAAAAAAAAAAAAAGAAAAGAAAAAGAAAAAAAAAAGGCAGTCTAAGGATGTCCAACTTGAAGACAGGCATGAACATTTTAGACCTCTAAAATTAGATGAGGTGAAGCCCACCCTCAGCACCTAATTTGTACAGGCTATACAAATCTCTCCATTATATGTGTTATGTTCATATCAGCAGTTGCTATGCAATTACTGTGGTTATACTATTAATAAAACTTCAGCATGGAGCTAGCATAATAAAACACCCTGTATCAAAACAATTCCTAGTTCCCAACCTTTATGTTTCAGCTAAACAAGAAATGAAACTCCTGGTTACCTATGATTTTTCTGAGCAAGGATGTACTGATAAATTAGTCATTTTTGCCAAGATGAAAATCTCATAATTAATTAGGCTCTTTGGGAGTTTAAATATTCCTTTGTGGATTTCTGCCAAAATAAAAAAGTCTCTGTGTGAGCCACCGATTGAACTTCAGTACGCCCTTAGGTAAATACTGGAATTCTTCAGGAGGGACAGTATTTCAGGTGTGCTTCAATTTTTTTCGCTCCTATTGTGACTGAATGATTTATATCACAGTTTTGAATCCCATTTTCAATTCCCAAATCCTTCTCACCTGCTATAAAGAGAAGGTGTGTCCCTAAATTTTCCCTAGCTTAGGTTTTATCTTGCCTTTCTTTTTGGTTGTTTTGTTTGTTTGTTTTCTTAATAATTTAAAGAACAGTGTCTAAATGTAGGTTATGCTTTTTATGTGCTTTATTGTAATCTAACATCACAATATTTGAGCCTTCTGGGGAATCTCACTCTTCATCCTCTTGTCTCAGGGTCAAAAAATGACTGCCACTTTTTTTTTCTTTTTTTTTTTCTTTTTTTTACATATGTGTGAGATATTGTGTTGCTAAACTTAATGAAGACTGTAAAGCAGTAGGTTCAAACTGACAGAAACTATAGAGCTGATTAGAAATAGATGCAAGCATGGTACAGATGTGCACTGAGACTGAAGGAGGTTACTCAGTGTGGACTGTCTGAAATGTAGCCAAGGGGGAATGATTTCTGTTCTGGTGTTTGGAACCAATAACAAACAATCCTATTCTAATTGTATTGCTCAGAGTATCAGTTTACCTTTGACATTACATAATGCTTTATGCCTTGGCCATTCATTTGCCACCCTTGAGGCACAGACAATGGGCTGCAATCTGTAACAGAGCAAGACAGTTTTTTCTTGTTGTTTGCGACAACATTGTTGCGTGAATTAAGGTAGGATCTAATTCATCTTGACAGTGCATTCCCAAACATGTCAAGCAATATTTCCACAATCTATAAGGACATTAGATTTGTTCCTAAACAGACATTTGCTACATATAAAATTTTATATTCATGAATATACCTATGCTGATATCTACTCCACTGCTGGCACAACAGGATCTCTTATATCAACACTAATAGCAGAGTTTATGTGTAATTTGCTAAAGTTCATGGTTCTGAAACTCAAGATTTTAAAGTAAAAATGATAGATAATGCATCCCTCTTTTCCTCGTGCTGTCCTTTTGAACCACGCTTTCCTCTCTGTCCTTTCAACCCTAGACATCATGTTGCACTGCAGGAGATGGTGGTGTCATTTCTTTGTTAAACATTTTCTGAGATACTTAAATGTGAAGGATGTTATATCATATCAAGCATCACATCCAGAAATACTGCAAGAAATTAAGGTAAGGACATTCCATCAGTCAGTGTAGAATAAAAAAAAAAAAAAATCAGATTCTATTTCTTTATTTGTTATATACTCCTCTGTGAGTTTGGGACAACTAGTAAAAATTCAGAGTAAAAGAATAGAACAAGTCAACAGCAATGGCTAGTTATTTTGCATTAACTTAAGATATGATAAAGCAAGGTAACATTTTATTTCTTTCTATTATTTTTATGTATGTTGCAGAACTATTTAAGGAAAAACCTGAGATAACTGAGTTATCTTGCATTTGTAACAAAATTTGCATGTGCCTATAGAGAACTGGCACATTTGTAATGAATGGTTTTTTCACAAGCCTGAGCTCACAATGTATTGATGCTTAATGTGTTGTCTATAAAGTCAGTATAGTGACATTTCCTAGTTCATGAGGGCATTACAAGGAAAAAAAAACACCAATATAAGATTGTGATCCACAGTTAAGAGCAAGGATATTAAGTGTCCAAAATGAAAAATACAAGTGAAGGTACAGGCATGGTAATGGGAAAGGGAGATGGATATCTTCTTTCATCAGTAAATAAAAAGAAATCTCCAGAGATGAATACTCCCTTTCACTGTCTGCTGGAGAGAGCAGAAAGAATTTTCCTTTCATGGGCATTTTTTCCCCCGAACAAAAATCAAATTACATTCTGAGAAGTCTTCAGAGGATATATAAAATATAAACCAAGCAGACTGGAGTATCATGAGCAAAAAAAAAAAAAAAAAAAAGGGAGAACTGTTGAACTGTTCAGGTTGTGGGAACAACTAGCTGTTTAACAGAGTGGATCATCCTCAATGACCCTCTCCACTGAGGACTTTGTAACCAACAGTGCCAGAGGTGACCTTATAGTATGATGCTCTTTACTGATATTGCAGAGCACAGTAGAAAAAGTGAGTACCCCTGTGAAGAGAAGAGCTATCTCCAGGAGAGCTAGAGTCATTGTAATTGGGTGAAAGGATGGAAACTCATGGCTGGGACTATAAATGTTTCACCTTAGAGTCTGAGGCAACCCTGCCTTTGTATTCCCATGTAAGCACAGGCATTGCCTGTTGGTGTGTACCTGGGAGTAAATTGTAGTGGGAAGGAAACAGAATTGTTAAGTGATGTTTATTTGGCACAGTCAGAGGACACCAGGCTCTAAGATTGGTATCCAGCAAGAAGCATGACCTGAAGGGGTTATTAGTTACTTATTTCTGTAGGCAATAGTTGTGTTTTATAGAGTTCCAGCAAAATTCTTTTGACTCACAGCATATTTCCTCCTTGTCTTGAGTGCAATCTTATTACCAATAATCAAGGAAGTTTTCCATTTAAATTGTGTCTTCAGGATAGAGGTAGTTTTACATATGCATGGATAGCGCTTCAGGCTGATCCCTTATATTAATTGGTCATAACTAATTTCATCTGTACAACATGTGAAAAATGCCTATGATCTTTATTGCAGTAACATGCCAGTGTTACGATGGTTTGTGCAGCATTTTTTAATATGTTCTTCTCAGCTTTATGATGCAATTTTTTTGTCCTTACTCTGTATTTGCTTCTCTCCTTCATTCCACATTTTTTCTATCTCTCCTCATACATGATGCAATAAGCCTCTAGCATACAGGGGGTCTATAGATGCTTTCTGGCTTTCACAGATGGTGTTTGTGTACTAATTTTATTGCTACCACCTTTTTTTCCTGACAGAAATTTCAAAGCATATACTCATCTCACAGGGAAACATGGTAAAAACATCCATATTTTTGTAATCCTCAGGCATGTATTAATTTACTTTTAATTGCCAAATACTACTGAGAAGGCAGTTCTCCTATGTGCATATTGGTTCCAACTCTGTTTGACATCCCTTTCCTATCCCAGCATGCCTAGCACAGTCAGTGCTACAGTGACATATCAGAAGGCAGCTGGTGTGGGAAGAATCCTCCAAAAATTGGATTTTTAGTGTGTAGTCTAAAAGACAAAAAATTGACTCAACTGAGTTTTTTGAGAAAACATGAAATTTGAGATCTGAAAATTGTGTTACCAAATAACTGGCTTCATCTCCTTTTCTTCAGAAATGATGTCTGCTTTGGAGTGACATTGGGTTTTGCTGTGTCTGTTCACACAACAGGTATATTTTGGGTCTGCAACAAAGCACAGACCACAATAAATAACCTTTGTGCAGCATATCTGCAAAGGCTGGCTCACATGAAAACTCAGCAGAACTTGACATGATGTTGGCAGCATGTCATATCCTGAGTTTTACTCAGCTGCAGGGGAAGAGAAGCACTTGGGCTGGTAGACAATGCAGTGTGTGCTCTTTCGAAAACCTTGTATGTATGCCTTTGTCTCTGATGAGCTAAAAGAAAATTAACTCCTCTTGGAGTTGCATGAAAGACTCAGCCAACCAGCTTTTCTTGTCCTTATCCTTTCAGTTCTTGTAGTGTGATGGTGCCACCATGAAGCTGAAAAAGAGGGTAATAAAGAAATCAGAGCTCACAGGCAAAGAGCAGATAATTGCAGGTGTCCAAAAATCAAGCACTGGTCATAGACACATGTAGTCAGGTGAATGAATCATAACCATAAGATTCAGATTGCACTATGGAAAAATGCTTTTTACTTCAACTATTCTAAAAACAACATTTGAAATATTTCTCTAAGAAACAAATTAGGTTAAAGTGGGAAATATGAAGGTTATCTAGGAGTTATTAGATATTTCAATTTTATTTCAGATGTTAAATATATCCTTCAGATGCTATCCATCAGCAATGTTCAGCTTTTGTTAATTTGGCACATTAATATTTGATCCCTCAGATAAAAAACAATGTCTATTTAGAGTTTATTATGGTGTCCATAAAACTAATATTTGCTCAGATCTACAGCACCCATATTTTTATACAAATGCTCTTTTTTGGTTAAACATAAAGTTTAAGTGAAAATCTAACAGAGACAGTGAAATTGTGAGATATATTAAGATATAACTCCATCAGTGTTGAAAGACAGCAGAACAAACACTCAGTTAATGCAGAAATTATTAGTGCCACCTATTGGCAGGCAATGCAAACTTTGCAAGCTATAAAGCAGAAAAAAATAATAAAAAAATAAAAATGTGTGTTTTCTTTTTTTTCCCCCCGTCATTCTTGTGTGTTTTATCTTCTCCATGCAATTTGAAAAATATTTATAGGAGCAGTGACTTTTAAGTAGATAATGATAGCAGTGAAAAACAACTTTTCAAATTATGAATGCTACTAATTAAAGTGAGAAACATTATTCTAAAGAATCTCACTTTATTCTAAAGATTTTTGCTTGTTCATTTAGGAAGGAAAATGCACAATTTTATCCACATGTCAAACCAGATAGCGTAGGATAGAGAAGATTAAAAATAAACTATTCATAGTATTTTTGAGAATGACACTGTTGATAATCAAAACCCACTGAAATATTAATCTTTTTAGTACCCTTCAAAAATTCTCAAATTATTACAGCCTATTCCAGTTTATTTTTATTGATAGACTATGACAAGTTTTAGGGAGGAATTTTAAAAGAAGTAAAATTTATAATGAAATATATGAAAGTACAAAAGATTGACAAGGAAAAAAAACACAAAACACAATATGTATTTGTGACCCTGTGCATTTAATACAGCCAAAATGGGAGTTTACTTATTTTTATGCTTAACATGTGCATGGAAGAATTGGTTTGAACTCCAGATACATGCATGAATAGAAGTGTGAAGGGTCAGATGTCACAGATCTGGCCAAGCTCGACCAATCTCTTGAATCCTGTGGATCCTCCTGCAGGTTTAGTAAGCACCGTGTTCATTAGTTCTTCCTAGTCTTAAAGGAAAACAAAAGAGACAGAACTGTAAGCCAACTCATAGAATCATTCCAATTTGACAGTGAAGCATTGGGAAGTGATTTATAAGTAAAACGATTCAAGTCTTTTTATACCCACTTTCTGTAGTTTTGTTTGGAATAGATTTCCTTGGCTTAATTATGAGAATATTAGGAGGCAGTATTAAAAGCTATGTGTGACATCTGCTGCTTCATTTTTATCCACTGTTGCTCTCTTACAGAAGGAAATTAGATTATTCTGATATAATTTTGTCTTGACAAATCCATGTTGACAGTGACTAATTTCCTTGGGGTTTTTTTAGATGCTTACAAATAGTTTGATTATTTGTTCTAGCATTCTTTCAGAAACTGAAGTTTATCTAATTTCCATTAATTGTTTCATGTCCCTTTCAAAGATCACTACCACACTCATTCTGGATCATCTCACATTGTCCTTGACTTTTTAGAGCTACTTCTATCATATTTGATATGTCATCAGCTGATTCTTCAAGTATCACAGCATCACAGCTAATTAAAAACACCGCACTTACTACTAAATGTTTAACCCTAACCTTCCCACTTAGAGCCTTAAGCTTAGGTTTTCTTCATTGATAATTATTACTGTAAGATTGAACTGCCTCTCACCTTTTAAGTAAGAGCAATTCAGACAAAGTATTGAAGAGCATGTTGTCAGTATCAGCTCTTGAGTGTTCTTCCTCTTTTTTTTAAAAAACTGCTATTTAGTTTGTCTTTGTTTTGTCTTTTTCTTTATGAAAAAATTATTTCTATTATCGCTGTGGCCTTTGAGATTGAAATCTATTATGTGCCCTGGTAATTTTTGATTCTGCAGCATCACATTTATGCAATACTTACCTACCCTTGGGAAGTGACCCAACTTCACCTTTTCAGATGCTGTCTGAAAAGGTCAAAATTTAGCACTATTGCTCATAATTTAGCAACTCTTATACTTTTATTCTGGAATAGTTTTGATTTATGCCCTTAATATTGCTCCCCTAAGTAACTCCTACATTTCTTGAATTCCAATGTTTTCTTACAAGACAATTCTGAGTTTAATAAAGCCTATATCTATGAAATCTGATGTTTTTATTTTGCTGTTCTTTTTTCATATCATACATCTCATGATCACTATTATTGCATATCTTTTCTCACTCACTCCTGCCTTTTACTCTGATGTTCTTGACCAATTCTCCCTAGTCACTACAAACATGGAAAGAAGTCTCTCTTTTAGTTCTTTGTCATCTGCATTCGTAATTGTCACCAGGTCATTTCAAGGACTTTGTGGGCAATTCACATCTTTTCACAACAAAAGTGCACAAAGTTAAAATGCCTCAATACTCTCAAATCCTGTAATCTGTATAATTTTGTTGTTTACTTACAAGAAGTTTCGTTTACTTGAAAATTTATGCTGATAGCCTGTTGTTTACTTTATTTTGACAATGCTCTGTTTAAAATTTTATTTTAATTATTTTAAGGAGTCAGATAAATATAGTAAAAAGACAGCAATGTATCAGATAGAATTCATAAAACAGATGACATTTGTGTAATCAGACTAGGCCCAGCAAGCACTGGGGCAACTCACTGAATATTGCAGATAGACATATCTCTCAAAACTCTATTTATGAGTCAGATACACTTGGCAAAAGACTCTTCCTGACCCCTGCTCACTGCAGCATTCTAGGATTTTTCAGTTTGTTGCAAAACAAGGTGGGTTACTGACCTGGTTATTTGTAAGAAGATTATCTTTTTTTTTTTTCTCTTAAAATCACCTGTTCCAAAATACAATTAAAATAATCTTGGGTAGATATTGCCAGAAAATAGAAAAGGACTCTCAAAGACTGGTTCTTAGTTTAATTCATATCAGTAAATATAACAAATGAGGTAAAAATCAATAGAATCTCTTCTCCAGTTATGTTTGTGAGATAGATATGGATTTCCATTTAATCAAAATTAATTCCTTACCTTTTAGCTATTCTGCAACTAAATAACTGTCTTGAAAAGGTTTTATTTCTTGCTCTCTGAAGTCAGAGGGAATTTTGCTGTTAACATCAATGGAGAAATATTTCACCTGAAGAAGTTCAGCCTAATGATTCCTTAATAAAATACTGGAGACTAGTTTAAGCTTTATTGCGTCAGACAACTGCAATCACATATCTCTGTTCCAAGGATCTTCTATTTATAAAGTGGATACCATTGAAAGGCTGCCTATTATCAAGGTGATGGAATCTATAATAGAGCAGATCCCTTCCTTTTAAAGTATTTATGACTAGAGTTTCATAGACTTGTGGTTTTGCAATGGGGAATTTTCGGCTGTACATCTTTCACTGCTACTGGCAGATGTAATGTAGGGGACTGAAGTTCAGAAATCAGTTAATTGATTACAGCCTCTGGCTCAGGGCTTGCTACAATCTCACTTTTTTTTGCCTATCAGTCTCATTAGCTTCTTTATCCTTTCTCTTCAGCAGAGCTATCTTGTGTTAGAACTACACAAACACTATAAAATACAGAATGCAGGTTCTTCACTTCTTTGTTTTCTCTTTCTGCATTTCAATAGAGAAGGAGACCCTTAGGTGCTGTTGAGCAGTAGCATTATTTTGTTAGAGAACTAACAGCCAGCCCAGCGGGACTTTTCAGAAGTCATTGCTATATCCTATGGCTCCCCAGTGACACTGGACTGCATCACTTACCTCACACACAGCCGTCTGATGTTATTGAATCTGAGAAACAGCCATAAACATTGCAGTTATGGTGACCATTATCTTTCTCCTGAGGGATTTCACTCTTCCTTGAGAATCTCCAGAGTGATAGCACATCAGCACTGCAGTACACCAGATAATGATCTCAGCCACAGAGGTAGGCAGGTAGGATGAAGGTGGATAAAAATAATGCTCAACCACTTTTTTTTTTTGTTTGTGGAATGGCATTTCATTTGAGTTGATAGCAGCATAATTCTCTCTACTCATCTGATTAGTGCAAACTAGTCTGTCTTCTCCTTTGATATAAAAGGAAAAAAAGTCCCCTAGTAAATAGAACACCGCTGTGTCTCAGCATAAAACACACCACCTTAAGACTCAACATCTTAAAGAGAAAAAATTATCACTCTATGTCTTTGTCTCTCTTATGGTTTTGGCTCTTTTTAAGAGATGATATAAAAAAGTAGTTTTTTGGTTCCAAAACTGTTAAAACTTTTGAGTACTAGAAGCCAGAGAAAGTGTCACTGGATCTTCCCTCTTCACATAAACTTTCCTTTCACATCTTGCACAGGATATTTTCACACATGAGACTGGATTCAAATTGACCTGGTGTGGAAGATCATACATTTTTATGTTGCTTCCATGTTATTGACCAAAATATTGAATTTTTTTCTGCATGACATATGCTATGACTTGGTGTGATTTTTTCAAAAGATAAGTCCATCACAGAAACTTTTTTTTTTTTGCTGAAAACCTCAAGCAGGTTGCTGAAAATATTGTAGATTAAAGTATTATCAGGATTTTCTCAGACTACTGCAGTGAAGTGTCATTTCATTTTTGAGGGCTGATGCATTAGTGAATTAATTAGAAAATGCGATAAAGTAAAAGCCATAGCAAACCCAAGACTTCCACACTTTAGTACATACTGCTTTATCTACACACTGAAATAACTTCTGCTTACATTTATAGAAGAAAAATGTCTAATACCACTCAATAAACTGTTAATTTTACCTTAATGCCTTAGCAATAAGACTCAATCTTTGGAATTTAATTTTAGAATATATTTTTCAGATGGATACAAGAATACTTTCTTTGTCATGACAATGCGCAAAAGCCTCTTGAGCATGCAAATCCATATATCTGTTTCTAGTGTTTGAGCTAGAAAAAAGTCCCTCATTTATTTTCTTGAATATGATGTCCATGGTAGTGATATAAGTACTATTTATGAGCAGAAAGGTTTGCATGAGAGTTTTGTTATGGTTAAACAGTGCTTACAGCAATAAAATATAAGTTTCATAAAAAGCCACTAAACTAGGGCCTTTATTCTAGTAATAATAACACTCTTCTCTTTTTCGTGATGGACATTTAGAGAATATTTCAGGAAAACTAAGCATAAGATTGACTTTAGGATATAGACAGATATGGTAGTATGAACACAAGTACCAGATCACAAGTCTCAAAAGGAGTGACTCATATGGTTCTTTGGAGGCTTTTCTGTTTTTAACTGAAAGCAAATACTAAACCAGCTTCAGAGTGGAAGGTCAGTTCTAGTATATGATATCTGATTCAGTGTAAGTTACAAATAAATAAATCTGCTCCTTCAGTTCCAGGAATTCTCTCAAAAAATAAGTAGGTTATATTGCTTAAGGGAGCATTGTGCTATTAATTCAACTCTTCAGTGAGTCGACAACTGTGTAGTGAAGCTATAGCATAGCATCTCTTCAAAGCTTCCTCTAAACAGGGTTTTGTTTAGCTTTATATTTATTTTCTAAGGAAGAGCTAGATTGGGATTCCTGGAAAGATATTCCTCATCTTAACCCTGAGCCACAGAAGAGTCTGCTAGTGCAGACTCCTGTGTGATGGAGGTCCAAGGGGAGCTTTGAGAAACTGGTCGGTAAGTGATGGTTCAGATACACAGCAGCTTGTGACCCACAGAGTGCCTGAGCTCCACAGAGTTGGCTCTAAGCCACTGCAGTGCTCAAGATCCCCATAGGAACAGAGTTAAGCAGCAGATTAGCTTCAGCCTTGTGCAGTTACAGAGCACCACAGGACTGGTGTCTGAAGATAAGCTCAGCAGTTGCGAAGTTTCCCTCATAGCAAATCAAGGAGACGTCACCAATGGGATGATGATAAAGGTGCAATATTCATGAACATCAACAAAAGCCTGATCTTTGTTTTCTTGCCAATTGTCTGACATAGGACAGAGTTGTGAAAAGCTAATCAGAGAACAACTCAGGAAACTGAAATTTCTCTCATGGACACTTTTGTGAGGAAACAGAAAAATCTTTCAAGTTTTCCCTGGTGGATACTTCACACCATTAAATGTGCAACAAATGATTTCCTCACATCCCTTGACTGCCTTCCAGCTTAACTGTGTTAAAACAGTGGAGTGTTAAAATCTTTCTTTGGATCTGAAGTAGCAAGGTCATGTTTTGAAGTGAAATAAACATGTAAAAGCAAAAATGCTGCTTACCAAAGTGAAACAAATTCATTTTTAAAGGTAAGATGTTACTTTCTCCTTCCTTTTTGTAAAAGTCTCATTTCCCAATGGCTGAAAAAAAAGGAAATAGATAAGCTGGCCTTTTTTCCATAATATCTACTTCAAACAACCCAGAATCCCTGAAATTACATTCTAATGAAATCTTTATTTTCAGCCCTAAAAAACCTAAAGTAATATTAGGAGCAAATTAGAGTCTTTTTTGCCAAAATGTAGTTTTGAAAGAAAAAAATACGGTTACTACTTCTGTTTTGACAGGATGGACACTATCTGTAGTGATGAGTGTTGTTACTGTTGACTAACTATAAAACCACACAAAAACAGAAACAGCAGAGAGCAAAAATCTTCTAAAGCCTTAGACCAGGAGTGTATTTTATTTAAGTTATAATAAAAAGAAGGTAATTGTCAGATAATACTATGTGTAAAATCTAGCTTCTGTCTGTAAGCTGCAGACTTAGATCCTGACATTAGCTCAGGTGGTCAGAGCACGATGCTAAAAATGCCAGGGTTACAAGTTCAGTCCCAGAAGCAGCTGTTTGCTTAAGAGTTGGACTTGATGATCCTTATGGGTCGCTTTCCAACTCAGAATATTCTGTGATTCTGTGACTTACATTCTTCTACAGCCTTGTCTTGATCTGCAGAAGGATCAGAGCATACGGGCTTTATGAGAGCAGTTCCTCAGTGCTCTTCTGGTCTTCTAAAGATTAAGCAGAAACTACTAGTATTTGTGGAGGATACAATTTCGTAGTCAGTCACATCTCTGGACTACTACATTAATGACAAATCTTCCAGAAATGTAGCATTGTAGGCTCCCATTCAGATAAATCACAATATTAATTTAAAAAAAGATAATATTTTATCATGTTAGTCAAAATTTGTCACTATGATTGATAAATTGAGAAGCTACTAAAATGTGAAAGAATTTATGATAAAAATACTATTAATTTATAGATATTTGAACATTTTTGTGAGGTATATATCTAATTTAAATTGTGTTCTCTATTCCATAGCTTGTATTCTGAAGAGTATTTTCCTGGCCTGTTTTCCAAACAATACAGCCAAAAGTTCAGTTGAATGACAAATTTTGATTGCCATATGATGACTGGTGTTACACAAGGAATAAATCTATGATGCTGATGTATGTTAGAACAATGCCTGCAGAAGCCAAGGTTCAAATTGGGTGTAATGACAGTTTTCTGAGTATGTCTGTGGGGCAGAGGTTGAAATGGAAGCACATTGATAAGATGCACGTAGATCATACTGCTTCTGCACATGCTCATTCTGGCCCCCTCACAAATGTGCTTATTGTTTCTAAGCATAGAAATATTACTTTCAGAAACTCTGAAAAGTTTGTTACTTTCAGAAGCTCTGCAGGTGACATTTAGGAAAACACAGAATTTTGTTGGTCTTATAGACCAGCTGACTCCCCAAAACAGGTTCTAAACAACCAGGTGGACTTCTTTCTTTCTGAAAACTAGCATTTTATTTAGCAGACAAAGACAGAAGAGCTCCTGAGAGGACTAGAGTCCAAGATCTGAAACAATGCTCTGAGAGTTGACAATAGTGGACACTGGGTGCTTAAGGAAGTTACATAAGAACAAGACAAGTTTGAATGTTACCAGTATCTGATAATAAGTAATTTAAAATTTTCTAAAATGAGGCATGGCTTCAGATCTTTGTCTTTAACAACCCCTGAAGGACTTTTTGGTTTTCCTATAAATTTGTCCAAATCCATTTCTACCTTTGTTCTTCCCATTATCCTGTAGCAACAAGTTCCATATTTTAACTACAATCATGTTAAGAAAAAACAACTTCACTTGTTTTAAACCTTGAAAAATATCACTTGACAACTTCTTGCTCTCTTTGAGTGCTAATAAATGATCATCACTTCTGATTTTATACACATGTACCATATCACAGCTTTTCCAAATTGTAAGTCTTATTCTGTTTAATCTCCCTTAAAACCAGAGCTGTTTCACACTGTTGCTCATCCTTGTCACATTCCTTCCTGCTTTTCTATTTCTGCCTAATGCTTTTCAAATGAGAAAATTAGAATGTACTATATTATTAAAAATATAAATGTCCTAGTGATTTATATGTTGCCTTTATGATATTTTCTGTTTCATTCTATCTTTCTTCCCTAACAACTTCTATTCCACATTTTCCTTTTCTATACATCAAGCTTTCTTCAAAAAACAATTGTAGCTGTTTTGTGATCCCTTTTCTAAATAGTCTTGACTAATTTTACAATCATAGTTGTATCTGCATAGATATGATTATTTATCCCAATGAGCAGTATCTTGTATTTCATTGACCATTTCATTGTCAGTCAATAACTGAGTGACACTATCAATCTCAAGATCCCTCTGTATCTCTTTGCAGACAGACTCTACAGGGGTTTTTATAGGGCAGGGATGGTTATTCCTTAATACCCTGATCCTAAAGATGCACTACTGTTTGTGTATAGGGGGCCAAACAGGCAAAAATGGGACATTCTAAGACTGACTAGAAAGCAGTGTCAGACGTAGGCATGGGCAAAGCGACAGCTGGTAACAGTAGTAGACTGTTCGAGTATTTTCACCCTTTCTTCCCCTTTTTTCTCCCCCTTCCTAGCAAATTCAGAGAGGAAGCACAGTTCAATTTCATTCCTTCATTCTTAGAAACGAAAACCTCTGTTTTGTCTACAGTGACAAGGAACCATTGATGTAAAATAACTATATGTAGCTACTGGTTCACCATCAGTGACTGAAGCAGCTTCTGAGTTGTTTTTCTGAAGTCATTCACAATAAATCCTCTGACAATGCAGCCTTGAGCTTTCGAAGAAAAGAGAGAGGAGGCAACTCAATATTAGCCTGGTAGTTTACCATACCTCATAAATCAGTATTTTCCACTCCCTTCACTCCACTCCTTGCCAAACAGAGTAACGATATTTGAGACGTGTATAAGGTCAGCAATATAGACCTAACTGTAATCTACAGTTAGAATGCAGTATGAATCTCTGTTGTTGGTGAAAGGAATTTCATCCTGTGCATTTGTTAGGGAAGTACCCTTTATAACATGCAATAGTGCCCTGAGGGTGGAGACAACCCTGCATTGACAAACACAGCAGATGACCTCCTTCCTTAGGTGTTTTTATGCTAAAGTCCTGCTGTCATGCCATTTATAATTAGTTGTCAATTTATGTCAGCAGCCCACATGGCATCAGAAAGTGGAATCTATTTGAACCCTGAAATGCTGAATGAAATTGTAAAATATCTTTCTCCATACTTCTCTGTGGTAAAACACAATGCTCATATATACATCTCAAGAAAGCTTTAATTTTTCTCCCTGTATATATATGTTTGGAGTCTTTTGAGAACAAAAAATAATGCTCTTTATTCCAATTTTGTGACTTGAATTATTTGAACTAATACTATCATCTGTGACTTCCATTTTATTATGTGACTCCCTAGGTACTGAATACAAAGTTTTTTTGACAGATGGCTTATGGCCCAGATGGCATTTGGTTTACACTTTGCTGTGGAATTTTAAGTCTTAGAAGTTGTACTAAACAGTTCTGAAGGAAATCCAGCAGAAAATGCTCATTTAAAATGAAAAGGCCCAAGCAAAATGGTTTAAATTGGAAACAAATGGAGGAGGGGAAAAGCATATATAAAAGAGTTTACAAAGGAGCAAAATGGGGAACAGATTTTTTTATGATTATCGGTCGCAAAGAGGCCTGGGTTCTGAACTTTGTCAAGTAAAGAATTTTTAGTCTGAACAAAGTATTCCCTGGGGAAGATGCTATCTTGTTTTGAAACCAAGTTCCACCTCACCCACAAAATTTTTCCAATAAAGCAGATTCCTCCAAAACACAGTTGGTTGTAGTACACCTTAGTGACAAAAAAAAGGTATCAGTTTGGTACTATTGAAAGTAATAGCCCATAATTAACAAAGTAACAACAATTGAGAAATCTTTGCCCTCCCCATATAGAGTTTCAATTCAGGGTAGAATAGACCATAATGACATAGTGAAATAGGGTTCTTCACTAACTGTGTGTTTCTATTTCTAATATGTTACAGGGAAAGAATCCTGTGAAATTTAATTATTACGGCACTTTTGCAGTATTTCTAAAAGAAAGTCACCATTTTGCAGCTAGTAGTGATAGCCTATTTTGTAAATTATTTATAAATTTTATTTTTATTTATTTTGAATTCTAATTTTTTCCACTAAATGCTGGTTTAATTATTAAAAAAAAAAAAAAAAGTTAATTCATCTCCATTGACAATACAGCAGGCATAGAGCTATTAGGAACCCAATTAGGGCTACTACTTTTGTCCTTTAGCCACAGCTAGTTTAAAAAAAATGTTTAAAAAATCAACTTATCTTTCTCTATTATGAGGTTTCATATCCTTTGTTGGGTTATAATGACAAAAAGGGCTGATTTTGGATTAAACATTCTGAGGGACAGGCTGCTTGATGGGACCAATAGAGTCACAAAATGGTAGAAGACTCCAAAGGTAGCTCAGCTACTGCAAGGTGGATTATAAGATTTCTTTTCACAGTAGATATGTTTTGGGAGGGTATCAGCAATTGCTTCTCATTGCCATCTGGGTTAGAACAGTCCTTCCTACAGCCACTCCAAACCGGCATCACCTGTGTGTTGCCATGGTCTGCAAGCAGAATCCTCCAGCCAGAGGTCTGGGGCAGAGGGCTGTTCTGGAAGTGTGTCAGGGAGGCTGAAAGATCTCCTGAAAGCACTAATAAAAATATGAAAATGCAGATTATTTTGAGGTTTTACAGGAAGCAAACTGGAAATTCATCATTCAAAAATATAGTTAAGTGATGGAAATTAATTCAAAGAAGCTTTACTATGAAAGAAAGCTCTGTGTGGTTTCAAGCTCACTTCACAAAATATATACAGTTTTGATATCTTTGCACTAGAAATGTTGCTCTTTAGCTAGCATGAATCAACAAAGTCTTCCACAGAGCTACACTGATTTACATGAGCTGCAGACATGACCCATTGTATTTAATTTCAGGCATCTTATTATAAGGATATTCACATATTGGAGGAAGATGAGAAGAAAGCTGCAAAAAATTATTAGACTTCTGGAGTGATTGATGTATGAGGATTGATTGCAAGTGCTAAATATGCATAGTTTGTCTAAGAAATGACTTAAGGGGGACATGGTAACAATCTATAAATACTTGAAGAATCTAAATGTCAAGGATGGAAAGGCATTTTCAGGATAGAGAAGAGATTCAGCAGGACAAAATTAGAAAAGAAAAAAAAAGGAGTGAATTTAAAAAGAGCCCCCAAAGAAAGACCTTAGAGAGTGGAAAGGTGTTGTCTTTCCAAAAGAAAAAAAAAAAGGATATATAAGTATAAATATAGATGGATATATTTACAAATGCATCTGGGATCCACAATCATTCTAAATGACCTTGAAATGGAATTTTTAAGGCCAGTTTTCTGCAAGTGACCAGATCACATCTCTATTCACATTAAAGCCAGGCTTTTTTTTTTTTTTTAATTTTTTTTTTTTTAATGTTTAAACTACTATCACTCAAGGAACCACAATATTTGGGGGAAAAAAATGTGACTAAGGCCATTGTAATTGAAACAAATTTAAATTTAGAGCACCACTTTTAGTCAAGCAGTGCCACTTTCACTTTGATGAACATAAGAAGAGACAAAAGATCTGTATTTTCCCTGGTTTTCTTTTTTCTGGAGCCAATGGCATGATATAGGAAACAATAAAAGAAAAGGTTGCCTCTGGACACATTTTTCTGTTCAAACTAGAGTATTTTCAGAAATGAGTGGTGACTTTAGAAAGTGTCTGACATAATCACTACAACTATAGATTTGTGTCTTACTATGAATTTCATTAAGACTTGATCTCCAAATAGTGAGAAGTATAGAAAAGATCAAATACGTGCAAGATGCAGAGAAGTGGGCCTAAAACTAGAAGAAATAATTGACGTTCATCAAGAAAGAGTGGTATGCCCCCAACTCCAAATGTGAGGGAGGAGATGAGAAAACATGTTTTGGGATATAGGGAGAGATGATCAAAGAACTTGTCATGAGGAGCTACATCTCCAAATTCAAAACAGACATTGTTTTCCTAAAGCTGTAAATTATGCCCAAAAGTGAAAATAGATATTGAATCTAAAACTAAAATAAAGGTGGATATCTGATTGTATTTCATGATATCATAGATTTTACAAGTATTGAAGCCCAAAGAATCACAATGCCCCTCTTTTTTTTCCCCCAGCATAACACAGGTTAGAAAATACCATTCATCAGTTTCTGTCTCAAGTCAAACTAAAGAGGATCTTTTAGATTTTCAGCCTAGATGTAAAGACTCTAAATGATGGAGAATTCATGTTATCCTTTTGTAATCCATTGTAGTGTATGTCATTTCTCTGTACTAAAATGTGTATTATTTCAACCTAGCCACTGACACTCTGAATAATTCTTACCATGCTTACTTCTCAGAAATCCATTTATGACCTCAACACATACTATTTTCTTCTTTGGCTGAAGTTTACTCACAATTTTTCCCAGACATCACATTTCAGATATTTGGTAAATATATCTTTAAATAAATAGACCTTGAATGCATAATTTAATTTCCGGATATAGATTCACAATTCTTCACTGAAGATAATATGTATATCTATATTGACCTGAGAGACCACATGGCATGCAAAATACTTTGCAGAAGGTTGACATAGACTGAATTGTTCTGGCAGGAAAAAACCTCAGCTCACCATCACTCATCATTGCAAATTATGTCTAGGTAAACATCAACATCTGCTTCCTGTGCAAACAGAGTCTGTCATCACAGGACCTGTTATATTATTATGAGTAGATGAGGAGGTTTAATATTTATTACAGATACAAAATCTGCAAGAAACTGTTCCATACACATGCTAAAGGGCAGTAAATGCACACAATGAACTTTACCAGTCTCCACGGGTAACTACAGTTTTGAAACTTTAACTGATCTAATAACATCAAAGAGAGATTCAGAGGTAATAGGAGTGCATAGGGAACAGCATGCTTTAATTGCAAAAACTCAAAAAGACTAGCCCCGAATTAAAAACTAGCAGGTCTGCTTTAGGGCATAAACAATACCTAGTTTACTATGTTGTTTCCTACTTTATAATAATTTGTGTTTCATAGTTTTGGAAAAAAAACAGCCAATACAGCTTTAAATAGTAACACAGGGACATGTTTGAAAACAAAAATCATATCGTGTGCAATTCCAGTTCACTTTTTTTTTTTTATTTTACACTTGGAGCACAGGAAAAAACAGTGGCGTTGCCATATCAGCCATTTCTATACTTTCCCTACATGCATGAATCCACCAAGGAAAAGGCAGAACAGATAATACATAGGTTCTTTAGTCACTTCTCATCCACTGTACTCTAGCTCACAGAGCTAAGCCACCATGCAAAGCAATAACCAAAATCAAAAAATATAACAATATGCATCTGTGGAACATTT
Organism: Hafferia zeledoni; assembly: GCA_035583235.1. Taxonomy (NCBI): domain Eukaryota; kingdom Metazoa; phylum Chordata; class Aves; order Passeriformes; family Thamnophilidae; genus Hafferia; species Hafferia zeledoni. Next base: position 41,856,714 of record JAWWEV010000001.1, read on the forward strand.
TGTGTAAGTCCATTTAGTGAGACTAGAAGTTCAGTCTCACTATGTGGCCATTTACAGATGTAAATGGCACAGGTGAGGACAAGAATTCATAGTGTTGAACAACTATTTTGCTATCTGAGTGGTTTGAGCTTCCTTAAGACCCCTTAGGAACTAAAAAAAAAAA
>JAWWEV010000001.1:41856886-41963341 GCA_035583235.1 Hafferia zeledoni
CCCCCCCCCCCCCCCCCCCCCCCCCCCCCCCCCCCCCCCCCCCCAAGAAAGGCATCATGAGGATGACTGTTCTTCCCTGCTCTAACAACAAGACATGAGAGGCAGTTACCTAATCCAAAACCAGCAAGTTTGACATTGTCATATGGAAATTAGTAGGGCTACTTTTTGCATTTGTTTGTTTGGGTTTTTTTCACTTGTTTTTACAGTGTAAAATTGCCATGATCAATTAAGATCTTTGATTTTGGTAGGATTCACTAATCACGATAACATGTAGGCAAATATTAGAGTCCTGTTTTTTTCTAGATTTTGAAAATCAGAGGTTGGGACAAAACTTTTATTGATGATCCCATGAATGGTCCCACATTAACTTGGAACATGGGACTACAACCTCTGTGGGGCGTCTCAGACCAATTATGGTTTAATGAAAATAGTATGTATAGTGTGCAGCAATTCCAGTAATTCTCATGTTTTGAAAGGGGGTATTAGCCTTCCCTGAATTTTGCTGTTCACCTTTAGATTTGGCTTAGCTTCTCCCTGTCCAGGGGAATCTGATTCTGAACTGGAGCCTTAGTTTGCATCAAGTGTTACTTTCCAATGGAAGCAGTCTGTGACTGTCAAGATGTCTTCTGTTACCTATTCCAGTGATATTGTAAGGGTACTAAAATAGTGTAACAGCAAAAGTCTGCGTTTAATTTGCTTGCTTTATACAGAAAGGCCTATGTGGCTTTCACTGTGTAATCCATATAATGGAACTATAAAGAAGATGCAGCTTATGTTGTTATGCTTTATATTCATACGAGTTTCTTAAATCCGTCTGCAGGATTAAGAGTGTGGTCTGTAAAAATCATGTAGCCATAATGCAGCAAATGTCTAGTCAAGACTAAACCTAAACTGAAATCTTACCTCATCACCTGATAAGTTAATGTAACAATTTCTATAATATATCAGAAAATATGAGTGGTCATACCTGGTCAAATCAGAGCTTCACCTAGACCAGGAGCCTGAGTGATATGGGCTAATAATAAAAACCTAGAAATAAAAATAACACAGGGCAACCATAAGGGATAGCTCCCCATATAACTTCCTAGTCTGTGAATTAGGTCCTTCCAGACTCAGAGGTACCTTTTTTTAATAGGTCTTGATGAGATTTTCTTTTCCAAATTTCTTTTACTACTTTTTGAACTCATCAATGCCTCTGGCATTGCCAGCACAATGTGGCAGTAAGTTGGACAACTTAATTATGAGTAGCGCACAAAATTAACTTATTTTGTTTGCTAGAAGCTTGCTACCCCATAATTTAATTTCATGTCTGTTAGTTCCTGTGTTGTGAGCAAAAGTGAATAGCTGTTTTATATTCTGCTTTACAGTGTCATTCATGAGACCTCTTCTCTGGATTTTCCAAAGCTATAAGTAAGTACCTGAAGAGTCTAGCCCAGGACAGGATAGCTACTGGTTGAATTTGTCTGAAACTGAAGCATTTGCAAATCATGAGTAACTGTTTATATTTAAACAGCAGTTGACTATGCCCTTATTTCTACCACCACCACTTACAGCAATCATGGACTCATAGAACTGCTGAGGGCTAAAAGATACTGTAAAATAGTTGTTTTCTTTATCTTGCAATCTACTTCTTTGGCCAAGTTCCAATAGATGTAAGGTCTTTAGATAATCTCAAATAATTGTGACTATATAAACAGCAGCTGTATTTTATTTAATATATAATTTCTTAATTTCTTTCTTTGCTCTGAGTGGTATAAAATACATTCTACATTTCATGCTAGTGCTTAGCAACCAAATTCAAGATACTAAAATAGTATAGATTGACTACCCCCTCACTCTTACCTGCTGCTCCCAACTATTATAACAATACCATTGATTTATTATCAATAACTTCAGCAGTGGCCAATTAAGTAACTCTTCTAGGAGTTGGTATTAACCCATACGAAACAAAATACTTTCATTTCAGCTCTGACCTTCACTCTGCTTAGCAGAAATCTATTCTAGAAGTCTGAAGGCAAGTATAATAGCCTTATTTTATCATGAGTATTTCTCATGCATAGGATGTTGGAAAATGGCCTACTGTATTTCAACCTAGCAGAAAGAAAATACATAATATGTGGGTTTGGGAGATTTGAAAATCTCTGCAGTTTCAATTCATATAGTAAATATAGCAACACCATTTATAGGGTTATTTCTGAGACACATGAATTCAATGAGCTATATTATAATATTAACTTTGCAGAAAAGGATTCCACTTATAGCGGGTACCATTGAGAATCAGACCAGGCTTTAGCATTTATTTGTTTTCTGTTCTTTTATTACTTTAAAGTGCTAGAAAGGCCCCTCAAGCACTTCAATATTATTTGGTAATTCCATAAAAACTTTATGAAGACCTAAAAAACTGTGGCATGCTTCCAAGTTATGCATTCTGAAACTTAAAGAATCTAAACTACCCTTTCATTCACCAGCAACCGAGAGTACACAAACACACTTGCACACACACACGCACATATACATGCATACCAACTATTTGAAAATGCCTACAGAAAACATATATGTTTGGCTGCACACCCTGAATATACTCAGCCTTCTCTAAGAAAGGTCTCTGGCTTCAAAATATGTTATAATGGATTTGGCTGAAATATCTGAAAATTCTTTTTGCAATAGTTCAGCTTTCCCCAAAATTTGTGGTTTCCCCACTGATCTAAGGCAAGGTGATGCCTTGGAGTGACAATGAGATATGCCATCATCTCTGAGAAAGCCCAAAGCTCCAAAGATCAGTCCCTGGGCTATAGCATGGACAGATTTCAATTCTCAGTGGTGCAGAACCTGCAATGTGCATGGAATTCACATTGAAGTTGACACAAGTTCAACATAGATTGTGCAATAACATCACAGCTTTTATAGTAACCTTGGAGTTGGGGGTAGGGGGGTGGAAATTGTGAGTTTTCTAGATGTACAGAACTTAATCATTTTGAAACATTCTAAAATACTTAGGTTTTAGCAATATTTATTGGAGGATAAAGGGTCTGCAATATTACTGCCTCTACTTTTTTCTGGCTGAGAAATTCTTATAAGCATAGGATGCAGATTAGAGGAAGTACTTAGAAGGAATAAAACTTCATTCATGCCCCGATATTAACTATGAAGGGCTTTAATTCTCAAAATGGGATAAAATGGTAGCTAATTTTTTTGTGGAAGCAAGTACCAAAAAGCTCTATTCATATCATAAATGATAATGTTTTGATGCTCCAAAAGCAGATTCTAGTCAGTCATTCTAGACTAACCTGTTTAAAATAGCTATAGTTAATTTGTTAGCACAAAGTTGTAAGCAGAGCACAAAGAAGTTGGCTTGTTCTTTCTAAGGCATTTAGCAGATCTAATTAATGTTTAATAAAAACACCCAAACCATTCCAACTTTTATAATGCACAACTTGTTAAGTACATGTGCAAATTTCAGAATGAACTGTTTGCAAATAATATTAAAGTATCAACAAATTCAAGCGTCTTGTTTCTAGCTGAATGTAAAAATTCTTTTTTTTAATTGAAACTGATTTGACAGCAGTTTGATTGCATATTTCTTTAACATACTTTGATACTCTATTTTTAAATGGATGATTAAAGAACATAAGGGAGATAGAAAATACAAGAACATTATATATTAAACAGAAATTGATACATAGTTACTCTATATCATGTGCTTACAGGCAAAACAATTGCACACAAGTCCTCTTAAGGACATTCATTACCATATGTTTAGTCCACTTGGCTACCATGAGACTACTTGGTAGGATTTAAACCAGGCACACCTTTAAGTGCTTGTTGAAGAAAAAATGAAGAGGCAAAAAGTTAGGAAAAATTTTAGTTAAAGAATATATCTAAAATATCAAAAATCATTTGTGATTTCCCTCAAATCTGAGTAGCTAACAGAAGACAAACTTCAATGAGAAACCAACTCTTTCATAATTTGGTCCTAATTCTGCTAGCCTCATATAGATGAGATTTACAAAATAAAAATGAGATATCTCTGTGAATATGAACAAGATCAAGTTTCATTCTGTGTTTTCCTCTTCCAAGAACTGAACGGATTTGTGTTTATAATATATTGCACAAATGACTCACTCAGGGAGCATCTGTGCTAAGTACTGAGTGGGCCAACGTTTTATATCAAGTAATATGACACATTTTGCTCTTTTTTGTTTTCAAATTTTGAACAGATTTTATTTTTAAGGGCTTTTGTCTCCCCTCAAATTGGATACTGTTCTTGAGCTTTACATCAGCTTTCTAGCTGCCGTTTTCTTCCTCTCTCCCAAGAAACGAGGAAGAAGAGGACTAATAGTGGAGATTCTTATCAAGTCTTATGTATGTTTCCATCAGCCCTAGCACTACTGAATAAACCTCTTCCAGAATAATTTGCCTGACTTTCTTCTCTGAAGAAGGTGCTTGTCAAAGCACAGCTAATGAAGGAAGAGGAAGACCACGGAAAGGTTTTGTAATTTGCATTCCCATGCATACACATGGAAATAATTACAAATTTTTCAGTCTTCATATCTATAGGGGTTTTTTTACACATCAAACAGTGGGCACTGTCACATTGAAAAAAAACTACTCTCTGATTGAAATTCTTCTACTAAAGCTTCATGATAAAAGTATGCTCACTTTCCGTTCACCAATATTCAATGATTTTTGTCAAAAATCTGTTTTTTCTAATGTTTCTTAATTAAATAATTCAAATAAGTTTTCACAGAACCCCAGTCCTACTAATGGCAAAGAGCACGCTCCATTTCAGAAGGCAGTTTTTCACATGGAATAGTATTGCTGGAACAGTTGATCTAATATATCTCCTTGCAAAAATATGTTTTTTAAAATGTCTTTGTTCATAGATATTTTTTTCAGGGAAATATTTTACAGCAATAATACACAATTAAATTATGGATTTAGGATGAACTCAGTGCAAGCTTCAACTACAAAATATGCTGTAAATGTTGGACAGTGAACTGAAGGCATAGACAAACATATTGATTTTCCCAAATTTCTCTGGTTTGACCTTCCTGAGTTTAGTTTAGTTTAGTTTAGAATGGATCTGGATATTCGTTGTGCCTGGCTAGTATCTCCTTATTCCAGTATACTTTTAATGACTGCACAAGTCCCTCTTTTGTCTGTTGGAAATTTTTATTTCAAAATATTTTAGTAAGTAACACACTAGTGCTTACACTACCAAATCTATGAAGGAAATGGGACAAAATTACTTCACAATATCCATTTTTAACAAATATTCCTTTTGATTCAGTTTGGTAAGTCTAACAAAGAACTAGAAATTTTTCTGTACTGTCAGGTATAAACATGGAATATTAAAGCAAACAAATGTTTGTGGGCACTGTAGAGAGTTCTCTGACAATTTTTCATCACACATGTTGAAATGAGATAAATTAAGCTGTTACCATGACAAAACCCAGGAGGTCTGGAAAGTCTGTGGGAGACAACTAGAAATGTGGAAGATGTATGAACAAATAAGTCTTCTAAATACCAGTGTAACACACTGGAGACTGACTATATGACCAGGATTTTAATCATATAAAGTTCTGGCTTGGGTCCTTCCAGAGATGCAGCAGCAGTCTTACCTTGTCTAATCATAACTCACATAAAAATCAATATTGACAAATCCATAGTGCTTTTCTTTCTTCAAGTTCATAAAAAATAATTTATATATGAACAGCTAACTGGTGGTTTATAAGCACAGAAACTGTGAAAGATGTTCAAGTACATGTTGTGTTCAGCATAATAGCTCTTACCAGTTTTCAGTGCTTATCTTCTTTCTCCCTTTTGCTTTCTTAATGTGTCTAAATTGTTTACACTGTTGGTTTTATAGCACTTAAATATGAATCAATAGGTCACTTCATATCTTAAATTTGTAAACTGGATTTATAAATGTCATAAGGCCTTGTGTAAACTAGACAACAAGCAGCTGCATGTGATATCAGGAGATTCATTTAGGAGTAACTGAGAGCTTCAATGATAAATTGACACATCATATAAAGGATTCTGAAAAGCAGATCATGCCTTCAGATTCCATACATTTTAGTGAATAGGACAGTGCTTTGTCTGCTTCATGAGCATTACCAGTTTACAGTTTAGTAGCATATGAGTACTGGCATGAAAAAATATGTAAATTGGATAACTAATTTCTAAGTAAGAAACATCTTTAAGTTGTGATTTGTTTTAAATGCAAATCATATAATCACAGAATCACAGAATCTTCTAGGTACACACCTTTAGGAACATTGAGTCCAACCACTAACCCAACACCACCAAGTCCACCACTAAACCATGTCCTCAAGTGCCACATTGACACATCTTTTAAATACCTCCAGGGATAGTGACTCCACACTTCCCTGGGTAGTCTATTTTTAATGCTTGACAACCCTGTTGGGAGAGTAAATTTTTCCTAACATTCAATCTAAACATCCTCTGGTGCAACCTAAGGCCATTTCCTATCATTCTGTCACTTGTGATTGGGAGAAGACTCCGACCCTAACCTTGCTACAACCTCCTTTCAGTTAGTTGTAGAGAGTAATAAGGTTTCCTCTGCATCTCCTTTTCTGCAGGCTAAACAACCCCAGCTCAGTCAGCTGCTCCTCACAGGATTTATGTTCCAGACCCTTCCTCAGCTACATTGCCCTTCTCTGGTCACACTCCAACACCTCAGTGTGTTTCTTGTACTGACGGGTCCAAAACTGAACACAGAATTCGAGGTGCAGCCTCAGCATTGCCAGGTACAGGAGGACAATCACTGCTCTGGTCCTGATGGCCTTACTTTTGCTGATACAGGCCAGGATGCCACTGACCTTCTTGGCCACCTAGGCACACTGCTGGCTCATATTCAGCTGCTGTCTACAAGCACCCCCAGGTTGTTTTCCAATAGGCAGCTTTCCAGGACTCTCTTACCCAAGTGTGTAGTGCTGCATGGGACTGTTGTGACCAAACTGAAGGACCAGGTACTTGGCCTTTTTGGACATACAATTGGCCTCAATCCATTGGTCCTGCCTGTTCAGATCCCACTTTAAATCCTTTTTGCCAGCACTTGATCCAGGTTGTCAGTAAAATTATTAAAGAGTACTGGCCCTGATACTGAGCCCTGGTGGACAGCAGTTGTGACTGGCTGCCAGCTGGATGTAACTTCATTCACCACCCCTCCCTGGGACTGGCCATCCATATAGTATATTGTCCAACAAACAGCACCTTTCAAGTCACAAGCAGCTGGTTTCTCCATGAGAAAAATGTGGGAAATAGTGTCAAAGGCTTAACTGAAGTCCAGGTGGACAACATCCACAGCCTTTCCTTCATCTGCTAAGCGTGTCACCCTGTCACAGAAGGAGATCAGTTTGGTCAAGCAGGACCTGTCTTTCCTAAACCCATGCTGGCTGGGCCTTATCCCCAGGTTGTCCTACACATGATGTGGGATGGCACTTATGACTCTGTTCCAGGATGGTCACTGGGGAAAGTCTGAGGCCAGGTCAGGACATCAGACTGTGGGTCAACAGGGCTGTAGCCATGCCTGGACAGTATTGACTCACACCAGAGACATCCCCCAGTGGTAGGTTGGACCTGGCCATGGTTTCCCCATGGCATAGTTGGGAGCTCCTCTTTGTTTTCACTGGAATACAGCACAGAGCCCAGTTCCCACTGCTCCCCTCCTGGGAGACGGAACCTGGCAGGAATGAGGAACTAGAGTTTGTCATGTGTCTATATAACTGGGAATTGAAATTTTCTTCAGAATAAGAGATGGGTTAGCCCCTTTTGAGAGCTGTTATAGTGAGTCGAAATAGTGGGTTGAAGTCTACTAATTATCATTCAACATCCATGTCTCTCAGCTGGGTAAGGCCTGACCGCTCAGGTGTGTGTGTGGGCACTGGCAAATCTCACCTCCAAGGCAGGCACAACTATCTTGTCCAATACCTAGCAGTACATAAAGTTCAGGGACTTCGAAGTAGTTTGTGTACATTCAAACCTTTTGCTGTTTACTTTGTGCTTCATTACACACACCTTCACACATCCCAGGCAGATCCCTTCATCTGGTATTTACTTGTCTTATTCCTGAAGCTCATGTTGTCATAAATCATCAGGACCTTGAGGAAATTTCATGTAAAAATGCAATATCCATAAACACAGTGCTTTCAAAAAGTTTGTTAAGATTTTTGTTTATTATTGATTCACAGACAAATGTGGTAATGAACTTTTTTTAAAATGGGGAAATGAAACTTCCGCAAATAATTTTTCCAAGAAAACTGTTTTTCCCATGAGGAAAAGCAAAATCTGGTCAGGTCAACCAGAATGAGAAAAGTTTGGCATTTTTTTAAAATAGTGAAAATATTTCATTTTTTAGTCTACATTAACTTCAGTCTGTGCTTTGCTGTTGTAGAACCTCACAGGGGTTATAACTCAAGTGCATCCCTTCCTCAGTCTCTCAAACAAAATAGCTCTGTGAATGGATTACCTCTCTTGTGACATATCACTGCTTTTTTTTGTGTTTGAAATTGCAACATATGATGAAAATCATATGACTATATCTTGAAAACACATAATATGCAACAAAAGCTTAGCCAGGAAGAGATATATGTCATCAGAATAACATCACAGTGCCTGAGAGACATCTATTAATCTCACCCTAAGCTGCTCTAATTTTGGAAATATTCAAATATTTTACTATAATCATAAACATCAAGACTTAACCCTTTATCTGAATTTTCTGGTTTATGATAATGTTAAAAAAAAAAATCAAAACAAAAAATTTCCTTAAATAATATGTCAAACTTGCTATCCAAATTAGAAATAAAACTAGTATGGAAGGATTAGGAATTTCCACAGGACAGTTATTTCAGTATTTAAAGACTCTACTCAGAAACAAATACTAGTTATAACACTATAAAACTTAAACTCTCAGATTTTTTTCAGTTGCTTTTGCAAAAACTGTCTAGCTCGGGAGACCTGGGAAATACCTTATTGGATCTGGAGCAGCTACAGATTAGAAGGAGGTTAGACATTTTTCATTTTCATAGGTAGACTTACTGAATTGGAAAGCACTGTGAGGTACATGTTATGACTTTTATGGTGCATATATATCTCTTTATATATACACAAATATCTATAAATGTAAACATTGGTGCAGGAAATTATTCTAGAAGCAAGTCTATTATGAGATAAAATTCAAGATGAAGTAATGGTTCTCTTTTGGAATTTGGCAACTAATTTGTGACTGTGTTAGACAATTTGTAAAAATCATAGAAGATGCCAAGTATGATTACATATTCTAAACTGCACAAACACTGAATATTTCTATATGTTGATTCAAGAAATGCAAACTGATTTCATACCACTGCAAAAGATATATTTCTTAAGCTATCTGGAAAATACTTGTCAGTGTGATATGATCCATGTTTTCAAGGACAGATCTTAAACTACATTTTCAAAAGGCAGAGGCATTAATCAATGGCAAAATGTTCTTGTAAATTGGATACAAGTTTTCTGTTACCTCTTTTCTTCTAATTTGATATGCTTTTCAAGTGCCAAATGGAAATGTTGGTTTAAGTAAAGATTTTTAAAGCATAACCTGCAAGGCAATAGAAAGAATAATAGCACACCTGGCTGACTTTCTATTAACATATTGATGAAACTATAAACCATCAGATATGTTTCTTCAACAAACTTTTATTTAATGCAAATATATTCTTATCAAACTATTGTTTCATAATCCAAATTCGTTGTTAATGAGCTAGTGAGGAAGCACTACATGTTTGTGATTTGTCTTTGTTGTTTTACTAACATAGAAAAAGTTTGTGTCATCCCAGGGAGTTCTGATTTTGCTTGTGAGCACAAAACCTTCTACCTATATATGTGGGCAAAAGTTTTTGCTCATGAAATTGTCTGAAGGTTTGAAATGTTCTCACTGAAAAGGACAAAGGAAAAGTTTTTTTTAGGAACAGATTGTACAGAGACAAAATCCTTTTGTACAAATTATCCTCCCTTTCCTCCACCCTCCCCTCACCTCTAATCTCCTCTCCATGGTCTCATCCGGAAAGTGGCAAACTTTATCTGGACTATGACTATAGCCAGGTAAACAACTATAGCTAATTCATATTCTATTTTCATTTCACTTCTGAAAAATCATCAGATAAACTCCTCGTACTTTGTTTCTGAGCATCACCATGGTAGGTGACTGTTTCTGGTATCACATCAGAAATTCAAGTCAACTCTATTAAAATAATTCAGTAAAGTATCAATCACTTCGCCAAAGTCATAGTTTTTAATAAAGTCATCATAGGTAGGGAATTCTTATTGTATATATAAATCTCTTTGATTTCACAAGTCTGTATCTTCCCATTTCTAATGACCAAAATATTAACATAAATTCAAAACCTTTATTTTGTGTGTTGTTTTTAGAGGATTGAGATTTTCATTTGTTTCTTTCTTTTGGGTTTGTTGTTTTGTTTTATTTTGGGTTTTTTTAATAAAAAGATTTGTGTTAAAATTCAAATTTCTAAATGACATATGTAACCTTTAACTGGGCAAAGATGTGAATATCAAACACCTTGTAAATTATTTTAGCAATTGGGTCCACTGATCCAAGAGTAATAGAATGAAACAAAAGATGCCTCAGCTCTTGTAAATATCTCTTTATCAAAATAACTTTCAGTCTTGTTATCTTTACTTTTGCATATAGATGAGGAGTTAAACCATTTTAAAATTTAGTTCATGGTGACTGTAGAAGCATTATAATTTTGACTTCTGTGGCTTGCAGACTTTAATTATATCCACTCTGAGATATGACAATACTGCTTGTATAATTTCAGGAAAAAATACCATAAAATAATCATGAACTTGTAGGAGTAGGTGTTCAGCAAGAAGCCACAGAGATGACCACAGAACTCAGCAAGAAACCCTGGAATCTGAGCAAGAGTGAGGAAGAACTGCTGACTCTGCCAGTCTGAGGCAGTGCCATGTTTTCCTGGGACCAGAAGCAATCCTGAAGCAAAAGAACTGTTTGTTTTAGTTCCTATATGGACTATATTAGTCAGTTAACTCGTAACAAGAATGTCAAAAATGGTTTGTGAAGTGTTTTAATAGTTTGAAAAGTCTTTAGTTGTATGATAGAAGGTTTTATTTGTTCTCCCCACCCTCTAGTTTGTATATCCCTCTGCCAAGTATTATAAATTTTTGTACTTGCATTCAATATATGATACAGTTTTGCCCCAACTTGAACATAAAGCTGTGTCCTGTAGTACCTTTAGTCAGCACATAAACTATTAGCACTTTCTCTTCTGCTTTTTTTATCCTTAATAATTCTTGTTACAGCCATTTCACTCTCAGATACTTGGCTCAATATCAAAACTTAAAACAAGTGTAGAATTCAGAGTACATTACATAATCTTGTCTTGGAAATGTGTGAAAAAATTCAAATCGGAGAGGTGCTAATTCTCATGCCAGTGTTATTTCTAATAAAAATATTGAAGAGGTACCAACTGCAGTTTCACTTAAGTTCCATTTGGATCTCTGAAATTTTCCCTTCAGTGAGTCTGCTGTTGTCTTATGACTACAGGATTACCTAATGTTAGAAGTAAACATAGTCTAGGGAACTCTCTTTTGTTTTCCTCATGAAAATGTGTATGACCTGAGGCTCATGGAGGCCAGATCATCATTTCAGGCAATGGTCAATAGAAGACAGATCACAGGAAGGTATAAAAGTCCTGTGGCAGCGGTATATATGATAATGGGGATACATGGATTATCATGGATGCACAAAACTGAATTGAAATTACTTTCTGTGTCCACTGGCTTTTGTTTGCAGAGAAGAAATAAAAACGCGTAGTATAGATATGTTGTTGCAATTAAGATTTAATAGATCTGGCAATTAATTAGGAGGTATTATGTTTGGTTTTTGAAGCTTTATAAATTCTATAATATTAAATTTTAATTTATTACGCTCTTATAATTATTATGTGTATCCTCTTAATCATCAGGAATGTGTTTACTAAAATCCAAAGCATAATATGAGACACATATTGCTCTGTATTGGTAAACTTAAGGCATCCTGGGAGGGCTGTAGAGGAACTAACATGTTCAGAGGGAGATTTGACTTTGCATAAAGAAATGGAAATAAGTTTTTTGTAGCCATAATGAGATATTCTGCTTTGCTCAGAGAGAGCACATCAACTTTGCATTAATTTAAAATATAAAAAACATAGTCCATTAGATCATTACAAACAAATTATGACTGTTGGTAGTATTCCAGACTGATGAAGATATATTTTATTATTAATAACATTTTAATTCTTTAGAAAAGACTCTGAAACATCAAAGCAGTAAAACAAAATCAAAAACTTAAAATTTCTCTGGGAATTTGGTTAGAAAGGTTTTTCTTTCTCAAAGCTAAATACCATTTTTAAGCAATGATAATAGCTGCACTATCTGTAATAATACATTACACGTAGAAATGAATACATGCAACATCTTTGTGAAATGGGAAAATACTGCAGTCTTTACGAACTGGTGAGTTCACTGATATATGAAATGGTAATGATTTGCATAGATTCATAGGGGTAAACCAGTCTGAGAGAATGCTGGAACATCTGACATTAATTCTCATGCTTCAATGAAATGCATTGCCTTTTCTGTCTTGCTATTTCATTTCTCAAGTGGCAGATGCAGAGGAGTATACATTTTCTATATGGAACAGATAACAATGCAATTCAGCCTGGAAAACTTTAAGAATATCAGCTTGTTCATACTTGAATTGATGTATTCATTCCCTGAATACTGAGGTGTTCCTGCCCTTTCCAGCTCCTTATTGACTCTTGTAAGCAACTGGAGCTCTGAAGTTCATACCAGTTTCCACAATTGCTTCAGCATGTGCCACCTTCTGTTGCTTGGGTTAGGTGATCAGCTTCTGTTTATCTCTATAGCCTCAACTATCTATCGTGCTTATCCCTGAGAAGTCAAGTGCCCAGTTGACTTCCGTTCTAGTTTTTTATTATATAGAAAATTATAGCATTTCAGTGTCAACTAAGAGAAACAATTGAAGAGCTGTGAAAAACACCTGTGTTGGAAGCATTGCCTAATGAAGCACTAGATTTCCTGATATAAGCATCAAATCCTACAACCTCATTTCCTCTGATTCATAATTTCTGCATAAATACTTTGCGGTATTAAAAGTGACATAATACTCTGTCTGACATGCTGTTAATATGCATTGAAAACGAAAGGCTATTAAGAAATGTGCTATGAGCCTAGATCTATTTCTGCAAAACAAACTGTTTAAAGAAAAAAGGCAGACATGCTAACAACAAGAGGAAGCCTGTATGTTGCTAGCAGTGAGAGCTTCAAAGCACTAAAAAGAAATAATCACCACTTTGTACTCGCTTTTTTCTTTCTGTGCCTACATGACAGACACCCACACTTCTAAGGAGCTTCTCTATCTATGGTAAAGACAGAGATGGATGATTTTTAAATCCTTTTGAAACTCATATGATGAACCTTTTCTGTAAATCCTAAAATTGCATCAGACAAAGAGATGAAATTAAACAGGCCTGTAAGGTATTCAAGCATCCATGCAGCTATCAATTCAAAAGCAGTGAAAGAAAACACTAACGATATTGAGACTTTCCATATCAGAAGCAACCAGCACCTTCTCTCATTTTGATCACTATAAATAAGAAACTGGTATCATTGAATTTATGTTGATGTAGAAATTGCAAAGTATAAGGGCAGAAAGTCCTACTGAAGAGTGCAGAAGAAGGTTCCTTCTTTCTGCAGCAGCATAGCCTGTCTTCATTCTCTAGCAATATGTATTAAATAACTTAGGCTTTTTTCACTCAAACACAAAATTGCACATTTCATTGCGAATCCTTACCTGAGGCAGTAGCAACCTGGAGGCCTAAACTCAGGTGATAAGAGTATTTTTTAACTATAGAAGACTTATGTGCAAACTCCATAGATGATCATCCATTCTCTGCATCATATATATGCCCAAACTACCCTGCTAAGGCCTGTGCATGGGGAGACTGTCTTTAAAATGTCATAATTTTTGAATTACTGAGCCACCTTGACTCTCCCATTCTAACCTTATTACTCTGCACTGGTAAACAGTTAGGACTGTTCAGCCATGTGGTCATTCAGCATCACTCAACCATGAATGTCCTGAAAGAGGAAGGAACAGCTATTAGCAGATATCCAACAGAACAATGCTCAGGCACTGAATGAAAATGGTCGATGCAAACGTTTTATAGCTGCTCCTAGAAAGTAAGGCTAGTTTTCCTAAACTGAAGCTATTCATAGGAGCATTGTGGTTTTAGGTAATTTTTCCAGGTCAAAAGTTTTTAGCAACTATACTTGTAAAATTGTTGCTATATCCCTTTTCAGTACTTATAAATGTTTGTTGTTTTGTTTTTGTTTTTTTTTCCTTAGAAACATATTCCCACGTATTGAGAGCAAAAGATAAAATTTGAAAAATCATAGTCAAGGTTTAGATTCAAATATGTCCTTCATGGAAATCTCTGGTGCATTATTATTTTCAGACAAACTCTGAGAAGAAAAACATGAAATCCCCAAAAGCTTATGGAATGAGAAGAAAACTAGGCTTTGGCCAATGCCCTTGGAAGCTATTCATCTTCCTTGCCTTTTTCTGTATTGAAAACTGAAACATTCAAATACTTAAACATGGCTACTTGGTGAATTTGTACATGGGACAGCCACATGATGTTATCAAGTATGTCCCAAGACTACAAGAGTCCCATTAGATTTTCATGGTGTGGTTGATGAGTGTTTAAGCTACACAAGCATAGATGTCTTTTGCCACTGTAGATGCCCTAGGGTGTTATTTAGCCTCAAGATGGGTGTGTTGGTCAGCAGTGGTGGAACATGATCTGGCAGTGTGCCCAGGTGGCCATCTGGCCTTGTGTCAGCAGTACTGTGGCCAGCAGGACCAGGGCAGTGATCATCCCTCTGTATCTGGCATTGGTGAGGCTGCATTTCAAACCTTATGTTCAGTTTTGGGACCCTCTCTACGAGAAAGACATTGAGGTGCTGGAGCATATTCAGAAAAGGGCAACAGAGCTGAGGAAGTGTCTGAAACACAAGTCTTAAGGAGAACAGCTGAGGGAGCTGGGGTTGTTCAATGTGGAGAAAAGAAGGCTGGGGAGGGGACCTTATTGCCCTCTAGAACTACTTGAAAGGAGGTTGTAGTGAGGTAGAGGTCAGTCTCTCCTGCCAAGTAACAAGTGATAGGACAAGAGGAAATGGCCTCAAGCTGTACCACGTGAGGTTTAGGTCAGATATTAGGAATGGTTTCTTCATGGAAAGAGTTGCCAAGCATTGAAACAGGCTGACTATGGTGGTGGTTGATTCACCATCCCTGGAGATATTTAAAAGATGTGTAGATGTAGTGCTTAGCTATATGGTTTATTGTGCACTTGGCAGTGCTGGATTAACAATTGGGCTCGATGGTCTTGGAGGTTTTTTCTAACCTAAATGATTCTATTACTATATGACATTGGACAGTTTCCTGCTATGTGAAGAGCTGACTGTAAATCCACTGGTTCAATCTGGAAAAGTGAAGTTTCATATGTTTACATATTATGGCATTTCATATTGACATACACAAATGGCCAATCTCTTTCTGCCTCTTGTTGTTGACTGCATTTTGTCCTAAATCCATAGATATATAGTCTGATCCTGCACTATTCTGAAAAAAACTCTGTACTTTTGAAGTATTTAGAAATACAGATTTCCAGAAAAGACAAATGTTTTGTAGAAACAATAAGGAGATTGTCATCTGCCTCAGAGAGCTTGAGACCTCTTTTCACAGATGTTAGTATTAAAGGAAGTCACTGTAACAGCATAAATGGCATACAAATCTATAGAAATAAATGCGGCAAATAATTGAGCAGCATCTAGAGGACTGTATCCCACTGAAAAAGAGGAAAGCGCAAATATTATTCACCTGCTTACCAGCTATCTACAGGATCTACAAACCACTGGGTAAATAAGTGTTTTACGGCCTATTGATTGACTGTAGAGCAAGTGGCACAATAAGGTGCAAGAGATTCTTTAAAATAAAAGATGTTCTGCCCTCTGGAAAGATAAACCACATCTGAGAAGTGCTGAACATGAATAGAACTAAAGATCCTTAAATGCACTCAATTATTTAATGACACATTCTGTCTGTAACACAAAAATATTAGATTGCTCTGCTCACCTTTGATGAATAAATAGAGTTTACCTCCTCTTTCTTGCTACTGGTAGAGTTTTGCCAAGTAATATAAAATATAAGACTGATATAAGACATCAAATTATTATTTTTGTAGAAAATTGAGAACTTGACAGAATGTGTGTATGCCCTCATCTAAGACAAGTTTTCAACTTTCATATTTTTCAGGGTGATATCCTATTTGCGGAGAATGATTAACACTAACTTGTGTTAAAAATTTATGTTCCTGTTTTTTAATTTTTCCTTTTGCATTTTTGATAATCTATCTCCCTCCTTCTGAATTGGAAATGTAAGTTTGGATTCTCAGCTTTTTTCTGAATATTGCAAATTTTGAATTGAAATTAATTATAAAAAAAATTGAGTTTGGAGCCATATAGAGCAATGAAGCAAATTCAATACAACAGATTTCTGCTGTTTTATGTTTAACTCAGAGGTTTTAGGCTATTCTAATACGCTGTTCTTAGATCGTCATCTAGCTTTCTAAAAACTCATTTAAAAAATTAAGCATCTGGAAAGGAAAAACTTATTCATAGTCTATGCAAGTGGGTTTAGTCACTAAAATGCAGTATGTTAGTTCGTGTACTCAGTCTTATGTTCCAAAAAGATGTAAAGAACTGTTTGAAATAAAGGCAACCTTCCCCTCTGTCGAGAAGCCTCTGAGTGATTTACTAGTAGTAATAATTCTATTAATTATTTAGTACTTTCCACCATCCATATCACATTAAGACACTGTTGTGAAAACTCTTTTGAGGTAAATAAACATTGCAGCAAATGTTGTCACAACATTAAACAAATAAACCATACATATTAAATTCCTTTGCAAATTGTGGGTTGTGAATCTACACTCTGCCTCTCTTTGAAGACTTCTATGGATCTTTATTTCCTGACTTACTAGCATAGGAAGGCTAACTGATTATTGGCAGCAGTTATAATGTATAATGACAAAGATATACATAAAGAAAAGTGAGTTGTCATTAAAAAATATTTAATATAATGAGTGCAAAAAAGCTATATGGATTTCATCATTACCAGCATCACAGCCAGCAATTATCTGCAAATTATAACAACTATATTGGTTATATTCAATGTTTATTCAGTTTTAGTATTGATACTGCTGTCAGCAAATTAGATAATGAATGCGGTTTATTCATATTATAACTGTTTGTAGAAGTTCAAATCAGAATCAGGAGACCCCACAGAACGAAAACACTGGGTACTGTGGCTTGTTCCACAGAAAATGTCTCAACCTCAGTCTGAAAGAGGGTTTATGAGTCAATGTGAAATGCAGTGGGACCCTTGGTTTTCTTTCATCCCTTTCTAGGGTCTCAGTAGACTAGATACAACTGCTTTGCTCCCCTCATATGACTTCAAATCATTGAATTTGATGTTTTGGTTTCTAAGTATACCTGAGCAAGCTGCATATTTGTAGTCTGAGACCATTTGTGTGTTTACTGGGTGTGACTACTGTTTCTTTCCCCAAATACTTTTGTATCTAATGCTTAGAAGCTTGTTGCTTACATGCTAGCTTTGCTTGATATATTTACCTATATCTGCTGGTAAAATGTGAGTTATAAGGCTGACATAAAACTCAATAACATTTTTTAAAATCCCTTCAGTGGACTTTGGTTCAGAGCTTATTTATGAGATTAGAAAGTCCGCACTGAAAATGAAACATAAATATTTGGGACAAAAACATCATCTGATTTTTATATAGTTGGTCTGCATTCACAGAAAAGTACTGACTTAGCTAATTAGTAGTGTACTCTTTTCAAGCATATGAGGGAGGTGCAGTCAAGGGAGTCACAACTGAATGCCCTGAGATTAGTACTGCTGGTTAGAGTGTGGTGCTAATAACACCAAGGTTGTGGGTTGGATCCCTGTATGGGCCATTCACTTCAGAGTAGGGCTCAATGATCCTTGTGAGTCCCTTCCAACTCAGAATACTCTGTGATTCTGTGGCGTCATTATGTAAAAATGGCTAATTATGTGTATTTTCTTTAAGTACACTTACCAGAGGTGAAGAAATTATCTCAGTAATAGGTCATTTCCCTCACATTCTGACACTGAAGACAAGAAAGGCATAAAAACCTAGCCAGTATGACTTTACCAAGTATGTGACAAGGGCAGAAGGACAGCCGAACTTCAGGGACTTCCTTTTTGATAACAGAAGTCCTCATTTCAAAGTGTCACACATAAGTGACAGAAAACATTGTGCTATTCAGGGAATGTGGCTTGCAAAATGAAAAGTGAAAACTGCTCTGATGGTCAGTTTCCCAAGCAAGCTCTGCTTTGCACCACCACACTTCACTGAAGTAAGGGCAACTGACAAACATAGTTTTCAGACACTACACTACCAAGAGCATTGCTGACCTTTTAGAAACATACTATGAGGTGCCATGTCTAGAGCCATTCTCATCACACTAACAGAGAAAGGGAGTAAACATAATAACACAGCAATAAGGTACAGATTTCTAGATGTGTGGCTTGAATATTCTGTGAATCCCAGGGGACATTTTATCTGTAGTTCAGAACACATAGCATTTTATTTGCATGGATAAGACATGGAACAAAAAATATGATTGTAAGAGACTGGTTTCTAAGGATACCTTCTTTCCATTGGTCTTCACCAACAAGACCAGCCCTCAGAAGTTCCTGACCCAAAAAAGCAGGGTAAAGGAATGCTGGAAGGAAGACTTTCCCTTGGTCAAGAAGGACTGGGTTAGAGATCACCTAAGAAAACCTGACATCCACAAGTACATGGGCCCTGACAGGATGCATCCATGAGTGCTGAAAGAGCTGGTGAACACCATAGCTATGCTGCTCATGATCATCTTTGAAAGGCTGTGGTGATCATGACAGGTGTTTCAGGACTCAAGGAAAGCAAATGTCACCGCAATGTTCAAAAAGGGCAAGAAGTAAGATCCAGGGAACTACCAGCCTGTCAGTCTCATATCAGTCCCTGGAAAGGTGATGGATTGTCTCATTCTGGAGGCCATCTCTGTCCACATGGATGACAAGAAGGTGATCAGGAGTAGCGAGCATGGATTCATTAAAGGGAAATCGTATTTGACCAACCTGATTGCTTTCTACAATGAAGAGAGAGCAGTGGGTATTGTCTACCTCAGCTTCTGCAAAGCTTTTGACACTATCTCTTACTATATCCTGACAGGCAAACTCAGGAAGCATTAACTGGAGAAGAAGTGAGGTGAATTGAGAATTGGCTGAACAGCAGATCCCAAAGGGTCGTAATCAGTAGCACAAGGTCTAGTTGGAGGTTTGTTACTAGTGGTGCCCCCAGAGTTCAATACTGGACCCAGAATTGTTTAACTGAAATTATATGGCACTAGGCAAAAAATTGGATAGCCTCTAGTTCAATATAAAACAGACAAAGCATTTTTATGAACTTTAAGAGAAACACAGATAGAATAACTGAAGATGTCATAAGCCTGTGAGACATGGGGTCAGTTACAACACTCATAGTCTGCTAGGATGATATGCATTTCACTGAACTTCACCCTTCCCTGCTTACAGCCGAGTTATGCCCAAGACTCATTGTATAGGCATTAAAAAAAAACACAGCCCTTCTAAGACATACAATCTTTTGCTCCTAAATTAATGTCTTTAATATTTGACCCACAAAACAAATGGTCTGTGAAGAAGGCCTGCGCATCTATTGAGGCATTTAGTAAATGTCCAATAGTAAATACATAAATGTTGATCAGTAGTAAGGGAAAAAATGTTCAGATATCATACAAGAACTGAGAAACCCCAGCTTGGTGCCACAGCAATACAGGACATCAGCTTTGTAGACCATACAGGATAATTAAAACTGAGTGATCAGGCATTCCTAATGTGATTAAGTGACCTGATTTTATGTTTTTAAGACATAATTGAATTAAAATATGAGGGGTTTTGGTACCTTATGCATCACAAGTCAGTAAATCAGCATGAGAGGAACCTTAACCATGAACTGTATAGGATTTGAAACAGGATTCAGCTCTGTGGAATTACTTTGTTTCAAAGTGAATTCAAACCTCCTTTGCACTCTTTTTGTCCTTGGGTGACAGACTGGTGCAAGGAAGCCTTCCATTTGGCATAGACCAGTCTAATCCACTGAGCCGTGCACTGCACTTGTCATGACGTTACTTGAGCATCTTTTAGCGATGTGTTGCAATATGACAAATATTTATCATGACAGGTCTTTTTAGTTTTTATAGTACTCTTTCTATGTTGCACCAGTATCTTTTCTCAACATTTGAGCAACACAAGGATGTCACATTTGGCATTTCAAAATGAGACTTTTATGCAGTTCCTTTCTATGCATTGACATTTCTGGGAGAGGTGTGGTTTGAAAAATCAGACCAGAGAGAAAGGAAAGAACACCACAGATTCTCAATGAATGTAAGGCTCTGAGTCTCTTCTAGACATTAGTCTCTTCCTTTACATTAGTTGCTTTATACTACCTGATTAGCAATCTCATTGATTCAAATAATAATAAAAAGAAGAGTATATAGTGAGCAAATGAGATTCTGCTAAGCAGGAATTAAAAGAGTCCTGTGACTGCTGTTGTGGCATAGCCTAACACAGAGACATCTGAATAATTGAAAATTGCTTATATACTTGGCTAATATGATTTGGAGATGTTACCAAGATATAATTAAGATATCGGTATTATTGTCAGTAATTTATATTTATAGATTTTTGAGAATTTGAGAGGTTTTTAAAAAAAATTCCTTAAAATCAATTATTGGAAAAAATCTTTAATAAATGATGTCCTGTGTTTGATGCAATATATGAAAATATTTAAGTCAATAAATAATTAATAGGAAAAAATTTCATCCTTATGTGAATCCAAAGATGGCTAATAGATGTTTTCCAGAAGAAAAAAGGTAAGAAAGTGAAACGTTTTCTTATATTGGTGAAAATCCTCAGAGGCAGAGCACAGAACATTCTATTTGTGCACTTGAAAACAAATGATCTCGCCCTGAGATCTGCATGGAGGTCATGTGCCCCAGACCGACCTCTGCCTCCTGTCCCACCTCACTGATGCCTGGATGTGGCCCTAGGCTCACACCAAGCATGTTTTCATACTGCTTTGTAAGGGGCTTGTTTCTGTGTTTTGAAAGTGTCACAACCAGAAGACCTAAGAGCAGCCTCTAACTGATTCCCCATTTCCTTCCCATAAGAAAGATACAGGTACACTTTCTATTTGCACAAATATAGAGATGCCTATGTTTTAATCTGTAGGTATATATAAAGATTTACAATGTAAAAAGGAAAATAAAGAAAAGGCCCAACATATTTCCCCCATAAAACCACACAAACCAAAAGAAACAGCCAATGGATCACGAATCAGAAAATTTAATTTCCACTTCCATTTCAGACATTTGGGTCAGGCAATTCAGAGCTCCCATTGTCCACAACTGTGGGTAGCCTTCAGCTGCTTGGGAGGAAATGGCATGGTACAGGTGGGGCTGTGTGTGCTTCCTTGTCCTTACGTCTATGGCATTGATGGAGGTTGATGCAGTATCTCAGGTGCACTATCTCATAGAATGAAAATTCTAATTTATTTTAAAACATAACTAAGCCCCTAATACTAGCATTTTAGTGTACATGAGCACCAAAATGTATGTAAGTAGTCTGGCAGTAGGCAGGCATCAATATCTGTATCCAGGGAGGCTGTCCAGGATGGTTTGCAATGACAAGCAGCACCAGTTTTCAAATCTATCCCTCCCTTACAGGGTTCTTATTAGGAAGATATCAGTTGTGGATGACTGTCATTGATGCATCAGGAGCCAAATGTCCCGTGATTATGAGTCAGTAGGATTTATTCACCAACTCTGATTCTAGTTGTCCTGAGGAGCTGCAGGTAGATGTGTGCCAGGATCTTGATGGTCTGTTATTGCATATGTCAGCCACTTTTATAGCTCTGATCCTCTTGCTATTTTGTACCCTTGTGTTCATATTTCCTCTCCATTCATACTAATAGAAGCATCTTTTACTGAATTTTTCCCCATCACTTGAAGATTCCTGAACATCTCTTTTCTAGTAGGTTGCATGCAATTTTGTATGAGCTAGGGAAAAAAAAAAAAAATTAAAATGTCACAAAAAGATACCAGCTACCTTTTTTGGTTCATAGGTGTTCTCAACAGTATCCAAGCTTCTGATGTTGCCCTTCAGTATTTCAATGATATCTTAATTATCATAAAATATTCCACTTTCCTGGCCTAGAAGTAAAAATGAAGATTACAATTCACTTTCTTCTATGCAATCATTTAATCTATGAATTCTAATCTGATCCAATCTTTATATTCCACTTATTTTACTGGATAAGGATGAGCTTTTCCAATTTCTTATTCTGTATTATTCACTTTACACTATTCCTTATCTATCAAAGAGAACTCCTTTCAACCAAACTGGACAGAAGTTTGATAGAAAGGGAAAGAGAGACTTTCCACTGACAGGATAGACAGAAAGAACTCTGCCAAGTAAGGGAAAAGTTATTTCTTTCACTTTTACATAATATTTTAAATTCTCTTCTGAGGATTGTCATGAAGCATTTATGCTTCAGAGTGGCAGCTGCATCTCTCCTGAGAGTAGTGATACAGTGAGAATTAGTGAGAAGTTTAGTTCCACAGATCCCCTTATGAGAAAGTCAGGTTGTTTAACATAAAACTGAGCTGCGCATGAATAAGGCAGGCATTTTTACAGAGTTCATATTAACAGTAAGATATGCTTTCAGGACAATTATATAGACAGACTTTTTCATACAATGTTAAACATTGAAATGTATAAAGCAAAAGACAAGTTTTATCTCTAGTTTTACATGGTTACCTACAGCTGGAGAAATAATATTGCATGACAGGAGGAAAAACTCTTGTTAAAATATTTTATTATCAGACCATTAAAATAATTTGAAAAACACTTCAGAACCATTAGAATGATCATGAAAATCTGCCAATACCTGTAAGAATGTAAGCATTCTAAGACAGAGTAAATCATGAGTCATCTTTTCAGGACTTTGTATTGGTTTGATTCTTGTCTTCTACAGCAGCCCTAGCATGACATCCAGTTCCAAATACTATGGTTCACACAAAAGCAAAATACATTATTGTAACAAGCATTATTAATGATGCCACAATAATGCGCCTGTCACACGAACTTGTCACAATAATGATGCAATTGCCCTAACTGGCATATTCCAAATGCACAACCCCATCCTGCTACAGCAGCATGTACATTAACCAGATAACATCTCTCTCTGAAATAAAGACTTGAAACAATTTTAAAAAGTCATATAATAGATCAACTTCTATTTTTGTATTCAACAAACCTATTCAACTGGCTTCACCAGCAGGTATAAATCTTCAGACAATGAACTAAATTACTCCCCAGAGACCTCGTCCTCTTCACACTTTGTTTGCAAATGACCTGTCATCCAAACTGCTGATTCTGTTCTCATTCCCAGTTCTCTGCATTTGTAAGAATTATAATATCATTTTACAACTTCCATATCATAGCATCTTCTACAGCAGGATCTCAGCATATTTTTCAGTTGTTAAGTAACTTAGCTTTGCAGAAAGGAATAATTGCAAAGTGGAGAAACCTTAACAGCATTCATTTTACAAAGATGTAATCTGAGGTGCAAACAGGTTAACTGTAGCCTTTTTATGGAAAAACTGAACATCTGTGCCTTTGAAAACAAGAACAACCTAAGCTCAGCAAATTCTACAATCAGAAGAAAGATGAAGAAACAAAGAAGAGAAACAGCCAATATCATAAGATTTGGAGAACTTTTTTTCTTTTAGTACATTCAGTTCCCATGTTACTCTAGAACGATGTTTTAAAAGTAATCAGTATGCAGTGTGTAACAACGGATATTCAGAGTGAAACACGCAATATGTGAATAAGGCTACTTTGATATTATGCAGTTAGACTTGTTTAGAAACAAAGAAAATACTAGTCAAGTAATAATTTATATTTTATTATTTATATCACCATGATGCTCATTATCAGAATAACTAAGTGGATACTTATGTTCTTTTCCTGTTTGAGTCAAGCTCCAACAAGTGGGTGAAGTTTTGAGTGCTCCACGTAGCATCATGCCTTAGCATTCTAAAGGAAGAAATTCAGACTGGGTGAGTGATTTGTACAAGGCTAAGTGTTTCAGAAGGATCTCCTATCAAATAGGTACATATTGTCCTTCTGAAAACTTTTTCAAGTGAAATTTTTCAGGTGGCTTCCATAGCAAGCAAGAATTTCACCCAAAGCGGTTTTGACGATGTTTTACTGAAAGTGATAACCTACAAAGCAGCAGTATGGATACTCACCAAGAAGGCAGAGTGCAACTTCAGGACGTACAGTAGGGCATGGAAAGATGTAATCTAGCTCTTAAGGAAGGAAGCAAAACCATTTTATTGACTAGAGAACAAATGGAGGTGAAGAACACAATGAAAACCAAGCAGTGTTTCAGGCAGAGATGTGATACATAACATTCACATGTTAGAATGAGAAATAGTTAAGTACATTAAAGGCTGCAACTAAAACAAAACAAAAAAAAAAAAAAAAGGAAGAAAAGAGAAAATAAACTGCTCCTATTCATTTGAATTGCACAGTTATGTTTTATCCAGAATAATTATGTTAATAATATCATGCTTATGCCTTAGTCTTGTAATGAACTGTGGGTGTTTGTGAAAATGGAGCTACTGTAATGATTGTATCTATTATTATGTGGAAATGAAGAATGAGTTTCATTTTACTTAGCTTTATAAGAGTTGGCATAAAGTCTAAGTTCACTATCTAGACTCCCTTTGGAGTCAACTGTCAAAGAAGCATTTCCCACCTTAAAATGTCTAGTACAGTCAAGACTAATGGCATTTGGACTTGTCTGTCCCTTACCATTAATTATAGAAAATCCTGAAGACTAACTTACCAGATATAGAACACTCACATAGCTAAAATTAGGTGATACTAATTCCACTGCAATAATATTTTTACATCAAATGTTATTGAGATTGAGTTTGTGAGGTGTCTAACTGCTATTACATTTATGTATAAATACATGGTTAAATATTTTGCAAGATTTCAACTAAGCAGTTGTCAGGAATAAAATTTGAGCAGATAGTTACAATTTCCTTGCTTCCTTCAAGAGTGATATTTTCTAAATAGTTCATTTTGTTCAAGTAGCAATTAGTAAAGCATTTTAAGTACCTGAGATTGCCAGAGTAAACTAATTAAACTGGATAAAGAGATTTTGTCTCCCTAGTGGGGTTTTCCCTAGGGAAGAGTAATGGATCTTACTGGTGTCTAGAACAAATGCTGTATTCCTGACTGATATATCACACAGCAAACTTTTATAACATAACTAGATGTCATCTGCATAACATTTGCAGAAAATAGAAATTTAATCCACAGGCCTCCCTCATCAACAGTACAACTAGGTCTTAGTTCCAGAGGTCCTTAAACCTAACCCAGTCCCCTAAAGCAGGACCACATGGCTTCACTCTTCACTTCTGTAAGTGATTATAACTGCATCAGTTCTGTGACAAGACTTTCCATTAATTGTGTAATACTAGTTGCTGCAGCACTCAGAGTGTGAACAGAGATATCTGTGGAAACAGAGATGATAAACTGTGCCAAATACACCATGACTGTGCTCCAGTTAAAGCTCCCTTTGGTCAAGATGCTGAAGAGCAAACTCAATACACTAAATCCGTCTGCTAAGCTTTGGAAATGAAAATAAATGCTAGCAATATCTAGCTGCTGGACTTCCTACATCTATTGAAGAAAAATTCATAATTTTGTTGTAATTTGTATTTCCCCTCTAATCCAGTCTTCTAGATATACTGTTTTGTATTTAAATAATGGTGTGCCATGCTCTTCACCACTTCTGACGTTTTACCTTCACCGTATCACATTGAGAGAAGCAGTTTGGATATTTATATGTTTGGCTGATGTGCAGAACTGAAATGGTTCAGACTTTCAGAAGTTTCACATCAGGATTGTCAGAGTCTGAAAAGTAGGAGAGACAGATTTTCAGCTTCATCTCTGGTCAGGTCAATCCCTTGCCCCCTTTTTCCCCTACTTTGTTTTTTTGGTTGAGAAAAAGCAAAGAAAAGGGACACTGCCATGATGGAACAAGGCTGCAAGGTATCATCTTCTTAGGAGGTGAGGAGCAGAACCTATCTGTAATGTTTCTCTGATTCTTAGAAACATGGATATGAAGTTAGAATCACTTACTTATGTGGGTCCAAGTAAGCCATAAGGGCTAGCTGTGAGAGCTATGAGATTTTACATTTCACTTTCACTACTGTTCAGTGCCACAGTCTCAGAGACCCTCATTCCAGTGAGGAGCCAGCAGCAAACAGATTGCTGTAAGGAATAGATGATAACTTTAGCTCAACGAGATGTTTTGCTGTCATGACATGTTTGTAAGGAATGTGTGCCAGTAAGACTGTTTTGACCTTGTTTGAACAGCGGGCTGTTTGAACAGACAAGGATGAGACTGTCTGCCTGGGCTTCCACTTCCTCTGAGAAGGAAGTATAATAAAAATATTTGACAATTATGAATGGATAACATAATCCAAGAACGGTGGAAAAAAAAAATCCTCATTTTCCCCCAGATTCTCTTTCTTCCCAGCAGAACAGAATAGCTGATCAGTTATCAGTGTGTGCTAGAAGGACAGCTTGACCTTCATCACCTGTGCCCAGAGAATTGTTTGGCAAGTTCTTCTGGCTTTCAGCAGCTTTGCTGGCCCTACTGCTTCTGAGTGCTTTGCTGCATAGATGACCTGTGCAGGAAAAAGAGATGGTATAGGGTTTACTGTCTTTTGCTGCCTCTTTTGTCTCAGTACCCCCTGATAAATTAAATGGTTATCAGAGTAGCATCCTGTTCGTCAGCTCAGCATCCAAGGAAACCATCACCCTAAGCAAGTACAAAGTATGGCAGCAACTACAAAGTTGTGTTTATGGGCAGCTCTGCTGAGTGGATTCTGTCTGCATGATGATTTCTCTTTACATAGTTGCTTAGGCTGGCTTCTGTGATGAGACACCAGCTCAGGTGCTTTTCCCTACTGGTCTCAGCATGTTTTGCTGTGCAATAACCTCCTTCATTATTTCTTGATTTTCCTCATTTCTGAAATTTTCATTTGCAGTTTTGCTTGTTCTGCTGCTTTGCAGATTTTCATGCCTTCTTCCAAATTTAACTCACAGTTTTTAGCAGATGGCATGTACCTTCCCATTACTTCAGGTCACCACTAAGGATGTAATCCCGTGAATCACAGAAAATTAAAACTTTTGCTTCTCCGGGGAAATAAATTTAAGCTTTCTTCAAACTACTCCAGCAGTTTCCAGAATTCATTCATCCAATTTTTTATTTTAAAGCAAGCAAATTAAATATAAATATAATATAAAATCTGTGGTTCAGGAAGCTTTTGCACTATTTTGACATATTCAAAAACAAAGGGACAAAGAAGGAACAATGCAGCTCCCAACAGGAACCTTAGTTGTTGACTTGAACTTTTATATTTTTTATTGTCTGCTTTTTCAAAAGATGTATAAGAAGACTGAAAATTTTTATTGTTTTCCTTTTTTTCTGTTGATTTTCCTTTCTTGACTGATAGGGACTTTACAGACAAAAAGAGTCCCAGAGGCTATTCATTGTTGTCAGCAGCATGACTTTATTCAGGAGAGTATTCAGAATTTTTTTTTTTTTTTAAAGCAGTATATAAGTGCTTTAATTAATGGTATTTTTACAGGACCTGAGGCGCTCTTCACCCATATAGGTTGTACACATCTTCACAAAGGTCTCCACTCATGGGTCCATATTTTTAAGTCAGAGATCATCCAACTGCTCTGTGTCCTCTTGAAGTATCAGTAGACATGTCATCAATGTGGAATGATCAACAATATTGAGCAAGCTTTATATCTAAGGGACACTTTACTGTTTTTAAGGGTGGGATCACTGGTTTCATGAGGACTTAATTGCCATGTTGACAGGTGAATAGCATCCTGAAAACTTAGTACAGTATCTATCCAAAATTCAGACCAAAGCCCTAACAGATGTTGGCTCTTATTCATAAGGAAGGAAATAAAACTTCGTGAGTGCTCTAAATCCTCTGATTCTTCAGCGTTGAACTCTAGGTATGGGTCAGACTGCCAGCTGTAAGGAGTAAAAAGTAAGACACGCTTCTTTCCAAAAGTCTCTTAGCAAGGATTTGCTTCCTTTAAGTAACAAAAAGGAGGAATAAGTGCTTTATTCTGCTTGGTCATATCTCTCTGCTCTTCTTCAGAAAGGCATAGAAGCAAAGCTGGACCCTAATAGATAAGCTGTGTAAAGTAGATAAATATAAAAATCCTAAGAACATATATGTTGTTGCTCCAATGTTTTGCAATAGTTGCCAAAATGTAAAAAACAGTGAGTCTTTTAAGGAGATCAAACTATATTTGGGGATAATATTTTATAAGCTGAACAACGCAAAGCCCATTTAATTTTATAGTTAGTTTGAACAACATGGTATTTTTTTCTTCTGCTATACTACTAATGAAATCTCCTCTAACAAATCTGTCCAAGAGTGACTTAATTGCTTAATAATTTTCTATATTCAGTTAATGTTGTACTAATTCTAGTCTACAAATTTGTTGCATAGTATTTTGCTCCTTTTGTTACTTTATTAATAGAAAATTAATGCAGTAAATTATCAAGATTTCTGAATTTCTTTTCCTTAGAGAAGCATATAAAGATTAAAATTAATGTTTGAGAGAAGACTGAAGCTAGTAAAATGATTTTATTACTTTTTGAATAGGAAAGAAAGAAAGAAAGTTGATCTAGAGTCAGAATAATTCTCATATATATGGTGCAGTATCTATTTAATATTGAAATGGTCATAGAAAATGTTAAACAATAAAAATGATCTTGCATTTTTGAATAGCTGTAAGCAGAAAAATACAGAAAAGCATTCAACTACAATCTTTTGCTCTAAAATGTTGTTGAAGTTTCTTTATAAAACTTTGAGGGTTTTTAATTAATTGAAATATGAATGATCAAAAAGACATATCAATATCTAAGCTTGACATATTGCAGCTACAGCATTATGGAAAAAGAATTATCTTATAATTATTTAGTCAAATAGTTAACTCTGGCAAGTCTTAACTAATTTATATTTTTCAGGCACCATTGATGTTACTTTCTATTGCACTAGAGAATTTGAAATGAACATCTGTGCAAAAACCAACTGGGTTTCCAGGAATTTGCAAGGGTGAATGCAAACTCTTTCACAGGGCAAGGAGCTCCATTTACATATGTCTGGTTATTCTACTGCTGTTTCTGTGTTTGATTCCAATCTGTTACAAAAGTGTAAGGCATAGACTTGTAGGTATTTCAGACCATCAACAGTCCAGTTGACAGCAGTTGTTCTGAGCACCTCCAAAAACGAAACCCTTTAAAACATATTTTTAAAATCCTAAGGTTGCTAATAATGTTCAAACAATTAGGGCTGCATGAGAAGGAAGCCAATAACAGCAGGAGAAAATAAGACACTTTTTTAAGAACTGAGTTAAAGAGACAAGAGGGAGGCTGAGTAGCCTTTATCAAGAAGAGATGAGCAAAGAGCCTTGGTCCCATTTACATTCAGACCCTTTTACTTTACTTTTGCAGGGATAATAAAACATGTAATTACATGAAAGTCCTTTGAGATGTCATTAATCTCCTTTTTTAGGCAAAAGTCTCAAATAGTGTTATTAAACCAAAATTATCATAATTTTATAAAGTTTTGGCCTTGTGTTCCTGAAGCTTTAGTTTGAGGCAACACAGTCAGATGCATTTAAGCTTTCTTTAAATGCCATTTGACTAGGATTCTTCAGAATGCTTTTCAGGGATTACTATCTCCAGAGAAAATACATATTTTATTTCCAGAACAGTTGTATTTGAAAAAAAAAAAAAAAACCAAACAAAAAAACCCCAACCAAACAAAAAAAAACAAACAAAAAAACAACAAAAAACCCAACAAACAAACCAACAACAAACCAACTCTTACAAGTATGGAAATAATTTCTTGATTTTGAAATTAAAAAGTCATTTCAAGGAAATTAGATGAAAGGAATTATTTCAAAATTTATAAAAATATATAGCATCAAATTGCTCATAACTATGCAATAAGTAAATATATGCATGAGGAAAGGCACATATGCATGTGCAGGAAATGTAGAATTTCTGTCACAAAAATGTAAATGCAAAAGCATATTTCTGACCATAAAGAGATATCAGTTTTATGGATGTAAGTGTTAAGGGAATACATAGCGTAATTGTCTTATTTCTTTTCAGATAAGGATGACTAGTTCATGTGTACATATCATCATATGATCAGATGAATTTTGGACTTTTATAATAACAGATAAATTAGGGGAAAATTCAAGCTCTTTCAAGAATTAATGCCATTACAAGGTTTGAGAAATTCAAAAAGGAAGCTGATACATCAAAGTATGTCAGTATAGATTAAGGTGTTACATGTGGTTTAACAACTATCAACCATCACAAATCTTCCATCCATATCTTTGAGCACAACCTTATAGTTTACATTTTATCTTTGCAGATATGACTGAAATTGTCCCTCGTGAAATAATCACATGATCATCAATAAAGTTAACTGTATCTGAAATAGGCATAGGCATGCATATACGTGTATTTATGTTTATTTCTGTGTCTATCTGTATTTTTCCGGGGATATTCCTTGAATGAACTCTCTTTCTTCAGCTCTTTTCGTCTAGAAAGGTAGTGGCTATACTCTACTGCTTCTAACTTTGAACAATTTTCAAATTCAGCACTCCTCATAGAGCTGGCTTGTAAAACCTCTCCCAATGATTTTTCAGCAGTCGAGAATGCAGAGAGGTCCCAGGTGACTGGAATCTGGTGAATGTTGTCCCAGTTTTTAAGAAGAATGAGAAGGACTCCAGAAACTACAGACCTGTCAATCTCACTTCAGGGCCTGGTAAAATTATGGAGGAGATTATTCTGGGAGATATTGAAAAACACCTGAAAGAAACTCAGTCATTGGTTACAGCCAGCACAGCTTCATGAGAGGAAAGTCCTACTTATAACCTGATTTCCTTCTGTGACAGGGAAACCCATCTAGCTGGTCAAGGGAAGACAGCTGATGTCATCGTTTTAGCTTTCTGTGTCTTTCACAGTATTGTTCTGGAAAAAATGTTCAGAATGAAGATGGATAAATGTATCATGCAGTGGGGGCACAATTGGCTCACATGACAGGCACAAAGGGTAATAGTGAGTGAGGTGACATCAGACTGGTGACTTGTCACTGGTGGGGTTCCACAGGGCTCCATCTTAGGCCCTGTTCTCTTCAACATCTTCATGAATGAGTTGGACACAGGACTGGAAGGGATACTAAGCAAGTTAGGAAATAATATAAAACTCAAAGGAGCTGTTGACTCCCTCGAAGATAGGATAGCCCTGCAGAGACCTCCGCAAATTAAGAGGACTGGGCAATCATCAACCATATGAAATTCAACAAGGGCAATTGCCAGATTCTGCACCTGGGATGGGGCAACCCCAGATATATGTACAGACTGGGGAGTGAAATGCTGGAAAGCATTGCCATGGAAAGGACCAGGGGGTCCTGGTTGATGGCAAGCTGAACATGAGTCAGCAGTGCCCTGGCAGCCAGGAGGCCCAACCATGTCCTGAGGGGCATCAGGCAAAGCAGCACCAGCCAGATGAGGGAGGGGATTGTCCCACTCTGCTCTGCACTGGGGCAGCTTCAGCTTGAATATTGTGTGCAGTTCTTGACACCACAATACAAGAAAGATATTAAGCCATTAGGAAGACAACAAAGATCATGAAGGGCCTTGAGGAGAAGCTGTATGAGGAGCACCTGAGGCCACTTGGTCTGTTCAGCCTGGAGAAGAGGAGACTGAGGAGAGACCTCATTGGAGTTACAGCTTCCTCATGAGGAGAAGAGGAGAGGCAGGCACTGATCTCTTCTCTGTGATGACCAGTGACAGGACCTGGGTGAATGGCCTGAAGTTGCGTCAGAGGAACTTTAGCTCATGTGTTAAAAAAAGGTTCTTCTTCCAGACAGTGAAGAGGTGCCCACCTCTGGGCACCATAGGGAAGTGGTCACAGCACCAAGCCTGACAGAGTTCAAGTGCTTAGATTATACTGTCAGGCACGTGGTGGGACTCTTGGGGATGGTCTTTTGCAGGGCCAGGAGTTGGACTCAGTGATCCCTGTGGGTTCCTTCCAACTCAGCAGATTCTGTGATTCTGTGATTTTGTGATTCTTTTGACATTAAATGTCTGCCATTTCCAATGTATTTTAACAAACTGCAGGGAACAAATACACAACATATTCCTCATCTTGTAAACTGTTATGTTGACAGATAAAATGTCAGTGAACTTTCTAAAGGATATTTACATTTGTTAATGTTTCAGAGAAGATAGTCTTTAAAAAAAAATAAGCATATCTTTATATGACTAAAAAAACCGTCTTTTTCTTCATTCTAACATGCCACTATTTATAACTCTAGTATTTTTCAAAGATTCTATTAAGTTCACTCAAGAAAATTTTATATATATTGAAATTCACTAACAAATAGCTATCCCCAACAGTATTCCTCCTAAAATTAGTTAGAAAATTAGAATGCAATTAAAGTTGAGAAAAACATAATAAATTAGATATTAAATAAGTTTTTAGATGCATTTGCATTTCTTCCTAAGTAACAGTGCTTTTGAGATATGTAATTCTTTAACTCATAATTACAAAGCACATAATGGTGTAGCTTTGCCGTCCTTAATTTCTTGCGTCTTTTGCCTGCTGAATTCAATTAAGCTGCTACTCAGTAATAAGAATGACAGAACATGGGATTTAACACTTGCATGATGCAAATCAAGACAAATAATGTGGATTATATATTTTATATATGATGCTGTTGTGAACTATCTGTGTATATCCAAAGGTATTAAATAAGGCAGAGGATAGTAAGTTTCACAAGTGTATTTGATTTAAATGGAAAGTCCATGGCTCACTAAAGATCTGATTTTATATGATATCATAATCTAGTGAGGGACCTCTACTACCACTGATTGTTATAGACCTTGGACATCCATTTCTTGGAAGTTTCCAAACATTTTCAGGATTGAGCCAGGAGTAAAAAACTCATAAAAGACAAGTAAGTAATTATAGGCAGTTTCACAGACACAGTTTCTGAAAAAATTACAAGAAGGTAACTGTGCATCTACAGTGCTCAAAAGCCCTTTGCAAGAATTAAGGCAAATAATTAGATTACAAATCCAGTGACAGTCTAGCTCATTAAAAAAATAAATCCAACTCCATCCTATAGCAAGATGAGCTACTCTTGATAATCCTTTCTTCAGCCTTCTTGCGAAATTGCATGAAATCTAGTAAAACATTGAACTTCTTAAATTAACACAAGTAGAGGTAGAAATTGTAAGGCAGCTCATACAGACAGTGAATTCAGATTACCAATGTAGAAAGCTACAGTTTTGAAGACAGAACACTTGGCAGTATCTACACTGGCCAAGACACAGGCTGAAGGGCCAGATTCCTTTCACCCATACTGCTAACTATATTCCTCACTGCCTGGCTTGGTTTGGGATGTTGACAGCTCCTATAAAAACACAATGAATTTATATTAAGATATTAATAACTTTGCCTTTTCTTAATCAACCATGTAATTAACCTATCAGCCATGTAAAATGAACAATAAGGTTTGAGAGGAGATTTCTTTCTAAAATTAATTGCTATATGTTAAAGTGCTATATCACACTTCTAAATCCCTGCAAAATTGGCAGCTATCATTAGTTTACAGTTAGTTGGTTAGTTACACTTGCAGTGAAGCCTGAGACAATAAGTGCTTTCACAAACTCTCCACTCATATGCTCATACATGCTTCAGTAGAATTTAACACTGTTAAACATTGGGATTATGCTTCAAAAAAACACAAAACTGAGTTTCAGCTGTTACTGAGTTTTGATATTCAGGAAGGAATATAGTACTGTATGTACAATCTGTACTCATCAAACTGTTTTTTTTTAATGGATAAGCATAAATTGCAAAAATACAGCAATAAGTGGGATACCTTATGAGAAATAGGTTTCATTAAATAATATCTGAGGCATTGACATATGATTTTGATGCATGAAGTAGGATGTTAAGTTTCGAAATCTTAGCACCAGTTTCCCGCATTCCTGATGAAAATTCAACTCTCTAGTAATCTCTAAAAAGACAATTGTTATCATTATACTAAATGTCACATTCAGTATATGCAGAAAGGAAGGCACTGAAGAAGGCTGATTCATCTGCAGCACTCCACCTTTTACAGTATGTAACCAGTTGTCATATTGTTTAATGACTGCATTTTTTACAAATTCTGGAACAACTCTTGTTTCTATCACATATTAAATATGAACAGTGTTCAGGATGGGCTTTCTACAGAACACTGCTTTCACTTCTAAGATGAAGGTACAAAAAAAGTACAAAACATCTCAGCCCTTGCAAAACAATAGAAGCTGTGTGCATTCTGCTTTTCCAATACTTATACAATAACATAACTGCATCCATTCACATGATAAGGAAGGGTGTATCTTTTTATGTTAGCACAAATCATATTCTTTACCAAAACACTTCATCCTGAATTACATTTCTCTCTATATATATTCAAAAATGACTTGCCGAATCCAGCCCACTACGTGAATTTCTTCCTTGGAAATTGTTTAAAATACGCTACTAACTAGTTTATACTTGTGGTATATGCATATTCAGCAGTGCTATATAATTCTATTTTGGCTCACTGATTGAATGACTAGAATTTTTATAAATAAAGGATGGGAAAATCAGATACTTCTGAAGATAGACACATAGAATGGCATTTGTGAGATCATAAATATAGACAGCAGTATAGATATTTTCATGTTAGCTAGTTGTCAAGACTTTTTCACAGTGAGTGGAGTAAAATTGGCACTTTTAAAAGATGAGTCATCTCATCCTAAAATAGATGATTAAAATAGGTCAGATGAATCACTGGATATTGCTCTCCATTGACCTTGAAGAGAGCATTGGGTTACTAGCAACTATGTACACATACAAACTGCAGATGCACAAAGCCGGGTGAGAGGGACAGAACTCAGTATATCTCTGGAAAAAGTATTTTCACTACCAGTTTTAAGAGCACATATGAGAATAGCAGACTAATATCTTCTAAGGGGAAGGAAATTAAAAACAAAACAAAACAAAAAGCTAGTTTGCATCTTCGTGGCAAATAAGCTAAAAGAGAGTATATGTGATTTAAAGGGGTGTCCCATGTCTCTGCATAAAACTTTATTATCATAGTGTTTCAGTACATCGTATTCATATACTGAAATCAAATGTCTTTTGAGATTCAAAACTAAGACATAGTAGAGTAAATGACTGTCTCATTGGAGAAAAGTCTAAGATTTTAAATACACCTAAATTAAACTTCCAAATTCTGTTTAGGTCACAAATGGTTTTGCAGTAAACTACAAATTCTCCCAATGGAGTTAAAATGTAAACTGTGTACATGTACTGAGGTTTTGACTGAGGAAAGTCATAACTTAACCTTTAAATTGTAACTAAAAAAGCTTTAGATAGAATGTTTTAACATCTTCAAGCATCTCCTTCCATTAATTTACTCTTCTGCAGACTCCCACAAGGGCACTTGCTTGAAATCAAAATCCAAAAATCATTCACCGTTACAGATCTGCCCGGCTTTATCCCCAAACCATCGGAATATAAACAGAAAGGGTAAAGGCAGCGTTATGTGTCTGTGCTATGTTTTTTTCATCTTATCTCTCTATGACCTTCAGGTGAACTTGAAGACTGCATTCAATATAGATTGAGCTTTTCCTGGCTTTACTTGACCTTCCATTTACTCATTATGATGCACTACATTGTTAACATTTGTTGCTCAGCTAGAAATGAAGACCAAACTATTTCAAACCTGCCTGACAATAATGGATCTCGTCCATGCAGATTTAAACAAGACTGTGCTAAATCTGATGTTCCTGAGACAAACAATCTTCTGCCAGTTTTTGAATTCAGAGAGAGTTAAATCCACTCACTACCTTTGAAACATATTCTTAAGAGTCTAAAATGAATTGAGGAGAGCAGTGTTATAAATTCTTAAGCGGTTCTTTACTTCCAGGAGTTGTATGGCTATGGCAAATTCTACTGTTTTCTGAGGCTGTGTATGCCTTGAAGAGGTAAGTAGTGCAACTTTGTAAATATTCTGAAAAAATACCAGAGAATGTAATTTCTAGATGTTCTGGGTTTGGCTTGGATAGAGTTAATTTTCTTCATAGTACCTGGTATAGGGCTGTGGGGTTTGAATTTAGTACTAAAATAATGTTGATAACACACTTATGTTTTAGTTGTTCTTAAGTAGTCCTTACTCTGAATCAAGGACTTCTCAGTTTCTCATGCTCTGCCAGAAAGAAAGTGCACAAGAATCTGGCAGGGCAGCTGACTTGAACTGGTCAGAGGGATATTCCATTCCACAGAGGGTCACGCTCAGTATAGAGACTGGGAGGAGTTGTCCAGGAGGTTCCAGTTGCTGCTTGGGGATGGAATGGGCATCTGTCAGTGGGTAATGAGAAATTGCATTGTTCACAATGTTTCTCTTGGATTTTACTCCTCTCTCCCTCTTTTTGTTGTCTCCCTTTTCATCATCATCATCATCATCATAATCATAACTGCCATTATTGTTATACTTTATTTCAATTGCTAAACTGTTCTTATTTCAAGCCATGAGTTTTACCCATTTTTTCCCAGATTCTCTTCCCCATCCCACCAGGAGGGAGGGGGGTGAGTGAGCAGCTGCCTGTTGGGCTTAAACCATGACACTAGGTTACAAAAGTGTTTATAAATTTGTACAAAAAAAGTGTATGTAATGTGTACAAATTACTTAGAACTTCTGAAATCAGTTTTCATAAAAGGAGTTAAGAGGAAAAAAACCTATTTTAATAAAAAATCTCTTTTTAAAGTAATCATTATCCTAGATGATTTTTATTCTAGATAACTATCATCCCAGATTCAACCTCGTCAGCTCTTTTGCTAATACAGGCCAAAAAACATCAAGTATAATAGCTAGATAAAGAAATACAGACCCATATTTCAGCATGAGAACAATACTTTTTTATATCTCATCTTCACCTCATACTAGTGATTATTTTGTTCTCTATATCTACATCTTCTCTTGTACTGCAATCTAATTAGTGGAAATTGCAAAGATCAGGGTGAGAACTATGAGAAAGTTATTCTTGCATGTCTTTAAAATGTACCTGTAATGCTAATTATTGGATTTATCCACATTGTTCTAAGGTGAAGTTCAGTAGTATTAAACTGTATTCATACAAACACCACTTTGATTATTTGGTCAAAATACAACTTCAGTATGTGTCATTCTTACAAGAAACTCCAGTTTTTCTTGCAGTTATAATATCTAAATATTTCACCTTAAATCTCAGACACCTTCCCTTTCTCTCTTACATGTGTAAGCATGAGTTTTATTTATTATTCTTCTTAATCTACTGATGTCATTACCATTTATTTATGGTTTAATTCAGCAAAATACCAAAGTAGGTTGTCCCCAAAGCGTCTGAGTTCCATTAAACCCTGTGCTGGTTTAAAGGAAAACCGGCAGGAGAAATTAACCCAACTCAAAAGAGATTACAAGTCAGAGTTACAATTTACTAAAAAGATCACAATAAATACAATGATACGGAGAAATATTGGATGTAACCCACAAAAGAATAGATGTATAACCCAGCACCCTGGGGCATGAAAGGAATGGTGTTCATTAGCTTCTGTGCTGAGTGCCATGTGGTTCCCCTTGAGTCCAAAGTAAAAGGAAAGGAAAACCTGTTGGTGAAGATGACGGTTGCAGTCTGATTGGGAGTTATGGCCGCAGTCCTGTCAAGGTTCTGGTCCTTCTCTGGATCCAATGAGTGGTACCAGAAGTTCCCAACCGCAAGATTATATACCCTCAGGTTCAGGTGGGAATGCAAAGTACCTCCCCCGGGGTGGGGAGTTCCAGAACGGGTGATCTAACTCTGTGAGTTGTGGGATATTTTTGGACTCCTTGATGGCCCATTAGCAGACAAGACCCCTCAGGCTGGGTGTGAAGGTGTTAATGCCTCCTCAGAGGGAAGTTTTCATGGCTGAGTCATTGGTGTGAAGGCAGGAACACCCTCCTATCTCACAGGATTCTTTAACACCCAGCTAGTAGCCTGAAGTGTCAGATCTGCCCTGGGCAGATGCTGCAAATGATCCATTATTAACAATTCCTCAGAAATTACATAGAGGATGTAGAATACATGGCTTTGGTCACACACACACAGTGATAAACTGGTCATGGCCACTGTAACTAGGACAAACCCAAAGATATCAAAGTAATGCAAAGGAAACTCAGTGAAGACTACGCTCGTGACAATAGCTCAATGCACATAGTGGCACTTCTTTACTATTGCAAGAACAAAGAATATAGGCAGGCTTTGTTGGCAAAAGTAAACTTTACAAATAAGATTGTGGGGATTTTTCCCGAAAATGCTAACTATTCATAAATAAAGAATACATGAAATTAAACCCCAAATTACACTCTAAAAAAACCCACAAACAACCAAGTTGTTAAAAATGTTTTTTTTTTCCAATAAGCATGACTGTCAATTTTTTTTGGCAGAACACATATTTTTATTACAGTTGTTTGGAAGAGTACTTTATTCAAATAGTAGCCTTCTGTAAAGTTGTTGGGGGTTTTAAAATTTTATTTATTTAAAAAATATTCAATAGAGTTTGAAATGTACTTTTTAAATGAAAATATAACTAGAAATACCATTTTAAATTTTCAGGTTTTCCATTCCCAATCTTTTTTATTAAAGACTAGTAAAAGAGTGGAGAATACAAGGGTGAAAATTATTTGTTTATACCTTCTGCTTAGAAAAGTTTGCATTTCTTTGTTGAAATTAGAACAATGAAGTGTTTCTCCTTTTTCCTTTGTATCTCTATTATTTTATTTTCCTGCTTTCCAACTTTTCCAATGACAAAGTCAAAGCAACCAAATGTTTTGCCTCATTCCATTTAGTTTCTAAATTTTTTTTTCTTGCTCTGTCTTTTGAAAAAAAAAAAAAATAAAAAGGTGTGCCACAGAAGAGCTAGTTGTCAAAGAAGAGTGTAAGTAAGCCACCATTTATTTTTTTTCACAAGACGCATTTGCCTTTAAGGGATCTCGTACAATTTGCTAACCCAGAGCTGGATACCATGAAATATGATTTATAGCTCTGCTGTATCAGCCAATAAATGAAAACAATTCATTCACAGAATTCTACTTCCTTTTAAGAATATTAGTCATTATGAATTTTTAACAGCTACTTGTGGTGGTGTATACAGGTAGTATGCATGTAGCAGAAAAATTGAAGAAACTGGAAGCAAGTACTATTCTCACACCCCTAGCGCAAAGGCATATTGCATAAAAATCAAAAGCAGTGTTTTCTCTTTTTTTTTATTGGTATCCAAATGAAACTACAAGCAGCCTGGCCTGGCTGATCAGGGATCTTATCTTGTTAATAAGGCAAGAAAGGAAGGTGTATGGCCAGTGGAAGCAAGCACAAGTATTGTGAGAAGAATACAGAGATGGTGATTGCTGCTGTGGGGAGAAAATGTGAAGTCAAATCCCAGCTGGAGCTGAAACTGCCAGAAATGTGTGGGACAATAAAAATAGTTTTTTTCAAATATACTAATGGCAAAACAAAGCATGGAAATATCATTGGCCCATTGCAGGATGAGAATTGTCATCTCACAAACAGGGACAGAGACAAGGCAGAAGTATTTCATGCTGTCTTTGCCTCTGTCTTCAACA
Source organism: Hafferia zeledoni (assembly GCA_035583235.1). Lineage (NCBI taxonomy): Eukaryota > Metazoa > Chordata > Aves > Passeriformes > Thamnophilidae > Hafferia > Hafferia zeledoni. Next base: position 41,897,045 of record JAWWEV010000001.1, read on the forward strand.
TAGATGATGGACCAAGGAGGTCTCAGTGCCCTGAGGTGGTAGACTGTGACTGTGAGAATGATCAATTCTCAATCAACTCTGAAATTCTGTGGGATCTGCTCCTCCAGCTGGATCCCCACAAATCTACCGGGCCTGATGGGATTCATTCTAGAATCCTCAAAGAGCTGGCTGATTTCATCACAAAACCTCTCTCAATGATCTTGGGAATCCATAGAGGTCCCAGCTGACTGGAAGCCTGGGAATGATGTCCCTGAAGGATGGCCCTGAAAACTACAGGCCTGTCAATCTAATTTTATTGCCTTTTAACTTATGGAGATTTTTCTGGAAAGTATTGAAAAACACCTGAAAGACAATGCAATCATTGGTCACAGACAGTAGAGCTTCATGAGAGGAAAGACCTGTTTATAAAACCTTATTTCCTTCTATTACAACATAATCCCCTAATTGATCAAGGGAAGCCAGTTAATGTAATCTATTTGGATTTCAGTAAAGTTTTGAATACTATCTTATATTTTGGATATTAGAAAGAGGTTCTTCACCCAGAGGGTGGTTGGGCACTGGAACAGGCTCCCTAGAGAAGTGGTCACATCACCAAGCCTGACAGAGTTCAAGAAGTGTTTGGATGATACTCTGAGGCACACAGTGTGACTCATGAGAATGGTCCTGGGTAGGGCCAGGAGTTGGACAAGATGACTCTAATGGGTCCCTCCCAACTCAGCAGATTCTGTGATTCTGTGAATATATGAACCTTTTTACAATACTTGGAATATCTACAGTACCAACAGGATCAAGATAATTATAATTATAATTATCAAGTGTCCTAAGCAGTTTTAGTTTGACAGATTTCAGGTAACTCACAGTCCTTTGCATTGTGCGCATCATGAAATGCACTATAAAATCCCCTTGCTGTTTAACTGTCTAAAAGCTCTTCTAACTGTTGATCTACTGTTTAACAGCGTGAAAATATCTCAGGTATATTGTTTGCCACAGATTTATTAGTCTGCCATCTAAAATCTATCCTTTATTTACAGCTTTTAGTTACCTCAAGAATTCGACCATTTTCCATTTTATACTGTTTAGTATTCTCTCTCTAGGCTCTTGTCCAGCTCCTCTAAAACACATTCGATTTTTTTTCCAGTTCATATCCGTTTGTCAGTGGTGGTTAGGTTTACATATTCCCTTCAAGACAGTTTCTCATCCCAAATATCTCTATGTCTTTCTTAACAGACTTACACAACTTACATACAGCTTGCAGTGCCACATTCCTGTCCTTACAGCAGAGTCACCCCAACCTCAGCCCATTATGTATGACTGTACATATTGCTCCAGCTTTCAATTTCTTCTCTAGTACTGAAGTTGTGTCAGTGGAGGTTTACATTGGAAATGAGAAAAAAGTTCTTCACCCAGAGGGTGGATGGGCACTGGGACATGCTTCCCAGAGAAGCGGTCATAGCACCAAGCCTGACAAAGTTCAAGAAGCATTCGGACAATGTTCTCAGGCACATGGTGAGACTTGGGGATAGTCCTGTGTAGGGCCAGGAGTTGGACTGGATGATCCCTGTGGATTCCTTCCAACCTGGCGTATTCTATGATTCTGTGATTAGGTCTGTAAGTAGAGTTGGATAGAAAAGAACATTATGGTTAATTTTAAGGAAGACTGGAAGAATGAATACTTTTGCAATCATGTTTACACTGTAATAATTCAACTTATCATTGAAAACCAAGTATCAAACTTGGGCTTTTTTTTGTAGACAAAACCTTAGTAATCTGAATATAAATCCAAGCATATGTCCATTGCACTTGCACAGAATTGACAAAATAATCCTTTCTGCCTGGAAAGAAATAATTGGTGGGAACAGGGGTGGGTTTTTGTTTTTTTTTTTGTTTGTTTTGTTTTTTGGTTGGTTGGTTGCTTGCTTTTGGGTTTTTTTATGATGTGCTTGATGATTTATGTAATGCCCCTGGCTTTTCCCTTTAAAACTCTTAACAGTATTCTTTTAAAACAGTCTTTACATCTCAAACTTTTCTTAGATAGTTAGAGCTATAATGGACAGGAGAAAACTTCCAAATAAATAAACAAGATGAGTAGAACATGTGTTGATTTTAAATGCTCTATCCACTTGAATTTGTAAATCCCTTTCCTATCCCTTCTCCCTTAATTACCTGTTCAGGTAGTAAGTGCTGTTCAGATGGCACTTTTCTCAGGTACTCATCTATGAAGTGATGAGTTTACTCATATTGTCATATCACTTCCTATTATTTGCAAGATTTAATCATTGGAATGGGTTTTTACACCATGTTTTGGATTAGGTGAGTTTCTGAATTTTAAAAATGAAACTCATTGCTCAAGAAAGCAAGCCACAGCCTGAAAATCAGCTCTCTGAAGACAGTTTTATTTGTGTCTTTACATCATATCATTATGAAGTCTGTATTTTGTTTACTCACTGCAGCTCAAGCTACTCCTGTTAAAACTTGCATACTTATTGATGCACCAAACTACTTCACCCATGGGGTGAATTGAATCCCTTAGGGGTCTTATTCACACTCTTCTGTAAGAAAGAGCTTTCTATTTCACAAGATCTTAATGTACTCCCCAGTAACAGTGGAGAATCTGACCTCTGCCTTTAGATTTTCACATTGTATAGTAAAACAGGGGTAAACCAAGCACTTCAGTGCTTGCTCGAACCCTGCACTCCAACGATCCTGTTCCCCTCAAAAAGGAGGGCTTGTTCTTTTACAATCAATGATTTTTTTTCCCCCTCTCATTGCGAGGATTCCAAACCACGACTACATCCTCAGACTGATGTATAAAAAAAAATTCATTTAAATATAAGAAAAAACTTTTTTACTGCAAGAGTACTTGAATACTCAGGTCGGGCTAAATCAAGAACTTGAGGCATCTCTGTCCTAGGTGATATTCAAAACACAACTGAACATGGCCCTGAGAAACCTACTCTAGATGATCGTGCTTTGAACAGGGACTGGACTAGATGATCTCCAAAGGGGCTTTCTTACTTCAGTTGTTCTATGATTGTGTGACTGGTGAGCCTGCTTTGCACAACCTCATCTCTTTTTTCACCACATATGGAAGGATGTAATGTTAATTGTTCATACTGTGGATTGCTTGCATTCTAATAAAACATGACTGAAAGACTTGGTTTATTCCTTTGTATAAATTAATTTTTGAGCAAAAGGGTCAACAGATTGTATAGCCACAGGGCACTGATATCCTACAGGACTGACTTTAAAATGAGTGGTAATAGCATCTTATTCAGCACGACTGCAGAACCATGCATTTAACTTTATTTCAATATCTTTCCTCTCTATGGATCAAAATTTCTATACTTAAAACAATTACTAGAAACACTGACTCTGAAATAAACTACCAAAACAAATCAATTTCTACCTGTTTCTTTTTTATAAGCTGAGGATCTTTTTTTGTTTTGTTTTGTCTGTTTTTTTAAATATCAAGGATATATCATTAACCGTTTTTTCTCTGGCCTAAAAGAAGATAGAAGTTTCACTGCTCTTCTATCCAGTTTCAAAATGAAATACAAAAATTCTTTATCTTTCAGCCATTCAAAGTAGAGGCCTTTAATAGTTATAAAAAAACCCCAAAAAACAAAAAACAAACAAATCAAAACAAACACACACCCCAAAAAAACCAAAACCAAAACAAAAACCCAACCAACCAAAGCACAAAACATTGGGACACAAAGCTGTCTTTATCTAAATAATATTTATTCTCAATAATTTGTTTCACTTTGCCTAATTATCTTCAGGAAAAAATACCATCATATTTAGCTAATTCTACGTTTGTATATGTATTGCGTTTTCGTGGCCAGGTTTTGGTAGTGGAGAGTAATTGACTGGTAATAAATTCAATCAATTTTCCCAAGTTAAGTCTCTTACCCATGACACTAAGTAGTGGATGATGTCTCCCTTTTCTTATCTCAACTAATGAGCTTTTCATTATATTTGCTATTCCTATTCAGTAGCAGAGGGGAGTAATAGAGCAGCTTTGGTGGCCATCTGGCATCCAGTCAGGTTCAACACACCATAGTATGTTTTAAGAATTGTGCTCTTGAACCACCTTTGTATATCAAAAAATAAAAAGCCTGAACAACCAGAGTCTGTCCTCACAGAAGGATAAGATACTGTCCAAAGCATATCACTGCTTTCATGTAATCTTTCTTCACAAATTTTTGAGGCCACTATTACTAGTAGTGCATAATTAAATAGAATTCTCATAGGAGCAGCTGCAAGCATCAGACAAAAGACCTGCAATGTTTCTCATACAGTGTACTCCATCATCTATCCTTGTTTCAAGCTTAGTCACATACACATCCTTGCTATGAAATTAAGACCTCATTTTAGGAAGTGCGTTTGGATGTTTCCGACTGGGGAAATAAACATTAGGAGTCCAACTTGAAAGCCATATCTGAAACTGTGGCCATGGGCTTATATAAGAAAAAAAAATAATGAAAGAAAGCATTCTTCCATGAGTTGTTTTCATGTGCTATCAATATGCTTTTACAGGCTTGAATATGGGTTGCCTTTGGTATAAATAAAAGCTGAAAGGAGGGAAAGACTTAGGAGTTCTGCTGTATGTACGGTCTCTCAGGGAGCATAACTCCTTCTGACTTTAAAGAATGCAGATGAAAAAGTTGATCTTAACATTTTCCACTATCACCTCAGCTGTTCTACTTATCAGCTTCTTGAGCAATATAAATGGTATACATTCATTATTCTGTGTGCATATATAATATGACTATTTATCAGTGAACTTGACTACTGTAATTCTAACATGTTATTATCTTTATATGTAAATTTATGTTTGTAGAGTCATGTATACAGCACAACTCTGTGCATAATAAAGAGGGGGAAATTTGCATATAGTTTTTTACACTGTTGGATGTTTTACAACCCTTTGAGGATCTGGTTCTTTTTATAGGGTGTTTCTAAGTGAAGTGTTGAAACTTTACAGTGGTTAGTCACTGAAAGGCATCTACATGGATAGGACATCACTATTTTCAATGTTCACAACATTAAAATATTTATCAAAAGGAATTCAGGACAAGGTAACACCAGAGTTAAAACTTACCATATGTTCAGCATATAATCTCTCACATACATAACCTACATAGCCTTGTTGGACAATGAAAGTTTCTAGAGCATACAGTATCAAATACCAATTTCTTACATTAAGCCATATTGTTTGATGACATTTTTGGAATAAATGGTTGGAAAGAAATCAAAAATGTCAAAACTAGAGTATTCTACTAAAAGGAAAAATAAAGAATTTTTATGTAATTTATTTTCGACAACCAAACTGAAATGATGAATGTCTTAGTAAGGTCCTAGATTGATCCAAAGTCCACTGAAATCAAAAACAGTTTTTCCACAAGCTCATTTAGTTTTGCATTAAATTTTACTGTGCCTTTCTATGGTATCTCAATACCGGGAAAGGCCTGAGCAATCTAGAGGAAAATAAAAGAAAGAATGAAAATAAAGATTTATCTAAGGAAACAGGCAAGATATCTTTGACACAAAAAGTCATGACATACCCTCAAAATATTATATGTGAGTGAAAAAATAGGAGATATGTAATTAAAGAGCCAAATTTTTTAATGTCAAAAAACTACAAGAAATACATGAAATACATAATTCTGCAAACTGTACCTGCCAATTAAAGATAACAGCAACAGGTTCTATTGCAGTAACTTTTTATAGTAAATGAATTTCAAAAATTGATAATTCCATGTAACTTTCTTTGCTAACTGCCTGTTAACTGCAGCAAATCTCTTTTTTCTTTTTTCCATTTTTCCTCTAACAGAGGAGCCAGTGCTTTTAAAAAGAAGGCAAACAAATAAGAACCAACTCTGGAGGGTACACAAAATGATGTTTAAAGAACAGCTGCAGTTTAGTATCCACCCAGACTAAGCAGCAGTCGTAAATTAGGTTACATGTCAATGAAAATTACAAAGTGGTATAAGCTTCATCATAGTTCTTGTGTTTAATGTTTTAAACAGCAGTTCGTTTGAACCATAATAACAGCGCATTTATGCATATTTCATTATAGAAGGAATGCAAAACATAGACCTTCTAAAAGCCTTAGTTTTGATCCTGTTCAGAGTTACTCCAGTGCTAGTGGAAACATTGTCATTGTGCTATGAATACGAAAGAATGATGTCAGTAACGCGTCCCTACATCCCCACAGGTTATATTGTCAAAGAAATGAAAAGCAACACTAAAGAGAAGAAATTCTTACATGTAGTGGGAACTTCCAAAAGCTTTCCATTTCTACAATGAACTTCACATGATTTGACTCATCGTCAACAGTCTTCCATTTAAGGAAATGGCCCACTGACCTACAGGATGCATTTAGTGATTCAAAGGTAATATATTCCTGTGCTGGAAATAAATTCTCCCTCTGACCTGTTGTTACCTGCTCTCTCATTAAATCACTCCTTCTCTCCGTAACTTACCAGCTCCCACATTTACCTTTCATTGTGCCATTGGTGATTGAGAAAAACACTTAAACTGCTACATGTCAACCCTAGTCCTGCTTCTACACCCCTCAGTCAGCTCAGTAAATCAGTCAGCCCTGCCCTCATCTTTCAGAATCACCTCAGTTCAGCTTCGTACAAAATAGTTATCCCTCAGCTGCCACTTTTCCCTGCAGCCCCTTCACGGAATCTGAAGAAATTGTTCTTTATGTAATAAATCCAGAGAATAAACAAACAAATCACTTCATGGAATCAAACAATTTTCACCCTTTCTACCTACGTAAGCAATTCACACTGCAGAAGGTTCTTTTCCCTTTATTTCTCAGATCTAACTACCTTTGGACCCACAGTGCTTGACAAAGATAGCAGGCAGAGCTTTCCCAGCTGCAATATGAATTGGTTTTATGGGCAATACCTGGTGAGTTTTCACTCTTTGAAACACATACATTTAAGATCTCCATTATCATCTGTTCTAAGATAGTCATATCCTGGTTTTGACTGATCAGCTATACCTACTGGAGGGAGGGAATATGAAGTTATCACTGTGAATTTCACACTTTCTTAATACAATCTAAAACTTCAAAATTATTTGACCAGAGCAAGTCCTATTATTGTGACTGTTTTAATCCCAGCTTAGTGGAACATATTTCTAAGACAATTTCACTTTGCAGTTATTTAATCATCCACAACACAGCTTTTCAAGGGACCTCAATGCACTGTTGTTGAAATACATGTTGATATTGATCCTGGCCCAGGCAGGGAAATGCACAGTTGGAAAGGAAAGCTGGGAACCAGGTGTTGTGGATTCCCCTCACACGCACTGCCTGTCTTCTCACTCTATACAAGTGCATTCATCCATGAGATTGGTAGCAAGCCTTTCTCAAAAAGAAATGTAGCAATTATTTTTTTAGCATATGCTTTTCTGGTGAGTGGAGTGTATAAATAAGGAAGGATGCCCATAGCTTTAAAAGGTAGGAAGAAGCTGAGGTTAAGATAACTTTAGGAATTATCATAAAATGATAAGCTCGATATTTACAGTACTACAAGGAAGTACTTTGGCTGGCTGGTGTGTAGATCAATTGTGCAGTTTGTGTGATGAGTCAAATTCTGGATCTTCCAAGGCAGGCATAAGTATTTATACATATATTCCACTCACAATTAACAAAGTTGCTTTGCTGTTTTTCACACATTTCACATGTGGAGAAGGAAAATAGAAAAAGTTATGAGAAATCATCAAGATTAACTGTTTTGGAAACAGATAAATACAGCCTCTTACGAGTGATGCAGGAGCAGGTGTTGATTGTTGCACATGTATTCCACATCAAAAGTGGTTCCTGAGGACTTTATATAAGAGATTTATTTTTAGATCTCAGAATGCTAATATCCATATGCAGATTCAAGATTGGTCCCTTCTTTGTTTCTTATAGAACTTTCAACTTCTTTTTTATAAAGAAAAAAAAAAGAAAAAACCATAAAATGTGTAAATGTTTACAAAATCAGCTCATATATATACATATCTATATATATATCAGTTTTATAAATAATAGAAATCTTAAGTTCCACACTTATACAATGTGATCTTAGTCTTGTTGAAATTGCAGAAAATTCTATCACTGACTTCTGTTTCAAAACAACTTCATGCTGAAAATATCAAATATATGCTCTGCGAAAATAGAAAAGTGAAGAAATACTAAAATACTGAAAATCATATATTTAAAAAATAAATTGGTGGAGAGAAGGAGATAAAATATCTATAAAAGATATTGAACAAGGAAAAAAGGAACTATTCACAACTTTAAATCAAAGCTCAGTTGTTTTAGCTACTAAAGACATGGAAATGCTGAATTCTAGAGAGGTTCATAGAATTTCTTTGATTCTAATTTCTTTCGACATGTGCTGATTTGCCAGTTATTATTCAAGTATGAAGGCTAAAGTTTTCTCTTCCCAGAAAACTCCCATCTCTTTCCTTATAGCAGAAAAGTATCTCTCTAATAAATTTCTACTGTATTGACATCTTTTGAATGGATGTACAATAGATCTCCTATATGATCCAACACTTACTCAGACCTTACAAGAGCAATAGTTCATTCTACACTCATTCAGAGCGTTTTAATTATTTTTGACTGTATAATGTCATGTGACTGAGATTTATAAAATGCAAATGCTACAAATGATGTCTGAATTAAGAGGTTTCTTTAATTTCTGTACCCAAACTGTGTTACACTAAGTAGGATCTTACATATCTTTACAAATCAAATTAATTGCTGAAGATAAGATTTTTATTATCACAACCTTTTAAATATAAAAGGTTTCAATGATTTTTTTTTTCATTTAATGAATTCAATTTTAAGGTCTAAGTGAAATTTAGGCATTATAGACATTCTACTGTTCCCTTTTAAAAAAGGAAAATTGCCACTGAAAAATGGCAAAGGTATTAAAAGAACATTTGCACTACATGGTGTTGAATACTAGGTTGTCCTGAATTAAACCATAACACATGAACCACCCCACTAGTTCCCTGTCATTATCTTGTACTGAAGCATTTCTCAATTCAAGAATAATTTTTAAAGAAAAGATGAGATTTATCTCTCCTATTTTTACACACCTGCAAGTCAAATGTTAGAGTGAGTCATTCCAAGATTAATAAAGAAGGACACAGATGAAAAGGTAAAAAAAAAAAATATACTTATGTCAAGGACAGGTTCATCTGACCTATTTTAGACTTCTAAATGTTTCTCCTTACAGGTTACTTGCTGTTAGTAAGCATGCAAGACAGGGGCAGAGGAGCTGGGAACTGTAGCTAGGAATATAAAATTCTAGGAATATAAAATCATGCCAGTGCTACTTGTGGGTGTCTCAACCACAAAGCTGGGAAAGTTTCAAGTACTTCTAAATTAAGGTGAAGTTTCAATGTGCAGGGAAATCATACCTCTGATGTGAACGCTGCAGCACCTTCAGCATGACAGTTCAAGTGAGCACCTGGGGTCAAAGCCCCTGAAGACACAGGAAGGGTCAGAGCTGGTTGGTAAGAAGAGGTACCATGAACTGTAACACCTGTCTGTTCCCAACCATAACAGGGTTCCTGGAGAAGGAGTCCATCTCACTTTGCCCTTATTGATGGTTTAAAACATCAAATGTAGTCCATGACCACTCTGTAAAAAACTATGATAAATAATCCTACTTTTCAACATCCTAGCGTTATTTTGGAATCTATACTTCTGACACAATATGGTTATAACTGAGGGCTGCAGTAATGCAGTCTTTATTCCCTCAGTACATATGTGCTGCATTGGCTGTCTCCCTCAGACTTAAGAAACCAGGAAGACTTTTGGAGTGAGAGACCATCACTTGATTAGGATCTGGTGTCATTCACACGAGAGAAGGACATTTTAGGCTTCAATTTTTAAATTTATCCATAAAATGAAAGGTGTGAGCTCAACATCTTCTGTACTAAGGTTAGAATGACTTGATTTTCCAAAAGTTATATAAAGAAACTTGCACGACACAGAACAGTTTTGAGGTTATGACCGGTTTGATGTGCTTCCTACAACTCTGACCTTTGAAGTTGTCCATTGCATACTTTGTAACCAGTTGTTCAGTGCTGCACACCTTGTGACATTACAATTATATTTGCTAGGTCTTCACTAAACTTCTTCATGAAATAAAAGACTGGGAAAGCAAAATTTCTAATTTTCTATTTTTCATATTGCTCCATCCAGAAAAGTAGACCATTATAAACTTTACTTGTTAAATTTTAAAGAAAATTTTCAAAGCAAAACATATTTTTATTAGCTTTTGTAAATTCTGTAAATAACATAGTTTAAAATTGCAATCCAACCATTCTACTTTTTTTTTCTTTTTTTTTTCTTTTTTTTTTTTTTCCACTACATCATGGATAGCATGGAAGGAAAGCAATGAAACAGGAAAAGAACAACATGTCAAGTTGCTTGGATCCAACAGGACTGAAACTCAAGCCAGCTATTGTCTACTTTCAAGTCTAGAAGCCTTCTTTTTAGTAGCTGCTGAAATAACAGTTATAAGTGCTCTCTTATTCTTCTCAGTAAGGTCAAACATCAACTACATGCTCAAATTTACTTGCAAAAATAAATCATCTGTTCTGGGAAAGCGTATCCATACAATTATACATTTCTACACTGCCACAATATTGTGTACTGACCATTATTGTACATTTACCAGATTTTCATTCTCTGAATTGCTTTTTTGGCCATCTCACAGCTCTGTAAGAGTTTTTTTTTCAGTTGACACAGTTCTCAAACTGGTAAATGTCAGTAATATTCTTCTGAGTAAATATGTCCATCAGATTAGATACAGTCATTAACATCCAGTATTCCTGGCAGCCTGCAAACTAGTTTCATAGGGATAAGTACTGTTTTTAATTTGTGTTTGGTAGACTTTCCAGACTGTAAATTAACTTGTCAGATTCAAATTCCTCCCTAGCCTTTGTGGCCCCCTCTTTAATAGACATTAATAAACTGTTTCCTTGTCTGCCATCTCTTACAATAGCCAGTTGAAGCAAGTCCCTTTCCAAGCATAGTTTGTTCCTTATTCTTTCACATATGTCTTTCAATAGTTAATTTACTGCTGTGGATTTCATTGAACATAGGAATACTTTAGAAAAATGCTTTCACTTCTATGACCTTATTTTTGGGAAACCACTTTGATAAGCCCAAGATGAAATTTTCAGCAATGGTGGTCTTCTCCAGGTTCTGCAACTTCAAGCTCACCTGCAAACACATGAAATTAAGTCATCCTTCTCTCATACTCCTTATTCTTTTCTGACTTTCTTGCCTCATCCCAATCTGGCTAGAGAAGATGTATATATCTACTAATACCTTTTTTTAAAAAAAAAAAAAAAAAAAAAAAAAAAAAAAAAAAAAAAAAAAAGGGCACTCTATGTTTCTGAATGTCAGACTTACAGCAATTTGGGGTCCTAAAATTTATGCTGCATTTTAAAGTTTTGGCCCAAATATAACAGGCATAAAGAGCTGAAAGCATAAGAATAACCTATCTATATTGTAAGCATTGCCAGAGTTATTTCTTGCTCTGCAGTATCACAATTGGACTGTGAAAAGAAAGTCAGAGGCTCAGCCATAGATCACACAGAGCTCTTTGCCAGCATCACAGGAGCAAAGATGGATCGAGGTAAAGAAACTCCATAGAAAAGGTTTAACTTAGCTTTTTCACTGTGCAGAAATGTGTTTCACAATGTGGTTCTTGGTCTGATGCAAGGTGCAGTCAGATAAGACAGACTGAACCAGTCTAATAGCTTGCTGCTTCTGACAGACCACTCCTCTGAGCCAGCTCTGGTGCTCACGGTGCCCCTCAGTGTGCAAATTCTATCCCCTAATTCGGCAGAAAAAGGAAACAAAGACAGCAATTTCTGTTGCATTGATGAGCTGTATTTTCTCACAGAAGAAAATATGATCAGGATTACCCAGGTACTTCAAGAGAGTGAATACATAGACAGATTAGGAATGGATGGGAGAGGTGCAGGAAGAAGTTTTTCCCTTCTTTTATCTGAGAACTGTTATGTCACTTCACCAGTCTCACTTGTACACCCTTTCAAAGGATGCTGACACACCACATTTGTATTACCTTGCTGAGAGCATTTATGAAACATGCAAGAACTCTGGATGGAACGATGGCATTAATTAGATGAGACATAGTAGTTATCTCAACACCTAGGCTACCATTTTGGAAAACATGGGAGTTATGTCCCAGTTAAAATAACACAATGTGGTCCAAAAGCTGGGGAAAAGTCATTTTATTTATTTATTGCAAGTTTCATCTTTGTAACAATGGCAATTTTTACCTCCCTGTCAGGTTTGCCTGCTTTTTATACAAAAGATAGAGGTTCAGGACTATCAAGAACAGGTAAATGTTCCCCATTCTGTAACATGTTTTTTCCTATGGTGAATAGTACCCAAGGGGTGCAGTTGCCTCTGGAGTACATGAAGCTTACCTCCAGCACTGAAAAGACAACATGTGGTCATCAGCACTGTCCCAGAGAAACCAGACATTTCTGGACTCCAGGGAGTCATACAGGAGAGCTGTTAACAGACAGGTACACTATATTTGGAGAAGTGGTGACTTAGTCTCATGGAATGTGGATTCTAATTCATCTCATAGAAAGCAAACAACTAAATTAGGTCACATGAATGGCCTTTAAAGTGTCTTTTTCTCTCCAGTACTATAAGAGATCAAAGGTCACATATTTTATAGTCTAAACACCTAATATGTAGAAATCTAGAAGTAGCTGAAATAAATCCCACCACGGGCAATAATTTGATGAAAGAATCATGGTAAAAAATCGATTGTATAGATGTTGATTTCATTTCCTGCACTCACAAAACCAATGAAATGGTCAGGTTTTTGGTTAAAGGAGAATACAGCTTCCCATTTCTCTACACAAAGCAGTTTTTCTAAGGAATCAATGCCAAAAAGACCAAGAACTGTTCTGTAACTTCTTTAGGCAGCTTTGTGACAAAGTCCACAAACAGACCTTAAAACTAATAAAGCAAAGGGAGCTTCACCTAATAAACAAGAAGGAGCAACAAAACCTCTAGAATCAACAAAACATTTCATGTTATTTTGGGTGGGGTTTTGAGTGTTTTAGAACTACCAGAGAGATTAACATTATATTAATTTTCCCAAGTGAAATTCTGCATTGAGGTTAATTTAAAAATGATGAATTTTGTCAAGGTAATGGGCCCCTAATGTACAAATGCATATTAAGTATTGTTTGTAAGAAATAATTAAGAAAAGAAAATCAAGGAAAATGTCTGTGATTATATTAGTTAAGTACGAACTTATTCAGAGTTAAAATTACGGGGTTTTTTTCCATATTACAATGGTTAGGAGACTGCAGAGAATAAAAAAAAAAACTTAAGAAAAGAGAAAAATATCTAAATATCTGGTCTGTAAATACATTGCTTCAGTACAACCTCTTGAATTATTTTCATATTTAATTCAGCTATTGCCAAGACAATTTCACCTGCTCTGCTTCCATCTTTCTAATTCAAAATACTGTTAAGAAAAAACTTGAGTGAGAGACTACTGGCTGAGAAAGAATTGGTCATCTTGCCCTTTAGAGTCTGAGGAGGCAATGAGACATGGGGAGAATTTCTTACCTCCATGCACACTAGATACCACAGAGAGGAGTAGGCAATCTAGACAGATTTCTTGCATAGCACAGGCCCTTACCTCTCCATTCAGAGATTCAAATTAAACCAGTGTTGGAGAACAAATCATGATCTCTCTGCACACGTGCCTAAAAGATTTCTTTTCTCATAAAGGAAAGAAAGCAGAGAGGAGTGACTTGCAATTCTAAATATAAACTACCTTATTTCATTTTCAAAATAATTCAACAAGTGGTACCTCCCATTCTGCACTTGGTCCCTATGGTACATCTGCACTTGGTCCCTATGGTACACTCCATAATAGTAGATCAGTTCTTGTAGCTCAGCAGCAGCAAAATATTTAGTCAATTCAGTACTGAAAGGGCACATCTTAGAAATTTCTCATTTACCACCTCGTTGAAGGTCACAGCCTTCCTACTGTTAATATAAAGTATTGGCAGACTCATATAAGAAAACTACCACATTGATTGAAATTCAAATTGTAGTTTTAGGATTATTTTACTTTTCATTTATGAATTTTCTCAGAAAGAAAGGAATACAAGACCAATGGCATTAAACTCACACCCTGTTAAAAGCAAACAAGGAAAAACCATGCAGCTAAACCCAAAATGTGGTGAGTTTACTTTAACACGAAGTTCTTAATAAAGCTTGCAAAATAAGATTTGGGTCATACTGATAGAATTCTATTCCCAACCCTCAATAAAATCACTGGGACAAAATGATGATGATAGCAGGAACCCTGAGCAGGCTGGCACATGGTGAAATTCCTGGGTGAATCTGTACTGAAGAGACTGGCCACTTCCCATCTTTTCTTCTCACTGGCACACATTTTCAAATTCAATTAGCAGCAAAGGTTAAACTAAGGCTTGGTTGAGGAACTCTTTAAGATGTTCTTGTCTGGTTGTCAACAAAGGTACAAAGAAAGTGTCTCTACTCATATCCATTGAAAAAGTTCTGCAGTAAATGCTGAATAGGCCAATTTTACTGTAAAAGAAACGAAAAAAGGGATTGTCCTAAATTTTTTTCCTAAGAACCATAATTGTAGCTTTTCATCCATTACTGATAGTAATTTTTGGCAGCCTGAGACCAATTATAAACAATGTTGAAGAAAATATCCATAAAAATATACTAACTGAAAAAACGGTAAATTTAATCTGTTTTTTTACAGAAACAAGGACATCAGTAATATACTATAAATGACAAAACTAATGATATTGAAAACTGGTGGCAAAGTAAATTGTTCTTGTTTAAAACTGTAAACTGAGGTACCATAATTTTGAAAAGGCAAATTAATATGTTTGACTATAACAAAACAGTGAGAAATAGAGACAAGAATAAACAACACGAGACCAAAAGCTAATTCAAGGGCAGAGGAAGAGGAAAACAATGATCTGTATTTCTGCTGTGTGTCTGAGCAACAGCACTCAGAAAAAGCAGGTCAGCTCACCAGGTGGTAGACTGTACAACTGTTTGATGCTGAACTCATCTGAGGATGCTCTTTCTGTGTAATACACATGTCTAAGGAGCAGTTTAAGCAGCTAAAGCATCATAGAAATTTTGTCTTTAAGGGGAGGGCAAATTCAGTCAACCTTTCTAGGACATTTTCTCAAAAGTCCAACCTCTGTTACATTACAAACACCATATTTGTGTAAACTTTACTGCTTTTCCACTAGAAACATGAAAATCTTCCCTCAGCACTTCACTCTCACTTCAAACTTTTCCAAACAGCATCTACAAAACCTGCTTCTGAGTCTCTGAATGCTCCACTGATTTTTTCCCTCCATCACTTAATTTTCTGCTCCATCTACTAATCTCTGCACTTTGACATTAAGGACTCTATAACTTACACTCTTCCTATCTCAATTCCATACTCTATATTTTCTTTAGAGAATGCTCAATGCCACAACACAATTATTCCAGCAATCTCTCCCCAAAATTGATGATGTACTCTCCCACACTATCTTTTAGGTGGATTGTATCATTTGTAGACTGGAATAACAGACTCCTCCCATTTTTCCACTCAAATTCACTTACTCATAAAAAGTTAGTCCTGTGGTAAAAGCAAAGAAGCAAACAAACAAAAAAAATCCCCCAACAGGTCAGAGACAGAGTGGTTTTTCTTTTCTTCATGGAACAAAAACCAAATTCTGGAACGACAGAGGTACATTTCTAGTCTTACTTTTATCAGTTTTAATCTCTTATGTGCTTTGGCTAAGCCAACAAAATTGGTTTGAGCATGGGAACAGAATGTGAAAAGTTTAACCTGCAACTTTATCTAAACATTATAGATACGATGCATAGACTAATACTTCGTAAAGCACCATTTGCCTCAATTTAGAGTGGTAACTGTGTCTACTTATCAAAATCCATGACTCTAACTAGTGTGTAAATTGAATTATGTGTAATAGAATTGGCCTGCCCTTTCCATCTCTGTTTAAATAATCCCAGATGACCTCCAGTTTTACTGCAAATTACATATTTATACATGCAGTCATTTACACATTCACACAAACTAACAAACAGAAAACCAGAATAGAATTCCTATGACACTCTTAAAGAAGGCAATCATGCTGTGCTATGCTATAATATAAAAAATATAACATAATCAATTTCAAAAGGTTGTTTTCTTGAAAACCAGAGCATTTTGCCCACATTTCCTTTCCAGCCTAAATTTATTCCTGGACAGTTTGTTCCCACTTGTTCCAGAGCCAATACTATTCTTTAGCTTTAACACTTCCTTCCTGTCTCCGGCTTTACCATCCTGATGTATTTAAAGACAGCAATCTTATCCCTTCTCTGCTTTTGTTCTGCTAAAATTCTTAGCTCTTTCAGCATCCTTTCATGAAATAGACTCTTCCTTCCCCTGAGAATCATAACAGCTCGTTTCTTGCACTTTTTCAAATTCATCTCTCCTGACTATGAATGAGGAATTGAACACAATATTCCAGATCAGGTCTTATCCAAGCCTGCTACAAGTGCATTAATATTCTCCCTCCCTCCACTGGAAATGTCTCCCCTGACACATTGAAGTCTTTTACCAGCTTTTTTCCCCGTCACTTTACAATAGTAGCACACAAATTATCCTGTGATTGATGAATGCACTCAGATACACTTCCTTCCCATGGCATCCCATTGATAAGCACTCAGATTATTACAAGGGGTTTGTTTGATTTAGTTTATTAGTCTTTAATAATTAAAGTCCTATTTTTTACACTACTCTATTTACATTATATCAATCCTAATGTCAACTGTCTCTGAGTAACATTCTTTTATTACTCCATATGAAAAGTATTGACCATTTTCAAATATTCTTAAATATTCAACATATTTATTTAGAATATTTTTACCTTTTTGAGTGAAGTTTATTAATCACAACATCAAAGGACCTACATCTTGAAAATTACTCTTTAATACTTTCACTCTTAACACTTACCTTAAGATTTTTCAGTTCAGCATTATCCATTTCTTTTCTTACTCTTAGCTTTACTCACTCTAAGCCTTTTATATTTATCTCATTTTTTTTCTACCAAATCTCCATGTGGAATTATTGTGAGCTTTATTAAAAGATGAGTTATGTAATGATCCAGATCGATTGGATTTTTTAAGATCTTTCTGTTCCAAAACACAATTATCTTTTGAAGGAAAGATGTCATTTCAGTCTAGTCTAATCTACTTTTTGGAAAACTTTTCTTTATTATCCTACTTTGTGTTTTTCCTACTTTTTTCTTCAAAGCTGCCAATTGTCCAAATGAATTCAAGTTAACTATTCCACAAACCTGACAAGTATTTATTTGCTGTACAATGTTTTTTCTCCTGCCCCCTTCAGCTCTACCTCTCCTTATATCTTTCTGATTGTACTGGTGCCCCAAATTCTTACCACCTGATCAATAACTGAAAGTGTCATTTATTTCATAATTAGCCATTGCCATGACAATTGTATTTATCTTTTTTAATTTAGTGCCAATATCAGTTACAATGATTTCCATTTCTACTCTCTTATTTTCTACACCATTTAGACACCATCACCATTGCATTTAAAAAATGTAAACAGTCATTCACTTTATATTGAGATTTACTAAATTTGCTCTATTCCTTCCAGGTCCTTATGACATCATAGCCCTACTTCTACCTTCATTCTTTTCTTCTTTATTTGCATTTTCTTCTGTAGAAGATTATCACAGCTTTTAGCATATATATACTGCTATTAAAAAATTATGAGAAATAACAGCAGCAGAAGAATTTTCCAGCCAAAAGAAACCTGTCTTTCTACATGAATTGTCCAGTTCTTGCTGCTGAATTAGAGTGCCAGGGATAAATTAAGCACTCAGAGGAATTGCCCATAAATTAAACTCTTACTCTCTCTAAGATGTGGAGAATGCCAATATCACATACTTCTGTACTCACTGAAAAGTGTGACTCATACAGTGTTTTCAAGGTGATTTTTACATAAGCGTTTTTTGGACCATGTTGTTTCCCCACTCCCTACCTAAAGGAGCAGTGGGATCAGCTCAGGAATGCAGTCAACAGGACTTTGAATCTAAAAAGCACTGTAGTACTAAAAATGCTTGTTGGTTTTCCATCCTGTAATAGTATTTGGATAGTCTGTTTCAATTAGCTCAACCTTGCTCAGTTTAAGAAGCACAAGAATACTTAACTCTTTCCTCTCCTTCATGGACAGGAGATGGGGGGCACAGAGAGGGGAGCAGGGAGGAGAAGCCAATAGAGTAAACTGCCTAGATACATTTTCATTTCAGAGATAACTCCATCTCCAGGAATGTCCCCCAGTGTGACAGATGGCTGATGCCAGCCTTGCTTCTTGACTTCCTATGGAAGGCGTGAGCAGGTACTGAACACCCCTTAGCACCACAAATTAACAGAAAATTCTTTTGCACTGTTTAAATGGAGAACACTGTCCAAATATTGCAGTCCTCTGAGGCAAACTGTGTTTACAAAAGTCTGCTTAAATGCTGAGAGTGCCACTGTTTAAAAATTTACACCATCCTCCACTCACACCTCAGCAAACCCACATTCTAAAAATTAATGAAAAAAAATAATAAAGGCTCCAGTTTTTCTGTTACCCTTGAGGGCCACATATATTAATAGCTGTTACAAGCCTTTTTTTTTTTTTTCAAGTAAGATGTTGATTTACTTGGACACACCGTAAAGCTATCTGACACTGTGTGACCTAATAGAAAAGCAAACCTTAAGAATTTACTATTATACAACAGTAACCTGGAGAGATAAATATTCTGCTGAGAGGGAAATGTAAGCTGCAGAAAATTAATAATAGCCATTTCTCTGTGAAAAAAGAGTGACCTACTCCTAGCTAAAATTTCTTTCTTTCTTGTTTAGCATTTCACAGTCTCTCTTATCTCCTTCTAGCATGGAGCTACACATTTCTGCTTTCCCAGCTTGCCTTCAGAAGCCTTCATCCCTTTAAATTTGACATAGCCAAACAGACTAGAAAGAATTCTTTCAGAAAAGATGTTATCTTCTTTCGATTCATAGAGCAAATGGCACCTTTCTTTTTCTCCTATTTTGTTACTCTACTGATCTTAAAGTTGATGTTTATCATATTAGTAGGTAGGATGGTAAAACAACTATGGGATATACATAAATGTATAGGAAAAGTTATGGTACAGGCATGTGGAAAACAGCAAAAGAAGGGGAGGAAAAGTAAAGAATAAGAAAATACTTAAATGCAGTTATTGCCTTTGATGTACAAACAATTGGATTTGGGTTGTCACTTAGAATTTTATGAGTCCTAGATAGGTCAGATCAAGGTGTAAACTAGCCCTTTCTGTGATATGAACACCTCCTTTTTTTTTTTTTTTTTTTTTCCCCCCATCAGAAACATTTACATCTGTATCAACATTCACAAATAGATTTCTAGAAAAGCACAGATGTCATATGCTGAATGTGTACCAGGATAACCAAAAGCAAGATAGTTTCAGAATGATTGCTGTGCCCAATATAATTTTCACCTTTTTTTTTTTTTTTTAAGAAGAAAAAAAAAAAAAAGCTGGAGAGTGTCAATACATCTTTCTTCCTTTCTTGTTTCTCCCACTAGTTGTTTCCTTTCACTATCTCACCTCCTTGTCTTGGATCCCATACATTACCACTCTCATCCAAATGCTGTGCAAAGACAGTGGCAATACAACAAGGGGAAGTGGCAGAGGTCTATCTTTAAATATTTTTCTTTTGCCTTCCCAGAACAGCATCAGCCTGAAGTAAAGAGACCAGCTTGATCACTCCCTTTCTTTTATTAGTGTCTCACTGGTTGGGGACTAGTCTCAGGAATCAATCACTGGAGATGGTTTCCCACTGCTGAAAAGTAGAGTGTCTTGAGTGGACTGCGATCTGATCAGCTTGGAATAATTTAGACACGGATACAAAAGAGATATGGAACTGCCAGAAAACCTTTTTTATTACAGTTTAACAGAGCCCTGATGGTAAAGTTTTCTTGTAAGTGAGCACATTTTTTATACAGTCCCTAGGACCCTAGTAAGCTTGAGCAACAGTTCACCTGCAGCTTCGGTGACTGTTCTCTGATCCTGAGGATAGTCATGAATAAGTGAGAACTAAGTTTTTCCTTTTGCTTGGTGGCAGGTTCTTTTGATATTATCTTGGGCAACTTACTTAGATTTTATACTTCTTATTCCACTTTACCAAAATCTGTATAGTTCTTTAGCTCATGACTTTGAAGGTCTCTGGTCTTTGGGTGCTACTGTGGTATCTATTCTCAACCATTCCTTCTGTAAGATGTGGGAAAAGGTTATCTATATCTGGATGCTTGATTAAAGAGATACTTTTGAAGACATTTTAGAAAACCTTTGTTGTCATTTAAAACTTGGATCCAAGTTGAAGTGTCATCTTTACAGACAATAAGTAAAGTTTTATTCATAACCTAAAAAAAAGCAGTAACAAAACCTTCTGGGGTAAAATTGGGAGGCTAATACACATTATCTCCATGAAGATATATGCTTCCATAACTCTGTACTTTCAGGGTCAAAGCTGGCATTTAAAAGATATACCAAAGGTATATCAAAGTTATCTATTTTGAGTCTAAGTAAGAAGCATTTAGTTCTAAGAAACCTGAAGAATGATTTGGAGGATCATGTGTAAGGTCAAAGTTACCTCATGTTTTGCTACACTTACTATGGATAAGCTAGAGAGTTAAAGATAATCATGATGTCCGGCTGCACTTTCTCTCTGATGTTAATTTGGCCATTGATTCTGAAAATAATTGCACTGGGCCTCACAGAAATCCTAAGTGTTGTCATTTAGGTCAGTAGCAGTTCCCTTACCTTTCACTCTGAATGTCACAGTGTTAATAAATCAGCATCTGTGAGTTCTTGCCTCACATGGAAATGTGGGGTATTTCAGTTATTTAAAAATGGACAAGAAATTGTGGAAAATCAGCCTCTTTATACGGGATAGTCCTAGCTTCATGTTAGCAAACAGACATTTATGGCAATACAAAAAGATTAATTAGTTCATCCCACATGCACTAGTGAGGATTTAGAGTTGACACACACTCCAAATATTTTTGAAGCCCTGATGGAAGGGAAGACCCACAGGAGACCAGAGTACGTATTTGCTCATTGAATGGCAGGTGTGTTCCCAATAAAACTTACAAAGGTATCCCTTGGAAAAAAAAAGAATTAGTCTCAGACAGATGTTTTTATGGCTTTTTATAAAGCAAGCAGAACATAAGAATAGTTGTGTATGGATCCTCACTGTGTGATTTTGTTTTAAATTAACATTGCTTTTCACTCTGTATTCAGCCAGCCACAGCATGTGGGGAAGCTGATTTCCTTTGTTTAGTTTAGAACTGTAAAACTAGACTTAATTTTTTTTTTCTGGAAAATTTTTCTGCAGAGAAGACTTCATTGGCTGAGGATAAAACATCAAGAGGGAGGGCAGAATGCCATTGTATAAGATCTATAAATACATATTGGGTATATATATATCTCATAAATGCAATCAGACTAGGAAGTGCTGTGCTACTGTTATCTTCATGGAACAAATGTTACTAAAAATTTCTCTGCTGTTTCTCCTATTAAATGCATCTATTTTTTCCAAGTACAAAACTGGCTTTAGAAGCTGTTATAATAATTTTACTCTTCTGGGAAAAGTCCTTAGCTATAATTACAGCTTGCAGTGACTCCTATCAAAAATGAAATTAATCCTTCCAGGGAGGATGGACGTACAAGTTGTTTTTGATGTGAAAAAGTGTGAAAACACCATTTGGGGCAACTTTACTTAACATAATCTACTGTGGATTTAATGGGGTATAAATAGTGTTTTGCTTCCAAATATCTTCAGAGCTCCTCTGTGCCTGTACAACTCTGGTTTCTGTTTTCTGCTATGAGAAATCAGTTAACAAGAACTTGTTTTTGAAACGTAGCCATCATGCTGCATCATGTGACTGGTTAGACACAAGCTTCTGATCTACTATTAGGTTGAACTGTAAGAGTCCATCCCAACCACCTCTGTGTATGATTTTCATTATCACAATGGCAATAGTCTGAAAACCAATATGACCCAAAGAATTAAATAATCCCTAAGAATGCATCAGACATAATATATGAAATCATTTTAAATGCATACAGAATACACCAAGCCCCTAGTGCTACAAATTAGTTGAACTGAATTGAATTATTTGGAATGGGGAATAAAATCTTAACTTGCTAAACCTAAAATGGATGTGCCAGGATCAAACAATTAGAGCAATCAATGGCAATAATATGTAAATAGGTCATCAAAGATAGACTGCTGGAACAGTTCGTGGAGCTTGGAGAGCAAATACATACAGCACGGAGTGGCTTTATTTTATTCCAATCTAGAGAATCAAAAACACACAAAAAAATAAAGCAAAATAGAATATCCAGCAAAAAATAAGCTGCTAAAGAGAAGGAAAGCATGCTACGCAGACAAAAATTATTTTCTCTTGCAGAGCAGCATTTCTGCTTTGATACACTGCCTTTTCCCAAGGCTTTAACCTGTAGCAAGCAGAGGATATTTATGCACTCTAATAAAATGCAATTCTTCTTGCAAATAATACTTTTTTTTTCACTCATAAATTCCACCTCTGAGGAATGTCACAGACTTCAGTGAATATTAGGCCTTTTTGATTGCTTGTTTCCTGCTCTGCTAGACATTCCCTAAAAAACATGTATTTCTTGGTCTGGATAGGAATTAATTTTAATGTCCATAACCTGGGATTTTCAAGAACTCCTAAACTGTTCCTAATCCTGATTCCTTTGAACTGAGTTGTAAAATTATCTCTGCCATTAATAAAAACATAACTAAGAAAATATTATGAGGAAGTTTTCTTTTTCCTTTTTTTTTTCTTTTGATTTTCCTATTTTTTGTTTGCCTCAGATTCTACCATTTTCGGCTTATAAACAGTTTGACTAATAATAACAGAGAGATCTGGGTATTTTCATTTATGAAAAGACAGAAAAATAAATTGTCTACATAACAACGAGTTTCTCTTATTCAAGGTCGTTTTCTATGCAGTCAAATATCTGTTTTCATGATATGTCATAAAGAAAGTATTTTTTGTGACTAATGCATGGCTTTCTACTTCTTCATGAGGTCCAGCTGTAGAACACATATAGCTAAAATTCTTGTTCTTTAGTGGCTGTTCTAGTACTTGAAATGAAAGATTGAACCTTCACTTTCAGAGGGACAATGTCAGTTACTTGAAGGCAATGGGTTTTTTCTCTTTTGGCTTAAAAAAATAATACAAATTTCAGAGTTATCTAAATATCCCTCTCTGGGCACAGAATTTGCAGCAGGATTGGTCCAAACTGCAGATGTGCAGTAACTGAACCAACTTCTGCTGCAGTGAACATTTGTGCAGCTTAAAGAGAGCCTGAAAGCATTACCCCAAAAGTGGCCAATAGGGCCATGATGAAAGGTTTAGACTAAACAGGTAAAAAAAATCACAAGATCTTATTTGGATTTCTGACACCCAACGCAAATACCCCCTCCAAATTCTTTCATCATGTCTGGTCTATCTTGCAATTAATATTATTCATAAAAGATCTTGGGTTTATGCTTTTGTTGCACTGGAATATTTTTTAAATCTGTTTTTTCTTTCTTCTTGGAGACGAAAAGGAAAAGAATTTCCTGACACTTCTACCCCGGAACATGTCCTTTTTATCTTTCAATTATTCTTTCATCAGCATTGTCCTGAGACTTGATTCCACGTTGAAAGAGAGCTGAATTATATCTATTCTGCTGGTGACATTCTGCTCTGTGCTTGTGTTTATTTAGCCTGGAGCACCAAGATCAGTACCTTCACCTATGCAATGTTGTATATGGCAGACAACCACTTTTACGATGAACTAAGTAAACGAGAAGTTTCTGGTAAGACAACTGGAGGATTTGTCTGGACTACTTTGATCACTTTGTAGTTGCTTGGTTTCTTTGAGCTAAAGTTTTCTATTACTTGGCTCATTTGACGATTACTTCTAGAAATAAATTTAGTAACATCATACTATAAAATGATAGTTTATCTGGGGTTTGAGAAGAAGCATTTACCTTTCAATTATCTTATTATTATAAAACATATTGTCTTGTTAAAGTGAGGTTTTGTTAGACTGGGCTTGGCTTACCCTTAAAATTGGAACACTGCAATTTCTGCATGTGACTGCATATGAAATTTAACTATGCAACAGTCTGCCTAAGGACTACTGTATGAGGAGTTAGTGACCCACATAATGACTAATCCAGATGTACACCTCTATATCATGGATGCCACATGACTGGTACTTAATCAAGGCATAGCTAATCAACAGTATAATTAATCAATAAATACACAGTCTGCAAAATTATTCAATATATACATAGTCAGTGTGTACTTAATCAAAAGTATGCATATAATATTGTCTTGCTCACTTGAAATATTAGATGTATCTCTTCAAGAACTGTAGCTTTACAATGAGATAAGAATATTGCACTGTACTGTCCAAGGGATTCTCTAAAGCTAAGCCAGCATCACAGGTTTCATTGTTCCCAGTGACTGATGAAGCTACACTGTGAGCAAGACTCTTTAAGGACAACAGCCAACTTAAGCATGGTGAACCTCACCATGGACAGGATCTGTGAAGTATGCCACACCCTGATCAGTGGTCCACAAAATGATGTATCAAAAAGGTATGTGGTATTTTATAACTTGATATTGCCTTTCCTAGGCTTTTAGGAAACAGTTATCTGTCTTGCAAGTATATGTACCATTTTTACTGGAATTCAGATAAACCAGCATCACCTGGTGCAAACGAGTTATTTTTACTCTGAAAGTTAGTTGCATGAAAAAAAATAGTGTTCCTTCTTTAGACATTAATGTCTGAGACACACATAATTAACAAATAAAAATTGTTAACGGTATGAAATAGCTGTTTTCTCTGCGATCTTTCACGTTGAGTAGTCTAAAATATGACAGCTACCATTATCTGGCTAATTACAGTGACAATTTCCTGAGTAAGTTTTCTGAGTCTTTTTTATGATGAAATACACTTTCTTTTAATATCTAGCACATTCCAACAGCTAGAAATTCCTTTTCCTCCCATTCTTAAAAGTTTGAATATATACTTTCTTCATTTCAATCAATTTACTTCCTTTCTTTTATTTGGAGTCCTGTACCTCACAGAGTTCCTCATAGGTTAGTATCAGGTCTAGTCTTGTTCAATTCATTCATCAATGACCTGGGTGCAGGGACAGAGTGCACCTTCAGCAACTTTGATGATGATACAGATTGGGAAGGAGAGGCTGATACCCCAGAGGGCTGTGCTGCCATTCAGCAAGACCTAGACAAGACTGAGAGTTGGGCAGAGGGAAACCTAATACAGTTTGACAAAGACAAATGCAGAGTCCTGCACCTGAGGAGGAACAACGCCGTGCACTGCATGGGCTTGGGGCTGACCTGCTGGAAAACAGCTCTGTGGAGAAGGACCTGGGGAATCTGGTGGACAACAGGCTGTCCATGAGCCATCAGTGTGCTCTTGTGGCCAAGAAGTCCAAGGGTATCCTGGGGTGCATTAGGAAAAGCATTGCCAGCAGGTCAAGGGAGGTGATCCTGCTCCTCTGCCTTAGTGAGGCCACATCTGGGGTGTTGTGTACAGTGCTGGACATGGAGAGACATGGAGCTCCTGGAGTGGGTCCAGTGGAGGGCAGCAAATATGATTAAGAGACTGGAGGATCTCTCTTACAAGGATAGGTGGAGAAATTTGGGTCCTGTTCAGCCTCAGGAAAAGATGACTGAGAGGGAGGTTATCAATGTGTCTGAAGGGAGGGTGTTTAGACAATGGATCCAGGCTCTTCTTAGTGGTGCTAAGCCAATAGCACAAGAGGTAATGAACAGAAACTGATGCACAGGAAGTTCCACCTGAACATGAGGCAGAACTTCTTTACAGTGTGGGTGGCCACACAATGGAATAGACTGCCCAGAGAGGTTGTGGCATCTCCCTCACTGGAGATATTCAAGAACCATCTGAATGCAACCCTGTGCAATGTGTTCTAGGATTACTCTGCTTGAGCAGGGAGGTTGAGCCAGATCACCGCCTGTGGTCTCTTCCAACCTGACCCATTCTGTGATTCTGTGAACTCAGTTGTCCAATACCTGTATTGATCAGGAGAGCCACCAGGTCCTGGACTGTTACTACCAATGGATTCTTTACTCTCTGTCAGCATTTTTCTGTCCAGGCTGGAGACAAAACAAAATTGAAAATGCTGAAGATAACCTATCAAGGAAAATGTTGTTTGCTAAACAAATTGGAACATATAGCTTTATACAAACATAAGCAACTATTTTTTAAGTCCTCTATCATCCAAAATATTATATATAGAAACAGACACCCCCTGTAATACACAGTTCAGAGGACAGCATAGGTGTATTTTCTGGTCCTTGTGCCTGCAAAAGGAAATGTATATTTAAATGTCCATTAGTAATTTTCTGCAGATTTTCTATACCCTTTAATTGGAAACAAACAAACACCACCACCACCACAAAAACCCCATGATATACAAAAATATCCTGCTTTTTTCTTATGGTAAACTTTACTAGCCTCACACAAAAGACTTAAATGTAAAGCATGGCAGAAAATATTTTCAGAGACTAGGATTTTTTCTCCCACAGAGAGTATTCAGAAGTGAGAGAGAGCTAGCAGTGACAAAATTTGCCATCAATGGAGAATTTTTCCCCTCAGACATCTCTGATCTTTATTTCTGTCTGACTGACTGACTGACTGCTCGGCACTCTCAAATATCATTTTCTATGATCACCACTCAAGTGCTAGTAAATTCATATCAAATTTTAAGACTAAATATATCTCTCACAATGCATTAAACTACACTCTCTCTCCCTCTTGAAGTGATTTTTTACATTGTGCCTGCGATTTGGCAAACAGACTGGGTGTGCTCATATACACCTGTAAGCATTGTTCCCTTCATCAGAAAGCTATAAAAAGTTTCATATAAGGCTTCCATCCAAAAGAAAGGCATGAATTTATCCACCTTTAAAAACTCTATCTTTGACCATTCCTAGTAATGCACTACTCTTGTTGGTGGTCATCCTAGTGAGAGATGTTTTGCATCCCTCTTTTGTAACATTCCATCCACCATGCCAGTAAGACTGCTTCTTGATTCTGAAATGTTTTCCTTGATATGCTAATAACACCAGTCAATTTCTCTAGAGGTTATAGGAGACTTCTAACAACACTGCTCTATTCCGGTTTCTGAAAACTTTGAAAATCCCATGTCTGAATAAAATGTCAAAGTAGTATTTGTGATTATGATGCCTCCACATACCCTGATACGCTTTTATAAATGTAACAGCTAAATTCTTCCATTTATTGTAAGCATTTCTCACACTTGGTTCTAAATTTTCACAAAGGAGTTCTCATTCTCAGGAAAATGGACAGAACTACTCACTGGTATCTGGCAAACAAGAGAAGAAGAAATTCCAGGGAGTGTGGAATAATGTGTAAAGGAAATATATCTTCCTCCTAACTTGCCTTTTTATTAAGCCACAGATATTTCCATTAATTTACTCAATAGTACTGTATGTATTCAGTTGGAACTTGCCTCCTTTCAAGAGACAGAGTATCTGTATACATTCACTTTCTAGAGCTTTCCAGATCCACTGCAGACCAACATTTCTGATCTTAATAGATACAATTACCTAGCATACTTTTCAGCATTTTTGACATTTCAAGTAAAAATATTTTGTTTCTGTAAAGCATACCATATTTTTGCAAGGTTGTATTACGCAAAATCAATCCCTTCTTTGAGATAAAAGGTTTAAAGTTCTTGTGGTGCATTGACCTTGGCCGGCTTCCAAGTGCCCACCAAGGCACCCTCTTGCCCCTCTCCTCAACAGAACAATGGGGGGAAACTATATGCAAACAACCTCGTGAGCTGAGATAAGGCCACAAAAATCACTCACCAATTATCTTTACAGGCAAATCAGACTCATCTTGAGGAAGATAAACCTATTTCCAATTACAAATAGAGAATGATAGTGAGGAAAACCAAACCAACTAAAAAAAAAATTTAAAAAACCCCAAAAAACCAAAACCAAAACCAAAACCAAAAACATAAAAAACCTTGAACCCCAAAACCCAGAAAAAAACCCAAAACACAACCAAACGTAAAAGCATATTCCCTCAGTCCCTCTTCTTCCCAGGATCAACTTCATTCCTTCATTTTAGACACTTCTACATCCTCGCCACCCCTGCAGCTTCCTTCAGGCATCTCCACCTGCTCTGGTGTATTTTGGGGAACATGTTAATTAATATATGCAACTTTGGCATTTCCTTCCCTAAAAGCACTTGATTTCACACATACACAGAAATAAACCACCAACCAACTAACCAACCAACAAAAAAAAAAAAAAAACCAACAAAAACCCCCCACATGTGTTTATTTCTAAGTACCTGCACTTTGTATTGTATAGAATGGGGGATGTAACTGTAACTATATATGCAATACACAGAGTCTTAATTCACATTTTTTCGTGCCTACTTTTGATACAGTCCTGAAATAGATATTTTTCATTTGTTTTTCTTACAGTTCCTTGTTCATTAATATCTTCTCAATAATTGCTTTGATCATTCAACCCAATGTGTGTTCATATGCCTGTTTAACCAAGTTCTTTCCAGAATTTTTATTAAAAACAATTATTTTCCTCCTGTTCTTTTCACCATGTAAGTATTTTAAAGATATTAGCAAATTTAGCTTCACAGAATACCTATGACCTTAGATTGTAGAGTCAACTTCATTTCATAGCTGAAGATCAAAACTGCCAAAAGCCTATGCTAAAATTACTGTTTTCACATACTTGTGAGTGTTTTGGTTTTGAGAGCAGATATTTGGGATCCTATTTTTCAGCTACTCAACCAATTAATTTAGTTTAATAAAAGAACAAGCGTATTTCACCCATGGAATTCAGATCAATATGTCTCTAAGCAGCTTCAAAAGAGATCACACAATGCAGTCTTTTCCTTCCTGAATTCCATCTGCCTACTGCTACAAGCAGCCAAACTTATCTCTGCAGATTTTGGCTCAGTATATTTCAGTCAACATCTACTTTCTCAGAAACCCATCTTTGAAGCAGTGTTATCTCCAGAATGACAGTATTTCTTTCTATATGTTCATCTGCTGTTTCCTTGCAACACTTAAATCTTCAGATCTCTGTTTTCAATCTCATCAATCTTGTCTTATGGTATTAGGCTATTCAGTACAACAAAGTCCTGGTGTATTTATAAAAGTTTTAGACAAAGATTTGGACAGGAATGATTACAAGTTTGGAAATAAAGAGTTTACAAGTAAAACTGAAATACATAATTGCAATATATTTGAGGACATGCTATGAAAAACGTACTTGCTGGGGTACTTTTCAGTCAGAAACTTTTTGATCACATATTCCCATGGCATCCTCACATTAATACATCAGTGCTGGAATTCTTCCTTTATTCTGGTTCCTCCAAACCCAGGTACTCTTCCTGCTTTATTAAACTTAGATGTAACTTGGATGATTTTTTTCTGTAAGATCAACAACTCTGCTATTCAGAATTCTTTCTAAGTTTCACCTACTGTTCCTCTTGAGAAAGAAAATATTGCTCTTTCAGTTTCAGTTTCCTCTTCTCTGTAATGATCAATGAACAACCTTAAAATCTTGTAAGGTGTCATATATCATGAAAAGAACATGAAAAAAAAATCATATATCAGGTCATTTAAATCTAAAACCTATAAGACACCCTGTGTTTCTTATCAAAACCAGTTTCAGACATAGAAATAAAACTTTATACAGACAAGTTTCCTCCTCTCTTGCCCCTTCTCCTCACTTCTTCAGACACATATTTTTGGACATACTAAACGGAATCTCTATTGACTCCTGATGATAAAACATCTTTACTGGAAAACAGAGAGATGATGTTTTGTTTTACATTTCCCAGCATAGGTGTGAATGCTATATGGAACAGGGTCATATTCTCTTTCAGGCTTCACACTCCACAGCTCCAAGGGTTTTTCCACTTTTGTAGGAATTTCTGCACTATCCAATTCATGCTGGAACAAAAAAATTCTTACTAAGTGTAAACTGGTTTCAGGGAGCACTTGTAATAGTTAGAGAAACCTCTGTTCTCATCCATCTTAGAAGAAACTTCCGAAAGAACTTCCAGGCTTAAATCTTTCTTATGCTGGTAATCTACTCAGAATAATTCCAAATTAAATAAGGCCCCATGTAGTACAAGAGAGTTCAAGTTTTAGCTCCAAAGCTCCAGCAGTTCTTAAAAAACAGTAGTTCTGATTTTTAAACGTAATTAAAAATTTTGCTTCTTTTCTCCCACTTGTTTTTATTTAAAGAAACTATCTAGTGGTGTTACCTGACATTTAAAGAAGATACAAACCTATATGGCCTAAAGCTACTGTCATGGTGTAGAAAATTTCAGCCCAAGTGATTAAAGTTTCAGCACAAATGACAAAAGATAATGGGAAGTGTCTGGTAACCTAGCTAAATATATGTCTAATTACAGACAGTGATGATGACTTTTCCTGTAATATGCCTACATTTTTCACTAAAAAGTAGGCTTCTTTTGTTTCACTCCTTTTCAGCTGTTGCTGTGTCTTACCACATCTACTTTCTTGTATGCTCTTTCTTCCTTTGGCTTCGTTATCTCAGTCTTTGATGATCATATGGCAAAACCTGAGGTCCTATGTGGTGAATTCCTGGCTGATACTGAATTGGTCATGAAATGAAACAAAGACATTTGATCACTTAAAAACATTGATCCTTGACTTTAACATTATATCCTTAATGTTTTCCTGAATATATGAAATAATTTTAGCTTATAACTTAGTTGTTTAAAGTGTCATGCTTCCATCTCAGTGCTGTTCATTTGGAAACCTTCTGAATCATGTATTTGATAGGGACTGATAACTCACCCATGGCTCTGTACAAATGAAGCAGTCAGTACCTGATCATTTCATTGACAACCAGCCTGTCCTGTGAATATACGCTGAGCTCACTGCTCAGAGTTAACCATCATAATAATTACTATTTCATATTGCTAGTATTGTGGATAGAGATTTTTAACATTTCTTTCATTCTTTGGAGATACACATGTTGATTTGTTACTCTTCCATTCATTTTTTTATTCAAAATGACAATATCATATTAATTATTAAAAGAGTCCTTTACAAAGTGCTGGCTTGGATGAAACTTCACATTGGTGCAACTTGTATTGAGATAAGAAAATAATGAAGACACTTAATAAAACAGAAAAACTGTTGACAACTATTACAGAAATAAACCTTGTGGATTTTTCAACCAGATAATTTCCTGTCATTTCAGTAGCAACAAAGTTCCAATGTCAATGTCATGAAGAACTGAGGACAGTTTTGTTTTCAAGACTATATCACCTGAATGCATAGTTTTATATCTGTTTGACCATTAATTCCTATATATTTCTGAAATACAGTGCATATTTAATGAATCACTTTTAACTTTTTTTGCTAGCAACTTTTTTTTTTTATACATTTCATTATCGAACTGTACTCTTTATCCCTTTTTGAATCTTCAGAGTTTTGAAAGCTGCATTCGCAGACAATTTGCATTCAACTATCTCACTGCTTTTCATCTTTTCAGTAAGTTCATACTGAACAAGACTTTTTATAAAGGCTGCCACATACAAAGCCTTATGTTTGCTATATCTAAACATTTTGGCTAGCTATGTTATCTAACCTTTCTTTCTGTCTAGTTCTTTTTTTGTCTGGCTGAGCTGAATTCTCTTAGATTCAGTTAATATACACAGTGAAAAAAATGTTCTCTATGATTCTATGTATCACTCAAAAAGTTAAATATTTCTCCTTTTCTAGGAAATGTCTTCCCCATTTGTAATATTTTCAGTTAAAATCCTTATTACCAAATATCCCATCAGTTAGTAGTGTCTGTTAGCACACATGCTAGATTTTTTTTTGGCAACAGGTCATGTCATTGTCATTCTTTGCATTGTTGCCTGATGTAAAGAATTTCAGAGAAACCAGAATTCTGTACTTGACTCCAGAAACACATATTAGGGTGGTCAGCTTTTGAAGTCACTTAAAGCAGTCCACATGCTAAAATTCTATGCAGAATTCTAGCATTCGGAGGTCTTAAAAACATTTTACTAATAAAAAACCTGTTGTGATGCTGACAAATTTGTTCACTATAAGTCAAAGACTTATCAGAGTAATTTATAGACACTGAAAAATGTTACACCAATTTTCTATAAATGCACTGAGGCACAATGATGAAAAAACAACCAGCAGAGAAATTTACTGTAGTGCCAGAAAATGGAATAACATGTTTTACCACAGAAACATTTTCTTCCTCTTCTAACAGGGCATATAAAAATTGAACACATATTTAACACCTAACTATATATGCACTATTATACCTGAAACAAGTAAAGCCCCTAAGCTCATGCAAGGTTGCATGTGTCCTGAAGGTATTGTGTTTGAAAAGAAATTGAAGCTCACTTCATATATGATGGGTTGATTATGTTGGTATTTCATCCCAAACCAAATTGACCTGACAGCCAGCTCAATGCACATCTTTTTCAGAGTGCTAGGAAACTTTGCCTTCACTCTCCCTATATGAATACACGTTGTTTCACCAGATAATTGGCAAAGATCAGAACAGGGAAAGAATCACACTTCAGTGCTTACTGAGGTATTTTATGGTTTGAATTTTGGTTTGCTAGATGCAAATTCAAGAATGCCTATATTCAATCAAATGCAATCATACCACAGGTCCAGAGCAGAGTTCACTTCCTCTGAGCTGGGTTTTGCTATCAAGTTCAGGAGTTACCACACAGTACAGCCCAGACAGACACATGTAAAAATTCCCTGAATTGGAATGATAAGCAGAAAATCTCTTTACATTCTGACAACTCAAAAAATATCTTACCAAATATTTTTCCAATCAGACTCTATTCTGGTTACATAGCAGCTACAGACACTATTTCTCTAAACAACAGGATGATTTCAAGTGACATATTCCAGAATAA
Organism: Hafferia zeledoni; assembly: GCA_035583235.1. Lineage (NCBI taxonomy): Eukaryota > Metazoa > Chordata > Aves > Passeriformes > Thamnophilidae > Hafferia > Hafferia zeledoni. Next base: position 41,930,273 of record JAWWEV010000001.1, read on the forward strand.
CATTTTGATTTGGTTTGTGCTTTTGTAGTCATTGTTCAGATAATCTGTAAAATTACTTACTTGTGTATATTACTCTTTCAAGACCAGTCTGACATGAATTGGAATGCTATTTGATTACACTTCTAAATTTCATAGGTGAACACCTGAATAAAACATGGGAATTATGACCCCAGATTACTGCAGCAATGACTGCAACTATCACATTTGTGACAAAGTACTGGTTTATATGTCTCTGTGTTGAATGTGGATTTTTATTTTTTTTTAGTTACCTATTAGTTGATTTTTTTTTCCTCTTTCCCTTATGACAAGTCTTTAAAAACATATGTTTTTAAAGGCAATACCATATTGGCTGATCAAGGGAAAAGATCAATAGCAAGTAATATTTTCTGCCAGGTTATTCAGGTTCAGGCAACAATCGAGGCTACTTATTGCGTGCTTAGAAATCCTTCAGTGCTATGCATTATACAAAACCAGATAAAAAGTTAGTTCCCCTGAGACCCTTTTTAATCTACTTCTAAGATGAAAAAGTAACACATGAATAATAAATGAATCAGCAGTTTTATTCAAAATTGTTACTATAATCATTTATCTGTGGCCACAAGATTTCTTTTTTATTATTTTTTGGTGTTTTAATGTTGTCAATAAACAGTCACATTTTTATCATGAGGAAACTTCTAGATAGAAAATTTGGCTGGCCAATACTTTCACTGGTCCACCAAATAGCTTCACCAGCCACGTTTTTTAAAAAGTTAAAATTTGTAAATTACTTCCACCAAATTACTGCATAAGTGTTTCACTAGCATCATTAACAGAAGGAACCAAAAAAAGCATGTTCAGTCATCCAGACACGAGTACAGACTGGAAGAACTCATTGAGAGTTGCCCTGTGGAAAAGGACTTGGGGGTTCTCCTGGATGAGAAGCTGAACGTGACTCAGCAATGTGCACTTACAGTCCAGAAAGCAATTGCGTCCTGGGATACAGCAAAAGCAGCATGGCCAGTAGGTCAGGGGAGGTGATTCTGCTCCTCTACTCTGCTCTGGTGAGACCACACCTGAAGTGCTGCATCCACTGAGGTCCCCAGAACAGGAAGGACATCAACCTGTTGGAGTGAGTCTCCTATGAGACCTCTCCTATGAAGACAGGCTGAGAGAGCTAGAATTGCTCAGCATGGAGAAGAGAAGGCTCTAGGAACACCTCACTGAAGCCTTCCAGTATGTGGAGGAAGCTTTTAAAAAAGAGGGAGAGTGACTTTTCATGAGGGCAGATAATGACAGGACAAGGTGGAACAGTTTTAAACTATGAGAGATTTAAATTACATGTTAGGAACACTTGGAGAGTAGTGAGATACTGGAACAGATTGCCCAGTGAAGTAGTAGAAGCCCCATCCCTGGAAGTGTTCAAGGGCAGGCTGGATGAGGCTTTAAGCAACTTCACCCAGTAAAAGGTGTCCTTGCCCATGGCAGGGGGTTTGGAACTAGATGACCTTTAAGGTCCCTTTCAACATGAACCATTCTCTGTTTCTCTGATGCTCTGATCTATGTAGTCTGCAATGCTCAGTTCTACAGCCTTGCAGTGGCAAGAATAGCATTCATATTGGATGGACCATTCAATCTTGATCTTTCTTGCACCTAGTTCCCTTAAAATGAGGTCCCTGCTCTGCTACAGATAGCACAAGAGTATAGAAACAATAGTGATTCTAACATTAAATGTAGCATTAAATTTTGAGGCTTATTTCTTTTAAAGTTAGGTTAAGTGTACTCTTTGTTCATAACATACATTAAGTAAACCAAGGAATACAGTATAAAGACTACAAGCATTAAATCATGCTGCTATAGCTGTATAAAATTAAATGTAAGCAGTTATATGTCTCAGTCTTCAGTCATCTTGAATTTGAAGTCATAAAAGCACATTTTATATACAGTAAAATCTGTTTTATTGTATCAGAAAGTCTAATAAGATTCTGACTTGCTTTTCTCTCTGTGTTTTCCTCTTTGTATAATGCTGCAATCTATACAGTCAATAACAATATAAACACTTATCTTCATGAATCACTGAATAAATTAAATTATATTGAGTCTAATAAATATGTTGTCATTTAAGTAGCAGCTTCATTAGAGTTTATTATGAACATTACTTTTATTAAGACCAGTGGCATCCTGGCCTGTATCAGCAATAGTGTGGCCAGCAGGACTAGGGCAGTGATTATTCCCCTGTACTCGGCACTGGTGAGGCCACACCTTGAGTACTGTGTTCAGTTTTGGGCCCCTTACTGCAAGAAGGACATTGAGAGGCTGAAGTGTTTCCAGAGAAAGGCACTGAAGCTTGGGAAGGTGCTGGAGCACAAGTCTGCCTGAGGGAGCTGGGATTGTTTAGCCTGGAGAAAGAGAGATGGAAGGGGAACCCTTATTACTCTCTGCAACTACCCAAAAGAAGGTTGTAGACAGGTGTATGTGGGTCTTTAGTCACAGGTAACAAGTGATAGTAGGAGAAGAGATGGTACCAGAAGAGGTTCAGATTAGATAATACTTTTTTTTTTTTTTTTTTTTTTCACAGAAAGGGTTGTGAAGCATTAAAACAGACTGCTCAGGGAGATGGTGGAGTGACTATTTCTGGAAGTGATCAAAAAACATGTGGATATGGCACTTGAGGGTATGATTTAATGGTTAACATGGTGGTGGTGCTCAATTGATAGTTGAACTTGATCCTAAAGGTCTTTTCCAAACTAAACAATTCTACAATTCTATGATTCTATTTCTGAGGTAATATAATGCTGACTACTGTTTATATAGTTCCTGTAAAAAATCTGTACAATTTATTATGTGAAGACTGAACCTTACAATTACATTGCACCAAGATTTGAATATGCAACAGTAAGATTTGTAAACTGCTTTGCATTTCCTGAAGGGCAGCCACAGTAGAGAAGTAAAAATACTAAAATGAACACATACAAGCTCTGTGTGAATGAGAAGCAAATGAATTGAAAGTACAGAGAGAAATGAGGTAACTAGTGATTAATAAAGCTTATCACCAACATTATGAAGTAATGAAAGATGCATTTCATTGATACTACTAATAAAACTTATTAACAAACTTTACAATAGGGCCTAAGTTCTGAGTACCTACTGAAATGGATGGAACACAAATGGCAGTAATTGACAGATGTTACAATCTCTCGCACTCAAGAGACATAACATTAAATAAAAAAAAGGTATAGCAGTAGAGTGTATCAGAAAATGTATTTGATGAGGCTCAGAAAATATTAATGTCATTGTGTGATGTACTCATGAGATTTCATCTTGAAACTCCATGAAGTTCTAGGTATCCTCACTCACTCAAAAAAAAAAAAAAAAAAAGGACTTAAAATTGCAAAAGTAGAAGGGAAAATTGCATAGCATGAACAGGGAAATAAGAAAGGCTGACATTACAGAAAGCACTCAAAGAGCATGACTTGTTCATTTTACCAAAATGAAGGCTGTGATGTGGAGAGGATTTATGAGTGATTTTTTTACAGAATGAAGGAATGAAGAGATGGTGTAGGAAGATGAAGTAGGATGGTGTCAGAAGGGAAGAGAATCAGTATGGAGGTAGAGAACAGCATAAACTGCAAGATAGACTAACACAAGACAAAATGTAAGCCACACAGAAATAAATTCAGGTTGAAAATTAGAGAAAGGATTCTGTTATGAGAGTAGTGAGCTTCTGGAACAAGCTTCTGTTTGACATGGTGGATGGAGAGGAACCCATATCTAAAGTTTTAGGTGTCCCTGATGCTGACGGCACACTGATAGCAGGGAGCTGCCAAATTTTTTGCAGCTGCCAAATTTTGTATTGGTTCAAGGAGTTTCATAGCAATGAGCCCTGATGAAAAAATAGATCAGACACATTTAAAAAATTACCCTTAATCTCCAGCACTGCATTATAAACCTTACAGAAATTAATATAGGCTTGTTGGAGTTTCTGTGCAGCTCTTAGTCTCTACAGTCAAACTCTAGTGACATTCAAAACTGCTGGTATGGTAGATTGAGTTCAGACACGTGAGGAAAAACACAGTACTTATGTGCTGTAGTCTTTTTTCCTACTAAAGACTTTTCATAAGGTATACTGCACGGTGTGTTTGCTCTTAATCCCTGAAATCTGACAGGGTACAGATTTTTATAGATACAATCACCATGGTATCCCAACACTTTCTATATTGGGACACTTCAGCACTTGACTTGATCAGAAACACTGTTCTGATATATTTCCAGAAGCGTATCAATACTTTTGTGCTGTGTAAAAATGGATTAAAAAAATCTGAGCTAGAAAAAAATAGCATTATAATAATTCAGGTGACACATCTTCCACACTTTCTCTGTTGCTGGAATTGAAATAATTAAATCAGACAAAACCCTCAACTGCATATTCCAGAACATCTTAACAGATTTTTAAACACAAGCTAAGTAGAAAATGCAGTCAACAGCTTCCACTTGGTTTTTTCTTCTTGCTATTACTGGATGAAAATAAGCTAAGGTAAAAAATTGTTCCCAATAAAAGGTAAAAGTTGTGGAAGACAAATCTATACCAAAAAAAATTGACTATGCTAAATATGTCAGTTTTGCTCCCTAATCTTGAAGAAAAAATCATCAGCTAGATTTTGTTCCTTTAATAGCCACAGGATGACTCAGAATAAACTGGGAAAAAGCTAAAGCAGTGTGTGTAGCAAACTGAGAGCTATGTGTATAGATCTGTTCACAGGAAGAGACTTGCACTGCACAATGCAAATATATGTGGTGCAACCACTTCTTGAGTGGTGCAACATCTAACGGCACTGCAGACATGGACAGACATCAAGTAACAGTGGCCAAATGTAGACCAGTACTTACCTGCATGTGCACTGGCTTCTCCGCTAAGAGAAAAATGGTTGATCTTGTGAAATTACTTATTTTCTTCCCTTGGAGGTGTTGATGAAGTCAAGGCTTTATAGGCAGAAGAGGAATATGTAGAAATAAATTGAAAGGTCTTTTCAAATTATTAAAATGTATAGACTTTCCTAAATAGGACATTTTTTCTTTACAAGATGTAGACCAAGCATTAATTTCCTGGAGACTTCCAAGGAACCATCCATAAGTTTAGGTCAGGGGAAAAAAAAAACAAACAGAATAAAATCCTGCCAATTCCTTAATTATTTTTCACATGTTTCCCAGGAAAGGGATCTCCATTACAAAGAGAACTATTCATGCAAGTCTTCGTTTGAGAAAATGTATAGTCTAATTCAACAATTATTTTATGGAAAGGTCAGCTACAGGAGTGGTAGAAAAACCTCTATTTTGCACAACATGATGCTTTTACAAAAGTGTAACACATATTCTTAAATCTCTTTCTTTCAGCCTTGCTCCAGCACTGTAGTAACTTATTTCATAAATAGTCTATATCTGCATCCATTTGCATTTTTTGTGAAGATAAACTATGTTTTGTCTCCGAGACGTACTTTTTATTGAATACAGTATTCCAGAGACTACTGCATGGTTTGCATATGAGCTGCAATGTCTGGCCTAATGTGCTGGCTGAAAGTGAAAAAATTAACTATTACCTGTATTATTCATGCAGCTAGCTGCTCTCTTCCTCTCCTAAAGTAACAGCAACCTTATATTACAGAAGTTTAGGAGTTCTGGATATTTTACACAGGCATAGCTGAAACACTGGGAAGATGATGGCTGAAATACATTTTATTAGTTTAAAAAAGAATGAAATGATTAGAAAAGAAATTTCAGAACTGAGAGTGGAAAAAAATCATTGCTGTAACAACAGGAGAATCTGTTCAAAAGTTCTACTTCAATATTTCACAGGTACACACGGTAAGGGTTTTTTAAAGGAAACAGTGTAATTGAATACTTACAGATAAGAACTTTCAGAGATACAAGTTTTAATTTAATCTTGTAATTCATCATAAAATAAATCTAAAATGAGTTACAGAGCATCAGTGAGAGATGAAAAGGGGAGATAAAACTGAGACCAATATATGAAAAGTCTCCCCAGCCTAACAGAATGGAGTGTATTTCCTTATCCTTTTTCCAAGCTTTTCAATATGTGAAGACAAGGGTAATCAGGGAAAGCAAACTAGTTAGAGAAACACTACAGGCGAAATTAAGTACGGGCACTTTGCTGATGTGATTGGAAGACATATCTGTCAAGAAATATTGAAAAGAAAGAAACAAACAAAAAACCAAAACATTTTAAGCCATCCTGTGGATAGTACACTAAGTATAACAAAAATGGATGAACCTCATGCATAAGTTCCTGACCAAGTGAAAAGCAAGAGAACTTGGTTCCAGGCAGGAAGACCAAAAATGAGCAAAGATCTCTCTCTTATCATGCAAGCAAACAGTTCAGAATGCTGTAAAATTAATCTTGTATTTTCCCTCAAAGAACAGATATGCATCCTTTTCAACTATTTGCATTCACAGAGGATACTAAGTACTGGGCAAATAGGAAAAATTGTCTTTAAAACACCTGGAGGGGTACCCTGACCATATAGTATAAATATCCTTGGTTTCTGACTCACCCAGAGGAAAAGTCTGACATGGTTTAACCTCAGCAGGCAACTAAGCACGACACAGCCACTCACTCCCCCACAGTGGGATAGGGAAAACAACTGGAAGGGTGAAAGTGAGAAAACTCATGGGTTGAGCTAAAGATGGTTTAAGAGGTAAAGCAAAAGACAAGCAAAGCAAACCAAGGAATTTATTCACCAGTTCCATGGGCAGGCAGGTGTTCAACCACCTCCAGGAAAACAGGGCTCCATCACACATTATGGTGACTTGGGAAGACAAATGTCATCACTGCAAATGTCCAAATGGTGCCAAAAAGTCTGGGATATCCCTTTGGTCAGTTGGAGTCAGCTGTCCTGGCTGTGTTCCCTCCCAATTCCTTGTGCACCCCCAGCCCACTCGCTGGTGGGGTGGAGTGAGAGGTAGAAAAGGGCCTGGCTCTGTGTAAGCCCTGCTCAGCAGTGACAAAAACATCCCTGCAATATTAATACTGTTTCCAGCACAAATCCAAAACACAGCCCTGGATGAGCTACTGTGAATTAACTCTACTCTAGCCAAACCCAGTACAAAAACCAGAGAGATTTCCAGGAAAAACAACAATAATTTTATTCAATAGTATCTTCTATTCCCAAATCTACTTTTCCTAGGCTTCTTGTAGGCATTTTCTATACATTAAGTTATTGGGGAAAAGATTATTACTTTCCTGTCTGCCTAGTGCAGCTATAACAAAACAAAACAAAATAAAAAATTGACCCGATTATTATTATTTTTAAATCTTAAGCAAGTTTTTACATATTTCCATATTCTTCATTGGACACTTTGAAAACGTCAACTCTTCAAAATCTCTTGCTACAGACCTACATTTTCAATCTGGGGAACTGCTTCTGTTGTTCCTCTTGCTGAATGCTTGAAATGGCTAGAAAAAATTAAATGGAAATAGCTTTCAGTAGAAAAGGTAATTATGTGAAAAAAATTGTAGGGGTTTTTTTTTTGGTGTTGGGGGAGGGTGTTAATAATGAAGGGAATAAAATGTGACAGAACAAGAGTATGAATCAAAATTAATTAAACCTTTATTCCTTCCTCATTATGTAATTTACTTAATCTGTCTGTAGAAAAATGCAGTGGTTAGAAAAAAGTATAAGCCCTGTTTTCTTGCTATTTAAAGCAAACAATCAGACTTTGTAAGGGCCTCTTAGAGCACTGATAAGCCAGGGCCCATAGATTTGTGCAAAAAGACAAGGTTACATTGGAATTTAAGGATCTGCCTCTGAAAACTGTTGTGAAAAACTCTTAGTATCTTCCTTTCCAAGATAAGGATCTTGTAGACATCTGTGGATATTTTTGTACCAATGTAATCATTCCTGGCAAGGATACCTCAAAACACTTCTCCAAAACTTGCTCAGTCCTGTGACAGCTGCTGACCCAGTGACAGTTACTAACAATGGCTTAAGAACAAAAGCATCACTGCAAGGTAAGAATCATTTGAAAAGTCATTGTTTGAGGGCCATTTTTTCCAGCTATAATAAACAACCTATTGTTGTTGTTATATTCTGTTTAACAGACCTCAGAGACGAAGTGATAGAGTGGCAGTTGAAATTCAATAGTAAAGTGAGAAGTAATACAAGAAAAAAATATCATTATTGATGGATGCTGAGGACTCCACGTCAACTCCTGTCACTAAGAAAACCTGTGAGAACTATTGTGTATAGTCCTCTGAAAATGTCAGTAAAACACTCAACCAGTTCTGGTAGCAACTGGATGTTAGGAATCATTCCAGGACAAACTGAAAACATCATACAAGAATTCATTATGTCACTTTTTGAATTCACACTGAATATTTCTGAAAGATCTGGACAAACCATTGCAAAAACATATACTAGAGATTGAGCATAGTTATAGAATATTTTGCACATAACAGGAAATGACATAGACTTCAACTGGGAAAAGGAATAAGATATTTTGCAGGAAAGATCTGTAAAATTACTATTGACATAAAAAAGGAAGAAAGATTTGTCTTTATATAAACAAGCAAGGCAACTAGAGAACATACCAGGAAAATTATCAGGCAGTAAGTGTCGATCAAACATGAAATGAAAATGAAATTAAACAAAATAAAAGGTAACTGAAATTCATGACTGCAGAATGCCATGAAAGGTTAAAATACAGGGAGGGATTCAGATAGGTTAGACATATTCATGGGGTGTATTTCTGTTGCTAGGTACTATACGTCAGAAATGTATCAGCAATAGTGTGGCCAGTAGGACCAGGGCAGTGATCATGCCCCCATACTTGGCACTGGTGAGGCCAAACCTTAAATCCTATGCTTAGTCCCTCACTGGAGGAAAGACATTGAGGTGCTGGAGTGTATCCAGAGAAAGGCAACAGAGCTGGGGAAGGGTCTGGAGCACACATCTGATTAGCAACAGATGAGTGTGTTCAGCTCACTCCAGCTGAGTGTATTCAGTCTGGAGAAAATGAGGCTCAGGGGAGACCTTGCTCTTTACAACTACCTGAAAGGAGGCTGTAGTGAGGTGGGGACAGTTTTCTTCTCTCAGGGAACAAGCAATAGGATGAAAGGAAATAGCCTCAAGTTGCACCAGGGGAGGTTTAGATTAGATAGTGGGAAATTTTTTTTTATGGAAAGGGTGATCAACCATTGAAATAAATTGCCCAGGGAAGTCACCAATCCTGGAAGTGTTCAAAAAGCATGTGGATATGGCACTGGAGGATATGGTTTAATGGTTAACATCATGGTGATATTGGGTTGATGATAGGACTTCATCTTAAAGGTCTTTTCCAATCTTAACAACTCTATGACTATATATGGCTGCATATCAATTTAAGCCAGACTCTTTACACTATACTAAACTTGTTAAGCAGTTCTCCCAGCAGACAGACATGCATTTTACTGTCACGAATTGGACAGTCTTTCAGTCCTAAATATATATCCCAATTCAGTGAACTACAAGAGTAATAACTAGCTTCTAGAGTAGGCACTTAGGGTGAACTCAAACTTGGTAGAGGAGGGGAGCATATGGACATTGTCTGCCCTGATTTCAGTAAGGCTTTTGATACTGTCTCCCATGACATACTCACCAAAAAACAAAAGCTGATGAAGCATGAGCTGGAGGAACAGTGAGGTGGAATGGAAGCTAACTAAATGCTCAGGCCTGGGGTTGGTGCTCAGTGGTACAAAGTCTGGTTGGAGGCCAATAACAAGGCAATGTACCCCAGTGGTCAATATTGGGTCCAATCTGGCATAATATCTGCATTAATCATCTGAATGGAAGGGTGGCATCTACCCTCTGCAGCTTTTCTGAAGACACAAAGCTGGAAGGAGTAGCTGATACCTGAGAAGACCGTGCTTCCACCTAGACGGACCTGGACAGGCTGGAAAAAGAGGCTGACAGGAACCCCATAAATTCCAACAATGTCAACTGCAAAGTTCTGCAGCTACTGTGGAATAACCCTGCCACCAGGACATTCTGGAAGTCTGAAAAGTAGATTGGCAATAAAGAACCTGGGGTTCCTAGTGGATGCCAGTTTGACCAGGAGCCAGCAATGCACCCATTCAGCAAAGACAGCCAATAAGGAGGTTAATTTCAAAGGACTCTTACAAATGTAATGCCTTGAGCATACAGAAAATACAGTCAGATGTGATTATGTTCATTATATCAACAGCAAGTCTACCACTGGATTGAATTGTCTGACTCTTCTCTTCTTCCAGTAGAATTTCTCAGTCTTCTTGATGCTACTTTGAAAGATATTTTGAGACTGGCCACAGTGTTGGTATCTGTGTACTTTCTATCATATCAGAAATATATAGATAGGTTATGGCCATAGAATATGACATTGTTAAGCCTTTAGGGTACATTGACCAAAACACATGCATCTCTGTTACTATGCAGCCACAACTTGAGACAAATATATCTGTCTTTTCCTTCTGCTGGAGGCTACATAACAGTGTGAGAGGAAAAGACTTGCTCAAACACTTCATTTTATTTAAAATTATGATTCTGATCTATTAAAATTAGAAAACATTTATTGAAGGTGAGTCAGTAGAATGGATTTTCAATGTTATTATTTCCATAATGTAATCTTATGTCCACATACCATAAGAAACAGTACCATTATATGTTTTGGTTTTCTCTTTAATGGATATTTTGCAAAACAACTTTAATTGCACATCATCACCTAAAAACTTTACACCTTTAATAAAACTTAAATAATGACTAGGTCATCAGATTGATTAGTTGCTTGCCCTTCAGCTTAAGGGAATTCTCCTACTATTTTAAGATACTCAGGAAACATCAAAGTGAATAGCATTCCCAAGAACAGAAGAATTTAATCCTAAGTACAGTAGTAATTTCAAACTTCAACAAACACTGTGAAATAACGTATTCCACAGTTATTCCACATTATCTTCTAGTACTCCAGAAAGCCACAAAACAAAGAAATAAAAATAAACAAACAAAATCCACCACTACCCCAAGCATATGAGCAAGTGGACTCTAATGCTTCAAAAGCATGATTCCCTGTCTTTCTACCTCAGAAATTATAGTATCCTGCATTTTGAGTTAAAAATTCCAGAGATATTAGACATTTCTGCATATCTCATTAATTAAACAAAGAGAAATGAATATGATCTTAGAGAGATCTTAACAGATATTTGTCTTGAAGAAGCAACAGCCTAGTCCTCCTTTAAAAGCCTGGGAATTAGAAAATACTGTACACTCAGCAGTAACCTTATCTATTGCAGATGTAACAATAAGACTGTCTAGTTCACAAAGGCAAACGTTTTTAATAGCAAGTGTAGCAGTACGTGCTTGAAAGAAAAATGCTGAAAGAAAAACTCATTCCTCACATTGCTACTCTAGCAACTTGGCTGATCTAGAAGGAAAATGTTCTTTTTTAGGTATAATATATATATATAAAAAAAAGGAGATGAAAAAACATATTTGCTAAAAGTAGCAATGTAATAAAGAGAAAATACAAATAACAGTGTGAAAGTAGTCTGTTCATTCATGCTGCACTGCCCGAATATGAAATGTATTCAGGCAGTAGAAACAAGTACAATTCTTTGTTTTAGAGTACCTGTAATGATAATTCATTGTACATGTCCTGAGGTCAGAGTGGCCCGATACAGTGTGAAAACAGACCGGAAGACTATCTCTCAAGAAACAGCGTGGAAAATCTAAGCTACTGAGGGAACCACTACTTGGCCATGCCTTATTTTAACTATTTGTACAGCAAGAAATGTGAATATTTGTGCAGTTGTAATTTGTCTCCAAACCAGGCAGTGACATCAAACTGGAACAGGCTGTTCAGATAGGTTATGGAGTCACCATCCTTGCAGATATACAAAAGCCATCTGGACAATTCTGACTTGGGCTTTATTTAGGTGTCCCTGCCTGGTCTGGGGGGTCGGACCAGGTGACCTCGAAAAGTCCCTTCCAACCTTATACCCTCAGATGGTTCTGTCAACACCTACAAACCTCTTACCAGTAACACATACATAAGCAGAAGTATGGAAGAAAAACAAAATTATTAACACATTGATGAAAATGCTAGTTAATAGAACAGGAAAACCATAACCTGTATTGTCATTGACTGTCACATAGAGAGAAAAAAGATTCTTCTGGATTCAGAGCATTAGAAATGAGTTATAGAGTTCAAAATAGAATAAACAGGCAAAACACCTACTCCAGTCCCAGGCTGGTCCGCTGCAGGACACTGCAGTACCTGAGGTGAAAACTAATTGGAGAGGTCTTTTACAAGCTGCCTTGGTACTACCATTCTTAAATACTAAAACATGCATTGTGTAGGAAATGCACTGGAGTGTCACTGGCCGTCCATGGGGACTACAGAGAGTAACAAGTGGCCATTTCCTCAGGACATAGAAATAAAAATTACCTAGCAAGTTCCTGTTCTCCAGGTTCTCTCCTCTCTACATGAAGATACAGGGACTGGAGAACAGGGTGGGAGTGTGGAACACAAAGGACTTTTTTTTTTAGTAATTACTTCAGGGCTTTTTCTTGCTAATAGGCCCAAACTACGTCTTGATTATTATGATTCTATCTTTCAGACTATTATCTGAATAGAAAATGTCATGATTTGGAAATAAGTCAACTTGATTCCTGGTTTTGACCTACAAAAAAATCAATTATTTATACAATGGTGCATTGCCATCAGGAGACATCAGTGTCTCCCACATCAGAACACTCAGCAGACGTTCTTCTATGTTGTGAAAACTACAGACACAAACCCCAGCAATTTTCAGAAGGGAATCCTGTCTATTGCTCAAAATAGGTAGGATGGGACAGGCTTTTATAATCTTCAACACAGGCTTTAAGCACTCAAGTATTCTGATTCACTCTACTAAAAAGACATTACTCTGTGAGTTCAGTAGTGCTTCTGAAGCTACAGGTCCTTTCCTCTGTCTTCAGATCTCTCTGTGATTTAGCAACATGACTACTACAGATTACCAAGCGTCCATTAGAGAGAGGTGGGCTTTACCACAAATGCCTAGCTAGCAACAATTTTTCCACATTTTCTGTGCTACTACATATATATATGTATGTATGTATGTATGCATGTATGTATGTGTATATATTTTTATACACACACACACACATAGATATAGATATAGATGCTATAGACATATAGATATAGATTAGATATAGATATAGATATAGATAGATATGCAGACTTGAAAACAGGCAAAATTCATGTGCTTGCAGAGAATCTTATGCAGGAATCTCTCAGACAGGTTTTCAAAATACTGTGCAGAGTGAGAAGCTGGCTGCTTGTCACAAGCCACACATTGCTAATGCCTAGTGTAAAGGGTTTGAGCAATATGAGTGGCTCTTTGAAGCAAGCTGGTTCCTGTCACACCAAAGCTCTACACAGATTTTCAGCAGAGAAACAAAAACTAAGAATTGATGGTTTTCTGGCAACACCATAGCTATATTTAACAGGATGAAAAAAAGTTCATCACAAGGGTACAGCAAGATAAGGGATACCTTTGGGTGAGGCAAGACAGGGGCCACAGTCCTATACCTACAGGACGCTGTGAACTGTTCCAGAGCAGGGCAAGGCAGATGTGGGGGAGCACAGGGTCCTGTCAACAGCCCAGTGATCATCAGAAAATGTTAAGGCAGCAAGTCAGCAGCAAGGTTAAGCCAGGAAGTCCCTGCCAATTTCTAGGAACAGGAGTAGAGACAGACACCTCTACAAAAGGACTCAGACAGGGACTAGTGGTCCAGGGACTAGGCTTAATTGGAACCCACAGTCAGAGGTGTGGAGAGGTCCCAGGCAAGGCTATTCAGAACCATCAAGGACTATCTGTGCCCTCAGGACCCCTATCTGTATGAAATGTGAACTCTCCTACTCCTAACAATCATGTGCAAAAATATTTGTCATTCAAACTGAGATGTACATCTCAAAACGGAAAATGGAAAGTACTGGGCTGTAAAATCATAGCATATTGCCTTTTGCAAGATTAGCTCACTGTAAAAGAGTTATTTTCACATTTCCAGTGAAACTTTCTGACATAGCTAAATTGATTTACAAAAGCTTTTAAAATAGAAATGTGATAGATTTTTTAAAAAAATGCTCTTTTTCTACCACTCTCACAAAATGGGGGTTGTATGCACCCTTACTACTATAATAAGCAATTAATCGAAACAGCCGTGCTTCTATACTGTGAGATGTTGGTAGCACTGTGCAGAAAACATAGAGCAGAACCAGGTGCCCGAGCCTTAAGGAAAATTCATCAGTAATGCTTCTACCCTGTCTTGCATCTCCAGAATACATTAACTCATTAACTGCTGCTAGCTGCAGTGGTAGCACAGGTGAGACAGTGATGCTTTCTCTGATAATAATTCTCATCCACCCAGTCTGTACTGGGAATTTACATCAGCATCCACCTGTTTGCTTCTTGTCTCACTTGTTGTCTGCTTTCAGTAACCAGTTATCTCATTTTCCTACAGTAGGGCTCAATAAGTTCATTTCCCTAAAAAAGACTAAGAAGTCCCAGTAGTCTATCAGCTTTTGAAGGCATCTTCACAGTGTGACATTTTCAAACAGTGTTGTTGCGGGTGAATGCATGATCCAGCTTCAAACGAAGACTGACACTTGCCACAGAATCTGCCTGCATTACTTTCAGGTTATCATATCTTGCTCTCATTGCCTTGCTTGTGAATCAGGATATACGTAAAATCAAAATGTATGGAAACCTTTCTCTTCTCCACCAGTCACTGCAAAAGGTTTTTCTTTACTTTTTCAAATCATTGGGGACCATCTTGCATCAGTCAATTTTAGCCTCCTGGAATAATCAAAACCTCTTTAAAAAACAATAAGCTTGTTTGAAAATTTATCTCTTTACTAATGGAAATTGCTGATAGTGATTGCCTGTTCAAAGCTTTTATTACTTTCCAGTCCATTTTCTAATAAAAGGTACATCTGCAATATATCAATAGGAACATGATCAAGTTTGTTTATAAAAAGAATATATACTAGATGGAAAAAATCAATACACTAACTTTATATTGTAAAAGCTAATTTATAGTAGCATTTGACATTAACTTCAAATAGTTACTTCATCATTTCTGGACAGTGTTCACAGGAAGAAAACAAAATTCTCCACTGTTCAGGGAAAGGGAACTATACAGAAAAACTTCTGTAACTAATATGACTTGGTAAAAAAAGAAGTCTACTAAACCCTACTGTACTGGGTTTGCATGGCCAGATTATGCTGGCAGGAGGGGCTGCAGGGGTGGCTGCTTTGAGAAGCAGCAAGGTTTCCCCTGTGTTCAACAGAGCCAATGGCAGCTGGCTCCAAGACACACCTGTCACTAGCCAAGGCTGAGACCATCAGCAACAGTGGTAGTGCCTCTGGAATAACACAGTTAAGAAGAGAGAAACAATTAGTGAGCAGAAGTAATTGCAGTAGGAGAAGAGAGAAGTGAGAATATGAGAGAGAAAGAGATAACAGCAAAGAAGGATGGAGAGGAGGTGGTCCAGGTGCCAGAGCAGATTCCCCTTTATGGGAGAAGACCCCGATTTTCTTAAGTGGCAGAGATATTATAAAAGGTGGATTGATGAGGATGCTGACGTTGCGGAACCTAAGGTCCTCAACACTGATGTTGTGCACAGAATTTATAAGAATATGGATCACCATGTGCCATACATGAACAATTCTCCAGCCGGATAAATTGTGCTATTAATATGTCCTCCCTATTGTTTCTCCCTTACTCATACCTATCCCAGTTTCTTCTTCCCATAATCCCTCAGGTTTCCTTTCCTGCCACTCTTTCCCATTGGTTCCCTTTTGCTGCATTGCAATGGTTTTCCCTGTTTGATTATTGGTTATTATGAAGTTCCACCCCTGTTCCCCATTGGTCCATTTTTGATCCCTTGCTTGCATACCCCTGGGTCAATGGGAAGCTTGGTACCGCCCCTTATTCCAGAACCTTCCCATCAAACCCTATATAAACCCTGTGCTCCCAATAAAGTTGCTTCCTTCGTTGCCACTGAGCCTGAGTGTGGAGTCTATTTGGGGTTCTGCATGGGATCAGTATGGAGGGAGCCACTATTATCACTAGAGCTGCATATCACCTAGTCCCTCAGAGCAGAAGACCTCTCACCAATATTTGGTGTCCTCATCATTCACTGTTACCTCTGCAGACCATGGGGCATTCTGTGGTGAGGTAGGCTGTGCCCCTGCAGCTCATGGAGGTCCATAGGTGTGCAGAAATGCACCTATACCCCATGGAGGAGCCTCACACCAGAGCCTGAAGGAGGTTGTGATCCCAGGGAAAGCCCATGCAGAAGTAGGATCCTGGCTGGACCTGTGGCCCCTGGAGGCACGAACCCATGCTGGAACAGGTTTACTGGCAGGGCTTGTGACCTGGTGGTCACATAAATTTTCAGGTCTAAAGAAAGAGTAATATACAGACAGCAATTAACTTTTTAGGAAGTACCACTCGGCAGTTATTTTCCAGTATCATTAGAAACCAGCTTATCTTTTTCCTCACGATAAAGGTGATTTTCCATTACATAATTTCATATGCCTCACTTTTGCAGAGATTTTCCAAATTACAGTAGCTCTGTACAGTAGCTTCATGGTCTTCTGACCCAACAACAAAACATGTACTAATAACTAAAAGAAACTCCTAACCTACAACATTTCTGAAATTTTAGTAACCCTAATATGTACCATGGTTACTGACTAAATCCTCTGACTTTGAAACTATCTCTATGAGTCAATTACTTTACGTTAGGCTTGAAGAAAAATCCAGTAGCACAGGAAAAAAAAGAGAAAAGGGCAATGAAAGGACATGTCTGATTATGTGATGCTTTAGTTTCAGTTGCAGACCCAAATATTAGCCTACCTGTGCTTCAATTTCAATTTTGTTGTGTTATCAAGCATAACACCATTTCAGATGAACAACACCATTAACACTAAACCTACCACATATGACAAGTCGACATTTATACATAATTATAATATATCCTTTTCCTGGGAATATTCAAGTGTGAATCATAAATCTGAATGCTTAATTTTGTAGCTATATCTCCTCAACAAGACTTTTATAGGTAAAATAGACATTTATGACTAATGCAATTATACCTGGATATTTCGCAGTATGAGAAAAAGACGACAGTGATTTTTGCAAATATGTCTCTTCTTTAAAAGACTGCTCATTCTTTGAGGATCTTCCCTGCTGTCAAAGAATCTGAATGCTGAAGTTCTGAAAAACTGGTGACATGGCAGCAAATTTTCAATGGAGAATTTAATTTCAAACTCATTAACTTTGTGAAAACAATGACTTTTGAGCAGGAAGCTGGTTTCTATTTCTTTAAGCATAAGTTATGATCCTGAACTGAAACAAGAGCCCATTTCACAAGGCAGAAGTGAGACAGTGCTGGGCTTCATGAAAAGAGGCTTTTAAGTAATACACAGTAAATACAAATGTAGTCTTCTTTTAAAGCTAGTTCTACATCTGTGCTCAGAAAGCATGAACCATGAGACATGTGATGAATAGTGTCTTAGAATAAAGGTCAAAGTATATAATATCAGTCAATCAGTCAAGTAACTGTTTGCATTGATTTTCACAGATTGCTCTTTGAATGCACAGATGTAGGATTTAAACCATTTGCTGCTGCAAATTATGAAGCATCACAATGGTCCTTCCCAATACTTCAGCTTTCTGCTTCACTTGTCATCTTACTATCTCATCCTTGCAATGTGACAAATCATTCTGCATTGTATTAACTTTGAGCAATTTGCCAGAGATAGTAGGATTATTTGCATGATATGTTATATATGTGAATAATTTTAGAGGATCAAGGCCCTATTTCATAAATATTTGGGACATGCACTATGTCTAAGATATATATAAATTGTATGGTTGAACTTGGTCCCACTTTTGTGAACATAATATACAAATAGTTAAACTTTGCAAGTTTACATATCCTTTCTTAAACTTTTATTAACATGAACTGATAGGTTGTTTAGATGTGCTGACACATTGGGGTTCATTTCGTGTCAAGAAGAAAACTCTAAAGTGACGGCAGTAAGCCTTGACCACTTGGAAAGTATTCGAGCATGTCTAAATCTTTCAGCTATCACTGTTTTTGCTATTACCTGAAATCCTTCTCGGCCACCTCCCACTTCTCTCTTTGGCTGGGGTTTCATTCTCTATTAAGAACTTTTTTGTGGACCATCCAAATCAGTAAAGTTGATTTCCTCATGTGCACATTACCTGAAGGACGCTCAGAACACTTTAACATAAATAACAAGAGCAACTAAATTTCTACAATATTTCTTTTTTTCCTCTGCCTGAGAAAAGGGGTCTAAACCCTGAAGAAGCAGGTTTTACTAAAAAGTTCACCAACTCCATGTAAGTTTAAGAGCCAAAGAATAACTATGAAAATTGACACTGAGAGAAAAGTCACAACCAATTTCTATGAAATTTTATTGGAAAACCAGTCTGGTTTTCAATTTTCTATACTTTTCAATAGTTTTGTATATATGAATATGGCTATACATTAACATTTCCTCCTCCTCTGTCATTACTGAATATTCCTAGGGCTACCAAGAGAGAAATATAGCAATTTTGGATTAATGAAAAACAGCTAAATATTGAAACTTCTATCCTTCCAGATAATTTTCTATTATTTTATGGTATGTTGGACACATTGAAAAGACTTTTTATTTTGCAATTTGACCATGTCTTTAGGTCCAGAATCAGCCTCATATATTTATTTCTTCACTGTAGACACCAAATATGTCAGTATTTTCATTTGCATGGATCAGGTGCTCTCAAACTGTAAGATTAGCTTTCCTGATTAGACCTAGATTTCTTCCAGAGCAAGGTGTACCAAGCCTAGGGAAAACACCAAAACCAGTATTCAATTTCTGCTATTTTTCTCCATTTCGGCCAAAACACAGTTGGAATTTTCTGATTTATGATGAATAGAGTGTGTGCTCCCCAGGGAAGTGGTCACAGCACCAAGCCTGATGGAGTTCAAGAAGCTTTTGCATCATACTCTCAGGCACATATTGTGACTCTTGGGAAGAGTCCTGTGCAGGGCCAGGAGCTGAACTTCATGATCCTTGTGGGTCCCTTCCAACTCAGTATATTCTCTGATTCTGTAATAAATCTGTTCAAAAGACACTGATCATTAAGAGGAAAATTTAAGAAAAGACAAGCACAGTTTCCAATATAATTTTGAAGAATGAAACCATGAAACATGTGAAAGAACTTTTTTCTCAGTTTGACCGTCAGCAGTTACCCTGTTGGAGCAGCTTTATTACTTCCTTTTTAGTGTTGTGCTACACAAGAAGAAAAGCCCTACAATACACACAGCTAAAATAGTAAAATCATGCAGTTAAAACTGTGAAAATCAAGGAATGGGAGCTGCATTTGTGATTTTAAATATGTTCCTTTTAAGATATAATGTACTATAAACTGTCATTACAGAATTTGAACATTTTCCACATAATTCTGACCTGGAGTGTAGTCGTTATTCAACTGAGTAAATATTTAGTGCCAAACTTCAGCCTATCTTTATCTCCAATCAGAATCATGGAACAGTTTAGGCTCGAAAAGACCTACAAGAGCCTTTATGGATATGGGGAGATCTGATGAATATGCTATAGTGATGCATTGGCCAATAACATTAGCAAACACTAAATTTGAAGTATTTTCCCACATTAAGCTCTCCTGAATATATGTAACATTTATTTATACCTCTGAACCAGCACAATTTTTCTAGGGCTGTCGTTTCTGCTTCTCGGATTATACTGCCTAAATGCTAAAAATATCCAAAAATGTTGAATGTGGAAATCTGCACTGCTTGGTGCTCCTGGTAACTCTCAGTACTGTGCGGCAGTCTGTAATAGATGGAAATGGGGAGACATTTCATCTTGTGCACATGGAGTAGCAGTGATTATTCATAATAAATGCAAAAGCATTTTCATTGAGAATCAGTTTCTTTCAAAAAACAATTTGCTCTATATAAATAAAACATACAAAATAATTTTTAAAAGGGTAGAAAGCCTACTGAATGTAATGATGAAAATATGAGAACGATTGAGACATTTTATTGACTGGGGAGCTAACACAACCTACACACAGACACACACAAATCCTTAATTTGAAAATGAAAGAAGGAGTGAATAACAGTTCACAAAATTTGTCAACAGCGATAAAACAACAGATACTCAAATTAATAGTATCATTCATGTATTGCTTCATAAAACTAATAAATGATTCTGTTAATATTCAAACTTGTGCCAAAACTCATGTCGCATCACAAGTTTTCTGAGGAGTTTCCTTTGGAACATTCTCTGCATACCATTAACTGATCAGCTGAAAATCAGCTGTCACAAACACACAGGCGTATACAGGCATGTGCAAAGGAATTACAGACAACTGTTTCCAAGGTGACCCCTGCTGCTCTGATTTCTGTCATGGACTCAGCTAGGGACTCCGTTCAGAAGAGATTTCGTGCAGCAGTTCTTCAGCAGTCACGAGGAAACCATAGACACCAGACTCTTCCTTCTGGTCTCTTCTTGCTTGGCAGGGTATAGCTGTATTGGGTCAATGTGGTGAGGTTGGGGGGGTAAGGTTGTGCTGCAGGGGTGGCCTCTGTGAGAAGACACCAGAAGCTGCCACTGTGTCAAGACAGAGCCAGTTTCAGCCACCCCCATTATTCTAAGTAGTCTCTCTTTATGAATTTTGCTTACTCTCAAGTTAAATAGACCAATATCTTTTATTATATTTTATAAAGAAAAATAAAATCATATACTGCACACTGACCTTTACAAGAACATTTCCGTTTTATCAAGTGTACCCAATAAAAGTCTTGAGTCTGATTTTTGATCCAAGAAGTTTTTAGACAGCTCAGAAAAATAATTCTCATAAATATTTAATACATGTAGTTTGTCATACATTATTAGAAATCATGTACCTTTTTTCAATGAATAAGTTTTAATTAATTCCTTCCAGAAACATCTGATTAAAGAGCAAATAATAATTTGTGAAAGTTAAAAAGAAAGTTCCAAATTCTCAGCTGTTGACTAGCAGACAATTGCCAGTGAAACCTAAGAAAATAATTTTAAACCTATTACCACTTTTCAGTGTTTCTTGCATAACTCTTAACATGCAATTACAAAGCAAGCAACATATGTTTCAATTTGTCTACACTGCTATCCTAGAAAATTCTGATCTGGGCAGGACACTTGAGTAAATGACTCTTAGCAGCTTTGGCTTTGTACATCCTGCTCTTCCTAACCTGTGAGATGGATTTTCAGAGTCCTCTCTGCACTTTATGCTAGCACAGGTATCTAGCTAGTTGTATTACAAGTACATATTTTAAAACTAACTTTATATCTCTAGTCTACACTGGCATCACAGAAACAACTGCCACCTAGACCTGTTCACAGATGATTTGGTTGCATATGACATGACAGCTGCTGTTGATTCCATCCTAATATCATTAACCTATGAAAACACATTCAACATAACTGCAGCCTGCAACGCTGAACTTCATAAAGTAGTTCAAATCATTGTTTGCTGCAGGTCATTAAGAAACTAGTAAACAGACTATTTAACAATGATGCTAATGTAAATTTTCCATGACAGCAGTCACTGGTATCCTGCTGACAAATGATAATGTCATTGCAACGTGTCCTTAAAGCTCAGTAATTACTTCTGTATTCATGAGTGTATTTCGCTGGAAGTTTACCTGATCTGAATGCAAAATCCTTCTTCAAACTACATGTGCTAAGTGCATCAGGTACATGTACAACATGAATGTGTTCAAAACACCTCTAAAGAAATAATCTGTTCACCTCAGGCGTTACACCATCTTCTTCCTGCCACTCAAAATTCTTCCTGAAATACTCCTTTATTGAACTATTTCTTTAGCTCCTTACCTTACAAGATAGCACAGTAAGAAAACATTTCAAGGAACTAAAAGTGAAATACCTCCAAAGAACTGCAAAAAAACCCCAGGTTTAAAAGGGTCCTGGCTACTTGTGTAAAACAGGGGTTTGATATTTCAAATACCACCAGCATAGTTTGAAGCATGGCTTTGTGATGATGATTCTTTCAACTGCTTTTGAACCTTTTAAACTATTAACTATTTGAAGGGCAACATCTGAATTTCAGTAGTTAAGACACAATAGATAATATTTCTAAATGAGTTTTATATATTAAAGTGTCCACTACTTGGTTAAATTTACATCCAAATGCTTAAACAACTAAATAACACTCTATTTGAAGCATCAGTGATTAAATGTGAGGTGTAATATTACAGGGGGATAGTCTCAGAAAAGAAGAAACTGTGTATCTTTAAAACAGGGATAATGAAGACTCAAAACAGGACACTTTGCCTAACTACAGACTGCATTAAAATGGAATAGATTTAACACAGAAAACTTGTAAACACCTGAAGAATAATAAAATTAAACCATGTGGATTTTTCAAGAACAAACTCTGTCAAGCCAAGATAATCTCCTGGGACATGACAAGTAGAATACTGGGTGTACTGGTTTTGGCTGGGGTACAGTTAATTTTCTTCACAGTGGCTGGTATGGAGCTGTGTTTTGAATTTGTGCTGGAAAGTGTTGATAACCCAGGGATGTTTTTGTTACTGCTGAGCAGGGCTTACACAGAGCCAAAGCCTTTTCTGCCTCTCACCCCACCCCACCAGTGTGAGTGGGCTGGGGGTGCACAGGAGTTAGGAGGGGACACAGCTGGGACAGCTGACCCCAACTGACTAGAGGGATGCCCCAGTTCTTATGCTGCTATGCTCAGCATATAAAGCTGAGGGGCCAGAATAAGGGAGGGGAGGACTTTTGGAGCAATGGCATTTGTCTTCCCAAGTAATTGTTATGCTTTCCCAGGGATAACTGAACACACCTGCCTGCCCATGGAAAAGGGTGAATGAATTCTTTGCTTTGTCTGTGTGTGTTGCTTTTCCTTTCCTTATTAAACTGCCTTTACCTCAACCCATGAGTTTTCTTATTTTAACCCTCCTGACTCTCTCCCTGATCTGCTGGGGGAGCAAGCAAGTGGCTGCATGGAGCTGAGTTGCCAGATGGGGTTAAACCATGACAAAGGGAAGAAGAATAAATTTGCTGTATCTTGACTACAGTAAGAAATTTAATAATTTTTCCATATTAAATTCTCATAGGAAAATAAAGGAAATGTCATCTAGATGAAAGAAAAAAAAAAAAAATACTGTGCGTGACTTCTTGGAAAGCTCTTTTCAAATAATAGGTATCAGTACCAAATGGGGATTTTCCTTCAAACTGGTTCCCTTAAGAGATTTCAGGCCCAACTCTGTTCAACATTTTCATTAAAAAGTATAGATAAAAAGAAAACAACAAAAAAAATTGTAGACGAAGCCAGAATATGCTCCTTCAGAAGTCAGGAGAACAACCTGAGAATTCAGAAATGTCATAATAACGACATACTCTAGAATTAAAAAGGAAAAGAAAAAAAAAAAGAAAAAAAAAGAAAAAAAAGGAAGTTCAAACCATAGTAACTAGTGAGGAGAAAAGAACACTTAAAATGCCAAACGACGAAAAAGGACCTGGAAGTTCAACTGTATTAAAAATGACCCGTGAGTCAACAGCGCATTACTGCAAAAGAATCAAAGGGAAAATCTGTTCTCAGGAATTTTGCAGGTAAGATGTGGGTGGGGATCATTTTCTTCTACTTTTTTCCAGGGAGAATGCGGATAAGCAGTGCTTTCAGTGCCATACTCCAAAACACATATAGTCACCTGGAAAGAATACAGCAGAAAAGAGCAAGAAAGAGAAGAGGGCTCAAAATGTATTAGAGGGAGGGAAGACTGAAGAAAAAAGGTTTCTTCTAGTCTAGGCAGGCAAAGACTTGATAGATCTTCCAGAATATGGAAAAGATTGTTAATAGGAAAGACAACAACCAATTTTTACCAATTGTTCATGTGAACGACAAAAAGAACGCAGTGTAACTTGCAGTAAAGACTATATAGGACATATATTAATAAAAAAAATTCAGAGGAAAAAGCTTGAACAGGACACCCTCAGAGAGTCCTTTGGCAAAAATTCTAAAAAAAAAGTACCAGATAAAAACCTCTGTAGGAAGCTACAGCATATTTGATCCTTTCCCAGAGTCAGAGGACTGGACTATGTAACCTTTGGAATCTATTCCATCCCTGCACTTCTAATTCAATGACCACATAATGTGCTTTAGTAAGGACAACTTATAGATTTTTTTAAAAGACTGCTCTAAGTGACATAAGGTTAGATAATTTCACTCTTTCACAAAGTATCATTTTCTTCCCCTAAAGGAACCCCTGCTTCTCTTGTGCTTACTTACAGATTACAGTGCTATTTAGCACAGCAAAAGACTGAGAAAATAAATGCAGAATGTATTTTGGATAATTTTTAAAAGAATGTATGCATCAGTCATTAAGACAAAATCTAACCTGTTTTAAAAGATTTTCCATTAATAAAATTTCTACCAATAATCTGTAACTTTACAGAGTATGAATTATTGTGTATCAAATATTAAATAAACCAACATCTTAAAACAATAATTTCTTTTGAGGAATTTTAGTCCTAGATGAGATCATTACAGCACTGATTTGCTTACATAACTTCACCTAGTAATGCAACAGACATACCTACCTTGATGTTGGCTAGGATAATGCATTTTCACTGTATATATTTTTAAGAAGAAATAGCTGGATAAAAATGGACATGTCTTGACTATCAAAATAGTTGTAGGAACTTATACTTTTGAATCAATACCAGGTATGCTTGCAGCATTTAAGGCGTCAAAGTCTGTTCTAATTTTCTAGGAAAAAAGATCCTAGTTCTGCAAACAGCACATGGCTATAGCTGAATGACAGCAATTACCTAGTCTGCAGCTTTTGTAGTGTGGGGGACAGGGGCTGGAAGCCAGCTAGAGCTGAGCCAAAGAGACAGATTTATTTGAGATAAACTTTAACCCTACCATAGAGAGAATAACCCAAATTTGAATACCGAATGGCCAAACCTGTGGGCTGAAGATGCATCTTCTAATCCAGGCAATATTGTATGAGCTCTAATTAATGTGAAGATTAAGCAGAAAATAGAGAGCGTGTGTGTCTGTGTGCTTTTTAAGAAAAGCATTGCATTACTTGATCTTATTTTTTTTCCAAAGCTGAGAAATAGCTTCATGTAGGTAACCAAAGCTTTAATATAAAAGTCTATATGGTATGAAGGTAGCATATTTATTTCTCATGCAGACATAGGTCTGTTTGGAACTGGGAAAACTAAGACAAGATCATAGGCTGTAGGTGAAAAGTATAATTTTTAATGGCAATAAAACTCACTAAAACTAATTTTTACTAGCAATTTAGTGTATTGACCTGTAGGTACAGTCTGTAAGTATGATTTTGCAGAAACAGCACTGAAGGTTTCCTGGTTATCATGCTTGAAATATTTTTTATCAAATTTACTTCACTCCATGAGTTAAAAAGACAAGGCAGAGGCTTCTTTTCAGCAATTTGTCCATTCTCTTTCTTCCCCTGGATCTCGAATCATCCTTTTTGCTCATCCAGCATCATCAATACTGAGACTTCTGCAGATGGAGCTAACGTGGTGATTCTCTGACAGTGGTGGCACAAGCCACACAGAAAACAGCTCACCCTTTAACATGGATGACAGTACTAGGGAGGTGAACAAGAGAAATGAGCTAAAAACTATCGCCTTCAAACAAAGGTGAACTTTGGGGTGCTTTTTACAGGAAATGACAATTAGGTCAATACAGTAAAATGCTCTGGGTAGTGAATAGAGGCCATCCTTTATACTGTTCTGACATCTTCCTCACTCTGCTGTGTAGATTATGTCACAGAGGTTATGGCAAAACATTTTAATGAGAAGTGGTAAGAAAATGAAAAATATTTTCTGCCGACTGTTGGTAAAAAAATCCAGAAGTACAAAAATGTTTAGTGGGGTTTTTTGATTTTGCTTTTGTGGGTTTTTTCTTTTCTCTCTCTTTTTTTTTTTTTTTTCTTTCTATTTTTGTAATATACCACAAAGAAATAACCTTTTTTTTTATTTAGGGAAAACCAATTTTTATTCATAATAATTCAAATTCCAGATATCTGTAATTATCTAAATTGAGTTTCTGCCTCCTGATTTTCTTCTGGTTTCTTCCCATCTCATTCCACACTGGATTCAGTTTCACTACAAAGCATTCAACTGCAGGCAGGGTGTCATTGTTATTATGGCTATTGTTTACTTAGAAGATTTAGAACCAACACCCTACTCTCAGATAAAAAAAGGCAACTTTTAAGCACTGCATGATTCAGAAGGGCCATATGCATGCCTCCAGTGCATGGTAGAGGAACATGTGGGTGAATGACCTTTCTTAAGCTGTACTCTCCATTTCAGAGAAGCACCAGACTTTTCAGTATGGGTGATTACTAGCCAGACTCCTCAAATATACCCTGGGGAACCCTTCCTTGGCTACTTTGGAAAAGAACTCAAATGAATAGGTATAAAAAATGAGAATGAAATACACTTATTTTAAGCATTATTTCATGGAAGCTTACATTTTGGTCTAACTTTTACAGTACCTAGAAGACTAGCAATAACTCATTTTGAATTCAGGGATTATTATAAGTGATGGGCAGAAGCTGGCATTAGCAAAAGTTGATCTTTTTTTCCCTGTATAAACAACACTAGACGGGCTTAGGTGGAATGAATTTAAGTCTGTGCATTTTCTCCACATGCACATCTCTAACCGATGAGGAAATTGCCCATCCTTCAGAATTGCATGGCATTTACTATTGCAATAAGCTGTCCTTAGCAAAGAAACATTGCTTCAAACTTTTGTACTTTCTCAGATACATACTATGATGCAGTCCAGGTTATCAGTATGGGCAGAAGAAACCTATTACACCATTAAAATTGTAACAAATATGAGATCAAATTTAAAGGGCATAGATTTCAATTTTGTTCTTGTATCAAATTCTCAGGGACTGAAGCATTCCAGGAAGTATTGCAGAATCTCACAATACTAATTGATTGAGCAATAAAATGGCAGATGAAATTCCATATCAAAAAAATGCAAAGCAGTGCACATGGGGAAAATAACCTTAACTACACATACACAATGATAGGCTCTAAATTAGCTATTACCACTCAGTGAAGAGATATGGAAGTCTTTGTGAATACTTTCCTGAAAACATTGTCTGCTTTCTCAGAGAGAAATGACATTTTAGGAATGATTAGAAAAAGAAATGAGTGGAACAGAAACCAGTTTTACACCTGAACAAAATGAGCTCTATTTTTTCAGAAAGCCATAGGAAACAGCAGAGAAAATAGTGGCAAGAAGGATTGATATTTAGTATAGACTATAGGATATAGGAAGACAGAAAGAGGTGACTGAAGGGTGATATTATAAAGGTATATAAAACTGTGGATGATATGGCAAGGTAAGTGATTTTTACATCTATTTATTCTTTTCCTTAGAGAGGTGACAAGGAGAGGTCCATATAAAATAATGCTTGAAACAAAAATTACTTTCTTAGAACAGGATTATAGAGCTCCATTGCATAGGATGATGCAAACTCTGGAAGTAAATACAGGAAAATAACTGTAGGGAACTTTTCGATACAAGGACCTCTACAAAATCTTCTGTTTAGAAACCTTAATGCCCTGACTGTCAGATGAGAGGACTCAGCAAGAAAGAACCTCTCCAAAGTTTCTCAAAGTTTAAATGAAGGACTGCTCAGCTTCTCGTAGTCTTTCCTAATAAACCTCTACTAGTTAATGTTACACATATGATATTGTTATAAATCGACATTGAGTCTAACTTAATATGATAGTTCTTAATTAAAACAGTTACCACATTTTTCTCAGACTGAAATAATCCTGACTGATATCAGCATGACTGAAATTATGATCAGAACAACTTCTCCTTTCATGGTCTCTTACAGTATCCCTTTAATTCCTTACGGTCCTTAAGTTTGCAAAGAATGATGTTAGCATGCAGCACAGGAGAAAGGAGTAGGACCAGTGGATGGACACATTCAAAGCAAGATATATTGTATTATAGTTGTTTCAGTATCAAAATAACACTTTAATGAGAAACACTGTTAAAAGAAACAAATTTCCCTATACCCCAAAATTTAGACAAATGAAAAATAATAAGAATGAAAATGAGAGAAAAAACTCTCTCGAAATGGCAGAAATTTCTGTAAAGCAAAATTGAGTTCCACTACTAAAAGGAAATTGTATCTTGTTCTTCTGCATTGCTAGTGTATCCAGTCCTGCTGGTATCACTTCAAAAGGTGATGTGAGACCATGCCAGAGGTTGGAGTGTAAAAATTCTACATAGATGATTTGTATTTTTTTTTCCCTAGAAGTGCTAAGCACTTCACAAAAGACACAGGCTTGTCCCAGAGGGAAAGATCTAAGGGATCTATTTAACAAGTATGTGAACTACAATATTCCATATGGCAAAAAAGCACTAAGAAAGGACAGGGGTTTCGAGTTCATTGTTTTTGTCATCATTTTTCCAGTGACCACACGGTGAAACTGCAGTGAGAATTGTACTTGAAGCAAGACTAATCTAAATGACTGAATACTTTTTTGGGATGGATCTCTGTGCCCAGATGGTTGTGCCATGGGGAGCCATTGTGGCACAGACATTTGCCTACTCTGAAGGAGCTCATTAGGAGTACTGGCAAACAGGCCAGGGGCAGGGTGTTGTCTGTTTTCATGCTGTCATTGTCTCTGTGCACCTGGAACCTGGTGTCACAACCTATCCTTTTATTTATTATCCTTTACAATTAGCACAGCTTTACTTTCCTCTTCTCAGTCAAGACCCCTTTTCCCTCACAAAGTTACATGTCTCCAGGCACATAATGACATGCCTTTTTAATAGATGATGTAGCTGGGATTTGTATTTTGGATTCAAGAACATATGAATCAAAGTTCCTACTTCAGCATGTGGATATTTACCTACTTCATATGCATCACAAACTCTGTCCATACTGCAAAGTGTCTGTCTCCTCCATATCCTGCTTTTCCTCTGGGAGTCCCATAAGGTGAATGCCTCTGTTATCTCCTTTGCAGTTTTATTCCTCCTAGCTAACACGCAGCCTTCATCTCTGCTTCAGTGTACATCTTCTCATATCCTTCCAGTTCCTGCAGGGTCTTTTCATACATGCATTTTGTTCAAGCACAAGACTATCTGATCAAGAAAACAGCCAGTGGTTTCCAAACCTTGCCAGAGGGGGAAAAAAATCATATTCATGCATCTGCTGCAGCAGGAGTCATCCATGGGCTGCAGCAGATAGTCAGCCTCTCAGCTGATTCTCTAAAGAGTGAGTCTTCTCTCTAGTGGTGGCCTCTAGCCAAGGCCTAAGGCACATTCGCCACCGACAGCCAGAACTCCCTAGACAGACCTCCTCTAGACTATCACTTCCATACAACGGATAGCTTCCAAACAACTAATTTCTTAATTTCCCTGATATTTCACTGTGGAACTCAGAGATCTGTCCCTCTTTCCCTTAATCACCAACCACAACCTTCATAGTCTGCCTGAGGGTAACTAGGAAAGCCTGGGATCTCAGTCCAGAAGTGGCTTCATGCAGCACCTCTCCAGCTGCCATCATGGAAACCCACAGGCTCTCCCTTCTGGTCTCCTCTTGCTTGGCAGGGTATAGCTGTATTGGGTCAATGTGGTGAGGTTGTGGGGGAGGGTGTGCTGCAGGGGTGGTCTCTGTGAGAAGACATCAGAAGTTGACACTGTGTTGGACAGAGCCAGTTTCATCCAGCTCCAAAACAGATCCATTGCTGCCCAAAGCTGAGCCTGTCAGCGATACTCGTGGCACCTTTGGGATAACATATACAAGGGGCAAAAATCACTGCACAGCAGCTGCATGAAAGAGTGAGAAAAATGGGAGAGATTTAGCCCTGCAGACACCAACAACAGTGAAGTAGGAGGAGAAGGTGCTGTGAGCCCCAGAGCAAAGATTCCCCTTCACCCTGTGGTAAAGACCATGGTGCAGCAGATATCAACACTGCTGGATGACCCCACACTGCAGCAGACAGAGCTGCCTGAAGGAGGCTGCAGCCTACAGACAGCCCATGCTGAGAAGGTTTTCTGTCAGGAACTGTATTCCATGGAAAGCTTACACTGGAACAGTCTATTCTTGAAGAACTGTTCCCAGTGGAGAGGACCCACACTAGAGCAGGGAAAAGACATGAGAAAGGAGTAGCAAAGTGTTATGGATTGACCAGAACCCCCATTCCTCATCACTCTACACTGTTGAGAAGGAAGAGGGAGAAAACTCAGGAAAGAAGGGAGAAGTTGAGCCTGGTAAGAGGGGTGTGTTTGTGGCAGTTACAGCTTTGTCCTTGTTTCTCACCATCCTACTCAATTCTTAATTGTCAATAAATTAATTTTCCCTGAGTTGAGTCTGTTTTGCCTGTGATAGTAATTGGTGAGTGATCTCCCTACCTTTATCATGACACATGAGCTTTTTTACCTTATTTATCCACCTCATTCTTTTGGGAGAGAGCAGCTTGGTGGGCACTTGGCAGCCAGACAACAATAACCCATCAAAGCAGCAGGGAGTCTAAAATCTCAACTCACCTTTCCTCCCCTTCAGCCTTAATCTTGATTACATCCCTGTTCCCTTTCCTGTTCCAGTTCTTCTGTAAGATAAACATTGTGATCAATTACTTGATCATCTGCCATTCACTTCTCAAAACTTCCTGAAAAGCGATTTTTCCCCTTTGACATGGTAATTTTTATTTTTTTTTTCTTGTGTCTTTTAAACAAAATTGCTATAGTATAGTCTCATCCCCTTTCTTTCCTCTGCTTTCCACAGCTGCAAAAATGTTCCTGAGCTGTCTGGGCAAGGGAGTGTCAAGTGGAGAATGGGATTATTTCCAGGAATAGCACTGAGTGATACCATTATAGGAATGCTGGGTTCATCTCTGACAGTCAACATTGGAAACCAAAGCTAGACAAATGCAGGTTTTAACAAATGAGAGTAGATATGAACTAAAAGAACTTATCCTGGCAAGTGATGGATTTCCTGTCTCTTGAGGTCTTTAAATCAAGATTGGATATTTCACTAAAATATATGCTCCAACTCCAACAGGAACTACAGATAAGATGTGGGAACTGCTGAGTGAGATTCTTGGTTAGATCAGATTGGACCACTGTATGTTCCTTGTGGATTGTCAAATTAAATTTAAACTAATATTCTACCATTGTATTTGAAAAAGACCAAAGCACATTCCTCAGCTCAGCTGGTAGGCAGTAACTTGCTGTTCCATTATAATAGACATATGTCTAAAATCCTAATATTTAATACATATTTGGCACAAATTCACATGAATATATGCCATCAAATTAACTAAATGTCTTACCTGTTCCTAAGTTCTTTTGCTCCTAGTGGCAAATAATCAGCCAACCATGGAAATATTATCCAGTTTTCATTACTTCTTACTTGGATTTATGAAGTCAAAAAGTTAAATGCTGAAGGATGGAGATAAAAAGGAACCAAATTTTGGGGAGAATTTAGGGAGACAAAGGAGGCAAAGCAAGGAGAAAAAAAGAAAATCAAGCAAGAGCAAAAGCAGAGGTCACAAAAAGCCATGGGTAAATCATGTGAAGCACAAGCCTGAAGGTTCAGAGGAAGGACTGGAATATGTGGAGGGAAAGTAAACGAAGTAGATGATTTACTGAAACATAGAGGAATGAGTATTCTAAAATGCAGGTGAAGTCTGTTTGTCATTGATCTGAAAAGAAATCTCTCAGAAAGTAATTTATTTACAGGAACTCCACAATCTCCCAAACACTCACACACACCAAGTCACACACACAGTTGCACATGTCCATGCTGGTAAGTCAGACTGTCTGTCTGTCTATCTATCTATCTATCTATCTATCTATCTATCTATCTATCTATCTATCTATCTATCTCTGCTTTCAAAGTTCTTTACTTACTCTTCTGAGTACGTGGCAGATGCTGAGGAGTTCACAGTCACTCTTGACATATCAGTCACTTTCTGCAGCAACTAAAGGGGTTGCCTTTCACCATAAAAGCAGGAGAACAAACTAAGAAAGTAAACCTGAGTGAAAGGAGGCAAAACTCTGATCTTGGAGCAAATGTGTGTATTTCTAAGCAGAGCCACAATGTTCACCTTAAAAATCAATATTCTTTCATATTACCAATTAACATTTTAAAATTATGCTATTGGAACTCCACTCATTTCCTGTGACTGACAGAAATCTCTCTGCAAAGCCCCATGTGAAAGTAGAAGGTCCCTTCTCTGCCATACAGCTATTGTTGGATGATTTCATTACCTATCATATATTATATATATCTTTTAATTATTAACTGCAATAGTCCCAGACTTCTGGCAGGTCCCCTGGGACACTTCCAAGGCTTGAAAAGAAAAATCCAAAGACACCAAAAAAAAAAAAGGTCTAGACAAAAAAAAGCTTTTTCCTTTTTTCCCCACTTAAACATATTAAGGGGGAAAAAAGGAAAAAAAAAAAAAGAGAGAAAAGGCGGCAGCATAGGAGCAGCGAAGTTTTCATTTGCTCTGCCTCCCTTTGGCATGAGTGCCCACAAGCGCTGAGCGCTTCCCTGCTCGCGTCCCTGCGCTCCATCCTCTGCCGCAAAGCCCGGCGGCGCGGAGGGGGTCCCGCTGCTCCCGCGCTGCGCGGAGCACCACCGGGGGATGGGGGGCTGACCGGACTGCCCAGACGCCTCCCCTCCGCTCCGCACATGCGGATCCGCCCAGCCACCTTCATTAATAATAATTGGTACTTAATGACAGCAGCCCCGGTCGCGCGGCGAGGCGCTGCAGAGGCCGAGCATCCCCCGCGCCGAGCCGAGCCCGGGGCACTGACCTTGCCTGGCCCCACGCCCGCGGCACAAACTTCCGCGCCACTGCGCGCCCGCGGGTGGGCGAGCGGCAGGAGAGAGGAGGGGGAGGAAAAAAACCCCAAACCC
>JAWWEV010000001.1:41963401-42000723 GCA_035583235.1 Hafferia zeledoni
AACGCGCCGGGGGTCGGTGGGCGGCGGGGGCTGCGCGGGGCGGAGCGGGGCGCGCACGGCGGCGGCTCCCGCCCGCGGCGGTGCGGGCGGCGGGGGGGGGCGCACGGCGCATGTCCGCCCGCGCCGCGCCGCGCCTCCAGCAGGAGCTCCCCCCGCCGCCAAACTCACCACCATCTTCTGCATGTGCAACATTTGCAGCCGGACACAAACCGCTCCCCGGCGATGGAGACTGCGGGAAAAATCCGCCGCGGCGGGATGGCTTGCTAAAGCGGCAGCGGCGGCCGGGAGGGAGGCAGAGCGCGAGCGGGAGAGGATAGCGAGGAAATACTAAAACAAAACCACAAAAAAAAATATACAAGAAAAAATAAAAAGAAAAAGGGGGAAACCTCTCTTTTCCTCCCCCTTCCTTTTTTTTTTTTTTTACCATTCTTGATTCTGTGTGTAGTCTCCTCGCCCTCGATGCCTCTTTGAGCAGCATCCAGCGAGCGAGCGGGAGAAGGCGAGACAGAGAGAGGCAGAAGAGAAGATGAGGATAATTTGCAGACAGCTTGTCTTACTGTTTTCTGGCTTTTGGGGACTAGCAATGGGAGCTTTTCCTAGCAGCGTGCAAATAGGTAAGCGCTGCATTGGTCTGCGTGCGTGTGTCCAGGGGTTCAGTCCTTTGCGAAGTGAGTTGGAAAGGAGGCTCTGAAGGCAGTTTGCAGATTTCTTCTCGAGCATCATCCATCCCATTTCCATACCTCCACGAACCATCCGCATGTGTTTGTGTATATGTGCCTGCGAGTGCCTGTGTGTGTAAATACATATGTGCGTTCGCGTGCGGGAGGGAGGATGCTTGTCTTTTGCAGAACTCGTTCCAGCTCCGGTTGTGCGATATCGGCAGGGGAGAAAGGGGCTCGGGCTTGATGCCCCTTGTCTGCTTCAGCCTCCTCCTGCTTTTGCCTGACTCCCGGAGGGATGGCGAATCCTGTGCACCGGAGGTTGCGGTAGCCGACAGGGATGGGGGGATAAAAGGCAGCCCCGTCCTTCGTTCCCTTCTGTAGTTGGAAAGTTTAGGGTTTCTTAGGTGTCTCCCTGTAGTCCTGTGCCCCATCCTCACCCCTTTCACATTGCCTCCAGCTTCCCTCCTTTCGGACGTGTCTCGGATGGGACGCAGCTATCTGAATTCTTTCCAGCTCAGCTCCATCACTGCATCATTTCTCGTGGACTTGCAAAGATGCTGCTAATAAGGCTGAGCTGCTCTCTGCCTGCACATGGCTGCAGAGGAGCAAAGTTCATTATATTCCTCTTCAGTGCAGATTATCCTACACTGAGGGTTTTTTTTGTTTGTTTGTTTTTGGGGGATTTTTTTGATCCAGAAAACATGTGCCCCTTAATCAGCCCGCCACTTAATGTGAGAGGTTGTTGAGCAGCTGATTTACCAGTGTGTTCAGTATCAGAGAGATGGAAGCTAAACACTTTAAAAGGTCACTGTAATCATGACAAATCTGGGTATTTATGTATGAAAGGCTGGAAACCGAGAAGTCAGAAAAGAAGCATGAATGCATCGGGGAGGTTAAAATAGATTGAGGACAGTGATTTAAAGGCAGTGGTTGTGATTACGAATATGATTAGTTCTTTATCCATTAAAGTCTTAGGACTTGCCTTACAGTGCAGCTTTGGGAGACACAGTTGCTTGGTCTCACAAAATAGTAAGTGGCTGGCAAATGATTTACCCTGCTTCTTTTGCTTTTTGCCTTTTTTTTTTTTCTGTTTTTAATAGGTGGTCTCTTCATCAGGAACACAGATCAGGAATATACTGCTTTTCGATTAGCAATCTTTCTTCATAACACCAGCCCCAATGCATCTGAAGCACCTTTTAATTTGGTTCCACACGTAGACAACATTGAAACAGCTAACAGCTTCGCTGTAACAAATGCCTGTAAGTAAACATGCCACTGATCGGAACACCTTGTGGGTGAATTGCAGTGCAAAAAACAGGGAACCACATTGTTCTCCTGCATTGTAAATACATCAGTAAGTCTGTCTTCAGTACAGATAGCCTTTGCAGAAGAGCAAAAGGGACAGCAGTCCTTATTCGTTCCTAACTGGAGCAAAATCCCCTCTCCTGCCTTCTGCTGACTAACCTGATGTGACATTTACTTTAGTGTTATTACTGTAGTTTCTTGCTTCAGGGTTTCTATGGAGATGAATTTTGTTGTTGTAAAGAAAAATTATGAATGTTTCAATCAGTCCATAAACCCCTCAGTTACTCTTGTTTACTTTTGTGCATGATGTGCCTTGCATGTATTTGAAAATCTGTGGTTATATTTGTACTCATAAATGCTTTTCTAATGACTGGAAAGCAGACAGGGAAGCAGTGGTGTGCAGGATAATATATCTGAGTTGCTTGACGCTGCAGTTGATCTGGTGATGTCACTTGAGGCAGCCCTGCTCTTATATTCTAGGTTGTAAATGTCTCTTACCATTTCGTAACGCATACATCCTGTGGATATGTCTCTATGCATCCATACATTGGTGCCAAATCAAGTTAGTATCTGATCTACTTGATTTCACAGACCACCTCAACTGGAACAAATATTCTGTTCCTACTATATATTTTATAAACACACAGACAAACGCATGCACATAGATGCACATTCACAATGAGAGGAAAACAGAACACGAAATGCCCTTACCAAATGAGGTAACATTTATTTATTTTTTATTTTAAAAAGCCAAGTATAATTAGCTAAACTTCCTATATTTCAATCACCTCAGGGTTTTTATCAGTGGTTAAAACACATGCTGGATACTGCTTAATCTCTGAGAGTGGCAAAACATTATTGGTATTTATTCTCATGTATGTCTGGCTTCTTAAAAGGAATTCATGTTATTATGTAAGACATGGCATACAGTGTGGCAAAGCTGAAGGCTGTAGTAGCGTTACTACTTTGATGTTCATATTTCAAGACTATATAGGTTTTCCTCTGTGCCTCTTAAGTTTTCGAATCCCTCCTCTTCATTCAAGAGTGAATTGCCTCTGGAAGTAGATGCCCTGAGCAACATTGCTGAGCAAGTTTAAAATAGAAACACACTGGAGAATGTCTTAGTGTTCATTGTTCCTTTAAAATACGTGCTGTGTTTCTCTCACTTTCTCACTGCCATCTCTGTGGCACTTTTTAATATGTAAACATACAATGTATGGTGCGGTTCTCATGTATAATTTATTTCATGATTGCTAAATTTATTTATATGAGTCTTCGGTACTCCAAGTTTCAGATGACCTTGCTACTTTATTTAAGAGGAAAAGCTGCTGAGCTGCCAAACTGGCTCCATTCATTTTATTCAGGAAAGACTGATGCCCCATAAAGTGTGAATTCTATATTAAGCAGTATATTACTTCTTTTTAGCGTGAAAATCAATATCACCTTTCCATAAGCCAAAAACATTTCAAGAGGTGCTTTAAAACCGGAAGGAGTCACGTCTATGCAGGTGTAGCTCATTGAGAGTATTACAATTTGTGTCAACATTTGCAGGCGCTGATAATATATTCCATGAAAATAAATGACACAGTAGCTTTTTAAAACTTTCATTTTTGGTGAAAGAGAAGGGGACTAAAATTGTTGTATACTAAAATCAGTAATTTTCAGTGAAGTAACTTATTTTGAATTCTCCCTATGCATCTAGTTCTGACAAATAATTTCCAAGGCTATTGTTATTTTTTGGGTTAAGGATATTGCTCAGTATTTCCCTTTGAATGTTAATGAATTAATTCTGATTTGCATAAATTTAAAATTGTCTAAAATTGGAGCACTTCTCAGTGTAAGACTAATACCATAGATTCAAGTAGGGTTTGCCCCAAACTTCGTTCATTTAGACTATTTGTAGCAAATGATTCTCTCATTTCAGCTCCCTTAGCTCATGTGTATCTTACATTGTTTTAACTGAGGAAAACCTGTCCTGTTATGTTTGCTGTCATTTGTAGAAATGGTGATTCTTAACCTGATCTTTTTTTTTTGTAACTGAACCCAGTTTGACTTCCAAGAGTTTAATGGCTTTAGAAATGATGAGTCCGTACAGTATGGGGTGTGCAGAGAAGAAAGGGAAAAGTAAATTAACATGTTTATATATGTGTATGCTCATAAAATTCTGTATGTGTCTGTTTTAAATAGACATAATCATACAGGCCTTATTTATGTTCGTACTTGCCACTTAACCCCACTCATATTTTTGCATTAGTCAAGTTTGTATTTATTTCACATTTTGCAGTCTTGTGCCAATAATATGACTACTACTTTTTAAAAACATTTGAATACTGAAGGATACTTTTAAAATAACAAATCTAAAGAAATGTAGGCAAACTGACTGACAACTGAATGAACATATCTCATGTTCCTTAAGCAAAATATGAGCAGAATCCTGCAAAAATCAATTGTCTGATAGCTGGAGGACACTGCCTTCCATGTGATTGAATTTGCTGGCTTGACAGAGACTTCTAAAGCGCAGATGTGTGAGATTTTCTAACC
Source organism: Hafferia zeledoni (assembly GCA_035583235.1). Classification (NCBI taxonomy): domain Eukaryota; kingdom Metazoa; phylum Chordata; class Aves; order Passeriformes; family Thamnophilidae; genus Hafferia; species Hafferia zeledoni. Next base: position 41,967,910 of record JAWWEV010000001.1, read on the forward strand.
TAATTAAAGAACCCCCACCATCAGCTCTGAATTAAGTGATTTCATGGCAATATGAAATGATAACTCTTTCCTGAACTGCTGTGAAACGTTGGCTTTGGATCTTGCTGTTTATGTAGAAATTACTCAGAGCACGTGCCCCCAGATATACAGTAGAAAAGCCTTAGAGTTTCTGGACTGAGATGAATATTCATGTGAGTTCATGCATAAAGCACTGAGACATGACCAGTTACCTCTGTGTCCATTTACTTCAGAGGTTACTTCTAAAGACTGAGGACCTGGCCCCTTGCATGTGTTAGGGACAGTAGACGGATTATTCCAAAGGATTATGGATGGTATATTACCAGGTAACTCACTGCAACATTGGAAGTTGTTTTTTTTCCTATTCACCAGTTAAAAAATATATACATATCTGAATGTTCACTCAGGAGTACTTTTGGAACTGGAATGATTTTGTATATTCAGTGTAAAAGCTAACTTCTAATGGTTATTTTACACATTTTTGTTGTCTTCAAGCAAGCCCAGAACATGTGTTTTTATTCTAAATCATGAATGCTAATAAAACAAGTTGCTTTAGCAGACAGAATCTGTTCTAAGTTAGCAAAATTGATCAGATCTATATCAGTTTGAAGATAGTCCTCTTTCTTTCCCCTTTGCATTTGTGTTTTATTTAAACTCTCTTCATTTCTTTTGCACGACATACATTATTCAGAGAATCCCTCTTACTGACAGAGCTAAAATTATTGCAAAACATGAATAGTACAAGATTCTTACCATCAGAACACAATACATCAGAGCTCAAACTTTTGTCTATTGGCATACATTGGTTTGCACCTTATAATCAGGAAATTCTGCTTGTGATTAGAGATCTACCTACCTTCAGCTTGATTTCAGATGTTGGAGCAATGAATTGATTTTTGGAGAGGATTGTATATATTTATTTTTAGTTGAATGCAAAATAATTTTCTCCCTCTATTCACCATCTATATAGTACATTAGTGTATCTCAGCAATGCAGTCAATGTGCTTGAATACTTAGGAGAGGTAGTGCTATAATTTTACAAAGAGCTATTTACCTTCCAGCCCTTGTCTTCTGGTTGGAAATTTTTCTGTTGAAGTTTCAAAAATCCTTAATGTATAACCAGTCTGCAGTTCTTGTATAGAAATGGTTTAAATGGGGAAAAAAGAGATTGATTCAAGTTTTTATTAGCATTTCTACTAAAAATAAAGCCTTTCTCTTTGAGTCTGTTTGACTTCATGTATGTTCTGAGATCAATATATACCTAATAAGTGTAATTTAGGGTAAATCAGACACTCCTTTGCTCTTTTGCACAGTTCCTTTCTTAGTAGCTTTTAATCCCCATAGATGCAAACCTTCTAAAATATAGCTTTGTTTATTATGTACCACATGGATCAGAAGAGAAGTCCACCGGAAGTAAAAATTTTGTATCTTCGAATAGCTTTCCTTTGACTCTTGTGCTCTCTGGATTTCTGTGGGGTTGATGACCTGAAATTGGAGGTCCTGATTCTGCCTCACCAATGGGAATGCAGTTTTTGGAGGAGATCCACTGAGGTTGGAGGCAGGACAGACAGGAGCCTCCCTCATCAACCTCCACTCTCTCTGTGGATCTGTCTCTAGGCTTGTACTTGCTAGTGAGGGGAGAGGCAATGCCATCTTGGAGTTAACTTTCTGCTGAGACCTCTAGAAAGCTGAGAAAATAGACTCAAATGCAGTATTGCCCTTCTATTGTGATTATCTGTCATTTTAGTTAGAGCAGTTTTAGCTTTGATTTACTAAGCTGCATCATAATGTGATTTTTGTTAAATTTGGTTATTAATTCTGCTTTATAATTACAACTCAATTTAGCAATAGAAGCGTAACCTTAATAATCAGTGTCATTTAAAACCATGGTGTTCTTTATTTAGAAAGTGAAGTCTCATGCAGTTGAATGGTATTTTGCTATCAAGAACTGAGCAGTATTCCCAAGGATGCAGTTTGGAGTATATTGAGAGTTACCATAAAGCATACCATACAGTCAGGTTTGAACTGCAAAAGCAAATAGTGTGCCAGTTAGCTTGAAAAGTGGAACTGGATTAAATTGTACCCTTCTAAAATAGTATTCATTTCAAAAATGCATTTGAAGTGAGTGTTTTACTTTAATCCATGGAGTTTATCTCAAGACACCAATTATTGAAATCAAGTTCTCCTAAAATTTTTACTATTAGCACTTGCTGTTGGAATCAAAGAATGTATGTGTGCTTTGGTGTCATCTGTCATAAAAGGAGGGATTCTGTGTATTTTTGAGACAGTCAAAGAGTTTCATAGCTCTAAATGTGATACTTGTAAATAGCCATACAACAGAGAGAAGATCAACTATCAATAGATACAATCCATCAGAGTCTGGATTTAGTTTTCAAGGTTATTGTTGGGAAAATAAATGATGGGCCTTTGCTGAAATATAGTCAGATTTCTACATTGAAAATTCAGAACATGAATTTTCCTGGCATGAAAGAAGACTTTGGTCCTAGCATGTTACTGAACTGGCTAAAACTCTGAACTCAAAAGCTTTATTGTAGCCTACAGAAATAATTTGGTCTTCATTTCAGAGGTTTAATAACAAAGATTGTGTTCCCTCATTCCTGCTGCAGAAGCCAGTGCAGTGTAGTACTTCTTGTGTAGGACAAAGCACTTTAACAAGTAAATTAAATTTATTAACTTCAGCTTTATTGTTGTAATCTAAGTTTGTATGCTAGTCAAAATAATTCATGCATTTCATTTTTAGGTCTTGATTGTTTTGAGACTTACTTGTTCATGAGAGAAGGTGACTTCTGCTTTGATTTTTGAACAGTTTTAGATGCTATTATGAATTGTTCAAATTCAGATTGTAAGCAGGTGAAGTTCTTTGGATTTAAATAATCATTTCTCATAGTTGTTATTCTCTAATATATGACTGATGTAAAGGGTATGAAATTTGTGCTAGTGTGTAAGTTAAGAAGCCCATATGATTGCACCAGTATAATTTATAGGAAAAATCCACCTCCTGTCTGGATTTCTGTTCCTCTGGGTAGTTTGAGGCAAAGTTTTTGGACTAATACAGCACTAGGTCTCCTTCTGCAATGGAAGTGGGTGTACAAAGTTATGTGACATAAAATCAAACCAGATAATTTACTCCTGTGTAAAACAAAAATGGATTTGAATTTTGGAAAATAAATTTACTCAAAAGTATCTGATCACAGTGTCTCATTTGGAAATTTTGGTGTTGCTTTACTTCTAATTATTTTCTCAAAAGTTTTATTATCTTCCTCTATTAGTTTGGGTTCTTGAATATATTATTATTGTTATTGTAATTGTTATTATTTTAAAGATCTTACTGGTTTTTAACAATGTTGATGTGTATTCAGTCATTTTTCAATGCAATTATGGGTTGAGTACTCTCAAGAACACTATATTAGTGATATCTGCATTCAGTCACCCAAGGTCAAATAGAAAGGCTATCCTACGTTTTGGCACTCAGAGATGTTCTAGCATTTTCCAGAGTCCTCAGCAGCACCTGCCTTCATGGTGGGAGCTGCATGCTGCTGAGCACTTTGGAAAATCTATCCTCTGTACAATAACATATAGGTCAACCCTCTTCTTCCAGTAGCGCTACTTCCTTGTGAGGACTCCGTTTCTTCCCTCTTCTTTTTCCCATAATCCTGATGAAAAATCTGCCTGACTTGTTCCAATAATTGGAGCTATTGGGTTTTTGGTTCTTTATGGTGAGAAAATGGAACCAGAGTGACACATACCCATCACCATTGTCCTGGCATTGCTTTGGAAAGACCCAGCTCACCCATCTCTTCACCAGTTCCTCCAAAGCTGATTACAGCAAAGCTTTATGCTGGACTCAAGGGGGAATACTAGGACACTTACTGCCATGCTACTGTACTGGCTGAGTTTTGGCCAGTTATGCTAACATTAACAAATTCTAGTACAAATACTGGCCCTTGTCCTGCAGCTATTTCCCCAGACAGAGCTGTTTGTGGTTTAAGTACGGACTCTACTTGAGCGGTGATTGCAGATTGGAACCTGTTATAAAGAAGGAATAGTAGGAATTAGCTTTTTTACAAGGTGAATATGTTCTCATTCTTTCATAGCTCAGAGTTTTAAAAGTATTAAATTGCTTAACTCCTATTATTTTTGAAAAACAAAATGTTTAGAAATTGGACCCCCTGGTACATAATTGCCAGTTTTCAAAGAATGTCAATTGGGCTACTGTCTTCTTGTGTTCCACAGGCTATTTCAGTGCTGTATTTATATGCAACAATTGCACCTGAAAAATGCAGGCTTATGCAGTGCCTTTCTCTGTATTTATGGACAACATGAGCATGACTGCAGGTGTTTTTTTCTGTAAATACAAATACAGCAAAAGAGAATCAAAGAGTACTTACACTTCTCACTAGCTTATTTATTAGACTATTTGCAGGGAAAGGCTTTAAACACATTTTGAAGACATACTGAAATATATAAATATTTTAACTACTCATAACAATTCCTCTGTTTCTCAAAATTGGACCCTCTGTGGGTAGATTCTGTGCCATTTCTGTGTGCATGCTCTTCCAGTTGCTTTTATGGTGTATTTTCATCGTATACTCTTAAACCTATAAAATTTGAACATCATTTTTATTTGCACATCATTTTTTTGTACAGTTCAGGTATGTCTGGTGAATATCCATCAAACAGGTGGTTTAGGAAAGTTCACAGGTAGGGAGAGTTAATTGCTGAATAGAATTGAGACTTTTATGCTTTGCTTGCCACAGTTTTCAAGGATATGGAATTTTCTTTTTCACACTGTGATGCAAAAAGTGATGCATATGTTAGTATTAGAAAGTATACAAAATAATTAGGAATTATTATACAAAATATTCTGGTTTTGTTAATTTCTTTCACAGCTATATGTTATGCTTATATATTGTTGGAACTAGATGATCTTAAAGGTCCTCCTCCAACCCAAACCATTCTATGATTCTGTGATTTCTTTTTGCTAAAGATTTCACTGATATCACATGGGGTTTTTTTCAATGTCAGAATCAGATCTGTTTCCCAGTGGATAAAGTGATTCAAGGCGGGAAGAGAGGAAATTCTTTTAGAGCAAAGGAAGTACAATATGCAGTGTATTAGTTGTGCCCAAAAGCTTCCTGTTCAACTATAATATTCCTGATGTACAGTAGAAGTATTTCGCACTTACTAGTCAGTGTGAGATACGGGTCTGGATGGTGCTGTGTTACGGTCTGGAACACACTGGGTATAAGTGAGAAAGACTTTATCAAGCACAGATACATTTATGTAAAACCCAGGAGAAAAAGCTGTAATTTATAGTTTTTAAAAAGTGTATGCCTATCAGTACACTGAGGCCTGTGTTTCCTTTCCTAAGCTGATGGGAGCATGGAAGGAACAAGATTTTACAGACCTGTGGTCCTAGCAGAGTAGTGTAGGATCTTGTATGGTGATTTCCTCCAGGTTTTCTGTGTGGATCTGTCCTGCAGAGCCTTGCTAATAAAGGCCTCCAGCCTTGGTAATTTCTCTTTGTTTAAACAGTGAAGAGTATTTACAAGTGGACATTTCAGAAACACTGCAGTTGGGAGTATAATTTCCTTTAAAAATCAATAGTCATGGGCTCTTGACTGACTCAGGAGCTTTTCTCACTTCTCCAAAAGAAGAACAAGCCAGATAAGAAGCTGGCTTTGGGGACTGTTTGCATATCCTGTTAACAATGTCTTGTATCTAAGTGTTTGTATGGCCTCCAGTTGAGAGCTGGTCAGGGGTTTTTCTTTCTAAGGTCCTTTTTTTAAAAGTTAGTATCTTTGTTCAGTGGTTCTCTTGGGTGTAAAAGCAGCAGAGTAATACTGTAAGTGATACCTTATTATATAGATAAGAATTGGGCTTGCTGTCTAGAGGCACAAACAAATGTCCAAGGAAAAGAGTGTAACAGGTGTGGTGTGTTGGCAGGACCCGCATCTCCATCTCTTGCAGGATTACATATGCCCCGTATGAAAGTGTGTGTCTGGAAAGTCAGGAGTAGTGCCATATGGAAGTGATCCAAATTCTTTCAGACGATAAAGAAAAGATGTGAAAGCAGTTTGAGGGATGAAATGTCTGATGGCTATAAGTATTACTGCTTCAAAGAAGAAATAGTAAAGGTCAAAAAAATAAATGGGAGAGTGGATAGCATGTAATAATGTTCACAGATTATTGTGTTCTAAGGCTAGATGGGACCATTTTGATCACCCAGTCTCACCATCAAGATTCTAGTCAGCAAGCCTCAATTATTTTCTTTTTTTCAACCAATAAATTCTCTTTCCAAATAAATCTAGTGTTGTATAGAAGATTGAAAAAAATTGCAGGTAAATCATCATGTCATCAACACATCATTTGGGTATGTCATTCACTGTCTTTATCTATGTTGATTGTAGGAGTCATACAGAGTAGGCAGGCAGAAAAAAAAAGTCTACTGGGTTTGTTGTTGGTCTTTAATTTAGAGAGAGACCATAATCAGCATGATTCGCATCCAGTTGTTACCATTGTGCAGGTCCCAGAGCCCCTGAGGTTGTTCTGGCTGGTTGGTACCATGTCTTGCCTTTACAGAAAGGTGATGTGGGACACCCTTAAGTAGCATGGCTTATGCAGGGGCAAGACATGTAAGGACTTAGTGGGGCCTTTTTCAAGTTCCTTTGGTGGACACAAATGGTGGGATTTTTTCCCTCTCCTGAGGAAGAACATCTAACCCCTCAGAAGGAACTGTGGCTTGAAGCTACAGTAATACGAGCTTGGTGGATATGTTCAAAGACTGCTAAGTACGTTTTTGCTAACAAATGTATGCTAATCCCTATTATTTGTATTCACAGACTTGTCTACCTACAAATACAACTTAGTGGTCATATATGTTACACATATTTCACTTTCTATGAGCCCCAAAGGATGTGAATCTATTACTACTCTCACCTGGAGGGATTGGGCTGTTAGCTTTAGATACCAAGAGTTATGAATTTAGCTTCGGAATTCCCCGTTTTCATCTGCTTTATGTGTTGCAGGAGATGGTAGCCTGAACACAAACATGATGATGAATGAGATTTAATGCACACGAATATCTGCAGAAAGCAAAAGACTGAATAAAGGAATTCAAGAAGTGCTCCCATAGCTGTCTTTGGTGATCTGTTGCACTATTCTGAATAGCAAATACAAATGAAAAGAGGAAAAAAGGACAAACTCTTTCTTTCCTTATACCAAAAAGTCACTGAAACAGGGAGAAATAGTAACAGAAAACCTCAGGAATTAAGTATTGGTATACTAAAAGCTGTACTTACAGCATCCTGTTTGCTATCGCGCCATCCATGAATTGGTTTGCTTAAATTATTTATTATTCAGTTATTATTAAAATCAGCTGAAAAATGATAAGGTGTTTTCAAATAAGTCAGAAAAAGAACAGGAACAGTTATTGCAAATACTTGTGTGCAGCATATAATTGGTAAAGTTTGGCCAGGCATTGTGTGAGATGATTTTGAGCCCAGGTGAGAGATGGGTCTGCACTGGTTCTTTGGGGACCTTTGCAGACTCAGAACTGATAGGTTACCTGAAATAAAGACTTGAATGAGTTTGAGACTTTGCACCTGAAGTTATTCTTTGCCCTCCATTGACCCTCAGCTGGGAAGGAGAAGGGGTTCAAGACACAGCAGGAGCTGTGTATTTAAGGAACGCCATTATTCAGTGTTGGGATAAGAGGTTTCAGAGAGCGGAGGAAGGAATGATGTGCAGCACTGCTTGCTGCTTGGGGAACTTTCTGCTTCTGAAAACAGAGCAGGAAGATGTGGCTGGTGCTTGTGAACCAGGGATTACAGCTGATGTGAGCTGACATGACTTCAAAAAACCTTTAGGTGAACAAACATGTGGTTGTGCCAGGCTGAAAACTTAGTGCAGATGGGGAAGTAACCCCTAGTCCACATGTTCAGTGGAGCACAGGAGGAGTTAATAGATATGGAAGAGCTGAAGATTAAAAAATACTGTTCAAAGATACAGAGAGAAAATTCTGTTCTCTTCCATCAGCCATTCTCATCTCCCTGCATTTTATTGTTACATGCCCTCACTTTTCATGACAAAATGGGAAGTGTTCAAGAAGCACTGCCAGTGGAAGCAGTGGACAAAGTGCTTCCCCAAGCTCTGTGCCACTGAAGAGCCTCCCAGAAGCTGTCACATGTCCCTTTCCTACTGCAGAACTAGGGACAGGCTATTGTGGCTTCTGGGTTCGGCATCTAGAAGTCACAGCAGCTTATTAGCTCCTGTAATGTATTGATTATAAATAGCCATCAGCTGAACTACTGTAGGGAAAGGAAGGAAAGGGAAGGGGCATAAAACATGTGTTTCTTGGTTACAAACAGAAAAGAAATTACATCCTTATATGACCTCAGAAAAACTCTGCCTGTTTCTATCTCTTGTCTTAGTCCCTCCAATCTGCCTTAGACTCCATCATGGTCAATACTTCAATATTTTGAGGGAGTAAGTGGAAGGAGGAAGTGGTGATGCTGTACCTCAAAAACCAGTGTATACAGATGAATTGGATTGCTTGCCTCCATTCTTCTCTGGGCCTTTGGCAGATGTTGAAGGACTCCTGTATTTTTGTTTACAGCTGAAAGCCCCAGAAACTCCATTGTTCTTTCAGTCACTGTTTATGATGGGTATCTTGTGCACTTCAGAACAGCTGGCAGGCACCAGAGCTTCGCACCTTAATCACATTTTCTTTGTCAGTCTTTCAAATACTATGCTAAATGGGAAACTAGCAGAAAATCCTTTGAGCAATTACAATAATAGGATAATAATAATTATTTCAGTTCCTTTCACTTATTTAGTGTCTGTGAGGTTAAAATGAGATCCAGCATAATGTTACCCCTTTGAAAAGCTGTGGATATTCCCTGCCAGCAGCATCACCTTGAGAAACTGCTCTCTAGGGCTTCACCTTCCTGCTCCCTTATATTTGTTACGGTAAGGCAGGGCTGTACTGTCACCTTCCTATTCATGTCTGTGAGCAATTGACTGCACAAATGAAGTCGCGAAAGAGAATGTGAATGAGGGGAATCACCACCATGAAGAAGGTTTTTTTTCCTCTGTGTGCCTATAAAAGACAGGAGAACATTAAAGCAAAATCTCTCCAGTTCAGAGGGAGCATGCTTACATAAGACATCTCCTTTCTTGACTGCACATCATGTAGATCTTAGAAGTACTAGTGAGAACTAGGTATGTGCAACCAAAAATGTAACACACGGGTGTATCTTTAAGCCTGTTGGTTTCTTAAGACATGCATTAAGGTAATGCACTACCTTCCTATCTGATCCTTTCTGTGAAAGTATTGTCTACAAAATGTTGGATTATTGGCACAGTAAGTTAGCACTTTCTGTCTTCTGAAATAAAATCCCTTGGGGCCTTTTCCTGGCCCCCCAAAAAAGTGTTTTGCATTTAATAAAAATTTTAAGGTTCAACTTCAAGTTTTCAAATCATTGTGCCTATTGTTAGTGCTATTATGTTGATAAGTTCCTTAAGGATATGTGTGACCATAATAAGCTGGTCCTACTTTTTTTTTTTTTTTTTTTTTTTTTTTTTTTTTTTTTTTTTTTTTTTTTTTGGTGATGCAGCCTGTAACTTTCCATGTTGAGTGAGAATACAGAACAACTCCAGCTTTTAGTGGGAATCTGTCCCTCTTTCTCACCTCTCTCAGCAGACAGAGATGGAAGCATTCAAAACCTCTCAGAAGGCGGGAATGCAGCTGACTATCTCCCTGCATCTGTAGAATGGGTGACTGAAAGAACTGTGTTTGTTACTTCCATTAATGTGGCTATCTTGATACTTGACTTCAAGAGAGAAAATAATGACTCAGACTTCCTAAAATCCAATGTGTGCCACAATTCTGGCTCCCTGTACAGCCAGTAACCCAGAGTATATCTCCATGGAGGGCAGCCTGGATGTGGCCATTCCCAGCATTGGCACTGGATGAAATATCTTTACCAAGGCTAGCCACTCATCATTGTATGAGAAGGGAAACATCGGGGGTTATGCTGTAGTACTTCTCACTCTCTTCTGTCTTCATCTTTACTAAACAGTAAATGTTTTGGTCCCTGATGCCTGCTTGGATCTAATCCCCTGGAAATTAGACCACCTGACAGTGGTCCCAAAGAATTGCAGCAGAGGTTTGCTGGAGTATTTTGTTTCTTACACTCCTTTGCTTACCCTGGTAATTCCATCTCCATTTGGCTTTGCCAAGGACATGAGGAGAGCAGAAGATGACTGTCAACCTTGACCTTCTTGGGGCCTTTTTTCTCCTACTCTTCATCCAGGAGAACCTCTACCCAGAATAATTTTTGGAGCTCAGACTATTTGTTTTCTTAGAATTTTTACTTGTGTTTTAAATAATGCGCTTGGCTGACAGTATTTGTCTCCAAGAAAGGAAGTTTGGGATGATAGGGACAGGTCACTGAAGTTACACTACAGCATTTTGAGATGGTGTCTTAGGTTTAGCTGCAGAGGCAGACACATGCAAAAATGTCTTATTTGGTTTTTTCTATCTGTATCTAAAGAAAGCTTTATAAAGGACTTAAATACTTTTTAAATGCTCTATTTTGGCTTTATATGGAGAACTCTAAACCTTTAGGAGATGATTTTCAGGTAGAGACTTTAAGGTACTCAAGGCATTGCACATCCTGGCAGGAAAAATTCCAATACTCTGTTGGAAGCATGGATGAAATAATTTATTTACACCAAGTTGTTAATTTCTGATTGAAACTGTTGCCCAGAAGTCTCTGTAAGTGTATAGCTAACAGAGAGCTGTCCTTCTGTACGTGTATTTTTATACTACTTTCAGCTAATTCAGTGATGGAAATACTAAATCTAGCACTCAGACAGCTTTTGGATTTATGACACTCCCTGAAGGACTTTGGCTTACAGTTATTCATATAGGTAGTTTTTAAAATTTATGACAGAAATAATAACTCTGTGATAATATTCATCCAAATGCTTATTTAGAGCACCCAGTGTGAGAACAAAAAAAAATGAGCAGCTAGAAATTCCTGGGGCAAAGCTTTGGCTCAGTGATCTGCTGTCCCTCACAGGGTGGGGAAGCCAGAGACATTTCAGAGACTTAAGGCAATTTTCAGCATTTGCAGAGTGGTAAAACTGAGTGAAACTTTGCCCAGAGCAGCAACTAGTATTAGTAATTTAATTTTATTTTAGGTCCTGTACTTAACTATTTCAGTTTCATTACTGTTTTCTGATATTCGGGGATGTGCACATGCACTGTAAAAGCACTTAGCAAGTTATCTCTGCCCCACTCCCCATGCTCATGGTATGATGGTGATTTTCAGCAGCTTGTTCTGCCCCTCTTGCTGCTCTGTCATTGTCTGTGGTGTTGCCCAGAGCACACTCTGGATTCTCCAGAGATTGCAGCAGATCTCTTGGGTCTAGGCAGTAACAAGGGCACCCTGGAAAAATGAGAACAGGCAGCTGGAGATGAGTGGGGTCAAGTCTCAGTGAACTGCCTGATGTGGTGTTGCCCTGCCTGCTGTCTTCCCTCTTTGGGCCATCATGTCCACCAAGCTTTATGAAAGGAGCCTGCTAACCATGAGGGATGACTTGTGTACATGTACTGTCATATTTGCCATATGTGCTTTCCACATTCTATAGTCAGATAAACCTACTGTGACTTGAAGGGAGGTCCTTCTGCAGTGGGGGCAGAAAATGGCCAACATTCATGTCTTTGTAAGAAGAGGGTTAGTGATGTGATCACTAGTGATAAGAGCATTCAGGTGTGATCTTTCAGATATGCGTGGAATGAGAGTTTTGCTTTGTTGTGGTTTGGTTTGCTTTGTTTGGTTTGATTGGTTGGTTGGTTTGGTTTGGTTGTTTGGTTTAACTCGCATTTAAATCCAATAAACAAGAATCGCCTGTATAAAACTTACAAATCTTTAAAAAAAATTGAAATTCCACAATGGTGACTGTGCAAAGCTCGTTCTTTCCGTTTCAGTGAGGCACACCAGGGTGGGTGTTGTGTTGGATTAATGCTGTTTTACGGTTCATTACCCACCTGCGGAGGAGTTGCTGCCCCCCCACCACCCAGAGATGTGCCAGTGCTCTCAGGCAGGGCTGGTGGCACCCCTTCCTGCAGGGCGCTGGTGTCTCTGCAGCCACTGTCCCATCCCCGCTTGGCCTCTGGAAGGGATGTGTATGCACTGGGGTAACAGGCAGGGCTGGTTACAGGATGGGGGATGTGGTTAAATTGGTAGAATTGCACAAAAGCCTTGGGGGAGCTCCAGCTATTTGAGAGTAATGGAACAACCCTGCACTGAGCTCTAGCCGTGCCGAGCCGTGCCCACCTCAGTGGCTGGCTGACTGCCAGAGGATGGGGTCTAGACTAGGAGCTGCCTGGTGCCTGCTCACCTGCATCGTCGCAGGAGTGGGGGCGGGCAGCAGGGCTGGAGAGGGCATCAGCATTTCTTCCACAGAGGTAAGAGCCCATAAATGCTGATTATCAGCCTCAGGATTACTGCAGAGTACTGTTATTAAAAGCTCAGTTGCAACCACTAAGATGAATATAAGTGATTCCAAAAATAGGTGATTTCAGAGAGAAACTTTCAGACCTTTTAATAAGCAAAACAGCTGGCACTTGTTTGTATGCCTTGAAATTATGTGGGGTTTTTCCCTTGCTCTTTAGGGTTAATGCACTGTGGCTGTATTATAAGAGCGTGTCTGCTAAGTGTTTCTAGCAAGATTTCTTGAAATGTTGCCAGAGACCTGGAGAGCTAAATACCTTGCTTTTAACACAGAGCGACAGCTTTGAATCACACATTGTGCCACTGCATAGCCAGGGTTGTAAATACCAAATTTTAATTATCAGGTATATTCATAATTCATTAATAGCAGGTAGACAAATAGCCTGGGATGGCTTTACATTGCAAGAAAGATAAATGGAAGATGGTGCATAGATAATAGATACTGGAGTAGAATGTGTGGAATTTTTCTTTCCTCCATTTTGTCTTGCTGCAGCTATTTTGCTTGAATTCTCAAAGTCGTTCCAGGAAGAGGGGCTGGAATTAGGACAAATGTACATCCATCACAAATGTTCAGAATCTGAAACTGAGCTTTAAGTAGGATGTGAGCTGCCAAATGCAAATCCACAGGAGCAGCTGTAATGTTTTATTTGTTCTGTGGCAAATATTTCTCTAGTTACTTAACAGCACCCATTTAAACTTCTAGAGGTATTGAACAAAACGCTTCCTTCCATTTGCTCTTGAATAGATAAGTTTAATTAACTTCAGGATAACTATTCCAAGAACTGCTTATCAGTTTGGCTGGTATGATCGATGCTATGTCATTGATTTAATGACATAAACCCATGTTTAGGTAATGAACTTCTCAAAGTCTTTCTCTTGTAAACATACAATCATCTGCTTCAACAATTCTTTTTCAGGCTAAGTTAAAAGTAGCATATGAGACATGTAATGTATATTCAATATATAACATACTCAGCTGTAACTTGAGTCTAGGTAGAGGAGTACACTGTTTCCTAACCATCAAACTGGCTTTAGAGGAGTACTCATCTATAAGAAAATGATGACTACCTAATTTTATATCATTAGAGACAATTATTGTAACTAGGAGTGCTTTTAATCTAAAGGTGAATAAATGGCACCTGTGCAATATATTTGTCTATGGTTTGAAACAGCAGTTTAAATGAAAGATATAGTGGGACATAAAAATTCTTAGTTCGTTCGAAATACCCTTTTTTTTCTTGTGGAGGTGTCTTTGGACAGTTGGGATGAAAATGGTATTTATTACAATGTACTTGGCTTAATGCCAGATACGTGTTACATTGTTCCTAAATGTGGGGTTCTTTGACTGTCCAGACGAGAGCTTGACCAGTCCATGCACCTCAGTATTAGGAGGGCCTGGAGAAGTGCAAACCTCCATGGAGGAACTTAAAAAGGCCCTAAGCCCACTAAGTTATTTTACTCTATGTCATGCAATTTAGTTGGGAGCAATTAATAGGTGGGAGAGGGATGTTTTTGAATGAAAAATGTTGCTGTAATTTTTAAATGTCAAAAAAAGGCAAGAACATGGGATACCTGTTTCCTAGTGGAAATAACCCATAGCCTACTGTGAAAAAAATGCTTATAAAATGATGTTCAGAAGCATTCCTTAGTCTTTTCTTCACAGCTGATATTTTTCTCCAAATGGAAAAGAAAGCTTTTGGCTTTCTCAATGTCTTTCACATAAAGATTTCAGAGGTTTTTTTGTTATCTCTTAACTAAGTTTCTGAATGTTTCACAGTTTTTGTGGAATATGAAATTATTATTTCAGTTGCTACTCAGATGGATTTGCTTTCTGTGTGCTGTAATGGGTCAGGAGAGCTGAGCAGAGCAGAATTGCAGAGTAAGGTGTGTATCCTCCATTGCAAGTGGTCCACAGGTAGGGTGAAAGGGAAGGTCTCTAATTCCTTACAACAGGTAAAGTTCAGCAGCTGATGACCATGAGGAGAGCTCCCCATTGGTGCTGCCACAGAGAATAGAAGCAGTCTGGGGTCCTTAGGAAAAACAGCTATGGAGCATGTGGATAGGGGTGTTGCCTTCTGTGTCAGCGACCAGCTGGAGTACATCGAGCTCTGCTTGAGAATGGATGAGAACTGACTGAGAGTTTATGGGTCAGGATTAAAGGGTGAGCAGGCAAAGGTGATGGAAAGGTCTTGTTGTAGTGGAGGTCTGCTGCATGCCACTTGACCAGGACGACAGAATGATAAGGCCTTCCGTAGACAGATTGAAGCAGCTTCATGTTCACAAGCTCTGGTCCTCATGGGAGTCTTCAGCAACCCCAGTATCTGTGGAAGGGACAGCACATCAGGGCACAGGCAATCCAGGTGGCTCCTGCAATGAATTGAGGATATTCTCCAAGTGATCAAGGAGCCAATGAAGAGATGTGCTGTGCTGGTCCTTGTTCTCACCAATGAGCGTCTGGGGGGGAATGTGAAGCTCAAGGGCAGCCTGAGCTCCAGTGACTGTGAAGTGATGGAGTTCAAGATCCTCAGCAAGCTCACTGTCCTGGACTTTGGGGGAGATTTTGGGCACTTTGAGGATCTGCTTGGTAGACTACCATGGGATAAAGCCCTGGAGGGAAGAGGAGCCCAAGAAAGCTGGTTAATATTCACAATCACCTCCTCCAAGCTCAGGAGCAATGCAACCCAGCAAAGAGGAAGTCAGGCAAAAACACCAGGAGGCCTGTGAGGATGAGCGAGGAGCTCCTGGAAACATGCAGACACAAATCAAAGTCCTTATAGCATGTGGAATCAAGGACGGGTAGACTGGGAGGAATACAGAAAAATTGTCTGAATCAGGTTAGGAAGGCTAATGCCCCGACAGAATGAAATACAGCCAAGGATGTCAAAGGCAACAAAAAAGCCTCTTAAGGTGTGTCAGTGATTAAAGAAAGACTAGGGAAAATGGGAGCCCTTTCCAGGACCACAGGGCCATGTACTTGATGAGATGCATCTGCAGGTCCTATGGGAACTGGCAGATGAAGTGACTCAGCCATTATCCATCCTGCTTAAGAACTTGTGGCTGTCAGGTGAAGTTCCCATTAACTAGAAGAGGAGAAACATAACCCCCATTTTTAAAAAGGGAAAAGAGGAAGTCACAGGGAACTAGAAGCCAGTTGGTCTCACCTTGGTGGCCATCAAGGTCGTAGAGCATTGAACCTCATGGGAACAATGCTAATATTTAGATTAGCTATTGGAAGACATTCTTTCCTATGAGGGTAGTGAGGCACTGGAACAAGTCACCCAGAGAAACTGTGTATGCCTCATCCCTGGAAGTGTTCAACTCCAGGTTTGATAAGGCTTTGAGCAAGTTGGTCTGGTGGAAAGTGTCCATGGCAGGGGTCTTGGAACTAGGTGATCTTTTGAGTTCCTTCCAACTCAACACAGTATATGATTCTTGATTTTCTGCTGATCAGGTATTTGGGGCCTGATTTCCAGGAATAGTGTGACAAGGACACTTGCTGTTCCATCAGCCAGAAAGCTAGTGGGACGTGGTGTTCTCACTTTTTGAAAAAATAGGGCTCAATTTTTGAAATTTAATCACTGAATGTCTAAGGCAGTTTATTTTGTCTGGAAAAAAAGTCAGTAGGGTTTCTGCTGAAGCACATGTATGTTTTCCACCCAATTACAGAACCAGTGATTTTGCGAAGTGACGGTAACCATCAGCTTCTGTTTCAATTTTAGTTTGTAAAATAAATAACATCAGCCAAAACCACCTTATTTTATAGTTTCTAGGACAGCTAGAAATTTCAAAAAGATTCAATACTCAGCTATATATACTGTGTGTGCAGTACCATCTCCTAGGTAAATACCATGGTAAAATGACTCTAGGTCCAATTTCCAACAGTGGCAAACACAGAAATTTTATTTTATTTAGATGTTCTCATCAGCAACAATCTGCCATTTTAAAAACTGAAAATACACAAAAATTTGAAGAAAATAAAATCGATGGCGTAAACTATCCAGTGCCAATAATTATTTCAGAGCATGTTCTTGTTCCCCGTTTCTGAGAGTTTAAAGGGGCACTTTTATACTTCAGTAAAAAAGTATATGCACCCAACATCCAAGCTATATGTTAAAATTATCATTACTGTATGGTCCATCCCATTTGCATTTAGTGATTCTACTTTAAAAAACAAGTTACAGCTAGTATTGTTCTTCAAGGCCCATCTCAGAAAAAAATTCTTTCCGTAGTTTTTCAAAAAACCCCACTATGTCACAGCCGTTGTAATTGTGTGTATGTGTAAAGTTAAGCATACACTTCTAAATGCTTAGTTGGACAGGGCATTCAGAGCAATTCATTGTTGTTCAGGCCAAAGCACAAATATTTTACAAATGGGGAAAACAGAGTGGAATATTTGCTTGAGGCTAAGGAATCAGTTGCCAGGAGGTTTGAAAGGGATTAAATTCCCTGACTACCTTCCTGACAGATGGAGCACAATTTGAGAGCCATTTACTTACTAGATATAGTTTTAAGAAACTTCATGATGATTGTGTTTTATAGTTGTCTTTATTCTCTGTAAATGCTCCATCCAAAAATTAGGAATTTTTTTGAAGAGCAAATAAACTATTGCCTGACAATTTATTATAACAAAAGTAGATAATTATGTATACTTTCATGTTTTTGTCTTACAGTGTTGTTATAAAAAATTTTAGAGCTGTAGCAATATTTTTCATTTTCCCTAGTAACATTCAAGCTGTCATTTAATTTTAGTGTATGGTATACAATTGCTTGTTGATTTATAATCAAGTTTAAGTGGTATATTCCTGGAGCATGGAACACAATTTTGCCCAGGAAAATTAAGTCCCTGATTGTAAAGGGCAAGAACAGTTGGTGAACCAGTTGCTATTCTGTTTTTAATTTTTGTTAGTAAGTTATTAAGTATGTAGCGTAAGCTTCTAACACATCAATCTCTGCCTGAAAAAAAAAATTGAAAATAATTCCTCTGTTTGTTGTTGGGCTTTTGTTAAAGGAAAATTTATGTATGACTTTTTGATAACAATTGAAGTATGGAAACAATTCTTTCCAGAGAATGGAATGAACTTTCAGATTTTGAGTAATAATAGTGTAAATTAATGTTATTTATTTCTTGTATTTCTGCTACGTTTCCCCACCAAAGTTTGTACGCAACAGATTAAAAACAAACAAATGATGAAACTACAAACAGATGTGGGTTTTGCATGATGAGTGGTAGTCCTATGGGACTGTTTTCGATAAAAACTGGGGATGCAAACCATTTACATAGATTCAATTCAGATTAGCTGTGCACTGGAAGAAATCCATGAGGCCAAACCACTAAGAAAGACAGGAGCTGTAAATATAAGTAGTGGAGTGCTGGGAGGAATATTCAGGGAAATCATTCACTTCTGGCCACTACTGGAGATAGGTGGATCTTCTACTTCATTGTTATTTTGAGGGATGTTTCCAGTCCTGTTATAATTATAAACTTTTTTATGTACTACTGCACTAATATAAGGACAGAGTAGACGTGATGGCAAACCAATGTCTTTGGACTGCTGAGACTGACTCCCAAGTGTTGTTTCCTGAAAGCAGGGACCACCAGTGAGTGCTGCTCATACTATAGAGCATCAGCCTTGTGTAGCTGTGGGAGATGGTATAAGATGGAAAACAGGAGAGGCTCAGAACCAGTGAAGCAATTATGTGTCCATTGCACACATCAGCACTAATGAAAACCTCACAGGTATTTCCAGAGGAAAATGTACCCTTTCTACTCATATATCAAAGGATCTGTAGAGTTACTGATTAGGAGCTGCGGCTTCTTTTACTTGAAGAAGGCATGGTTAATTAATGATTTTGCGTTCTGATTAGAAAATTAACATTGCTAATGCTGTTATTAGATAACTGAATTTTGGTATTATAAAAGCCTTTTGAAATGCAATTTGACAGAGCATATATCATATTAAATTGGATTGATTATGGGAGTTTTGAAGTTGTTGATTTCTTTGAGAGCTTCGTTAACGAAGCATTATATTGTAACAGAACCCATTAACTTGCGCTGTTCTACTTAGCTAACGGCCCATTACCCTCAATAGGTAATAAAGTACATACTCGAGACACCATAGCAAGCAGGGTAGGACAGAGTTACTCCACTGTGTCCACTACAGTTCTAATTTTGTGGTGTTGGGAGGGGTTCTGTTTCTACTGTCAACTTGGGTTGATAACATTGAGTCCCACAGACCCCTGTCATGAAGTGAGACCATAGTTTGGCATTGTCTATTAACATCAGTGGACTGTTGTGATAATACCACATGCCAGGATGGAGCAGTGGCAGTGTTCTGTCTATCGCAGCAACTAGTAAAAAGAATTGACACACTGGGACATGGACTGTGATCCTCCCAAAATGTCAATAGTTATGTGCATATTCTCACTTCCCCAAATATTTTGTTTTGAACTCTACATATGCTAAAACTTAATGACATGCTAGATATTTAAGTGGATGAGGTAGTATTACGGTTTCTGCCTCCCAGAACTACTGAAGTGATAAATTTATCTTATGTCTCTGTGTATAACAGACAGTTCCAAAAAGCATGAGAATACTTAAAAACACTACTGCACATTTAGGGGCTTCACTTAATTACTAGTGTAGAGTAATTCCGCTGAAGACTGTAAGAGTATGGGTGGATATTTCTTCTTGTTTGGATGTCTGGCACAGTCGTTTTTGTTCGAAGACAAACTTTGGTTAGTAGTTGAGCTCAGTGATCCTAAAGGTCTTTTCTAACCTAAAGGATTCAGTGGTTTCAGTGATTCTATGCAGTTTTGCTCAGTTTCTTTTGGGTGAAGTATTTTTCTCCCTAGAGGCCAAAGCAACTGTGTTGTCCTCTGGGTTACCATGCAAGGCATAAAAAATATGCATTAAATATTAAAATAAGGAAGCCAACCTCAAAACTAGTATTAACTAGAGGCTCTTTTAAATTCTTTTGCAAACTTCCCTGCGTTGAATCTTGGCCAAAACCTTAGCATCCTATATATTCAAAATGCAGAGAAAAAGCATTGATGTCTAATTTATCAGTGTTAGTGCTACATCTGTGGAGCTCTTTGCTACTTCTCCATACATTACTGTAATGGTTCCACTGAAGGCAATGGGCAATGCCAAGGTACAACTCAAGAATATAGTCGAAAGTCCTGTGATGCATAGATACAACAAAGAGTTATTTTTCATCGTTGGAGTTTCTTGATAGTAGTGATGATGCAGGAAAAGATATTTGTACAGTTGGCGGCTGAAAACTGCACATTTTGACGTCAGGAATATACAAGGTCAAAAATAAAATCTATAGTGCTATTTATTGTAACTTTTTGAAGTAGAATTGCCCTTCATGTAGATGTTTCTGCATCTGCAGTTACATACTGTTGTCTGTCAGCCCTGAAAAAGAAGCAGCCTGCAAAAGGAAACAACTGACAGGGGAAATACATTCTTATAGCAGTTCTGTTGCCATCCCAGCATACATGGTCTGCCTCTTTATGCTTAGGAGATAAAGCAAAACTTTTACTTTATTCTGCGAGGAGGTTTTTGGGAGTGGCAGAAAGATTGGAGATAGGAAAAATAATGTACTTTCTGGAAGTTTCTATTAAATTACATGCCCCAAGTATCCCTGTGTGATCTTGACTGTAAGAGGCAAAATCTGGGCTCAGTAGAGGTTAATACATCCAAGAGTAATAACCCAAGAATACCTAAATGCACCTGTCAAAGACTGATAAGAGCTTGGGTCTGTCAGCTGCATTTCTGTAGTTCTGGAATTGTGTCAGCCCAATTTCCTCTCTATTTTATTACTTTACAGTAACAGAAAATTCTTAGGAGTGTCTGGTGCCTTGCAATCCCTCAAACATAATTCATGTTATTTGCCACCCAAACTGCACTCACAGTCCTGGAATACTAAAATTCTGCCTACATGGCAGGGTGGAAGCAGTAGCTAATTTAATTTTTTTTAAAAGCCCGTACAAAACAAAAAAAGCAAGACATGACACTGCTGGCCTTTGATGTAAGACTCCTCTTCGTTGGACTGAATTTTTTAAAAATGAAAATGGCTTTACACAAATGTAATTACACTGAGTTCATTGGCATTTACATGAATTTACTTTGGCTCTTAACTCTTTTATCAAATTTTCATTTTCAGTAGTTTGGGTTTCACTTTGAAAAGTATTCTCCATACTCAAAGTCAGAGACTTGTGAAACAGGTCCTAGAATCAAATGAAATTTTAGTTTCATTTAGAGAAAAATAGATCAAAACCAAAAAGGAAATCAGGCTTCTCAATCAGGAAGCCATTTGTTTGGCACTAAATTAAAAACAAAACAAAACAAAACATTAAGAAGTCATTTTTTTGAGAAGGGGGAAGCAGAACAGGGAAAACGAATAATGGTTAAAAGTAAAGGGCCAGCAAATGTGGGAGAGGGTGAAAAATGTGTTGTTAGTGTAGTCTCTTTCACTCAAAATAATAAAAGATAACAAAAAGCAAATGGGAAGGATTTACTGCCATGAGTTAAACAGGAAAGTAAGTAAAGGAATTGCCAGAGCACTGCAATGTGAGAATAGTTGTGCTGTGACCTGCATCATTTCTATCAGAGTGTAGAGATTTCTGGAGCCAGTGTGTTTATCCATGCCATGGTAACTCATTTCATCAGTTTATATATCCTTTATGACTTTGCCTAATCCATTTCTGAATTTGTGTATCCCCCTGAAATTCACAGCATCCTGGGGTGGGAAGGGAATGGGATCATGTCGTATTCATGGCCTACAGTGTCTTTCCTTTTTTTAAGAAATGAAATGAATCAGAAGGAGACAAATCTTCAGCTACTAGCAGTTGCTTTTCCAGAGTTTATGCAGAAAGCTGCATTAAGCTTACTAATTAAACTAGACAAAATGTTTCCTCCAAAATAGCATTTAGCCAAACATACAGGTCTGTTGGTATCGATATATTTCATTAATCCATTTAGATTTTGCAAGTATGTTTGGCAGCACACTCTGTCCCTGTCTCTCTTTTCCTATCTCCTTAGGAGACATAATATTCAAATTAGATAAATACCAGTTTCTGGATTTAGTTTTGAAATCTACTTTGAATTCAGTGTAATACAGTGAAATTCAAAATTGCTCAAACTTAGAAGGATATTTATTTATTTTCAGGAATGTTTCTGACTGTTTCACTGTCCCAAAAAAAAGTTGATTTAACTTTCAGAATTTCAAGCAAACTGAAAAATAAATTATTCAGACAGTTTTCCTCCTACATCTTCAGAGAAGTCACATAAAGTTTGATTTTATTTTAGAAGCCTCAGATGACATTTGTATTGTAGTACTCACTGGTGTACTCCAGTCTTGAAGATAATAAAAAAAAAAAATGTATGTGATTAGTACATGACATGGAATATCTGAAGCAGTAGTACTACAAGACCAAGTCACACTAAACTCCCCAAATAAACATTTAACTCTTAAAAACTAGGCTCTTCACACATCTATGAAGTTGCTACAGTGTTCTCTGTGCCCTTAAGATTCTTGTGACTGCTCAGTCAATCAAAATCCAAATGGAACAACCAGCTCTTGAGGACCCTCTGGATGTGTCAGGCCTTTGAAGAGATGGTATTTGATTAAAACTATCAAAATGACAGAGTAAAATTGTCTGTAATATAGACAATATAATACTTTTTTTCCTGAAATGACTCCACTAAAACTTTAAAACCTAGAAAGAATTTGAAGACTTCATTTTGAAAACTGTACTTTTATGATAAATAAGTCCAGAACAGTTTTGAAGGATATTACCATATCTGTATGAATGACCAAAAAATACAAATTATTTAATAAGTGGGAACAATTTTTAATGCTATGTCAATGAAGCAAGGCAGCACAGCAAGCAGAGACAGAGCTGAGATGTAGAAGTCTAACCCTGTAATGTTACAGGCAGCTGTTGTCTACCAGAATTATTAGAACTCTACTTACCTTAAGAAAGAGCAGAAAGCTGTTTACTTGCTTTACTCTCACCTGTATATGCCACTTAATGGAGAACAAGAAATAATCCTTATGACAATCAGTGTAACTAGATTTTCCGTATATGTTTTCCTTCTCTGTATTTTATCACCCTCTTCCTAGTTAGATAGATACTCCTGATAGGTGAGAAAATTGCTTGATATCGAGGGCCTTTTGTTTATGTATTTTGAAGCAGCAGAAAACAACTAGAATAACCACAAATGTTCATATTAAGTGCTAAATATCAACCTAATTAATATTTTACAGTAATTTATTTTGTAAAAGCCATTAAAAATACAAAAAAACCCCTTTTTGATGCAAGCTAAAATATAAGATGGGGAGAGGATTTCTGCTGACAAAAAGTACAATGCCAGGGCTCAGTCTTAGGTTTTAAAAGTGATATCAATCTTAAAAGAAAATCTATTAGGATGTACATTTTTTCTCCATTTTCATCGTCTTTTTTCCTTCTACAAAACCAGCACCAGTCCCTTAGTGGATTTTTCATTTTCAGAATTGCATGTGGCAATCTGTGAAATAAAGGCATTGGATAACTATTGCAGACTACAAATACAGCACAGTAGACCACATGCATCTTCTCATTTCTTTGTAGGATATTTCATAAGAAAAATAAGATGTTTTTTTCAAGTTGGAGATGGACTTATGGTTGTGCAGACAATGAACAAGTCTGATTTTACATCAATATTCTCAGTAAAATTAGACAGATGTATCAGTAATCTTGCTCCAGTCTGTGTGCTGACAAGCAGTGCATGAGTAATGAAGAGGTCTTTCCAATGTGACCCTACTGCAGAGCACTAATGAACAGGGATGTGCATTATTAGTTGATAGTACATGCCAGAATTAGAACAAAGAAACACAATTTAGGGTGCTGCTTACATATCTAATGTTCTAGCTACTGTACTTTAGGGAACAGAAAAGAAATAGGACTTCTGTGCCAGACCTGGGTAACTACTGGGGGTTTTTTTGCTTGTTAAGGAATTAATGCTTTTTCAAGAAAAATGTAGAAAGCTTCAAGAAATTACTGTTCCTAGCTTTACAGTCAAAAAAGCAGACTATCTGACCTGAAAAAATATATTCATTTATGGATGAACAGAGAAATACTTAAAAAATGAACAATCCTGTTCAGTTGAAGGTGATGAACTCTTTACTTAAAAATGCAAATACATTTTTTTAGGTTTTGCCATCCAGAATTAACAGTTGAACAAATCAACTGTTTCCTGGCTTCTCCTCTAATATGCTAGCAGTCCTTATATTTGGCTTTCTTTTTTGTAATTATGACAAAATCCTTTTGTGTCTACTTCAGACTGCAAATTAACCCTTTTTATGTTTTGAAATTGCAGTCAGTTCCATAGCAAGAGAGAAAAGAAGATAATATGGGGCAAAATTTCATTCCAGGAATGCTTCAATCCATTGGCGATCATTCCAGTGATGTGATAGCCATGGGAAGTTGTTGAGGTCCATGGATTCAAGTCACAATAGCACACTGCTCTCATACAGACACATGGGTGTTTACATCTTCATTGCTAAGAACTCACGACAGTCATGCTCTGGGCAAAGGCAGATACTCGCTGCCCAATGCAAGCACAATCTTCTGCTGCAGTATAGTGGCTGTATAGAGGTGATTTTTCTGCTCCTTCAGGCTTCAAGTTGCGTGAGCAGAAGTTTTTGCTAGATGCTCACCAAGAGAGTCTGAGAAAGGAGAGGTGTGGTGAGCCACTTGTTTGAAGGGGTGTGTTGTAAGAGGAGTAGCTGGTGCTGTATTCACTCAAGGAGTCTGTCTCTGTTCCAAGACACCTCCAAAGACATCTAAAGAGATTACAAAATATTTTTGTAAGCCATGCTACTGTGGAAAAAGTTTGTCCCTCTCAGTGTTAAAATTACAGAGAGATGAGAATGATAGTATGAGGGATGTTTTCCATTGTTACTGAATAATATATGTTTAGGATAAGGAACACCTCGTTATTAACAGAGCATGAAATAATCAATCAGTTTCAGTTGACCAGCTAAACATCTGGTCTGTGGTCTGCATGTCCCACAGACGACTGAAGAAGCCAAGAAAAAGTGCTTGGAAGTCTGTCAAGTCCAGTACAGTCCAAAGTGATTTGTTTCACTGAAACTGGTAACAGCTTGGTCTACCAGAGTACCTCAGAAGTGGTTATGTTCAGGTTACATAGCTATGTGAGGAAGCTCAAAGCTTGCTCTTATTTCCAGGCAAAGCAAATGTGATTCTAATCATCATGTCACAAGTAGTTTTTCAAAATTTCTTTGCTTTCATTAAAGCTGAACGGTAGCCCCTAATCTGAATCCTGTGAAATTGGGGAAATAATGGAGGAGGTAAGTCACTCTTTTGGTAGCTGTTCTGTTACTTTTGATTAGTTTGGTTTCAATGAGAATTTGCTTCTGTTATTATACTCCAGTGAGACTGGTGCTAAGTGTTGTGTTGAGGTCTCTTCCATTTGATGAAAGGGGAAATCTCATGTGGCTGCCTGTATCTTTATGGGGTTTGATGTGATGGTTCAAGAGAAAACTTCCAGATATTTCTGTGTTGTCTTCAGATTTTTAAAAGAATTTTGCATTTCAACCATTGCAGTGAAGGGATTGTACAATATATGAAAAGCCATCTAGCCCAGAAAAACTGGATATGGCTTTTTACCAGTTTGGCAATGACTCTTCCAGGTAACATCCCTCTCCATGTGTCGGAAATCAACTGAATTTTAGTGCCCTGAGCGGTGCACCTTTATTTGCAAAAGTAATGTCATTTTAGTACTTCTATATTGAAGGATTTTGCAGAGTATGTAAATTTTAGAGCAGGGAAAGGGAAGAGACTTAATTTTGTTTCTCTTTTTGTTTTGTATTTGTTTCATAGTTATTTTAAAAAAAGATTATTTTGGAGGTTCCTTTAGAAAAGAAATCCTTACAAATTGCAGCAAAATGTGCATACACGTATGTGTACAGATGTGGGTATGCATGTGTGTATGTTGCACTTAAATTCCCTACTTGTCAGTTCTGATGAAAGTTTGTCACCTCTAGTGGAGTAACTATAAACACTTTGGGAAAATAAGGACTCTTAAGGTTAATAAAGGCTGTGTGCATGTTATGCTCCTTTTGTTTATGCTTGAAAAGGTTAACATGTTTAAGGGAATGTTTACAACAACCAAACTAGCCAGGAATGAATTTTTTCTACTTTTAAACCATTCACTGGCTACTGTGTAGGTGTGCTAGGACGGGTGTGAAGTGCTGTAGGACTGTAGGTCCAGTTCTGGGCACTAGGGGAAATAATCCTTGATTTGAACCAAACTGAAAAAAGAGAATAGAAGAAAGAAAGAAGTAGCCCCATTGCTTTGAATGGTGACTCCCTTTCAGATACAGAACCTTATGCCAAACGAAGGTATTCTCCACTCCAGAGGTATGGATTGAAATTAAAGGATTATCCCTGAAATCCCCGTCTCATATAGAGGCCAGGACAAAGGAGCCAGTGGGAAGGGAAAGCCTTTGGCTGTTGTTTGTGATAGCAAATTTTGACACTAGTAGGAGTCATGTTGGCATTCCAGGACTGGCTTTGAGATATGCAACATTTGGCATCTGTCTGGGGCATCACAGGATGAAGTTACACTCCCTCCTGTACTTTCTAGACCTTTAATGCTGAGTATTATTCAAGAAACATCCCCCTCACAGCAAAAGGGGGACAGAGTGGTCAATCCCACTGCCTGTTTTATACATTTATACATACATATGTTTCCTGACTTTAGATTGATCATGTTTAACACACAGACATCTGACATACTCCAGGACATGTTCCCTAGACACACAGGTTTTCTGCTGCTTCAAAAGCCCCTCACTTCTGCATGGTTGATGCTTGGACACCATAACATAGCTACTAATAGGAGTGGAAGTTTTCCTCTCTGGAAAAGTTGGCTTTTGCAAAGAAAACTGATGGGATAACCTTAAGGCTTTCTCAGTGGGAAATTTAGTGTACCTATTACTGTGACCCTGCCCTAGTAACCGTATCCCTCTGTAGCAGCTGAGCAGGTTGCCAGTTGTGCTGTTTTTAACAGAAGTATTTGTGAGCTTAAAGCAATTCAGCGTCATGAAACACATTTGTAAAACCTATGTTTTCATAGTAGAAAAATAATGCAAATATATTTTGCATTCTAAACAATTTGTTCTGCTCTCTATACAATTCTTTGTGTTCTAGTGTAGCAGGCAACTTGTATACTTTTGCTGTGTGATTGTGACAGTAATCTGGACAAGTGGTTAATTAGTAAGCATTGCTTTAAAAGAGAAAGTAAAATATTAAATAAAATACTAAATAAAAATTAAAATAGTAAAATCACTTTCATTTTAGTGATTGAGAAACATGAACAGTATCTTTTAGACTGTTAAGGAAACTTTGCTGTCTGACCATTCAGGAGGCACTCTGGCAGTCACACACCCACCACCCAAGACTCTCAGTGCTGGGCTTGAAGTGCTTTTGCAGCAAGGCTCACACAGCCAGACAAGGTTTTCTTACTAGACAGACCCTAGGTTTCCCATAGCGGAGTCTCAGACATCTGAATACTTTAAGTAATTTAATAATGGTGCAGAACACAAAACCAGCTCAAGTTGGGTGCCTCTGAGGAGGGACCCTGAGCAAAGGACACCCTGGGCTTTTATGTTTTACAGCCTTACAGTATAAGTATGTCATAGTCTGGGGTCTTCCTGCTGCATCACTGGCTCCTGTTTTGTCTCTGAGTGTCCGTTCTCTTGGCTGGTCGCAAAGGTCTCATTGCTGTGCAAAGTATCAGCACCAGTTCATGGCCTCTTGCCTGGTCTCCTGCCATTTCCTGCCACCCAGGGCACAATGTGGAGTTCATGCCGCAGCTGCACACCGAGCTCCCTGCACTGAATGCATTCCTCAGCTATACCACTGAAGTTTGTATTTGCTGACTGTTCGTAAGTTCCAGTCATCAGAGTGCTCTACTATCCCACATGCTGAGTTTCATGCAATTTACCATTATTCATCATGAATTTTGTAGAATGGGCATTATAAAGCTTTACCTGATGTTTTGTTAGAGTCACAGTGGTTGTACACTGAGGATTTGTCATGCCTGACAAATCAAATAATAGATTTTCATGTACTGGGACCAGTGCCCACCAGTACACTCCAAATTAAGCCATGAGGGGCATACTTAATTGTATTGATTAGAATGGTATAGTTAGAGATGTAGAGGAAGAAATTCAAGTTGAGTAAAACTCACAGGAATAAAATGAATCAAACAAGGACAGTGTTGAACTGCAAACATCATACCTGGTAAAAGCCTCTGCCAAGCTATCACCCTGTGCTTACAAAAAAGGCAGGGGAAGGAGATACCGTGGAACCACGTGCCTGCCTATGTCCCTGCCAGCACACGCCAGATGCATGCTGATGGACCCTGTGGGTACAGTGGTGTGACTGCCATAGGCTCCTAACACTGCACCAGAGTCAAGACTAAGCACAGCTGGAAATTCAGAGAATTACTCAGTAATTCATATGGGGCCTTTCTAGAAGGACAGTTGTCATGTGCTGTTAAAGATTGCATCTCTTTGTGCTTTATTGACTAAAAATTATAATTTAAACCTTTAAAATATACATCACAGTGTCTGTAGATTATAACATTAACAAGCTTGTACTATTTCAGGTTGACTGGCAAGATAATATATATTTAAATAAAAAATGACAGTGGGGCTCCACCAGATTTCCCTGGGATTCAAGCGGCAATTAAACATTACTCAGTCTTCTTTGTACCACAAATTAATGAAGAGATAGAATAATCAGCAAGGAAGCTTACAGCCAGAAAATACCATTTACGTAAAGTGATCATTAATAGAAAGTCAATATTTACTGTGCTGCAAACACACGCTCTTTCCTTTTGTGAAACAAAATATATAAACACGGGCCCATGGTAATGTCATTTCTGTATAGTGATGACTACTGTAGCTGCAAACAGCTATCAAATAAATATACTGCCAAACGCTGTTAGCACTTGTTCTTGCCATAGAAATTAGAAAAGCTTACATACAGCTCTTAAATGAGGCCAGTATAAGTAGCTCTGGGCAATAATTCAGACTGTCCAGCTGTGTCATTTTTACAAGAGGACTGTGGCTAACAATAGCTTTCTAGTACCAGGAATAGTGAGAGCAGCTTGGGATGGGATGCTGTATGTGGAAATTCAGGTTATGGGTCATCTCAGTGCTGCTACCTCAGGCTCAGACCTTGTGGACTTCTGAAAGGAATCTGTTACTTCAAGATGTTGGGTTAGATTTGCAATACAAGGTAAAGACCTACACAGCAATGTTAACCAGCAGAGCTGACAGTAGGTGTGGTGTTGCCACTGATTATAGCAGCAGGAGTTCACTGCTGAAGAGAAGTCATACTTCAAAATTAAAATTGATTATGGACTTAAAAAGCATAAAGTTGGCTAAAGTGAATAAAATAATTTCACTGACAGTATTTAAGAAAAAAAAACAAGTTGCACATTTCTATCAATGTGTTAGGACAGGGACAAAATCTCACTAGTATAAAGTATAACAACATTTACTCAATTCCAAGGTGAAACTGCATGTTTCCTCAGTTCAATAACACACATGGTGGACTTGACAAAGGATAATCAAAATATATCACTGTCTGAACCTAAATTCATTATAGTGATGGCTCAGCTTCATGAACCAAGATTTGGGAAGGGGTCTCTGCATGTGGGTGTGTCCTCCAAGCCTGCACAGTGGATTTTTTAGGTGGGGCACAGCATGCGCCGGACTGGCCCCACCCTTTAACTCCTGCGGTTCATCTGCCATGGCCAAGCGAGCTTGAACGATGACAGTGAAGTCCTCAGGACTAGAACCTACAGCCCCCAGTATTCCCAGGAGGTCTCCCATCCAAGCACTAAACTGGGGCTGACCCTGCTTAGCTTCCAAGATCTGAGGGGATCAGATGTCACGGTGGCATTTAACTGCCTAAATTCATTACAGTGTTGCAGTGATGAACTGTGCTTAAGGTTGCACTGCCAGATTCAGACTCATAAAATGGATATAGCAAAGTAATAATGCTGAAATGCCAGTCATGTTTTTATTCAGGCAATGTTCAAAGTAATTAACAGACAGATTCATTAGCATTAATATTACAATTAATAGTAAATGTTTTATGATTTCGAATGAGCTAGCACTGGCATTAATGGGAGGTGACTTCTTTTTGAAGCTAAAATAAGCTCTCTACAACCTTGAGGTTTCCACTTGTCTGAACATGGGAAGTTCCTTCACTTAGGATGATGAATGTGAACTTATTTTTACATATATATGTAAGAGAGGGCATAATTTTCAGTCCTTATATTTACCATGCATAGTATATTCTTGAATGAAGAAATACATGCTCTGTCTTGTTTGAAGATTATTTTTCTTAATACTGTGAATTCAGGGTTATAGTGATGGTTCTAGTGCTGCTGTTGAATTGAACTAAGAAGTGAATCGGTGTATCAGATTGAAGAAATGTGCATGTACATAATTAGCTCTGAGATAGAGTTTTTAATGTAGCATAATGAATATGTTTAAATGTGCCAATCACAGGAAGGGTTTTTTTTGTGCTAGAGGTTTCTAGAAAAGGGAGATACTTTTCCTGATATGCTACTTTTTCCAACAGACTTCGGGTAAAAAATGCATGGTGTTTTTTCCCCGAAGTATTTCTGTAGATTGTTTTAAAATACAAGCATAAATAAGATCTTCAACTAAAACTGATTATTTTTACTTAGGATTAAGAAATTTTTATACTTTTATTTCATCCTTTGCAGATGGGAAGTTTATATTTGTTTTGTAACCTTTTTTAAAACTGTGGTTCAAAGAAAGTAGGGAAATGAAATGAATGTTTCTCCACTGAACAAAGTAAAACTTTATTCCAAAAATTTTTTGCAAAAATACCTGCCATTCCTAACCTGCTTTATGGTGTGTGTTTCCTAGTGTGAGAAGCAAAATAAGATAGCACAGCTACACTCTCTAACAAACAACTTTCTTGATATCAGGATGAATATTTTCTTGTGCCAAGGAAAGGTAATTTTATTTCCAATAAAACAAACAAACAAAAAAACCCACCAAACCATGTTCAGTGTGGAAAAACAAAGGCATTATAAGGGAAAACGCCTTTATGAGTTCTGTAAAACCAAGTTATTAATGTTACTTTACCTTTTGAAGTTTCTATTTTATTTGTTCTGTAAAGAGATGATCTGCCCATATACCTAGGCTTTTCAATGTCTTTTGTGCTCTTCTTTATTTTGAATAGATGTGATGTATTATTTAATATTAGGAAGCCATCATTATTTAGATAGAGAAACTCTAGTTATAATATTAAAAATAGGATATTATCTCCTCAGAAGAATATATTATAAAAGTAACGCTAGGCTGCAGTTTTGGAGGAACAATACAATACAGATGACCTTTGTGTCCACTATTGATTTGATTTAATCTAATTAAAAGCCAAATGAAATGGTCTCTGATGAAATGCAAATGAGCAAGGACTCAATATTTTGGCTTACAAATCTTTGTCAGCAATGGCTCCCTTAGCAGTTAGGAGTGTTACAAAATCTTTTTAATACCTGACATGCTCCCAGGTTTCCTCATAGGAACCACTTATAACATGGTTGCAGGTGCCAGCCCCAACCCTTGCCAGGGTGGGCTGTCTGGCTGCAGTGTGAGTCAGAAATGCACTTTCCCAGTTGAAGACCTAAAAGATCCTGATGTGCCGTCTTGGCTTGTCACCTCACATACTCATCAGGCTGTACTGCTTTTCATTACTGTACAGAGATATGAAGGACAAGCTCCTGCCCTACTTTGTACAAGGTGGATATAAAGCACTGTCAGAGCCACATCAGTGCTATGCAGCTCTTTCTAATATCATTTTGGGGAGTTTTTTTGCCAAATGTGAGTGCCTGTAGGAAGTGTGAGGCAAGGGTGTGCCAGAGACTATGATGGGAGCTGGGATCTTACTGTTTTGACAGGGAAAGCCTGAACTGGTGCTGATAGAGTTAAATTCATGTGGTTCAAATTGTTAGATAACAATTTCTGACATGATAATAGTAGCTACATGCCATTAACACTTCTTTGTATGCAGCAGCCAAGATTGTGTTGTAGAGGGGTTTTTTTTGGCATGGAGGAACTGATGTTTTGATTTTACTGGTTTTTTTGCTATATCCCAATAGATTCTTGGGAGCTCAGGAATTAACCCTTAAATATCAAATGTGTGGTATTGAAGTAGGACTAGACTTTTTATATTGACATTTTTGTTTTGTTTATACCACATTTGTGAGTGTGACTGAGACTGTACCTGGTAGTTCTTGGTTTGTGTTTGCTTTGGAGTTTTGGTAGCATGGATACACTGTGTAAAGCATCCTAAAAAGCAGTAACATATGTGAGGAGGCTTTACTTCTGCATAATCTGTCTGCCTTGTGTATTTTTCTCTTTGGACTCTAAGGTACTGAAACCATCACATAGATTTATGACTTACTTGAAGAACTTAGAGCAGCTCAACAAGTTTTTATTGTGCCCATTTGCCATCTATTTTAAGTGGACTTGTAGATATTTTTATACCCGAATCAGTGTATAAATACGTGAATAAATTCTGTTTAGAAAGTATAAAATTTTTCATGCATTTTGCAGTCAAACGGAAGTGTAATGGTGTTAATTTAGTATATAAAATACTGAATTTAGAATGTGAAAGATAGCTGAGGGCTGCTTATGTGAGTCATCAACAAAGGTTTAGACTGTGAGGTGTCATATCAGGAATGTGTCACATTCTGATTTTCTAGTTCAGTTGTTCACTACCAGAAGTCCGTCTTATAGAAGCATTTCATTTCAACAAAGCATAGACTGTGGTCGCTGTGTGTTACTATGTGCTGTATATTACTGTATATTACTGTTGTCTGTTTATAATTTGAAGTTGGTAACATCTAAGACATGCTATGCTAGGCACTATAGCAGTGTAGGGAATCAGTCCCTTCTAAGACATGAGATGATCAATGGAGATATTAGGAATCCACCCACATCCCCTCAAAAAAATAAAAATCAAGCAGTGCTCATATGGGCAGGCACAGGTAAGGTAGTAGTGGTACCAAACTGTGCAATATTTATGTATGCAACAGTCATAGAGAGAAAGAAAGAAAGAAAGAAAGAAAGAAAGAAAGACAGAAGGAAAGAAAGAAAGAAAGAAAGCACGACAGAAAGAAAGCACG
>JAWWEV010000001.1:42000823-42192250 GCA_035583235.1 Hafferia zeledoni
AAGAAAGAAAGAAAGAAAGAAAGAAAGAAAGAAAGAAAGAAAGAAAGAAAGAAAGAAAGAAAGAAAGAGAGAGAAAGTAGTTTAGCCTGAATTTTCAATTACAGGTGCCTAATATCAAGTCCTTAAGTACCTGGGAGATGTGAGAATGTCTTACCATTCCTGGTAAGACTGAAATTAACTGGTTAAGCTGCTTGAGGGCAGCTCTTACAATCAGGCCTGACTATGAATTTGGAGCTGTTGGCCTTTATATTCCCCTCATATATGAGTGTGTTTGTTCGTTGTTTGCATCTAGAAATTTCTTCTAAAAGTGGTTTATTGACTACATATTTATAATTCCAGCAATTTCTCATGTTTCTAAGACTATAATAGAAAGACAGAACTAGTTTAATTAAATCACAGAGGAAAGACCTGTCTGTATCCACAAAGGGAAGTTAAAGAGCTTGGTTTTGCCATATATCTACATATCTTTAAAATATTCTGTTTTTCTTGTCCTATTTAAGGACAAAACCCTGCCTTCTAGGAAATGTACTCAAGAGGGTTTTCTAGTATTTCTAGTGTAATCGTATTCAGAACTTGATGCTTACAAGAATGAAAACTTGAAGGTTGTTCATTTTTCTGAAGAATGCACTGAGAATTGCCCTTTAGCACCTATGGAGAAGGAAAATCAAGACAGATATAAGTATTCTTCAATATAAATTGCTTTCAGTACTGTTAGAAAAGCTGTACCCTTCTCATTTTTCTCTGTGTCCCTTTCTGCCTGTCTACAGAGCTTTCTTTCATGCATTTATTAAATATTAATTATATGGTAATGTACTCTTAAATTACAGGAAACGCTCATGTGCTTTTATGCTTTGAGCTTTGCAAAATCAGTAAAGAATTACATTAAAACACTAGTACAGATGTAGTGTACTTATATTCACTTCTGCCATGTAAGTCTGTACTTAATTTGCCTCATTGGCATAAACCCTAGAAAATTGACATTTTTACACAATTGTCATAGTAGACTCATAACAAAATGAAATCACTTGTTCTTTCTTTGGAGGGTGTAAAGTATCATAGTAATTGAAAGATAAATGTAAACAGTAATATAAGTAAGTAGTGTTTCAAGCTCAAGTGTATGTTTACAGGTCTAACCAGTTGCCTTATGCATCTCATGAGTGCCTGCAGGGATTGAGAAGGGTGCTGTGTGGCCATGCTGAATTAGTGAAAGGCAAAAAGTGACAGAGGGATTCAATCTGCAGTAGTTGCTTTACCCTAGTTTTTGTAATCAGCCTCCTGGAAAGAAGGTTTTGGCAAGTTGTCTTGATTTGAACTTGCTAAAAAACAGCTACACCACCTCATTTACAAAGAAGCTTTATGGTTTAGCTGTGATGATATTCAGTGCATGGTAACATTGATCCGAAATCTCCTTAGGTGGTTTCTTACGCTGTGGCTGTGGTTTGTGCCAGCTGCAATGACTGTGCCTGGATTTTTGGACGTAGAGGTGTTTCCTAGTTCTAAGGTCTGTCTGTATATCCCACCTGTGCCTCAAATGCATACTCCACCACAACCTTACTTGTGAAATTGTATGCCTACTTGTTCTTGAATTTATTTAATTTCTAACCCTAATTGCAGCTAGAAAGATAAAAAACTCTGAATAAATAGTGAGATACTGAATGGTGTTAACGTGTTGAGAATGTACATATTCCTTTGCAAGTCTTTGCTAACAGCAGCATACTGGAAGGTAAATCAGCTAGTAAGACTTGGGATCCAATAGAGAATAGGAACAGACACTCTTCTATAGAGTGCACCCTACGTTTCCCATGCCAGTGCCCTGAAATCATCTGACACTCCTGCTTTATCTGGATTATGTTCTTCCTTGGGTCCTTCTCCACCCAGAAAAGTCCTTTCTTCTATATCCCCTTGTGTGGCAGTTTGAATATTTTGAGTTGTTTACAAAGGTCCTTTGTTTCTTATAGCTACTGTCTTCATGTCCTCCTCCAGGCTCTCCTATCCTCTTCACCTGCATCACTAGATCTTCTCCTTAATGAGCAGCATTATACAGCACTTGTGGCATACAGAGATTGGGGCAGATTCTCAGCCTTGCAAGTTTGACATCCTGTCACTTTTATGTCTGGAAAAGATACTTCTATGAAGGCACCTGCAAGAATATGCCTTACACTAAGATAGTTCTCAACATATGTAGGAAAGAGTCCTTAAAGAATAAAATAACTTTGTGTTCATTTGTTATGGCACTGTTCCTGTTTTACCAGTTGTTAATTTAGAAGATTCTTGCCATGAAACTTATGCTCAGTTGAAACATAAATGTATATTATTTGCTTTAACATTTACAATATCCTTTCTGTCATATATGCAAGTTACTAAAAGTGTTCAGTTTTTCATTACTTACTTTTTGTACAGCTGCTAAAGGAAAAGTTTTGTCATAATCCTGCATACACAAGTGTCTGACATAGAAGAGAACTAGTCATATGATTTAAATCAATCAATCAATCAATCAATCCAGTGTCCATTTTGGATTGCATTAGTTATAAACTCTTAAATCCTGAACATGGACCCAACTTCATGAGCTCAATTTCATAGCCTTCCATGAAGATACTTTCTCTTTTAGATGACTTTCTTCTCTTAATTTTAGTGTGTACAATCTGCACACATAAGCAAGGAGCAATAGTTCTGCAGTAGACAGAAATACTATTGAGTTGCATTATATACTATGGGGAATTAGTGAGCATATGAGTTGATCTGATGTTAATTTTTCTCTTAGTTGCCACCAGATGGATCACCAAATTTATATAACACCAGTCACTGTCTTACTTCTATTTTATATTATCCACTATGAAGTAAAAAGCACTAAGTAAACAGCAGAATGGTTCAATACCCTGTGCTGTTTTATGAACATGTGCAATACAGTGATGAAATCAGAAGCAATTACAGTGTGGAAGAAAGAAGTGTACTTTTTGTGTACACTAGGAAAACTGAAATTGTGTTACCAGTTTGGGGTAAATGTGCAGTGAAGCCCTTTCTCATGAGAAGATTTTAGTATCTAATTAATAGCACTGTTTCTTGCTCTGATTTGAACTCCTAACCTGAGCGATGTAGTAGATGTGCTGCATGCTTGCTTGAGGTACCAAGGGGTGGTCTCTTCAGCCGTTCACCTGTGTGACCTTTACATTTCCCTGAGGGATTGTGCAGGGTCTGTTTTCTCTCTTGCCTTCTGTAGGGGGGAAGGCATAGAGGATCTCCCGCTTAGCATGCACACACTTAACTCCTGTTAATGCTTTTGGGACTTACACTGTGGTATGAAAGTAAGTATATACTTTTAATCTCTAAAGCAGCCCTCTAAGAGGTAGCTGGAATTTACAGGTCTTACCAATTTGCAGCAGTGCAGGTGAATAAAGAGAGTCTTTAAAATAAAGCAACTGCTGACTCAGCTTACATAGAGGCTTGGGAGTAAAACTGAAAATTCAGCAGTGCTAGTCTCTCCTCAGCTATCAGCTGATTCAAAGTATTACCCTTTTCATGTTAATCCTCAGAGGCTGGTGCAATGTAAAGAACTGGAGATATGGGTGTCTAAATAACAGCAGATAGCTGGTGTTTGGAGACCCTTTAAAGGGTATCTCCTCAGGGTACCCTCCCACAGCAGACAGGGAGAAACTCGAAATGTGAAGGTTTACTTTACATCTGAAAGCTAACAAACCTGTTTGAGCAAATTCAGCTTTGCTCACTAACATGGAGACAGCTCAGATAGATTTCTTTTGCTATGAAGAAGTGGTAGGAGCATCTGTACTTGATCACTTTTATATTTTGCTTACTTGAGACAAGTAAGGTTTGATAGTCATCCTAACTTGAATAACAGCTGTCCAAATAGCTTGCTGCCAATACGTGTTGAATAACAGTATCATTGTGTAACATCAGATTTATGTAATATGCTATTGTAAGATCATAGATAATGGAAATGCAAGTTTGTTGTATGGAATGAGCACATTTGGAATCCACGTTGGTGGGCCAGCCTCAATTAAATGAACAATCACTTCAACCCACAAGTAATTATGTTACCTTTCCAATCTAGTCCAAATGGCTCAGATGTCTGTGTAATGTTTGCAAACATGTGGAAAGATGTAGCATAACAAATAGTTGAGGAATAAAGAGCAGTCAGAGATGCTGTTCCTGCTGATAATTTAAAATCAACATACTTTCAGACAATTAGGTACTGATATGATGAGTAATAGGAAAAAGTACAGTGGAATAAGAAGGCTAATATATAGAAAATATTATTTAATGTAGTTAATAAAAATGAGCAGCGGTGTATTGAAAAGCTTAAAAACATTGATAGATGTTCTTATATTCTGCTGTCAGCTAAGTTCTAATATCTGTTTGCTTGATTAGTGATTTCTATAAAATAATGGCCTTATATTTATGTCACTTAATATTTTTTCTTTCTAGTTATCTGAAACCATTCTGCATGTTAGTCATTACTCTGGATGCTTTAAAAACCAGAAGCTTGTTCTGAGTTTTCACAATTTTTTTTTCTGGTACTATGCACATGTTACTTCCTGAAAGAAGGAAACTACATTTAATTTTGTATAACTATATTTCAGCCAACTTCTGAGTTTTAAAATGGTAAATAACACTGATTTTTTTTTTTTTAAGATTGCAGAAATTGCAATCTTTCTGGGTCTTATTCTCATAATGCAATGGACGTTTCTTTTGAATAAACATTCACGTACCTACTAAGTACCTCCTTCATCATGTAAAATGTAAGAAACAAGTACTATGACCAGAATTCCATAAAGTAAGTATTGCCTGTACTTGTAGAAATGGAGGCATATTGAAATTGCAAATGCAATGAAAAAATGGAAATAAAAAAAACACTGTGCTTGCAGATACTTATGGAGAAATTTCCTGGATCGTTAAATGCTTCTTTTCATTCATAGTATGAAAACATAGCAAGATGCACCTGGTATTTCTGATGAAAGAAATCATGTTCAATTTTTTCAGCTTCCTGAATTTTAACACATTCATTTATCTGAATAACAGATTTTACAAGAAAAACTTTATGGGTTATTTCTAAAGACTGATAACATGTCACATGATATTAGAATGGTTCAGTGTTTGAGTAAATCCAGGTAACAGGGGTGGAGGGCAAGTCTGTAAAAATCTTCATGAACCTGGGACATTTTGATTACTATTCTACGGAGAGAAAATAGGTTTGCAAGAACTTATGATACCTGCAGTTAACTTACAAAGAAGATAACATTACACAAAATGAAGAAACATAATTTTGGAGTTTACGTTCAGACTTCAAAGTCTAGGGATTTGTATTTCATCCCAGACATGAAAGACAAGCTGAACTATAAATCAGCTGGTATTCTTTATAGTTTGCATGCCTGCATGTAATTAGAAGTGAATAGAACAGTAGAAAAATACCATAATCTTTTCTTAAAGAATTGTCTGTAAGCATTTTGTGCCTTAACTGTAAGTTAAGGCACAGCTGTAAATTGATATCCTTCAAGGACAAGAAACTGCAAGGGAGGTCCCAGTATGGATCAGGAGACTCCACTAGAACATCGCTCATTGGGATGTTTTGGCCTCAAATTGTTTTTAAGTGAGTTTCCCTGGGAATGGCAGCTGTTCTTTGCTGGAGCTGCCTGCTCATGCTTTTAATGCTGGTAAATCAACTCCATGTAACTCCCATGTTACTACTGTCGTACAACTCAGTGTGTGGGTGACTGCTGCCTTCACTATTCCCCTGACCTTTTCCTTGTTTGACTATGGAGTCAAGCATGTTAGATTGAAATGCCTTCACTGTTGATTTAAGATTGAAAAAAAAAAAACCCAAGTTTTTGCATTGGGGCACTGAGTTTAGGAAGCACTTGTGGGCTGCATTTAGTTTGCTTTGCTGTTGTCATGGTGAATTCCAACATGGACGTGGAAAAATGGCCTGAGGTAATAATATTTGCAGCTCTTCCAGCTGCCTGCAAAGTAAATATGTGTCTGTGACCTTAAATTCTAGGATGTAGGTGTTTTTAATATGTGGTGAATTTCTGTCCCTAAAATAAATGTAAGTTTTTAAAATGAACCCTTTGAAACATATATTTGTTTAAGTTGCTTTTATTTAAATCTATAGCATCATATTTTAATAGTATGGAATGTAACTGCATGTCATTGCTTTGAGAGTATACATCTTGGTTCTTAGCTTTCCCCAGGCAGGCTCTAAGATCCTGTAATCCTCCCTGGGAAAACAGTAGAGGCAGTCTTGTAAACATGAGAGTTTTCTCCATAAAACTGTCCTTGCAAAATAAATCTATGCAATTAGCTCGCTATCACTCTGTTCGACACTTACTGCTGCAAATATTATGTTTCACTATTCAGTGGGTCTAATTTAGATTACGTCTTGAAATCAGGGCTGTAATCTCTCTGTCTGCTTACATCTGTGATGTTCTTTAAAGATGTCATATTATTGACCAAAATCGTAACTCACCAGACCTTTTTTTATCCAATAAGGTCTGGGGAAGCTATCTGATGACAAGGTGAATGGAACGGGGAAAAAAAAGTGCATTGCTGGAGGGACTAGAGAGATTTTTTCTGAGTGCTAAGTGAGGGAACTGTGAATGATAACGGAATCGTGTAGTGTGTCCAAGGCCTCCAGTTTCTTTTGCAATGCTTTAAAGAAGTATGAAGAAAACTGGAACATTTTCTAAGATTGCAAAGCCATGCTCAAAGGCTCTGTGAACAACGTTCTATTGCTACCAGAGTACCAAGACAATAGGGGATTTGTCCAGCAGGCCCCAGATTTCCTTTGGGCACACTTATGTTGCTACTTCAAGCACGTGAATTGACCTGAGAAAGGACATAGCTAACAAGATGACTTGTGGCAATGTCCATTGGGATCTGGGGTTGCATCTGTCATTCCAAATTGCACAGCTGTATCTCTCTGCAGCTCAAAAAAGTCTCTTCTTGCCGCTTAGAATAATCCTTCCTTTAGGTGATGTTTCTGTCTCTTCTTACATGACTTCACTCTTCTTAAACCATGAAATATATTCCTTCAGCCCTGGAAGAAGACCTGCAAATGTATCTGTCATTGGCCTCAATTCAGACTGTGAGAATGTTGCAGGCTGGCTGCTGCAGAACTGGCCCAGCAGTTAAATCTGTATCTGTCAAAGCTCATGTTCCATTTCTCTATAAATTTTTGTATTCGCATATCCAAAATTGGAAGCTGAGTCTTAGAATTACATGAGTCTGTGATCACAATTTTGTACTTTGGACACTGAAGCTTAGGACAATTCTGTACTACTCAAGGCTTTTCTTGCCCAAAGTGTCTCAGCCTGCATGAGTAGGTGTGTGTCCCTGTCTGTAATCCTCTCACACTGAAGTAAGTTCTAGTTAGTGATTACTGAGTAGCACATTTATGTACAAAACTTAGTGTACAGTCAAGAATAAGTAGTGTTTAGCTTTACTCATGCATATATGTAAGTGATTTGGTATTTTATCACTTGACATGTGAACTGGTCCAATTTAAATCACTGAGAGAAGGTCATAAGGGAGGATACAACGTATCCCATTGGATTTGAATGTAAGACAGAGACGTTCAGTATCCATAGAGTTTTCATGGGAAAGGTGGAGGTTTGCTGACTGCAGTGTGTGGAATTTCGTGGCAGGAGATAATCCTGAGGTTCTCCTGAAAGGTTTCTCGTAGTGCCTGTGAGTGTGGAACTGGCCTGATATCCGATGAGACACTGTTGGCATACATAGCTCAAAGAGGAAAAAAGTTAGTGGAAGTGCTTTAGGGTAATGCAAAAGGAAAAAGATGTAATTAAGGCATCCAGCTTTGGGTGCCTTACAAGCATATAAATTTGTTCCTGAAAACTGCACTGAGTAGTTTTGGCATTTCTGTCATTTCATTGAGAAAACCATGACACGTCTGTGGACTTCAGTGATTTCAACTCATGTGGGAGGACTAGAGGGCAGTCAGACATGTTTGGTATGCATTTACAAGCTCAGTTTCAGTCTGATCTTAAAGTTGTAGCTAGGTGCACTTATGCATCAGTACCTCTGTGAGTAGTAAATGGGATGGCAGAGGTCTATCATTTAACAAACTTTTTTTTCTTCAAACCCTTCCTGGGCAAAGCATTGTATTTGAATAATCTGCTGACATTTTATTCTTGCTTTTCCCCAGTAAGAAGATTGTGAAGGGGGAGGAGAGGAAAGCTTTGGTTTTACTTGTCACTAATAAAACTGAAGCATTAGCCAATTTAACTGATTATTTGGTAATTATAAGTGATGCAAACATACAGGAAGGGGTTTTTTTCCTCACTATTTTTCGTAACTGCTTTGCTTTTCATTACTTTTTGTAACTCGATAGTTATGAAACAAGTATTATTGATGATGGCTTTAAAGCAACAATGTGTAGTAGTTATTTAGCATCTCTTGCTTTTTTCTTTAAGATGCCTTAAGCTACTGGAAAAATTATTTACTATGTCACAAAATTTCCTGCCTTATTAGTTATAGGAAGATATTTCCCTACAGATATTTTCACATGTAATGCTATTTCCCATATTTCACAAGCTGTTTGCAGTTTAAACTTAATCGTATTTGCCTTTCCATCACTGAGGCTCTTTAGAATTACCTTAGAGATCTAGATAATATTTGGATATTTATAGCATAATTAGATTTGACGTATCATACTTTGTTTATCTCAGTTAACGCCTAAAGGCTTGATTCAGATCTGAGATCTGCAGAGGCATAGTACCAAATTTGGCATAAACTCTGTATTGGAAATGCTAATAGCAGTCTCTGTCCAAAATAGTTACTTTGCTCTCCTTCTGTCTCCTAAAATGTGTTAGATTGGAAAGATGTATTTGTATTTTTACTAAAATGAGGCAAGGACAGGAAGTGGAGCCAGTCTGCAGAATTTCATTTTTTTTGTCCTGGTGCTCTCCATAGATACTATTTTATAGGTGATATATGAATACATTTTATTTGCTAAAAAAAAATACGGATTTGAACCTTCAAATATACTCTCCCAAAAAGAGGCCTGATCACCCTTACTTTTTAGTAAAGCAGAGATCCAGATACAAAATTCAGCATTCCTGGAAAGTCAGTCTGGGCTGGTGATGCTCCCCACAGAACTTTATTCTCTTGAATCAATGAATTAGTTGCCACACAGAATTTGTAGTTTACCATCAGTAAATGAAAAATATTTTTGGCTATCTTTCTTTACACACAATCTCTAAAGATAAGTCCAGGCTTCTGATTGCCATGAATTCACACCTTTCTTTGCTTTAAGAGTTTAGTGTGGTTATACCATGCTAGAGATACTCCCCATAAAGAGTTGCAATATGTATTGGCTGGTGATGCACCAATTCTTACTGCTGGCATTTGTGTTTGGAACATGCTGAATTACAATACAGAAATTTATATGTTTTATTACCTTGCATATGTTGGCAAAACTCACCTTCGCCCAGACACGTTTTCACCAAGAGATTTGGTAAAAAGCTAGTATCTGTAACTAAGCTGGTTTATCATGTCAATCTTGAAGGCCAGCGGTATTTGAAAGTAGGAACACTTGCTGGCCTGCATTGATTTGAAGCAGGGAGAACCCTCCTGTATTCAGCTCTGAGAGCAGAGTATACCACAGGAAACTTGTGGTGTAAATAAGTTAATGTGTTCACTATTTTTTGTTGA
Organism: Hafferia zeledoni; assembly: GCA_035583235.1. NCBI lineage: Eukaryota > Metazoa > Chordata > Aves > Passeriformes > Thamnophilidae > Hafferia > Hafferia zeledoni. The sequence goes on from JAWWEV010000001.1 coordinate 42,010,505, forward strand.
AACCCTCAAATATGTGTTCCTGAAAACCAGAGCTGGTAGTCCAGCTCAGAGCTGGATCACTTTGTACTCTAGCCAGACTTTGATCATTGCTAATTTAGATGTTGAGTAGTGCAACCCATTGACTCCAGTTGTAATGAAATCTTTCAGCTTAATATTTGTCTGTTTGTGTCATTTTAACTCTGATCAGAGTAACTTAAATTTAACGCCCATAGTCATGCTTTCTGACTGCTATCCCATTTGTGAAAGGAGCCCTTTTAAGAACGTGTAAGAATCTCAAAATATTTATGTATAGGCAATCTCTTTCAAGGCATGTAATGCATTTGTGGATTTCCTTAATGAGGTAAAGTAGGGTAGAGGTATTTTTGAATTAATTGTTTTAACACATTGGAAACATGCAATTGTGTTTTGAAGGTTATTTATAACGTTATGTTTTTATGGAAAAACAATATACTAAATTAAAGTCTGCTGACATGCAATACAAGCTTGGGCTACACTTAAAAAGATCAATGCACATAAAATACTCCACAGTTTGCACAAAAATATAGACAGAGGGACTGAATTTTCTGACTTAACCTTTAGATGAAGAATACTGTTTAGTATTCATAAGGCAGAGGGTAATGTCTTGCTTTTTGAGTTCGGATGCATTGTTGAAAAAAATGATTGCTGCTGAAAATTGCTGTTTCTGTAGAATTTAATTTCTTGTTGGACTGTTTGTGTCATTTTGGAGAAATATGGCTTTATTAAAGAGAAGACAAATATCCTTTAGTCATTAGTGAGAAGTTCTGCATACACTAATTAGTACTATGTTATTTCTCAGATATTCAAATTATAGTGTACAAATAAATTCTAATTGCTAATGATTTATACAAAAGTTATCAATTTCATTATTACAGAATGTTGATACTGTGGAAAATTATGAATGCAGTAAGTGTTTTAGACAAGAGTAGGGCAATAATTATCATTACTATTAGTATTCCAGTATTATCCAAAATTTACTAGGCACTTTAGAAATGCAGAGGACAGCATAGCCTTCATCTGAAAAAAATGCATAAAGCAGTGAGAACAGATGTAATATGCAGAGAGTCAGACTGATGCTAGGCAAATGTCTCATTATTTACAGGTTTGCTCCTCTCTGAGTCTAAATTTAACACATTTGTGGTATTTAAGCCGTTGCTGTCTGCACTCATCCATCTAAGTCAGGAGTGACCAGCCTGTGGCTCTTGAGTAGCTGACATGCAGCCCCCTGCCAGGGCTGTTTGCAGAACCAGGATGAGGCTGCCCATCACAGGCATCACTGGATAAATAAACCCCGCAGCCATGGGAGCTAGAGGATGGTGCTGAGGCCAGACAGGCACTCCAGGGCCATGCTAACACCCAGCCCTGGCTGGTCTGGGTTGGGAAATTCTTTCATGTCGTTGTTCGTGTTATAAAATGCTTGAGAGCTTTGCACTTGCTTTGCTGCTCTGCTGCCTCCTAGCCCATTTGGGCACGTCCTGTCCTTTACTTTCACTCCCATGAAGCTCTGAATACTCAGCACATAGGATGTTGGGTTGCTTCTAGCCTTTTTCCTTCAGCAGTTCTGGCTAAGTGAGTGTGGGCTTTTTGCTTGTGGCCCCTTCAGTGCATATCTGAGAGGTGCCATGGAGAAGAATGATGACTTAAGGAGACAACTGGCAGGGAGTGGGGAGCTTTTCCAAACCTTTCAGAGAAGGTGATTTCATTGGAGTTGAACCATGGAGGGAAGTGAGAGTCCAACTGTGAGAAATGTAACAAATGAGGTGTGTATCGTGTCTTCACGACAATTTGTTTCAGTTTGCTGCAGCTGCAGATATCAGAAGTATGGCTGGTGAGGCTGTGATGGGAAGTAGCAAGGGAAACCCTGTCAGAGATGACTCTTAGATGAACCAGAAAGTAACAAGCCTGAATTCTGTCACACCAGTGTATAGGCATCTCTGTGAATTGAATTGGTGAAGGTGCAATAGGAGAAAGAAGAAAACATCTTACATGCAATGCAAGAAAAAAAAGTAGTGTAAGTATTAGACACAACCTTTGGGGAGATGCAGGCAAGGAAAAGGGGTAAAAATTATGTTGGGGGATATCAGAACTGCATGACGAAGCCCTTCCTGGAGGAAACAGAGCTCTGTTTTGCCTTGGTGGATTTGAGCAAATACTGTGAAGTTATGAATTAGGTTGATTTATAGAACTGAATAAATTGAGACAGGCCACTGCTGAAGGAGCAGCTTTGCTGTGAGTCACCTATACAAGACTATCACCTAACAGTGTTTGAACATGCAAAATTGGGAGGAAAAAATAAAAAAGGAGGAAAAAGGCAGCTTCAAGGGAAAAATTTAAGAAAAAAAAAGATGTAAGACTTGGGTGTTGCAGAAGAGAAGGAATCAGTAAATATGGGTAGACAACTGCATTTGACTGAGCTGAAAATATAGAAAAACTGTTCTCACTGTTTTCCAGTTTCTCAGCTCATGGTAAATTAACATAAGTCAATCCATTTGAATTTACAACAGCTGAAAATCAGACCTTCAATACTGAAACAAGGTAACATGCATAAAATGGGCAAAGACACCCAATAAATAACTTATTTGACCTTTATATATTATTTATAAAGGGCTATGCATGGAAAGCACTAAGCATCTTTCATTTTCAATAACCAGCCTGCAGCAGCTACCCATAAAAGCATTGCTTCAGTCTAGCATGGAAGGAAGCCAGGTTAATCAGGGGGTTTGCCTCAGGCAGTAGGATATGGTGTCTTCTGTTGCCTTATTGACACAAACCAGCTTTGTAGTGATACCCAAAAGAAGATTTTAAATGAATCAGAGCAAAAAGTAAATGTGCCTGTATGGAACTGGTGGCAAAAATAAAGTAAGGGCAAAAAAACCCCACACTGAAGTCCTCTACTACAGACTAATTTAAATATGATTTGTGTTTAAGACTTTTTAAGATTAAAAAGAAACCCCACAGCCTTAAGACAGATAAACCTGAAGTTCTGGTGTATGCAATAGTGTTACCTGCGAATGGACCATCTAGGAAAATTATTGTAAGTCAAGCGATTATTTATATAATCTTTCACATTCACACCAATGAGCAAAAGCAAGTGGAAACTGATGCAGTTGTGCACTTCCTCACATGAGAAGGGTTTACAGTCACAGTCAGGATTCAAAGGATGCTGTACTGGGTTATTTATGCACAGGTTCCCCAAAACTTAACGGACTGAGAGCTGCAGGCTGTGCTTTGGGTCAATCCAAGTGCCTGGTACCAAAAGCTATTACTGTAGCAGGTGTAATTTTAAATGCAGTTTTGGAAATAAGAAAGACTTTTATACTTTTGCAACCTGTTCTTTCTCTGAAAGTACAACTCTTACATTACAGATATACCTACTTGCCTTTGCAGGTCTGATTACCCTGAATTTTTGTTATAGTTAAAAAACCAAACAAATAACAAAGCAAAGAAAATGTTACTTTTCAAAAATTACAAAAAAATAGTCACAACTTTGAATAAATCAATTTAAATAAGGCAAATAAAATACTATAGTTTACATCATGGGGATGCTTAGACAAGATCTTAGTGTGGTTTCTTCTGGCCTAAAAATCTGTCTGTTCAGGGTGTTTTGGTTGGTTGGTTGTTAGCAAAGTCTCTTAAATATTGGCTGGATTAACAGTAGCTCATCTCTTAGAGAGGCTGATGAGAATTTCTGCTGGTGGAAGAAGGCAGTATTCAGCTATAGGCTGTATTTGACCTTGAGAGAGACCAAGTTGCTCATACTATAAGCTTTGCTGATGCAGAAAATGGTGTATATTGGTGATCAGCTGAATTTGCTGTCAGAATTCTGTTTCTTGTACAAATGACTTAAGGGCATGACCTTTTTTTCTGCATCTACACAAAACCAGATCAGTTTAACTGCCCTTAGAAATCAGTCTTTTACAGTGCAGAGTTTTGATCTTCCAGTGTATTTTGGAAGGTTGATCTTGATGTTCTTAGGGGTCTTTTGCAACCTTAGTGATTCTGTGATGTCCTGCTGGTGGTGTTGTTCTCTCATGTTCATGAAAATTTCCAAGTGTTTAGTTTGCAGTTCAGTCTGAGGCAGCAGAGCTTCTGCCTCTGCTTATGGGGCAGTTCATCTACACATTGCAATGGCCAGGTGGATCTTTCATGTTCATCTGAAGTCATGCATTACATTCATTCAGTCCTGCTTGAGTGTGCAATTTGTGCAAACCAAAGTACCTTTTCTATCTTTCTGTTATTTAAGTGTGTTCACACTCACAGCTATTACTTTTCTGTCCTTCGGAAATGTTTTTTCTGATTGCTTTGAGGAAGCAAATTTAAAATTAATTTTTCTTTGAAATTTTCTTTCTCCCTTCCCTTTGCTTCTCACCTTTGTATATTTGTCTTGTTTGGGTTTTTTAAAAAGGATACACAAGAGTCTTATAAAGAGTGTGGTTGGCTGACCTCGGTAAAGGGCTACCTCACCAGTTACTGTCATGGACAAAACAGACATGATTTTGGGAAAATTAATTAAGCAACTTTTCCTTCCTGAGTCTTTGCCCCCATCCTGGGAAGTGCAGCCACCTCCTTGTCTGCAGGGCTCGGCCATGACCTGTGGTGGGGCTATCAGAGCAAGCTGGCACTGGGCGGGACTGGCTGTGCACAGCTAGGGGCAACCCTGGCCTCACCTCACTGTGGTCCCTGTAGCCCTCCCTGCTGGCGCCAGGGTGCTGACACCCCGTACAGAGACACAATTCAGGGAAAACATCCAAAGGAATGTTTTTATTCCCAACCCCAGGTACATTTTCCCCATTCTGTTTTCCAGCACTTGGCTAAAGCTTTTCCTTCTGTGGGTGTCTGTAGGAAAACTTACTATCTTGTTATATGTATATTTTTTTCTAATTATATTCTTTAATTTCTAAGCTGTTGCTTCTTCTTGCATAAGTTTCTCTCTCTCTGCTCCTCTAGTTGTTCCCACCGTTTTTTCTCCCTCCCACAATCAACTGTTCATTGGGTTTTACTGCTCTGTGTTTATCAGAATTACTCTGCCTTTTGCTGGCCTGTTAGAACTTCTCCACAGCTGTTAAGTATAGGAGGTCCAGTCTGTACCAAGGGCCCATTCATTTCTTCCTCTCCCCATGTGCTTTGAGCATGAACCTGGTTGATGCCTGAGTCCTTGCCTGTTGGAAGCCTCTCTTACTCTTTTGGACAGCATTAACAGTTCCAGCTTTCTTCTTACTATGCTTGTCCATTGCCTTCAGGAATAAACTTGCTTTTCATATGGGGCTTCTTTTGTTGTTTTCCAAGGGCAAACTGTCTTCCGTAAGCCTCAGACATTTGATTCTACACTGGCATAGCCATACTACCTACTTTACATTTTACACTTCTGTTAGATGTCTATTGATGTCTTAGAATTTTTGTCATATATATATATATGTGTAACTTCTATTATTTATATTGTGAACATTATTGTGTATTAGAATTTCCTCTCTTTAAACGTTAACCACCATTATAAATGTGTAAAATGTCTTTCCCAGACTCTGTCACTGTACTCTTGATTGAAAATTATACATGTTTTTCTTACTACATGAGCTATCCTGTTATCCTTTATTATGATGATTTCAAACTTTTCCTCTTTCACAGCCACATATGTTTTAATTATTGGAATCTTCTGTCAATAGGATAATGTGAGATTGAAAACAGGAATATTTACACTCTGAATCTGAGTTTCTTGGAGGAGCTAGTTAAACATTCCTAACCTGAGGAAAGCTTAACAATATAAAAGATGCTACTATATCTTTGCCAAATCCATCTCTGGACAGGTTGTAAGCTAAACATTCAGTGAGCTGCAAATGCCTGATTTTAGCTTAGTGAAATGTCTTCTGAAGTCTAAAAATAGGATCACTTCAGGGCTCTCTTTAAAGAGTTCAAAACCTGAGTCACCAAAGACTGTTCTTTCACTGCTCCTTCTCCCCTCTACCCTAGCTGCAGGTCTTGTGATCACCATGATCAGCAGGCCAGAGGAAATGTTGTGTTCTATCATGGGAATTGTAGTCTCCTCAGAGAGCTCTGTTTCAAGTGAGAATGAAAAAATTGTCTGAAGAAGGAGATGAGTCAGGACAAACAGTTCTGAAACAAAAGGGTTTGCTTCTTTTCAAAAAATATGGAATATTTTAATTTTATTTGAACTGTAAATATTTGTTTAGATTTTACTGATGAAAGATGGGAGTCTTCTAGTAGTTGTAAATAGATGGCAGAGACCTCTAAATTTATAGAAATTTTTTTTTCCTGATAATATTCCTGTTTAGGAGACATCAGAAAAGGAAAGCTTTTTTGATCATACTGTACACTATGACATTACCGATGTGCCTCTTTTATTGAAATTGGAGTCATTAGCTCTCATTAGATACTTCTATTGTTTTGAAATTTTGTAGTCTTTTTTTGACATGTGGGAGCTCATGAGATGAAAAGGCTAAAATTACAGAAAATAAGGTCAGTAAGTAATCTTCAGTGCAATTACAAAAGCTGCATGTTGTTTACAAAATCCGACCTGGACAAAAATCACTATTTATAATAATTTTTATGTTAAATATACAGAACAAAAATAATTATAGCAGATGGTAATGTGAGTGTGTGTATATCTACACACAAGTAGGTACCTTTTTTCTTCATTATTTGTATAGAGTGTCTTTCTATGTTTTGTTCCTATTATATGTCTAACAAATGTACATAATGTAGTAAATGTAATTTTTAAATAGTAGCCTCAGAAAAAGATACTTTTTCATTGTCTATGTGGTGGAAAACAGCAAGGAGAAAAATTGCCAGTGTTCTGATTAAGAGAGAGCCCTCTGTCACAGACTGCTTAAGGCATATCTCACTAGCTGCTTGATTCCTGATTGCTCAGCATTTTGCAGAAAATTGGAATTACACTAAAAGCAAAGTTACGTGTTTTCTACAAATTATTCACTATTTCTTTGCTGCAAGGCTAGTGTAGAAAACATCTTGCACTTTCCTGTTCTTTTGCAGAGGAGCTTTTAGGTGAAGCGAGGCCATAACCTCACTTCACCCAGCCAGATGAGTGTAAAGCGAAACACTGTGCTTGGAGCTAAAGTGTCACAGTGCTCAGTGTCAGGCAAAGCGTAAGCATCAGGAGGAGTCTGAACTGCTGGTCTTTTCCTCAGTAAAAGTCAGTTCATTTCTTTATTTCTAAGGAAAGCACCCCTATCCATCACACACTTTGTGGTGAAGTGCTGGTGGAGTGTTGTTCTTCATGGAAATATGTGAATCACTGAGGAGACCAGTTCCAGTGCTGGCACCATCAGTGGTGGAGCACTCTAGTGTAGTGCACAGGGGTGCCCAAACCAAGGCAACTAGAAGCCACCAGAAGCCTACAGTTTGTGCAGTGGCAACTGATGAGACCTGGTCTGAACCAGGAGCAATGTTTCCCAATTCCACTCCCAATTCCCACACACATGCTCCTAGGAAGCACCAGCGACCAGTAGCACCACCAACAAGGTGGGCAAGCCAGGTGTGGCACTTCAGCAAGGGTGTGATGTGGCATATGGCACACAACATGCAGGATGGGTGCTGAGGCTCTGCCAGCTTGTCCATGGAGCAGTAGTGTCCACCCAGCAGAAAGCCAATGGCCTCTCTGAGCTGTGCACACTCCGTGACTGACACAACTGCCACCCAGGTGTCAGCTGCAGGATGGGCACTGCTTTTGTGCCAGAATCAGATAGCTGCAGTGAGCACCCCTGTGGGAGGTGTGTGCAGGTAGAGAAACTCCTCTGCTCCGTGCCAGAGCTCCAGTAGAAGGTGAGTAGGCTGAGGAACATGAGAGAAAGAGAGAGAAAGACTGCTAGAATCATACTCTGCCTTCCCTGAGAACAGGCCCAACAGGCAGGTAGGATGTATCATGTAGAGAATTCCTTATCCTCTCTCTAGCCAAACAGAGTGACTTAAGGGACAGAGAACAATGGCTATAAATTCCTGCCTGACACAGCAGCCACATCTCCTCTGTGCTCTGTGACTGTCTCAGCTTCCCAGATGCCCTGGCATAATAGGTGTGAGGCTCTGCGAGTGGAACTGAGCAATGATGAGGATGCTGGTTCATCTAGCTTGGAGATGCCACTGTGGTTAAGGCATCCTATGCCCTGCATCAAAACCACTTCCATAAAGAAAAAAATGTCTCATTGCGATAAGAGACCCACTCCTGAAGAGAAAAGAAGGCCCAATATGCAGACTGGACCCATTTATCAGGGAAGCCTGCTGCCTCTCTGAGGCCCAGGTTAAAGATAGGAAGAGATGAAGAGAAAGCCTCCTACCTTGGGTATGGCCTTCAGATTCAGGTAGGCATTGTTGAAGTTGCACCAAGAAGATCAAGGGTGATCAAGAGACTTTTAGGGCGTTGTGATGATGGGTTGAGGGATGAGAAACACAAATACTGTTCTCTGTCCATCCAGTTGCAGGGAATGATGGGAAAAGAAATGGGAAGAGCTAACAGATTCTCTTAAATGTGTGTTGCGTATGTGTGGTATTCCTTAAACACTAAATTGAAGTGTAGTTCAAAGGTCTTTTCATAGTCTTTCCATTAACTTCAGTGTGTAGATCACTTATGAAAGTGTGTCCTACATCTGTGTAGCCTCCTAATTTTGTTAATGAGGGGAATCTGCTATGCCTGTGTAGGGGCTTGTTTCCACAAGAGTTCTGTTGCAGCTCTGTTAAGCCATTTACTTCCTTGAGGTAATATGAAGGTATGACAGTAAATAGAGAGTAGTGTGACAGGATGAAATATAACCTCTAGAGCAAGCCTTTTGCCCTATTCTCACATGTCTAGACCTATGCCTTAGGCTGTGTACAGTGTCAAATAATCAAATTGTGTTGTTTAAAATACTCATTGATATATGTTGTTTTATTTTCTGATGTTGCAGGATGACTTCAGGCTAGATTTTGCCCTTCTGTGTGCAGAAGCAGTTTCCACTGACTTTGAAGCAAGGTGACTCCACACAGAAGTGGGATATTGTCCCTCAGTCTTTATGGCAATGCAATTATTTAATCAATTGGAGCTGTGTTTTTGCAACACCTCATAGTGCACCTAATCCATAATAAATGATCAGTCTGGATTTCTGGGTTTAGCAAGTGATTCGGAATAAAACATGTTCCTCAGTGTGTTAATAACATTTTGTCATGGGCTCATCCATGCATAAATGGGTGTGACTTTCTTTATGTTTCTACAGTTGCCATACTCATGGTCCAAATGTGTATTGAGATAGAACAATATGATTATCAAGTTCAAATGTATTGTCCTTTTAAGGCCATATTTTCAAAAGTATGTCTAGGTTTGTGTTCATTGACATTACCACTGATAACGATAACATAGGCTTTTAATGTTTTGGAGTAGTTTTTTTTCTGGTAGCTGTGCTGACTTTGATCATAGTAGTTAATTACTGCTAGCAATGGGCAATGAAAATTATGACATCTTGCAGGTAATACATAGAACAGGGCCTATTAAACAATATTTGATTGTTTGCCAGCAGTATACTGAGCTGTATGAACAGGAGCACAGAGCCAGTAGATCAAGGAAAGTTTTTACTCACCTTGAGCACCAGCCATGTGAGGAAAAGCTCAGGGAGCTGGTCTTGTTCGGCCTGGAGCAGAAATGGCTCTGTGGAAGAGCTGACAGCAGCTCCCAGTGACTATGAGATCATCTAGGAGATAGAGCTGGTCTCAGTGAAGTGAGGCAGGTCAGAAGATGAGAGATAGTGAAAGTAAAGTGAATCAAGAGGGATTCAGACTGAATATTTTTTAAGAAATGCCCCCCTGATGACAGGCAATGGCACAGAATGAGCAGGTGCATTGTGCAGTTTCTCTCCTTGGAGGTTTTTAACCTTGACCATGTGATACGCCGAGCAGCACTGTCTGACCTCAGAGCTGACCTCCTATGAGCAGCAGGTTGGACCAGAGCCCTCCTGAGATCCCACTGAGTGTGAACTATCTTGTGATCCTTTTTCTGTCCTCCACACAGGTTACTTGAAATCTCTATTTGCTTTTTCTAAATTTTGATCTCAGTTAAACTCAAGGATAGAAAGTACCAAGGTAAGGAAATCCTGTGAGATTGTGCAGAGTTGTCAGAACTGAGATCAGAACATTATGACAAGGAACGTGATGCTGAAGGAGATTCCTTTGAGACTCCAGTGCAGTCCTCTCTGTCCTCACAGGCCACCAGCTGGCAGGCCAGCCCTCTTTTCTTCAGTGGAGAGTAAAGGAAATAAGCAAACAAAGCAGCTAATTTTGTTGAACTTGGTCGTAGTGTACTTGTACATAGAAGAAACATTAGCCAGCAAAGTATGGATCAGAAGTAGATGATCCAGACACTGGAAATCAAGAAAATACAAGGACTGGTTTTTGGGTTTCAGCAAGACATGCCTTAAACATATCAGAACTTGGAAGGAATTTAAATGTCCCAACCAAGATTATATTTTATATCAGGCAAAATAATAGTTGTTGCATCTCTTTCTTTTGTAAGCATAACTGTTCCAGAAATGCTACAAAAATAGGCTAAAAAAGAGACTGTAGAGAAAGTTAGGTTTTAAAATGGCAAGTTTTCTATGCTTCTGTGTATTATTTTTTTTCACAGCAACTCTCATTTCAAATCAAGCTGTGAAGAATATTCTGCATTTTGATTCTGTGGCTTTAGTAGCATCTGCGTTCCTTTGTGTACTCATAAACAAAGCAAATTAGACAGGTGCAGGGTAGTTAGTAAGATTATGAATAACTGTGTAGGAGAGAAAAATTCTTTGCTGTGTTCCTGGCCAATTGAGTTTAGGCATGTGTCAACATTTCATTTAAAACTTTGATTGGTTGAAAAGTCATGATCAGCATGATTGGAGTTTTCTAGTGTTGAAAAAGTTGATTTTGGCCAATAATTTCATATTTGTGTAATACAATCGCTGTGGTACCTAATTACTAATGAGTTTTCTGTGTGTTAGAAATGTAAAGATCATGAGACATTTTCAAGACAAATATAATGGGACTTCAGTAATAAAATACATATTATGGTAGCTTTGAACTGCCGGAAATAAATAGGTGCTAATGAGAGAGGTACTTTTATATGTTAGCATATATGCTTTAAAAATTTTGTTTCAAGCCTTATTCAGGGAAAATTTCCAGTTTTGTTAATTAAATTTTGTCTGAAACAGAACACAGAGTGAGCAAGATAGTCTCAGACAGAAAGGAAGAACTGGCTTTATAACAACTGTCTTGAGTACATCTTGCTGGAATCAGTAAAACTGGAAAACTTTTCAATTTTTTAAATCTAATTTTATAACTAAAACAAAAAGATTGAACCTGTTTTGTTTTGTTTTTTTTTTTTTAAAAAACTCTCCCTGCAATGGTTTCCTTTTCTTTTCCAGTATGCTTGCAAGCAATACCAAGCCATTATCCTAAGGCAGTAGGTTTGATCCTGCAGAGCACTGTGGAGAAAGGCAACACATATTGAAGCAGTTCTGCACTTTGCCGTTTGTATGATTGGTTTGGTTGCACATTACCATAGTCATGTTTTGTCCACCAGCTCTCTTCAGCCACTGTTAATGATTTTTTCTCATTTTTCTTTTTTGTATATGACAACAGACTGACTGGGAATTATGGATGAATATATACTAATTAAGACAATAAAGTTTTAAGATTCACAACTGTTAATAGGATTTGAAATAAGACGTAGCTTGAGACCACTGCTGTAACTAACAGGCCATTTAAAAATTATTAGCATCAGGCCCAGTGGACCAGTAGTAAAGTACAGCTGCCTTTTTTAGTAGAGTATCAAAGCTAGCAGCTCCTAGCCCCTGAGCTTTATCCTAGTGATCACAGCTGTGAACTGTGCTGAAGTAATTTTGCTTATTCTGGCAAATGCTAGCACAGAAGCCACTAGCCTTACATAATGCCTAAGGTGATGTATACAATATTTTGTTATTCTTAAAGCAGTCTTTACAGCAAATTAATTTCCGTACATCAACAAAGACATGTTCTTGCATTATTTATATCAAAATGTTAAATGTTTTATTAAATTTCAATGATCTGTTTTGCAGGCTAAGGTTGATATAAAAAAGAACAGGAAGTATATTGCTCACTTCGTTGATCAAACAGGTCAGTGAAGTGAAGGACTCTACTTTGGTCAGCTTAAAGTCAAAAAATAAAATGAAAAAAACACAGGTTTCAATTGAGAAGGATACTGTTGGAACAGCAGAAAAAGTTTATATAACCTGACAGCTATTTTGAATCCCTTGTGATAACCACAATAAAGAAAAACATTTTGTAATATTTGTAATGCAAAGCCTATTTGACAATCTGACTCTTTTCCCCCAGACCTTACCATTCAGCTGCCTTTGGTCCATTCACAGAGATAACAGGGTGCCAGCCAAACAGTCTCAGCTTTCTTCTTATCTGTCTTTTCTAAAACTATCACCAGCACATTTCCCAGCTCTGTAGAAATCCCAATTACAGATAGACCATTTCTAAATGCCTTATGGATGAAGCCCCATTTCTGCAAATGATATGCGAGAACAAAATGAGAGGGCTTGTGCTCCTGTTTAAAATTAGTGAAATTGTGGAAATACTTAAGATGGTGCCTGAAAACTCAGCGGAGAGAAAGCAGGATTAGCTGAAAACTCAGGAAGAAATGAAGATAACTGAAAAACACATTTCTGTCACTTCTTTCTTTTTGTTAAGCAGTTTCCAACTACAGAAGTCATGATCTCTGCCTTCAGAAGGTGTATTTTTGGTGAAATGAAGAAAACTCATTGCATATAGAAAGATGTGAATTGGTGCATAAAACTGAATATTGACAGCTGTTTTAGGCTTTGACCAGCAATGCCCTCTCACTTAAATGGTCTGAATACATTTTGCCATCTTTTTCTTATACTTTATGGATTATTGTTCCCATTTATAAGCTCACAATCTGACAGAGTCATAGGTAGAGAAATGGAAACAGCATTTTTGATTGTTGTGCCAAGTGCAGGATAGGAACCCAAATATCTGTATCACAGTGCGCCTAAAGGGAGCAATGGGCAGATAGTTTTTGAGAAGCAGTTTGATTTCTTTGAGTTTATCATTTTAAGTCAATCAGTTGTACTACCATATCTTTGTGTCGTGGGAAATACCATGAAAGACAACAGTGGTTGCAGGAAAGATTCTGGCATTACTGAAGTCAAGAATGCAATAATTCAATTTTGTGGCATCAGTTGATTTTAATGCAAGTCAGCAATTTTGCTCTTAGAGTAGAATATGAGGTACGCTAAGCAAATTCTGCCTATTGAGAGGTTTTGTTATGTTTCAGAATGACTACTTGAGTCAATGGGAGACATGACATGCCAAGAATTCAAAGCCTTTACCTCTCTTCTACAGTCTGCTTCCTATCTGGAAGCCTATAGGAGCTTTGATCTTGGACAAAGACAGTTTGTTAAATGTTTTATAAATACAGGTTGCAAAAGAGATGCACATTCATAATAAAGTTATCTGACATAATTATTTCATGTGAAACCTTGTTTTGTATGATGACTATACTTTATGAGACAATGTAAACATTTTCTTTTCATCAACTGTTAGGCTCTCAGACAATAGCACATCCATTTCCTTAAGTATCTCTTACTCCAGCATTGAAATAAAATGCACTCTCCTTGTTAAGCTAAACAAGAACTATGTAAGTAAAACAAATATGTTAGATGCAGTTACAAAGTGATGTACTTTATTTGGCTTATCTGCATATTTCTGTTAAAGACATCTAAGCCTATGTCTCTCTTTTTAAAGTAGGGACTTAGGTGTTTAAAGCAAACAGCTGTACAGTTTGCATTAGAATAGAATTTGTGATCCACAGAAACAAAAAAAAATGCGTACATATTCTTACAAAGTATAGACAAATGTGTTTAGGCATGTATTAAACTTCTTTTCTAAAGTCTAATTTAGCTAAAAAGAGTTATTTAAAAAACATACTCCATTTGAATAAAGCATTTCTCACCGTGTGCCACTTTCACCTGGTTTCACTGAAACCTGGCTTTCATATCAAGAAGTTAGAGCTTGAAGGCATTAAACACAGGGCATGGCCTGGATGTATCTTGCAGTCAGATTTGGTGGGGCTGGTCTTCCATTCAGAAGGTGAATGGCTTTCACTGTAAATAGCCTTAGTCAAAAGGTTCATTTATATTTTATTTCTAGAAGGGTAATTCTTTTTTTCTCATTATTTTAATTATTATGCGAGACCTATGGCTATTTAGAAATGCCTTTTCTACATAAAAGAAATTGAAAGACTAGTTTTTCAGAGAAAGAAAAAACAGCTTGATGGCAGAAAAAAAAGAGAAGACAATGGAACATGCGTTTCCACTCACCCATGCCAAGTATTTGATTTTAAAACCACCCAGCTGTACTGTTATTGATTCCCATTGGCATAATCATAGGAGGCTAAGAAGCTCTCATAAAATGAATAGAGAAGAAATTGCAAAGCACAGGGGAAGAATAGGCAGAGGGTAGGGGACTAGCTTGGGGTTTCTAAAATTTTGGATTTCTCGGCCACCACAGACAGTAATTCCCTAATGTTGTTTTGATATGACATGTCTGCAGTAAGCAGAATCTACATCTGAAAAAATCCCTTAGTTATGATCACTTCATTATCTGGGAAAAATAGGCAAGCTGCAAGATGCTGAAAAAACTTATGGGCAGTGAAATGGTCAAAACAACAAAGCAACGTAGAGGAACAAGAACAAGTATGGAAAACACATTTGAGTGTTCAGCATGAGACATCTTAAGTAACCATGATTCTCAGAGAGCTGTAGTCACCCAGACAGGCTAAGACCCATATTTCTGGGAAAAGCAGGAGAGAAAAATCTGTTTTGATGGGTTTGGTTTTGTGAAGTTAAGAGTAATAATGCCTAGAATTTTTGAGGGAGGGATGAAGTATGAAGTACAGAATGATGAAAGAAATCTTAGAGAATCCTTACTGAACAGGCCAGTGATGGATAATAAGGCTGTCTATACTCATTTTAGTGATTTTTCGACTTTGGGATTACTTCAACTATATGAGGAACTTCAGTGGTAGAATCTTTGGTTTTCAGATTGGAAAACTTAGAAAAGCCAAGTGACATGTCTGCTGGAAACTAAAATGGGAGTTAGAGTGAAAATGTAGCAACTCCTTGACTTTCACTTGTCTATAGTTCCAGGTACCATTAGCCAGTTCATTAGATCAAGGCTAGGAAAAGCAGTAAAAACAGTAAGGTGGCACAGTTTATGGAGTAATTCTAGGCTGTCAGAAGCAGCTAAGTGTTCTGGGAAACCCATTGTTACAAATCACCATGTGTGAGAAGAAGCAACCCAAATGATCATAAAGTACATTCTGGATGTACACATCATAGTAAATTTCACATTATTTTTAAAATTAATTTACTCTTTAGAACAGTCTTGCACTATCACAGAATTAAACTCATGGAAGCATAGAAATGTGTTATCCACTATAAATAAAACCAAGGTACTGAAATGTGGGAAGACTAATAGAACAATTGGCACTTCATATATCTTGATCCAAGAAATGGCAACTTAGAAGACACACCTTGACTGGAGAATAGCTTCAGCAGAGCCTTGTGCACTTGGTCAGCAACTGCTGTTCTGCCATTATGCAGTCACGGGCTGAAGAAGGCGGCATCAGCAGAATTCTGTTTCTAGATCTCACAAAGTTTTTTTCTTTCTGAACAAGTTGTATATAACCTCATGATGTGATACCGTATTCCACTTATCCTACAGTAACACCAGTTTCAAATTCTGCTCCCTACCATCAAAAGGAAGGAAGGAAGGAAAGACAAACAACAGATTTTATTAAAAGTATTCAGAAACTCCTCTTGTGTAAGGCCCAGTGAGAAGCAAAAAAAAAAAAATTACTGAAAAGACTTTTTTCAAGGTAGTGTGTGTGTAAATTAGATAATAGTTTTTATTAAACTGTGGGAAATTGGGAAAAACAGGTAAGATTTTCATCACATATATCCTCTAAACATGAATATTGTTTTCAGACATTAGAAACCATGTTTTCTGGCTCTTTAAAAGATACTTAGATCTAAGAGTGGCCAAGAAAGCAATGTTTTAGTAAATGTTATTTAATGAACATTATGTGATGAATGTCTGTTGTTCTTACTGAGGTCAAAAAGAATCCATGGCTTTATTAATTCTAAAGGATAAACAGCAAAGTAGGAGGAATCATTTAAGATTATATTTTGTGCAATTGCATGAATCATGAATCAAAGTAAGTAATGATTTAAGTTGCAAAGTGAGGGCACTCTTGAGGGTGTGAAATCTACTGGGGGAAGAAGGTAGAATCCGAGCCTCATCTGAGCCAACGCGTTCAAAAGCCTGGAGTGAACAGAGACCATTGCACTTCAGTGGACAACCTGCACTGGCTGGAATATAAGGTGGAAGAATAAGAAATTGAGAAATAGACTCACCAACAAAAGAAAAATAGAGTTCTAGCCACGGATCAAATGACATCACTCCTCTGACAGGCTTTAATTCTAGATACAAAACTATAAAGCAGACAAAAACACCCATCTTTGTTCAAGTTTGAATGACAACTAAGGACATTCATTTTTGTGCTAGACCAAGTTAGTCACATCTTTCATGATTACCTGCCTTCTATTTCTTCCTTTTCCCAGATGTTCCAGTGATCTGGGAAGATATTTCCTAAGTCAGAGGGAGCAGTTAAGTGACTAGTCCCCTTTTAAAGCCACATGGAAGTGTAGTACCAGACTTCTCCAATACTTTAAAAAATGCTTAACGTGAGCTTCCTCAAATTACAGCAGAGTTCTTGTTTCAGTTCAGTGAAATTAGAACACAGCATTTGACATAAAGAAGCAATGTTAGTTCAAAGTGTGAGTTACAAAATCACAGAATTGTTAAGGTTGGAAGAGACTTTTTAGAGAGTGATAAGGTCCCTCCTGAGCCTCCTTTTCTCCAGATTAAAGAACCCCAGCTCCCTCAGCTGCTCCTGGTAAGACTTATGCTCCAGACTCTTCACCAGCTCTGTTGCTCTTCTCTGTACTGACCTCAGCACCTCAATGTTTTTGTTGTAGTGAGGGGGCCAGAAATGAAAACAGTATTTGAGGTGTAGAGCATGCTAATGCATTCATCAGAACAGTTTAGGTCAGGAGCCATATTGTATGGCTTCACCTCTCACATCTAAAATGTAATTCAGTTAATTCCTGTCAATGACAGTTTTGCTGGCAGGAGTATTGCAAAATTAACATATTTTTCTTCAAAGTGAAGAAAAACTTGTTACTGTTTTTTTTTTTTTTTTTTTTTCTGTAAACTACAAATAGTTCTTATGCATAAAAAAAAAAATCTGTGATTACATAGCTATGTATAAAAAGCTATTTTTGTGTAATCAACTACACACTTCATAAGATACCCTCCCATTTAAAATTGATTAAACTGATTTTTTTTAAGTTCTTTTTTTTTTTTCTGGAAAGAAAAGCATCTGTTTCAATATGCCTATTTTCTCCATTTTCAAGATAAAAGTTGAAAAGAAAGCTAATGTTATAGAGAAGTGGGCCATGAAAAGATTTCTTCTTAAAACAAAATTTATACTTCTCTTTGTTCTGTTTCATTAAAATGGGATATGGGGAAAGGTTTTAAAAAAATCTTCCATTTGGGGGGGAAAAGCAAACTGCAAAATAATTTGTTTTCTCTACAAAGAACTGTTTGGATGAAGTTCAAATTAGAATTAAAAGAAATAATAAGTCTCATAAGAATATGAATCAATCTGAGAACAGCAAAAATGTTTAATCACACAGGCAATCTAGATAAGTTATAAAACACGGTTTCTCTAGATATTAATTTAATGTGGATGAGTTTTCCCTCAGCTGGCAAACTGAAGAGGTGATATTATTTTGCAAGAAGATCTCTAACCACCACGAATATCTGAGTTGAAATATTCACCTCAATTAAGCACCTGGGAGTTTTACCATTGATTCCATAAGCCAGTTTGTTACTGTAGTCCAGTCTAATTTCCATGCAATCTGTTATGCCTCTCTAAGCTTTTGTCCTGAAGGAGGAAAAAAAAAAAACAAAAAAAAGATAGCTGTAGATATTTTGTCCTTGAGAAGACCTACCCGTGTCACAGTAACTTCCCAACAAAACCTTCATGTTTAACTTTTTTAAAAACTTCTGTGGTTTAGAAAAGCCTGGCAGTCTCACATGTTACTGATATTTTTATCAGCTTTTAAAAACAGCCAAAAACGAACTTCTGTACTAATGTGGATTCTCATTCATGTGACTATGAAAGGTAAATGCTGCATGTGGATTCTCTATGGGAGAGCTTTCAAAAAGAAAGTTTTGGCAGAGTTTGGGATATGCACGTGTACATGCGTTGCCAGAAAGCTATAAATATCAGACCCGTGGAGAGCACAGGACTGGAGGACAAAGGCACAAAGAATGGATAATTTATTACAGACAGAGCTGTAAAGTGCTTTTAAAAATGAGAAAAGATTTGTTAGCATTCAGCAAATGTGAAATTCATGAGGGGTGTTCTATCAAAGAGATTAGCCAAGGCACAGCGGAAAGAGAAATTTTGTAAATAAACCCAGTGGAAGTTTTTTTCTTGTTCTGTGAAAATGTTCCATTAGATTTAAATTATGTGGAATTATATATTAATGAAAGTAAAATACTTTAGCAGTGGAGAAGTTTTCAGATGGAAAGTACTTAAAGATTAAAGCAGTTTTGCTCATAGAAATTTATGACAGGCCAAGCTATTTTGTGTTCTTCATCAAGAAATTAGAGTTGTCAGCACTTTTTTAGGAAAACAGGGGTATGTGGTCTGTGTCTGAGAAAAACCAGCAGCACCTGGCTGCAAGGGATCCGTGCCAGTCATATGAGAAGGGCCTCAGAGAACGGCAGCTCCAAATCACGCTGAACCTAGGGATGGAAAGAGGAGAAAAAGACTTTTTCCTACAGTGTTTTTTTAAAACTATTTTACACCTATCTATCTAAATGTAACTGCCAAACCTTTCATAGTTGTGTAGTCACCTTTTGCAGCCAAGAAAGAGAAAGATATCTCTAGTGGATGAACCAGTACACTTAATTTGTCCCCCGTTTTAAGCAGGGATGATCTGTCTTCTGAATATACCTTTTTCTGTTTTAGAGAAAAAAAAACCAAACCAAACCAAACCAAAAAATCCACACAAACAAACAAAAACAAAACAAACCCAAACAGAAATTAACTCCCTGGATTTTGAGTGGTAAGAACCAGGTGAGACAGTCCCTGCCACTCTCCCTGTATGCCCATATAGATGCAAAGACACATATGCTCGTTTCACAGATTCTTTTGGAATTTTCACAGAAGAAACTTTACTCAACATATTCATTTGTGGAGAAAAAGTCTTGCTCCAAATGAGGCGTAGAGTAGAGTTCAGTAGTTGGCTCTACAAGCCAATCTTGCCTGGTCTCTGTAGTCTTCTCTGTTATTTTTGGCATCTCTCAGGGTAACCTTCCAAAGTTAATGTTCTGCAGCTTAGTAATTTGATAAAATACATGGCACACAAAATACTATATTACAATTTTCAAATTTATTTTAAAAGAAAAAAATTCTGTGCATGTTAGTTAAGCTAATTCAATTCCATTTTCTATTCAATAGGCAAGAAATGCGCTATCATTTTCTGCTATTTTTTCAGGAATTGAGTTTGAGCAGAAATAGTTTTTTACAGCCAATTCACAAAAAATGGTTTGGGGAAAAATAACAATTAATTTTAAAATGTAATAAGTGCGTATCTTGTTTTGCAGTATGTTCTCACGTCTGCAGCTGAATAAACAGAACTGCATTTCCCAAATTGCCATTTGATCTAGCACATTAAGCCAAGGTTTTCATTGTTCTTAGGAGAGTATTTTTAAATGAGCTGTCAAATCACTTAGAAGAGAGTACTAGAAGCAACCCATTGCTATGGGTAAAAAAAACATTCATGAATTTTCTGTGCCCAAAATTCAATGGATCTGTGTGTTGAATTTACTATGGAATTGCAAGGTAAAGGTGCACTAGACATAGCATTCATATACATTAGGGTTGCACCTGCGACAGCTGGATGGACCATTGTGCTAGATTTTTACAAATATCTAACTGGATACTGACCTTCTTGTCAAATGTGTATAGTCCTCAATAGAACAGGCAGTTGAAACATTGAGAACTGAGAAATGGGAGTGCAAGGTGACTTGCTCCAGAGTATGAATTTAGTTTCAGAGATTCAGAAGCCAGCATATCAGATTTCCCATTATGCAGTATCTTATTATAGGAGGATAAAGATTTGAGAGGAATAAATACATGAGAGGGTAATGTTTATTATCCTTTTTATTTTTATTTTTTTTTATGCTGGAAAGATATTAATTTCATCTCTTCTTGTTCCCCTCAATCATTACTATTGTAGAGTAATAAATTTGGTTTAGTTTAATGATGTGATATTATTTCTGGTTATAATGTTTTAGGTATGTTGCTACCTGACGTGTGATGTATGCCTCCTAAACACAAAATAATTATGTTGCTTGAAGGAGTTTGTGATCAAAAGACAAAGGTATATGATGACTTAGAGGGTGCAGGGTCTATAAATAGAACATGAAGAGGGTTTTGTTTGGTGCTGTTGGATGTATTAACCATATAATTTGTAAGAAACTCCTTGTTTCCCTTTTTGCCCTATTTTGAATAACAGTATTTAAAAGTACCCCATTATATTCCATACAATTCTTAAGGTAGTAGTAAAGTGGTCCTAATACATCTATAATGTTTTTCAACCACTCCCTTTATGTAACACTGTTTTCTCTTTTATAATCCTATCTGTCATCTTATATCAGTGATTTAATTCATGAAGGTATCTCATTAAGTTGGTCTCAGTGCTGGGAATTTTTCCTAATGCAATAGCTTAATTTAGTTTTAAGTCAGCAGTCTCAAACACAACTGAAGAAGAGCATTTGTGTATCAAATCTGTACTGGATTTGACTGCAAGATAGTTTAAAACCACAGAGAGGTGAATTTAGATCACTTGTCTTTTAATTCTAGAGCTTGGACTGACCTTATGTCCATCCTCTTCCAGGGTGCAGTTCAGAGGTCTCAGAGAAGGAAGAGACAGTTGGGATGATCTGTGCAAAATGAACAGAAAGATCTTTAGACATGTTAACAGGAAACTCTAATCTCAAAGCTGTTATAGAAATACTGCTTAATCTCACCTCAGGTGTCAGAGCTTTCACAGATACAAGCTGATGAATCATTTGACCTTGGGATGTGGGTTCATATTTAGATTAAATGATTCTCCTTTCTCATGTGTAGAGCTTGCATCTCCGTATATCTAGGCTGTTCCTCTTGGAAGGAATTCTTTAGGTTGAGAAAATTAACAAAGTATTTTTATGTCAGTGCTGGCATATGCAGGTGCGAGCAAAATTGAGAGTACATGACTCAACCATGAGGACGTGGACTGATGGCATTGCAAATACACCTCAAATTAAAGGCTGCATATGCTACTGTGGTGGCAACAAAGTGTGACTCCCTAAATACATTTTTTAAATTTGTTGCTGCCTGGATTTATTGGCTATCTGTAGACAGGTTTTGGTTGGGAGGGACAGGGCTACAGGGGCAGCCTCTGTGAGAAGATTCCAGGGGCCACTTCTGTGTTGGATAGAGCCAGTTTTCAGCTGGCTTTAAAATGGACCTGCCACTGGTCAAAACGATGCTGTGGTGCCTCTGTGATAACACATTTGGTAAAGGATAAAAATCACTGCATATGAACAGTGAGAGAGAGGTGTGAGAAAATGTGAGAGAAGCAGCCCTGTAGACACCAAGGTCGGTGCAAAAGGAAGAGGAGGAGATCGGTGCTCCAGGCACTGGAAAAGGGATGACCTGCAGCCCATGGAGGACCCCACACCAGAGCAGGTGGATGTGCCCTGAAGGAAACTGCAGCCTGTGGAGCACCCATGCTGGGGCAGGTTCCTGACAAGCTGTGGCCCCGTGGACAAAGGAATGCATGCTGGAGCAGGTTTTCTGACAGAAATGGTGGCCTGTGGGGGACCCATGCTGAAGCAGTCTTTTCCTGAAAGATTGTACCTCATGGGGAGTACCTACAGTATAGCAGTTCTTGAAGGTCTGCAGCCCATGGCAGGGACCCACCTGGAGAAGTCAGTGAAGGACTGTATCCCTTGGTAGGATCCAATGCTGGATTAGAGTAGCAGAGTGAGGAGTTAAGAGTGTCAGAGACAAGTTGTTATTGATGGATCACAAGCCCCACTCTCTGTTTCGATCTCCAAAGCATAGGAGAAAGGGAGGAGACTGTGCTTGTATCTGAAAAACTTCAGAACGCAAACTGCTTTGAGTCTTTCAGTTTTGGTGCTTCCACAGTTTGTGTGTTTATGGCAGATCAGAGGATCTGTCAATATATCTGTAACAGCCAACTGTGCCAGGGCTGCCCATGTAGGAGCTGAAAGCATAGAGAAAAGCATTTTAAAATGTTTGTTCCATAGCCTGTGTTCTGGAAGACTCAAGGTCTGTTAGTCATGACTCTGAAGCTGGATCTACCATGGTACTTTGGTTTTAGTCTGCAGGTCTTCCAGATTCCTACCTATATGGTACCCATACCTGGTACCTATTTGCTGCTGAGCACAACTAACATTGTTGGTAGACCAGCTGTACTCTACTTACTAGACTTCACTTTGTAAATATATTGTTTAAACTATATGGGTATGACTTAGGAATAAGAAGTTGGAATTTTTTCCTTTTGTTTTTCAAGGTAGATTGTGTTTAAAAAGAGGGGCTTGCCTTTAGAGTAATAACAGGGGATTTGGGAAGTACTTCTCATAGAAGACACCATGTGGCTTGACTATGTGTCTCAGTAAACCCTGCAGTATACAATTTTTGCCATTTTGGCCTATTTTTTGCTTATTCTTTTAAAGTGATAGTCCTATGAAAGAATTCGACCTCCTGAAATAGAACATACCAAATGCATATTATAACTACTTCAAGAACATTATCTTGGCTATTTAAGGTGCATTGCAATGTCTTTTCTGGAGTCTTTTCCAAGAGGAACAGGCTGGGCGGGGAATGGATCAAGACTAGCCCTGGGGAGAAAGCCTTGGAGGTGTTGGTGGACAAGAAGCTCAGCATATCGAAGTAATGTGTGCTTGCTGCTCAGAAAGCCAACTGTGTCCTGGGCTGCGTCAAAAGGAGTGTGACCAGCAGGATAAGAGAGAGGTGATTCTGCCTCTCTATTTTGCTTTCAGGAGACCCCACCTGGAGTACTGCATCCAGGTCTGGGGCCTCCAGCACAAGGACATGGACATGTTGGAGCAAGTCTAGTGGAGACCACTTGTTGATCCCAGGGCTGGTGCACCACTCCTGTGAAGACAGGGTTCCGCCTGGAGAAGAAAAGGCCCCAGGGAAACCTTAGAACAGCCTTCCAGTACCTGAACAGAGCCTACAGGAAAGAGACTATTTACAATGACTTCTAGTGACAGGACAAGGGGTAATGACTTTAAACTTAGCATAGATTTTTTACTGTGAGGGTGGTGAGGCACTGGAACAGTTTGCCTAGAATGGTTGTGGACTCCCCATCCCTAGAAGTGTTCAAGACCACATTGATTGGGACTCTGATTAACCTGGTCTACTGGAAGGTGTCTGTGCCCATGGCAGGGAGTTTTGAAGCTAGGTCATCTATAAGGTCCCTTCCAACTCAAAACATTCTATGATTCTATGAGTCTGACCTACACATTCTTCTTATCTTTGATGAGATCAATGGCATTTAAAAATTTGCAGGAGAAAATCCTATGTGTGATATGGATGGTAAATTGTCAGTTATGAAAAGATGTCTGGTTTAAATTATTATTCAATGTATTTCAAAGTATGCTCGTGAAGTTGTATTTGTCACTGCTTCATATTTATGAGGGTAAAAATCTTGAACAAAATTTTCTTAGAATACTAATATGTGACTGTTTTACCAAGCATAATTTAGTGCATTTATAATAAATAAAATGCCTTTAGAAGTGTAAGAGAAATGGATAAAGAATTGGAAAATCCAGGTAGTCATGTTTGCCTGGAGGCATTTTCTGAGAACAGTAGTGAGTCAGAATGCAAATCCTCATGGCTTTGCTGATTTTTGTGGTCGATGCTGATTACTGTAAAATTGATTCAAAAGTGTTGCAGCATCTCTGAATATGTTTAAGCCTCATCTCCATAGTGTCACAGGCATTTTTCCTCTCTGTGGGTCTTGGACTGGGTAAGAAAAAATCCTTATAACCTTCATGTGAGCATTTCTTTTCACATCAAGGAGCAAAGAAGGACAATATTCAGTTACTTCCCAGTCTTGGTCTCAAGTATAATAGCACAAGTTTTCTTGGATTGGCTATTTCAGGACTTAAATGGTATTCAGATAATGTTTTATCACATTTGGATCCAGACTGTGGCAAGGATAGTTTACTTTGAGCATGAAGAATTATTATTCTGGTACTGTTAGTCAAAAGTACTTTAGGGTCATATAATGTTATTTAATGAAATTTCGAGTTTGACTTTTTTCTCCATCCTGAGAATGAATTTGAGCTTTAACTCCACCAAGTGTACAATTTCACAGCTTGGCATTGATTTCTTGAATTTTTCATTATGTGGAATCCTACTATATGGACCATGTGTTACAAAAAGTACCCTGTGTCCCTGTAAAACTTCAAAGAAGCAAGACAATACAGAGCCTTTGCAAGGATTTTCTCTAAACAGAAAACACATTAAGTAACTACCACTTACATACATGAGATTTGTGTTCAGTCATTTCAGTTGACAAAGTTAACTGTGCTGTGTTTGAGACTAGAGGAAGCCTGCCATATGCTCACAGAAACACTTTTAAAAGACTGAGAAATCCCTTTGCAGAGGAAAGTAACATGCAGGATGTGACTCCAGAACTGACTGAATGATTATACAAGGAAGCTATAAGACATTCATATTCGAAAAGAGTTATTAGTAAGAAAGAGGAGGTATAAAGGGCATTTGCTGCAGAAGTGAGAGCTAAGTTACAGTTTCCACTGAAAAATGAAACTTCTAAAGGACATTTAAGCAACAGCAGAAGGTCATTTAGATATTTAAATAGAAATACGGGAAAAAGGAAAATAATTGAAGCAGTGCTATATTGATGATGAGACAGAAAAGCAGGAAAATCCGGTTGGAGACTTAAAACTAATAGATACTTCACATCGATTTTCACTCAAGGAGAATGTTGACCTTAAAAGAGGTGTGATGACTAATGGGATTAGGGAAATGACCTCTTTCTGCCTTGCTTGTTCAAGAATTGGTTTACTGAAGGGCAGATGCAATAACAAGTGCTGCTTAGTAGAGCTATTAAATGAATTGTGATACGTATGATCAGTGAAGTTATAGAACAGATTTTATGAAAAGAAAGCTTTAAAAATGGTTATAGACAGAAAAAGTCATAAAATGCAACCAAAAGTTATTAAGGTAGAAAGTATAGGATTAAACCATGTCTTGAAATTTCCAAGAAGAGAATGAAATAAAATAGACATATCCTTAAGAGAAGTGATTTACGAAAATAGAGACAAACAGGACAGTTAAAAATCAGGTACAAAACTAAGGAGGAGATGGCAACAAGTGCTGGTAGAAGAGGAGATACCACGCTGGAGCAGCACAGCTACAGCAGGAAGGTAATAAGTGGCTAATTTTGCAGTAGGCACAGAGATAAAAAGACATAGTCCCATGATGGAATTTGCTGAAGAGGCAGATAAATACAACAATATAAGCTCGGAGCAGGCTAAGATTGTAGCTGTGAAAGTATATAATTTTGAGAAGTATAGTAATAGATGTGACATAATGGAAAATGAGTAATAGTGACTAATAAAAATATTGTGCTATAATCAGAATTTCATCATTTGCAAATGGCTCAAAATGAAAAACAAGCAGAATTTTGATCCCAGCATGATCATCAGCCATCACTGAGGTGCAGATTTAGAAAAACACCATGTCATCCTACAATATGTCAGCAGAAATATTTTATGGTAGAGATGGGGAGGTAATGCAGAAAGAAGCAGAAAACCTTCATCTGAAATACTCAACGTGCCAGTCATCTGTGTTCAAGCAAGATGAGATGAAGCTAGAAAAGCACAGAACGATGCTTGCTGTGGTGATTAGTGGAATGGCAAGCCCATGGTTCGATGGCTATGGGGGAATGTGTTGTGTGGTCCAGCAAAGAAAATACTGAGAGGGTTTGAAAGAGCTATTTATTAACATATTGAAGGCAGACATAGGGAAAGGAAGAAAACTTTCGAAAAGGATTTTTTTATATATAATCTGGCTATGAAAATCCTTAGGATGGGGACCATAACAGTGGAGCAGCACATAAAATCACAAAACTGCCCTCAAGCCACTTCCTTCAATTCTGGCATCAGAACTGGGCAAATCACCCAGGTCTTAGGAGAGAAATGCACCAATTGTATTTTTAGCTCTTTATGCAGTAAACGTAATATGAAAGAATTAAAGCTGAACTGATTTGAATTTGCTATGAGTGTGCACTGTACCCTCACTGTGCTGCACTCACAGGATGACTGTGACCTCCATGCAAGAGGAGACCATCATCTTGTTAAAAAGGTGTGTCCTAAGTTTTCCCATGTTTAGACTACATGTAGGAATGGATTGCAGCAAGAGGTGGTCTGGAACAGTAGAGCATAGGAAACACTTACTTAGGAGAAAATGAATATAATGATACCCTAAATGACTTTTCCGTTCTCCATTTTCTATGATTCTGTAATAGGTAACACTATTAATGATCACACAGTTCTTAATCACATAAATGTTGGATGTTTTTTTATCAGAGCCTTTATGAATTATTATAAAGGCAATATTTTCTCAAGAAAATACCCTTATGCCTGCTTCCATATGCATAGATCAGTAAAGTCCTTATCCTGTCTGATGAGATCAATAAAAGTCTTTCTATGTGTCTTAAATAGGTCCAAGAGCAAATCAAAACTCAGAATATATATTCAGGTCATTTGTTTTCTGGTTTTGAGGTTAACGCAGAGTAGAAATAAAAGGATTGGGGCAAAAGTGTGATCACATTGACTTACTATGTTTTAATTCAACTGCCCTCTTAAAGTCAAGGAGATTATTCATGAAGTAGGTTTTTACTCAATGTCTGTAGAAATTTTAATGTATCACAAGGGCTCCCTGCTTAAAAGGGAGCAAAGGTTCTACATAGTTACAATTCAAAATGTCCAAATTTCACTTACAAGGTCAGTAACATTTTTTGATAATTTCCATATTTTAGAATGTGAACACTTTTCAGCTTAAGGTGATGGAAATGCCCAATGCCTGATCATATGCAGAGCTATGGTTACAACAGCATATGTTGACTTTTCACTGGTATTCAAAAATACATGTTATTTATTTTTTATTTTATTTTAGAACAAAAACACTACAGCACTACAGATACTGTAACATTCTATGAATGGGATCCAAAAGTCACAAAATGTTATTTGGCTATTCATTTATTGGTTTCCAGAATTAAACACTTGTGAAAATTGAATTTAGCTATATGGGAAGAACTGGAAATCTTAAAATTTAAAATAATGTATTTTGTCACTACTTAAACTCTGTTTCTCTGTTTTTTTTGTTTCTTTCAGTTTGCTCCCAGTATTCTAGAGGAGTTTTTGCCATTTTTGGACTTTATGATAAGAGATCAGTACATACCTTGACCTCATTCTGCAGCGCCTTGCACATCTCCCTCATCACGCCAAGTTTTCCGACAGAGGGTGAGAGTCAGTTTGTGCTGCAGCTGCGGCCGTCCCTGCGGGGAGCCCTCCTGAGCTTGCTGGATCATTATGAATGGAACCGCTTTGTCTTCCTGTATGACACAGATCGAGGTAGGTTGTGACCCAGCTTTCTTACCTTTATTGTTCAAATGACTTTTGCAAGAGCTGTGAATTTTTATGTCCCATTGAGAGCTTGGGGAGTCAAATTTTAAAGGGTCTTTGAGGTGAAATACCTCTCCCTGTGCAGCTGTGTGCCTAAAACAAGAATTCCTTCGTCTGCAGAAATTGAATATTGGATGCACATAGTATGTAATCGACCAGCCAAAGACTGTGCTTTAAGTCTAGAATACTAAAATGTTTTAACTAGTTGTTGGTGAAACAAAGACACAGTTCAATGAGCAGAATTTTACAGCTCTGTTCACTCTTCAACATACCTTGTGAGTGACAGCAGTACAAAGAAGTAGAGAAGAACAACCACTTCTGTTCATCTGCATTCTGCGAGTGAGCCTGTGGGACTTCCAAACTCTGGAAGGTCAAGGCACAGGAAGGGCTCTACCCTCAGGCTATGACAGAGTAGTGGAGGTAAGAGGCGATACTTGGCAGGTGTGAGGTATCCATGGGACAGCAGAGGGAGAGAGTGCTGCAGTAGCCCATCTTCTGCTCCTTTTATCTGGAGTTATCTCTGTGATGGACTACACTTTTACAAAATATGTAGTTTGTTTCAGAAAAGGTTACACTTTCTGTCCACAGTTTCCTTTCTATATTCCAGAGCATCTCAAAACTGGTTAAGTGGTAAAAGCTGCAAATGAGGACTTGAGAGGTAAAATCTGTTCTCCGAGTTGTGTGTTCATTCTGCTGGCAATGCCTTCTGCCTTTGTTTATGAAATAGGATTGAGCCAATGTAGCTGAGCTTCTGTGAGAGGCAAGATGTTTATGTTGATGGCTTGCTTTCAAGGGGGAAGCAAGAGGCATAGCTGTAGTCAAATAATTATTTTACTACAGCTGTTTCAGTAAAGTTTCCCATGTGGACAGTCTATCCTGGAATTGAAGTGGCTTTATTCCAGTGTAATTACTCTACAGTAGAAATAGGGAATTACACTGACCTAACTAATTCTGTTTAATTATTTGATTATAACTGTAGAAGTCAAATTTCTCCTATATACAAGCACTAAATTTTAGTGAGTCTTTAGCTTGATGTACTGCCAAAATACCTGAATTTAAATCAAAATGAATAAAGGAAGAAAAGGGAAGAGTTTATATTGTTCCATTATTGTTTGAATGTTGTTTTTAACTAAATATTTTTTTTAACTTGCTAGATCCATAAAGGAAGTTCAGAATGTATTAGATAACTGGAAAGAGAAAAGTATAGTAGAATTTAAAAGTATTTGTACTCAAGATATAGTTGTGGGTAAAAAGAAAACACATAACCACAGATGTGGTCCTACAAGTTTAAGAAATTGTTAAGAGGAGTGCACAACCTGCAGTCCCCTTTCTCAGCTAAATTCACATGCCTAATTAGATTGAGACATCATTTTTAAGCATGCAATATCACACCAAGGACAGTTTCAGAACACAGTCACTAACGTTCTGGTTAATAAATGATTCTTATAGCACTGAACTCAGCTACTCTCAACTCATCAGCATGTCTTTGATAAAGAGATGATATTTGCCAGTGTGGATGCAGGGAGTGCTACATTGGATAGTCTCAGATTCTGAATAGGTCTTGTGATGCAGTTTAATGCAGGAGAAAATAAGATTCAATGCATATTTTGGTATTAAGATTACTGTAAAGACACATCATTGCTGAATAAATTTTCACTACCTTTACACAGGAGAAAATTTTAATGTGGATTTGAGATATGATAAGAAAGAAAAAGCAAGCATCATCTCTTACTATCAGAGGAACTGGAAAAAGAAAAAAAAAAAAATCATTAATGTTGAGTCATAGGGTCTCTGTCAATGAGGCCAGAAGTTAATCTTGCCTCGATTTTTACCAGAGCTCCTTCCTTTACATGCCAGATGACAGTCTCCCTGTTTTTCTGAGCAGCCCCATCGAAACAAACTGAAAAAAGGTGAACTCCCTCAGCCTTTTGGGTTTGTTACTGGGCCTCTGCAAGTTGATCTTTGCAGCTTAACTGAGAAGTTATGAATTAGCTCTTATGGGGAAAGGTAAGCAATAAGCATACATTCCAGCCCAACACAGTGGCTGCTTGTGAAGAAGGCAGTATTTAGCAGTCGGTATTGTAAAAGACAGAAGTCCTTGGCAGAAGGCAATATAATGAAATTAGCTTAGGCAAACCTTCAGCAACAGGGGTGGAAAAATGCATGGGTTTTTCTCAGACCTGCCTTTCCAGTCTTTCCATCCTCCTCTTTTCTTGTTTCTATTGCATATGGCTCAGTTGCTGCTTGATCTTAGGGGTTGAACAATTAAATCTTACTGTGAAGGTAGATTTCTCTGCTGTATCATTCTGTTCAGCTCTTTGACAGCCCCTCAGCTCCCTGCAGAACTCTTTGCTACTGGGAGTGTCTATGTTAACATTTCATTTCAGATCAGGAATGCACTTTTGTTGCATCTCTCCAAGTCATTCCCATGTACTGCACTTGAGTTTACACCATGTAGTAGTCTTGGACCTCACAAACTCTGAGGTGGTGGCTTCAGCTATTATGTTAAATCTCTCTTTCTGATGTTCTGCAAAACTCACAGTCTGGAAAATCACTGTCCTGTGACAGGATGAAGATACTAGGAAGAATGGCAAAAATACAGAATTAATTGGATCTAGCAGGGGACATTAGAGTAAAAGGAGAACAAGTTTTTCAAAGGTCATTAAACCTAGGAGAAAGATGAAGGAAAATTCAACTCATTATTTCACAGGGGAAAGTGAACAAGTAAAGAGTGAAACAGAAGGCTAAAGCCTGAAAGGTCCTTTTGTTTCAATACATTCTTCTTTCTCTTGCCCTCCTTCCATAAAAAGGTTTAATTGTAACCTGGTGCTTAGTACAATTAATACTAAAAGCAAGTGCCAGGAACACAGTCATAACAGGGAAAAAGCACTGTGAAGAACATTGAGTTATGCAAAGGATAGTAGGAAAAGGCTGAAATGAAAACCCTGCCTCTTTGAGATGCCCAGAGAAAAGGGAAGTCCAGGAAGTGCTCAGTTAACATTTGATGTCGTCACTAAAGGGAATTAAGGGAGAGAAAGAAATGAGTAGATCTGAAGAACATTCAGTTTATATATATTGTTTTATTGTGATTGAGAGGTTTTTAATGTAAAAAGAGGCACACAGTCAAATGGAGCTGTATATCTCCAAACCGATGGGATTTTTGACCTAGCACAATTATACCTACAACTGTGATTTTGCTGGCTGAAGACAATATTTTCTGGCACCAGAAAGAAAAAGCTGGACCCTGAAACCACAGAAGAAGGTTGTAGAAGTTTGTGTGAGGTGAGAAGCTGTTTAAGAATAAAATCGTAGAATCATTCAAGTTGAAAAAGACCCAAGTCCAAGCATTAACCTAGCATTGCCAATATGCAATATAGAATTGAGAAGTGCAAGAATCAAGTCTAGAAGAGGTCCGTGTTAATTTTCCACACTGTGTGCAGCCTTACTGATAGCTGGAATGGCTGAAGTTGCTAGTAAAACTGCAGGGATTACCCAGAGCTATGAGGTCCCAGGGTGGAGAGTGGTAGAGGGGCTGCAGAGCATTGTGGAACATGTGGGACACTGGGCAGGATGGCAGGCAGCAAGCTGGAAACGGCTTTCACAAGAATTTCAGCATCCATTTGATTTCAGCTGTTTCCCAACAAGGATTTTCAGTCCCTGACTGTGAGTAAAGCACAGTAGCACAAAGGGTAGAGCTACCAGCTGGCCCAGCAGTTGGTTCACCAGAGGCAAGGACTGTGAAATAGCTATATTCTCTAGAAATTAGGCATCATGTGTGACCCTGTTTATGTACCTTGTTAATGGTTTTGGTTTTTTTCATTTGCTCATTGTAATCACATGCATATAAAGCCAACTCAATCATGGTTGCAGGTGAGAAAACTTTGCCCACTGTGCACAAGGTGAATTTAATTTTCCTACATTTCTGAATAGTGTTTTTATAGCAGCTCCTTTAAAGTTGAAACTGTTCTGTTCTACTACAATCTTTTAAACCTGGCAGAAGGGTTATACAAATTCTAGAGGCCTGTTAGAATTAATCCTACAGTACATAGAGTAAGGCAGTTAAATGCCTTCCTGACACCCGATCCTGTCAGATCTCAGAAGCTAAGCAGGGTCAGCCCTGGTTAGTACTTGGATGGGAGACCTCCTGGGAATACTGGGCAGGGGGCTGCAGGTTCTAGTCCTGAAGACTTTACTGGCATTGTCCAAGCTTGCTTGGCTGTGGCAAATGAACCTTAGGAGTTAAAGGGTGGGGCCAGTCCTGTGCATTTTGTGCCTCACCTAAAAAATCCACTGCACAGGCTCAAAGGACACACCCACATGGGGAGAGCCCTTCCCAAATCTTCCTTCACGAAGCCTAGCCATCACATAGAATAGCAAGCTCTACGTTTTTGTCTCTAAAGTCTTGTGGAGGATAGGTGAGTCACAGGTGAGAATAAGAAATGTCTGGAGATGGCAAAAAACGGTACAGGAAATTTAAAGCTCTCCCTCTTATTTGAGAGAGATTATGGAGTTGTTCATTTGCAATCAGTTTATCAGGCTAATCAAATTTTCTCCTTTGGCAGAGTAGCTGATCCAGCACTAAGAATTAGGTTTGGTGTGTCCATGATTAGTAACTCCAGTGATGTTGCCTAGGGCTTGACATTCTCACAGAAGTTAAAAAAGAGGTAATGGAGGTTCAACTATAGCATACAATTTGAAAAGTAGAAACCATAACCCAAATTTTTTTACTAATGACACATTTTAAAAGTAAGAGCAGGTCTCAGGTGAGGTGCAAGTCTTTGAATTTGCATGACATTACCAAGAAAGTCTTCGGTGAGTACCCAGCCTGGCTTGTAGAAGAAGGGCAATCCTACAATCAGTGGAAGAGGTTTTACTGGCAATGGATTTATAGTGACAAGGACCGCCTTGAGCCAGCTGCCCCTGAAGAAGATCAATGCACTGTGACTACTTAAGGGATTCTAATGGAGATTTAATGAATGTTTTTCATGTTATGTATGTTTTCTCCTGTTAAGTAATGGTTATTCAAACAGCATCCTAGTTGTTCATTTTTCCTTTAGAGATCCTACCCTGGTTTTGCTCCCCTGACCTCTCAGGGCTGCTTTTACCCTCTGTCGGATCCTCTAATTCTGATTGGCTGTTGGACATGATCCCTTCTTGGTCAGCTGTTGCATCCCTGCACCTGTTATTGGTGAATTTTTCAATCCTGTTCTCCACCAATGGGTATCCAGGTCCCACCCATATTTCCAGAGAGTTCCATGCTAACCCTATAAAAAAAGGTGTTTCGCCTTAATAAAGTGCTTCTGTTCCACTGCTTCTTGGAGTCCTGTCATCTTTCCAGGAGCGATGCTGGAGAGGCAGCTGGGATTGCCAGTCCAATGGCTGCACTGGCTGAGTTATACAATACAGGTTGAGGGCTCAAAGTGATCCTGCTAAACAGATAGATCAAGAAAGTGAAATGTGATGAAGGTGATACAAAGGATAAATATAGTAGTCAAGAGTCAAAGGTGCAAATACAAAGTTCAGAGTAATGTCTCAGCACTAATATCATGGGAAATGTTTCAGGAGTTGTGGGGATGTATTAGAGTACTGCAAGTACAGAAAGCCATACTCTTTCCAATAAAGCAACTGTTTCTTTGAAATTTAGAAAAAGGATGTTGCATATGAGAAACAAAAGATGAATATTTCTGTCTCCTCATATTGCTGGCTATGTTGCTGTGTCACATATTGAGATTTTCACTGCAAAAGAAAACATCAAAAATTTTCAGTAAGCTGAGTAAATGGATAAGGCAGATAGAGGACAGTGATGGCAGCAGTGTGTCCCACCACTTTTTCCTTGCCCTTTTAAAGCACTAGGTACTGTTCTCAGCTGTATCAAGGGCCTTTAGTATAAGCATGACACAAGGATCAGATATCCATTGCTGGAATGGCACTATAGTCACTGACCACTACATATAGATATAAGTTTCAAGGGTCCAGAGGAAAGGAAGAATAGTCTAAAAAACAAACAAACAGACATGACCTATTAGAAAAAGCTTCACATATTGAGATTGATCGATCTATCTATCTATCTATCTATCTATCTATCTATCTATCTATTTATTTTTAATTCCAGGAGTCTTAAGGAGCAAACATAAATTCTTTTTACTCACTGAGATCAAGGCAAGAAATAGAATTACGCAGGCATATTTAAAATGTTACTAGGAAAATATGTTTCAATGAGGTTGGAATACTCTGATAATATTCTTACCACTACAGTAATATTTTTACCAGTGGAGATTTTAAAGAACAGGTTAGTAAATGTCTGCAGTGGTGATCTGCTTTGCTACATCTGCCTCAGATGATCTATTATGTCCCCTCAGGATTTATATTCATGTAACTTTCATGATTTCTCTAGGAAATTGGGAGTAGTTTCTCTACAGTAGTAGGAAAACTTAAAAGATAATTTTCTACTTTGAACAATTTTCAATAATATATTATTGCTATTCAATTATATATATAAAAATATGGCCTTTGTAAAATATTTAGTAGGTTCTATTATTAAAGAGTCAGATCAAAAACATTCTAAGTGAACTAGATGAAAACACTGTAAAATCAGGTTGAAGCACTATCATTGTAATATGCTATTCAGTAAGTTAAGTTGTTACTAGTTGGGCATTTAGGCACTGAAAGAATTGGCCTTATGTCAAGCTTTTCTTGATATTTTTACTGCATTTCTGAACAAATTTGTCAATGTATTATTAATGAAAAGAGTGGTAATATAGTAGCAAGTTGTAAAGTTATTTCAATACCACAATTGAAAGAGCTAAGCTTACTAAAGCCAGTGGTGATGTAAATATATAACCTACACATTTATCTACATAAAAAATCTGATTCAAGGGCTCTTATTTGTAAAAAAAAAAAAAAAAGTTAAAAAGACCAAGTGTTTCTAATAAAAAGCAAATTGCATATGAACTTACAACACAGTACTGGAAAATTTGATACTGAGTTCTCCTCAGTTACTGTTTTCTACATAACAATGTTAAGCCCAAACATTCATTGCTCTTGCCTTAAACTGCTAGAATAGTGTCACAGGGTGTTTCAGGTAAGCCTGAAAAACAAGTTATGTGCTGGATTGTAAAGAAGATTATTTTGGGAATTTGACTTTGTTCAGTTGCAGTCATCCAGTTGGTCTTCGGCACTTTTTTCATTACAATCACCAGGAAAAATTTGGAGATTCCCATGACAAGGATTTTTGATCCTACTGACCTTTGGCAAAATGTCAGACAGTAAAATAGAAACATAAGTTCATGATAGTGTCCACTAAAAATGAAAAATTCTTACTTGCATCATGGAGTAATGTCCCAAACTTTTGTGAAATAAGGATGAGTGCTGTCATAACATTGCAGAAATATTGATATTATGTATTCCAGAAAACAAACAACATCCTATACCTGGCCTCGTAGTCTTTATTAAACTTCTTTAACATCTGGTCTGTAGGTTTGAGCTTTTCTCTATTTTGTGTCTTTGCAATTCTTGAGGTCAAAATCATGTTTTTTCACTATATCCGGTATTACCTATACCAGAGTAGATCCATTAAGTCCAGTGGTCAAACTGGTTTGGAGTTACAGTAGCTAAGATACATCCCAGGAATGAGACAGCATCTAAATTGTAGCTAAACAGGAAAAAACCCTCACTCAATTTGATAAGAAAAGCTGTTCGTCTTCTACGAACATTCTACATGGGCAGTGAATCATGTCATATATATTTGGGTTCAGATACCACTGTGTTTGCTATTTACCAAAGTCATATTGTAATTTTGTGTGGGCCAATCTGGACTGACACACAAAACAGAGAGAAAAAATGTTTTATCAAATATTCGTGAGTTTAGGGAACTGTAGTAAGTTTGATATATGATCTGCTGCTGTCTGTACTCAGTAACAGAAATAGAGAAATGTGCCTTATCCATTGGTATTTGGTTTGAAATAGATTTTATTTTGCTAGTGTTAGATGATTAGTAGTTGCACCAGCAACATGCCAGCTTCTCCTCATTTTCTCAGCAGGTGGTAGCCTCTTGAAAATATAGGTAGTAAATGAAGACGTGAAACTAAAATACAGTTGAATCCTAACGTCAGCATCAGTAATGATACTGTGCCTTTCCATCTCTCCCTTGTCTTACCACCAAAGAGA
Organism: Hafferia zeledoni; assembly: GCA_035583235.1. NCBI lineage: Eukaryota > Metazoa > Chordata > Aves > Passeriformes > Thamnophilidae > Hafferia > Hafferia zeledoni. The sequence goes on from JAWWEV010000001.1 coordinate 42,046,616, forward strand.
AGCAATAATGGTAAACCAGCAGGGTCATCATTTAATTCACTACATGTGAAAAATCTTCCAAGACCTTTTGGATTGCTTCATTAAATATAAGTGTTCATCTTGTTGATTGAAATGATTGAACATTAGATCAAGGCTGAAATTAAAAGAAAATATGGATATTGGAATCAAAAGTGTACAAATGAGTCCCCTGACTTTAATATTCTATGTAGAATATGGATAAAACTAAGCTGCATGAGAACTTTTATGTGTGTTATGTCATCTAGCTAAACACTCAGAATATGGAGTGCGGTCTAATATGGAAATGCCATAGAAATATATAAAACAGAAAACCTTAAATAAACTACTGTTCATTATGTTCCTGGTCTTAAGAATTTGTTTTCCTTTACTCTGAGTTAGTGGATGCCATGGAGAAGACAGGAGACTCATGATATTTTAAGTATTGCTTTTTAAGTTGCCATGACAGTGAATCAGCTTTGCCCTTTTTATTGATTTGTTTGTGACAGTGTTGTAGAATCCTTAGAGCTAAATTCTTTTCTTAGTAGCATTTATCTCAGTTTTGCACATGTGTAACTCAAGAGTATGCCTGTAACTTTTATATGCTTTTATATTCCGACAATCTAATGCAAATAACATTACTACTTGCAATGGCTTGTTGTAATAATATCAGAGAAGTGCACTAACAGAACCTGATAGAAATAGCTAATTCATTGTAACCTGTATATATAACACATTTGTTTAAATGGAAACGTGTCCTTTTAAGCTATTTTTTAGCTGTATTTACTTGAGAGCAGGGCAGTGTGGTCTTTAATTCTGAATATCTGTTTCCATTTATTTAAGAGGTTTTCCATACAAGGGTGTTATGCTGCTTTAAAGACAGGAAGTAACTTTATACCATTTTCTTCTGGAAAAAAGCTCCTATAGTGACATTTTTTCCTCTAGATTGTCTGCATAGCAAAGTGAAGTTTAGTTGCTTTTATGAGATACGAATGGCAACTCTGAGCACATTTCTGTGTATGTGCTGTACCTGAGTATGTGAGTACATATTAAGTATGTAATGAGTAGCAGTTTTAGTTACTTGCCACATACAGATGAGCCATAATAAAAGGTTTGAATACTGTATATTAGGAACTGTGTGCTTTTAAAATTGATTTTATTATTTGATCCCTAATAAGAAGAGGTAGTTTATATACATGCTAATTGGACTTGTATTCATCTTTTATGTGAATTAAGCAAATTGCTTCCAGAGAATAAAGTATGAAGCAGAAATTTGTGTTGAGATTCACTGATATTTAGTTTTGATATTAATCTTCAGGGTAGACTCTCTCATTCCATAGTTATATCAGTGATTGGCATGCTTATATCTATATCATGATTGACAAAATCTGCAAAAAACTATCTTCAGTGAAGGGATGGTGGCAGCCTTACAGCAACATAACTGAGAGCATCTTTTCTAAATCTGAGGCATTCCTATGTCACCACTACACACTAATCAGTAATAACACTGCAGACAGTTGATAGATACAACATCCAGCAGCGTGGACCTCCAAAGAAGGCCTTGAAAAGACTCAGACAAGGAAGCCAGCCACACATCCAAATGCTTATGCTTTAGAAATTTCTTTCAGTATGGACATCCGAGTCCTGCAGCTGCTGTACATAGCCTTTTATATGGCCACAGGTGTTGGCTTCAGTGCTGGAGCACGGAGTGGTAGCAAACAAAGGGGAGTATAGTCAATGCTGCCAGAGACCAGACATAGTGCCAGTTTAATACTGAATGTAAAACAAATACTTGTGCCAATTTGTTTCTAAATGCATTTTTAGTCAGAAAAATTAGCTTGTCTTTTGAGAGCATTATCTGTGTGTAGACAAATGTTCCAACTAAAAGCAGGCTTTTTAAAAATAAAAATAAATAAACAAAATATAGACTTACAAATATCAAGACCTACTATTCTGTTGTTTATGCACTTACTGTTTAAAAAAAGAATCAAAATGTATTAGACTAATTTGATTCTTCATGATCCCTCCTTGGCATATTTTGTGAGACCTTTATCCCTTATTTAGTGTGAATTACTTCTTTAGAACTGGAGCATGAAGCCAAGGTAATTCTACATTAGAGTACATCTGTGTTTATATTCAAGGACATTTCTGGAGTTGCACATTCTTAATTTAGGCGATTGAACTGTTATTCTGTCATCTGTGTAATCTATCATTTTAGGGCTACATTTTCTGCTTCTGTATAGAATGTATATTCCAGTGTATTCAGATGGTCACTGTTCTGAGATGCGTTTTGCCTGTAAATGGAATATATTTTAGGTGTTTCTCTCATAAATTACAGCTGAATCCTATCTGCATACATATTTATACAAATAATTTGTCTTTGGTTAATTCCAGAAGCAGTAGTTGAAGTATAGAGATCCTTTTAAAACGATTGACTACTTATCACAGTACTACAGATGTTATTTCTGCCTCTGTACAGGGAATTTCCTGCACTAGTATTTACAGATAATAGCATTAACAGTGCTTCTGTTACCAAAATTGCAATGCATGTTTTCAGGTATTTAGCATTTTGAAAATTGGAAAGAGAGTTACCAAAGGGTCCTTTCATCCTAAGGTCTAAAAATCTCTCTTTTGTGCTACTACCTTGGTGGGTTTTAGTATTAATGCATACCTGGATGCTGCCGGAAGTTTTCCTTTGGACAAGGGACACACATTTTGTTCCAGTGTTTCTTGGCCTCAAAAATGGCAAGCAGAACATTTCATGTAGTTCTGAAGATCTGGGCATAAATGATGAAAGTGTCACCAAAGAGAAAGGTTATGAATGCAAAACTGATTGCTAGTCTAGGTCCCTATTACAAATAGGCATTTTATATCAATCCATCACTGAGAAAAAAGAAACTCTCCCTGAAGTAAGGACTTGTATCCTAGATAATCCCTCCCCTAAGGGAGAGTCGAATCAACATGTGATAGTTAGCTTTTGAAGATCTTATGCAGATGCTTTTATTTCCTAAAAGTTATTGGACCCAATTCTCCTCTGTAGAGAGTTCAGAATAAGAAAACTAAATAAAAAATTTTATGTATAGATACATATAATAAATAAGTCTTAAACACATAAAGATAATAAGCAACATTTTTTTAAGTGAGCTATTTTGAGAACTCCCTCATGCTAGAGAAATTTATTTTCAGATGCTTGTTATAAAATGTTTTGAAATACATGAATTAAATCAAGTGGAAAGGAAGCAGTTTGCTTTGTTCATAAACTTGGTAAAAGGAAGGCATTATAATATCTCTGTATTCAAATATATTCTTCCTGTAAAAAATAAAGTACTGTCCTTTATAGAATGGGATAAGGATAGTTTCCAATAGGTCGAAAGTATTCAATGTATTCTTAAGAATCTTTAACTGTTGGTAGTGAAATAAGTCTGCTTTGTCAAAATTACGTTATAAACAGAGTTTATGTTTAGAATGTAAAACAGATCATAAACCTGATCCTTAAACAAAAGTGACTATCCCAATCACAGACCTATTAGTTACTTTTGTAGGTGATCTCCTTTTGTTTGTGTTGAGTGTATGGATGGCTTTTTATCAATTTATTTACGTATATGCATATGTGTGTGTATATATATATGCCTAACAATAATTATATCTCCTAGCTTTTTCTGGATGAAGAACAGCTGGTCAGCTAAATATCAAAAATCTTCTTGTCTTACAAGTTCAGATCATACTGAAAAAATCTTGTAGCAGTAATTTTAGATGATATTTTCTTTTTAATTCATATTTTCATTCTCATTAAGCATTATCTTAAAAGCAGACTGTTTTTACAATCTTCAACTAGTACATCTCAACATCTCCATTATTTTGTTTCAAAACTATTCAAAACAAGAAACTTACCTAAACTAGCCTTTTCCCATGAAGAGCATTTTGATATTTATTTTTGAAAGAAGCAGTTTTGGGGAAAATGACGCAGCTTATTCTATCAAATAATTGTTTTACTGAGAAAAGAATATTCTTCTTCTGAAGCATTTCTTAAAAAAATGTTTTAAAAGACCAGTAAATCGTTGTATGTATTTTTTTTATCTATGCCTTCTGCTAGATTGATTTCACATCCAATTTCGTCTTAAATAAGCAAAGTATTCTGCCAGGTATTTCCTAATGCAACTACATGCTCTTGATCTTGAGGCAGAATGAAAATCTCTGTTCCGAAGCCAAGGGTGACGTTCACAGTGTGCCTTTCTGCACAGGACTTCTATTATCCTGTGAAACATCCCCCCAAAACCCCCACTTGATTCATCCTTCTCCTTCATCATCTGTTCGCTTCCCCTGTGAGAAAGGAACTTACTTTCTCCTCTGTATCAGAATACCCACTTATGGGTTCTGAATACCAGGTCTGCATTGTGGACTGTTTATAGAACTGCAACAACTCTGTCTTCTGTTGCTTCTGAAACTGTTTGATAGGGCCTCCCAAAACTCGGCTTAGCTATTTTGTTGCTCACACTTCCACTGCTTCAGGGAAGTTTAATTATTTTCAACTGCATTAGCTGATGAATCACCTCAGGATCTACCTCTGCATTCCTGATTTTACATATTTGCCCAGATTTATTGACTCGATTCTGCTTTTCTTTTCCTTCGTGATCACTTAGCATTGGCTTTTTCTACACCTTCTCTTACTCCTTTTGCCACAGTTTCCTATTTCTATCAGTACATCCCAGTAAGCTTGCTTAATTTTAACTTCTTATACATTATTTGAGAATCTAGGAGCATCCCACGGCCATCTATTTTTATCTCTGCTTTTCACAATTATCACAGACTAAGGTTTTTATCTTGAAAAATTAAAAAAAAAAATGTAATAAGACTTAAAATTTGTCTGTCTGTGACTGTGATAGAGAAAAAAATGCAGTTTTTTCTCCAGGGTGAACAAATAATTATTAATATATTTTAATGCATTAATACTCCAGTTTGAATGACATGACAGACATAAAAATGAAAAAAAACCACCCCATAATCAGATATTGATTGTGAGTTTTTAAATTCTAAATCATTTTAGAATGAGAAAGAATTCTAGTTTTGATTTACTTTATTGCTTCCAAAAGTGTCTCTGGACTTCACATGCGTGAATGACCAAGCAGCAAAAAGAGAGGTTGACCAAGTGCATTATCTTTTATCCTCAAGTGCACTTCCAGGCTACCAGACGAGTGATAATAGGAAGTGCATAGAGGTGCAGCATTTTGCCTGTACCAAAAGATGAATTCACAAGTAGTCTAAACACCAAATTACATAATTTCTCCTCCTGCAAGTCAGGCACGTTGCGGTGGCCACCACACAGCTGCTGGCCTGGGCGACATCCAGGCAGACAGTCACAATTGTCTCTTTTCATCTGGATCATTCTGTATTCCTTCAACAGGAAATGGAACACAAGCAGAAAAGTTTTAAAAAACATCCCAGACATGAATCAACAAAAACCCTGAACATCTGCTCATCAAAGCTCATCAGAAAACAGTGTATTTTATTTACACTACTCTTCTGGGTGTACTGAGAATGCCTAATGAGGTTAGAGATCACCAAAAATATTGCTAGCATTCAGAATTACTGGTCTAATCTACCCAAAATATATGAAATTTGGTTATTTAGTTTAGCATAAAGTGGTATGGTTTTGTTAAAAAACACAATTCACATAAAATCCAAGATGGCTAGAAAGGGTACAATATTTTAAACAATATTTTAATTTCTTTTGAAGATAAAATGGTTCTAGTAAATGTGGATAGCAGCATAATAGAAAGTACAGTTAGTGCACTCATCAGAAAGGTGAGAAACATTTTTATGTAGAAGGAAGTGCGTGTCAGGTCCTCAGAGCAGCGCAGCATAACCTACTGACTGCATCGTGCTCTCCAGGGGAATTTGGCCACTGTGTTTAAACGTCTAACGTTACACAGTCTTTTCTGTTCCACAGGACGGATCCTGTACTCTGTGCTCATTCAGGATTTATGAATCCATGTGTCCTTACAGAAAGTCTTATTACTAGGGTGGGTCTAATTTAAGCCTTGCCCAGAGTAAGAGCTCATATACCCTTTTTTACAGTGGTTAGTGGTTTTGTGGAGCTACTTTCAAGCTATTACACAGGGAATTCATTAGCTGAAATGTGAACACTGACCTGAGCTACTGCATTTATTTCAGGGAGGGATTCACCTCAGCTACAGTGAGAAAATATTGGCTTCCAATGGCACTGACCTTGTCCTTGTAGGTGTCCTCACACCCCTCTGCATATCAAGAAGAGAGACAAAATCTTCTTTTGCAGGAGTAAAATTTATAAGGGAGTGTTAAATTTTACTTACGCACTGATTCTCGTCTTTTTTAGGCTTTTTAAATAGTGCCTATCACCTTAGCATCATAACACTATATAGTATTTCCTCTTAGGCTTTTCTATTTTTGTACCTAGAAAAGTATCTTAGATTTTAAAAGAAGCAAGTGTAGCACCCTGGTCACTCTCTTAAAGAGACAACTTGGATATTATGCAATTTTCTTAGTAAATTCCAGAAGCAGCAATACTTTCCTAGTGTTGGTTAGGGGAAGGAGGACATCAGCATTGAATGACTGGAGTAGCTGTAAGTCACATAAGGGATAATTATTTTTTGCAAGTGTGGAAAGGCATTTTATTCTGCATGTCTGCTGTGCAGCTACAAAATATTGCTGTCGATGCCAAAAAGCATACACACCTGCTAAAAGAACTGTGAAGAAGATTATCTCTCTTTCTTACACATACACTTATGAAATACTTACAACACATTGGACCATCTCCAGTTTTTTTCTTTCTCTCAGCATTTTTCTAGCCAGTGAATCAATTGTTCACCCTCTCTACCTGACCTGTGAAAAAGACATCTGCTATGTATAGAGGCCAAATATCAAAATAAGACATGCTTCAGTTACCTTGTGCCAACCTTCTACGATAGAACACTTGTTTCTTTTTTAACCAACCTACTTCGATTTTTGTCACACGGTTTTGTCATTGGGATGTGAGGCCAGTACTCTCTCCTGCTCCTTATCCCTCCTCATCAGGCTGGAAAGAGATTCTTCCTGACTTCTCTCTACCTGTGCAGCTGTAATGATGCTCTGCCAGCAATGCAAATGCTCCCTTGCCAGTTTTTAAACATTCTGCCAAGTAGAGAGAATTAATAACAAGATCTGAATCATCTCTAAAGTAATCCCTGTGTCCTTTTCCTCCAGTATGATGTCATTTTTCAGCTCCTGTCTAGGATAATAAGAAGTATCTCTTATACTCCCAGAGCTGAGAATTGTGTCAGGGCAGGCCACACCATTTATGCAGGCTACCCTTTTGCCTTTGCAGCTCTAAACATTTAAAAACCTTTGGGCCAGATTTTACAGTCCATGTCGTGCTGCTCAGCTGGTGCAAAGTGGATGGACTCCAGCCAAAGCTGGCAAGTGGCCACAGCCTTTCCCTCGTGCCCGCAAAGGCAGCTGGGAAAGGACAGCGCGGTTTGTTTCCTCGTGGCTCCTCCGCTGCGCCGCGTGTGGGCAGCTCAGCCCCCGGCCCACACCACCCTTGGAGGGGAGCCCCGGGCTGGGCTCAGCCCTGTATGTCCATGTGCCAGGTGGTAAATCAGACCAGAGCTAACATTGCCTCCTCTGAGGACATCCATATTTTCGAGTGGAGGTTTTGATTTTCAAACTGGAAGACAGAAGAGTTGAAACAATTGGAGGATTTGAGTGGAGGTTAATCTAAGAGGGAGAAACTACTAAACCTGAATCAAAGCTGATAATATCTGCAATTTACATGCTTACTATATCTTCAGCAGCAATTTTCCACTGCAGTGTGGTCTGAACTTACTCCTCTTCCTTTCATCATTTCATCTTTTTTGCTACATTTGGAAGCTGAATCCAAGTCCTTAAAGCATCAAGATGAACTGAAAAAATGAATAGTAGAAGATGCTTTGGGATAGTTGTGCTCAGTTAGTACCTCACCTTCAAGAAATTCTGACAAGCATTACTTTTAGATTTAAAAAAAGTGTTTTTGTGTCACTAGGAAAATTTGGCCTTTAGTTTCCAGAGACCTCTCATGCAAGCTGCATGATAGTGTGCAGAGCAGGAGGAAAGGTGTAAATCATGTTCCAGTCAGCACCTGTTTCCTAGCACCTTCCATTCCTGTTGCAGGTACTGGTGGCTTGCTTTGGCTGGGTGTCATACTTTCCTTCTGTGGTGCTCTGGGGAACAAGCATAAACTGGTACACTCTGAACTTCTCCTCTCCCTTCTTTTCTGTCTTGCTTCTACCACTCATGTCAATCATGAACTTTATTTCATATTTGGATGGCATCCTCTGCTTGTCTCCAAATCTCTGCAGTTATTTTGCTTTTCCCTTGGGAATGAAGGCTTTGAGGCAACAGTTCTGTAGCTTTTTGTGTCTGGAGCCTACATCTTCTGTCTACTGTTTGGAAAGAAGGACAGCACCAACCACTTGCAGAAGCATCCCTAAATACCAGCATGGCAATTCTGAGACGGCTTTTACTGGTAGTGTGGTTTGAAGCAAACCTCTCTATAAAAATGTACACATTCTCTTATTCACTTGTCAGTGGCTGCACCTTGGCCTTGTCCTGCCTTCAGCGTGAATTGTGTATATATACCGCATCACATTCCCTTTTACCACATCATATAGCCATTGCTTTTATTAGTAAAGGATTATACCACATTGGCTGTGATGACAACAGAGTGGGCAGTGGTAATGAACTGATCTCAGGTGTGCTGTTTAAAGGCCTGATGAGTAGGTGAGAGAGAAAAACCCCATCTTTTTAGGTGTTGTCTTTGTCCTGGCCATAAGGGGTGACTTCAGTTTGATGCACCTGTCAAAAGTATTATTTCCCCCCCCAACTGTCTTCCATCTATTTCACTGTTAATACCTTAATATGACAAATTGATATGTCTGAAAGAGCTGCCTGGTACAAGCCACTAAATTCCTTCTGGTTCTTTGCTCCATTTGTAGTAAAGAGGCAGTTTCTGAAGGCCTAAAAGTTATCTGGCTTGTAAAGAAAAATCCACTCTCTAGCAGAGACTGAAGTTATAAATTTTGACCTACTTAACTAAAAATCCTATTAGATGGATTTACACATGCTCCCTGAGATCAGGTTGTCCAATATGAAGAATAGGACCTAAGGCCTTTTAATGGGACCTGAAGCCTTAAAGCTGTTTAATGCTGTCAGATGTTTTTTTTAAAGTTACTTTTCCTTGTTTTTTTCAGATTATGGTGCTAAAAACAATGCAAACTAGTGTCTGATCCAGACAGAGGTTACGGTCCGGAATATCATTGTATCCAACGACTAAATCTGTTATGTTGCAATTTGATAAACATCATTGCAGTAAATAAGAAGAAAAAATAATTTAATCTTTTTTCCCCACAACTAGTTACATGGCATGGCAAGATGGGGTCCTTGGAGGCTATTCTGAGCTCTTAAATAGTCAGTTCTCATCTTAGGTTGCTGAAGTCAAACCCATTTTTTCTTGACTTCATAGCACTTCATCTTACCACTGTATCATACTGCGAAACCATGTGACTTTATTGCAAAGCTAGCAATAATGAGTGTTTTCTTTCTCGAGTCTCTTGCTCAAAGAACCAGGTGGTTTTGTGCAGATCTCAGCACTCCTTTCTGTCCAAAAAGGAAATACGAAAAAGGAAATTACTGTCTTCCTCATTTGTAGAATAGAGTTTTTGACCATAAATGCTGTAGCGGCTCAGAAATTAGGTGACAAAAAAAATCCAGCTATATGTTGTTATTTTTAAATCTCCCCTTTTTTATTAATCTCGTAGGGCTTTCTTTTTTAGTATCAAGCAATTATTTTTAAAGTTTGTTTGCTTAGATAAACTTTTCTTAACAAGATCCTACCAAAAAAAGCCCCAACAAATGAATTGCAAAAAATCAAACCCCTGCAAAAGATCCTGTAAAATCCACAATTGCTAATATTTCATTGGGATTATCCCCTACTTCCTTATTCTCTTTGACTTCTTTGCCAGAATCTTGGTACCTTCTTTGCATAGTTGTCAGAATTTTTATGACCTGTCCAGTAGGAGCAAATGCCTATACCAGCCTGGAATAACTAGTTAATTTGCTTTCTGCATGTCCAGCAAGAGGTACCTAGAATCATCCTTGGCAAAACTTGGCAAGATGTTTTGGATGGTGTTTCTGGGTCCTGAGCAAACACCTTTTCCTCCAGCATCCTACAATCTAAGCACAAGGAGAGGACATTACTGTATTGGACACATTGAGCTCTTACTGTCTGTGAGCAGTATTGGTACAGTGTGTATTGCAAGGCAAAGTAGCTAACTTTCTAGGTAATAATTGAAATAAGTATTTCAATTCAGCATTGTCATTTCCTCTGTTCTCTGTATGAAAGCTTATGGGGAGTCTTTGACAAAGAAGATAAATTTATATACTGATGTTTTAAAAATCTATAGTAATAAATATATAATGGCCACAGCAATAAACTTTCTCCATCCTTTAGCTTTTAAAAATGGTTGTGAGTAACTCTGTAAGAGGACTAGATTCCCAGCTGTCATCAAAAGCAACAAAAGAGACATTTATGCATTTATCCTCTGAAGGATGGTTCCCAAGGCTCCCTTCAGATATGACTAGTGTGCCAGGAGCTTGCAGCTTTGCTAAACTCAAGCAAGGGAATCCCCACTGAGGGAAGGCTGGTTTCAGACTTAGGATATAGCCCAGGGACTCTTTCACTTACCATTAAAAAAGTATGTGTGTACTTATGTGCGCACGAGTAGGTGTGTTCATATGTATGTGTGTACATGCATATCTACACATGCATGTCTTTGCTTCAGATTTTATTTTGCCCCATATCTCCAAGCAGAAGTACTCCTTTGAATTTCACCTGGGCCTTAGTGCGACTTGTCTAACCCAAGCTGACAACACATCTCTTTTCCATATGAAGTTTCATGAATGTTTTAGTCTCCGTAGACTTCAATAGTAATGATGTCTATTAGAATGAGTGCAAATGGAAAGTGAAATATTATTGGTCTGAATTAAAACACTCTACCCTGGTTTTACATTTAGTTATCATAAATGATCATGAAGATACAAGGCCTTATATATTGATTTCTCATTCTTCAGCGCATTGACGTTTGCAGTGCATTTGGCAAATGAATATTGACCTTCATATGGTGGTCAATGTTACCTCTTAAACTAACTTTCTAGTCTCATCTAAACAGAAGAATACATCTTCTTATTACCTCTCCTTTTTCCACATGGATTATTGTATTATAAATGACAATCTATGAATTTAGCTTGGCTTTACTTTGAATCGTACATATACTTGAATTTTCAAATAGGGTATTTGAAATGAAAATAGTGTATTAAAGAACTCTGGTGAGACATAATGGATTTATAAAAATAGGAAACTGCAAGTACAAACACATAAATATTTATGGTGAATTTTCTTATCCCTGTTTATGTTTTATGTAGCATAATCTTTCCATCATAGGATTAGGTTTGGTCTGCCACTGGTTTGAGGACAAGAAATTTAGAGCAGCTCCCGTCAATCAAAACACAATACACAATGAGTTAATATCAGGTCTCCAAATGTGAAAGCTTTTTAATGCATGACTAATGTATGTGTGTGTCTTGTCCTTCGGAATTAAAACAACCATTTAGGGCTGAAAATTAAGTCCTAGCTAAATTGTTTTTCAATTGATAAAATAAGGGGAAAAAATCTTTTAAAATACTTCATGATTCAGAGATACACTTCATAGAGTGTACACGGCAGTGGCTGTGCCTTCATACTGATTCAGCTTTCACTGACAGTGATGAAAATCAGGAGTAATTCCAGCAATGTCAGTGAAGCTACCTGGGGTAGGATGAGAACAAAATGAGGAATTTATTGTCATAGCTGTGAAGAAGATATATAGTAGTGATGGATTATTTCTTTATGGACTATGACACAGCTTGAATGAAGAAAAAATAGTAGTGGCATATAAGCAATTGATTTTTACTTTTTTTCAATGCTGAAAGAAGGCAGAGCTGTTGTCTGCCACTGCTCTTATGCAGAGAACAACTAGAAAAGTAAAAGAAGTTGTACTGGATGTAAAGATCTTTTACAAAGATATTTTCAGTGAAATGATTGGAACACAGTATTTTGCCTTTTTATAAAAGAAAGTGTATGTCTCTGAAAATGCTGACAAAGTCTGTCTGGTAGAAGACAAATTGAAGAAATATATGCCAGAGACTGCCTGAAATTTTCTTTATTTGCAGATTAAGATATTTTATTGTATGTCATTTTGAACTATTGCATCTCTCTCTTGATGACTAGTAACATCTATAATTCTTTAGTTAATAAATGATGAATGACTGCATTAAACACATCAGTGTAGACTTTAATTTCTGGTATTTCTTTCAAACTGCTATAACTCCCCTCTATTTTATATGCATACAAATTAGTGTAAGGATTATATTTAGTTAATAATGAACACTGCAAGTTACTATGGTGCTAATAAAATTTAATAATCCATTTAATTTATCTTTTTCTTTATGTTCCTTGTCCTTTGCAAATTAGATCTAATACTTGGGTTTGATCTTTAGCAAAAAAGTGCCACTATATTTCTCTTCTAAAGAATCAGATACAAAGTGCAAACTGACACTTAATTCTAACTACTTAAAATGCAGAGGGCAGAGGATTGACTCAATTCCAGAATTTTAATATGCAACAAGACTTCAATAAGTTTAGTGAAAGGGAAGCAAAAGAAGGATATCCAACTCTTATTTTTGTTTGGTAAGATTACAAAAGAGGTACTAACAAAATGAGGAATTTAAGCATCAAAAACTCCTATAGAAAATTACTTAGAACACTATTTTAAATTATCCAGGGAGTATCAAGAAGCAGAGACCTAGGCTCAGAAATGGGAGTGTCAAGGTTTCACTAGAGGGAAAAAAAGCTACCAAGCAAATACCAAGGGACATATGCCATTAGATTGTATTCATTGCCTTTGAAATGAATAAGAGGAAATACAGAAGCTGTCTAAGAAAGAGAATAAATAAAGCTATTGTTATAAGAGGCCAGGTGTTCCATTTCTCCATTTGAGTGCATATGGACAAAGATATGGTACATTTATAGATCACTAGATATTCTAGATTGAAATGGCCATAGAGAGGTGGCCATTTCAAAACTTGTGAAAAAATTTTGTTTACAGTTTTGAAATTATGCTATTAAAATGAGCCTTAAAAGATACCGCTGAAGGCAAAAATGCAGCATATTTCAATTATCAATTGGAGATTGTGATGAGTAACAGTATCTTGAGTAGAGCCAAAGAAGAATTACTACAAGACAAGTGATGGCAGATTTTAAGTCGCAGTATCTGAATGTTAGCAAGTATGATAAAACTGATAGAGATTGTATACATAGCAATTGCTTTCTGGCCTTTTTATGAAGCTGCAGGTGTTGCACAGTGCAAGGGGTGGGATCCTGGGTGGATCGGGCTCATTGTTGGGTGACAAATACTATATACTGTAAAGTAAAAATTATGACAGTGTCTCTCAAATACAGTGATACAAAGCCTGTCTTTCAAAATTCTCTGGCCAAAATTTCTCATGGATAATTTATCCTGTTGTATTCAGTGTGGTAGGACTGTGGAAATTTATCCCAGGTGACAGTAAGTCTTAGAGCTCTAAGGTAAGCTACATAAGAGAGGAGATTTCAGCAAAACAAACACTGAGAAATAATCAGTCTTTAACTCCTGAATGCAAAACTACCATAAAGCTAATATATTGTCTTTAAAACTAATGACAACATAAAGTGAAAAGCTAGTTTTTGCAGGGAAGCAACATTTCATTCTGTTTCTCAAGCTGATTCACATGAAATTTCCTCGCAGGGAGCAGCGCCTATGTTTCTTGCTATTAGCTTATAAAACTCACCTTCAGGTGATGCCATTCAGATAGTACAGCTGGCTAATGTTTCTGTTGAAAACTGGGAAATTCAAAGGCTAAAAGCTAAATATCAAACTACTTTTTGTACTAAGATTTGTGATAAACTGGCAATTAGCTAATTACCAAGCTGCTTTGTGATAGATTGTCTTATTTGGTCTTTCTTCATTGGTTTCCAATTCTACCTTCTCTGTTTTTTCTGTTCTCTTTTTTATCTTTGACAACAGTTTCCCCTGACTAAGTGACCAGCCACTGACTACTGTGATTTGTGATTACATTGCCACACTTCTGCACTTCACCTCTACCTGTAGTTCTCTGCATTACACTTTTATTCTAACTCATGGACTGTTCACCCTATGCTGAAGCACTGTTATCACTACCTATTAATTAAGAGTAGATGATGTACCACAGAGAGACACACAGCTGAACTGAAGCTAACATATTTAGACAATAGTTAACTGACTGCTAAATGTTGTCTGAAACAAGCTAAAACTGTCGCAGGCCAAGTCTAGGCAAGTCCAGAGGACTGCACTGTTAAGGCAATAAAAAGCCTTTGATCTTTTCTTAGTAACGGTAAAATCATTCTTATTAGTGTGTAAATTGGATGCATAACAGTATTTTTTTCATGGCTGAGGTTTATTCCTTGCTCAAAAAGTTGCTGAGCCATTGTCAGCAGAAGGACATCGGTGCTGGGTTGTTCTCTGAGTCTGATCCATTGTGCTGGGAAGAAGTGGGCTGGCTTGCACAGAGCAGAAGACTGTGGGAGCAGTGTTGTCGGAAGAACTACCTCTTGTCTGTCTGCTGGGACCTCCCCAGTTATCCAGGACTGCTGGTAAATGATAGAAACTGCCTCGGTGAGGTCTACAGCCAGCTCTTTCAATACTCCTGGGAGGATCCCATCTCGCTCTGTAAGCTCATGTGTGCCTACATGGTGTGGCAGGCCACTGACCATTTTCCCTTGAATTATAAGGACTTCACTCTGTTCCCCATCCATGTCTTCCAGCTCAGAAAATGGGTATGTGGAGAACAACTGGTTTTACTAATAAAGATTGAGGCAAAGATGGCATTAAGTACCTCAGCCTTTTCCTTAGCCTTTGTTGCTGTGTGACACCCTGCCTCTAATAAAGGGTGGAGATTCTCCTTAGCCCTCCTTTTGTTGCTAATATATTTATAGAAACATTTTTTATTGTGTTTTGCAGCAGTAACCAGGTTAAGCTCGACTTGGGCTTTGGCCCTTCTAATTTTCTCCTTGCATAACCTCACAACACCCTTGTAGTCTTGAGTTGCCTACCCCTTCTTCCAAAGGTCATAAACTCTCCTTTTTACTGTGAGTTCTGGCCAAATCTCTCTGCTCAGCTGAGCTGGTCTTCCCCACCAGCTCATCTTTCAGCACATTTGGATGACCTAATCCTGTGCCCTTAAGACTTCCTTCTTGAAGAATGTCCAACTCTCCTGGCCTCCATTGCCCTTCAGGACTGCTTTCCAAAGCTCCTAAACAGACCAAAGTCTGCCCTCTGGTACTTTTTTTCACATGATAGAGATATATATTAGCAGATTTTCAATGTCACAACAAAGTGCTTTGTAACAGCATCCTAATAATAAGTAATGCAATTATAAATAATCAGAACAGCCCAAGCAGTAGTTCACATCAGGAGCCTGTAAAAAAAAAAGAAAAAACTATTTATTGTTAATGAGTGGAAGAATATTAACTAGAAAGCTGATGCTATGATATGTTCCTATTAATTTTTTACCTCCTTGGCTGGAAACAGGCATTCATTTGAGAACATGCTTATGTACAAATTACACTGAGAGTTAATCAGAGAACCCCTATCTCAGTTAAAGGAAATATAATTTTGCTTTTGGCTGATTCTTCACTTGACAGGGTTCTGCCCCAGCTGTACTTTTAAAAGGAGAAACTGGAGTATGTCCTTTGAAGGATTAATCTGTCTGCTAAACTGAAAAAAAAGCAAAAATGAATGAACAAGAAGCCCTGTTTATTTGCTGTTAGAAGTAGTGTCCTCTTAAGCCTTCAGTTAGTATAGAAGAGAAACTTCCGTCTTCTTCATTGAGAGAATATCATTGCTACCGCAATTTTGTTCAAGCATCTCTGCTAAGTCTTGAATTTTTTGTTCATTTTGGATAATATTTATGTATTCTGCTTATATATGAGTTTCATGCTTTGTTAGATTCGATGCAGTTTTAAAAATGGGACCACAGATGAAAAGAAGGGGAGAGATCATGTTTTGTAAAGCAGCATGTTTCTGATGGACAACACATAAATGATGAAGAAATGCAGCACCTCTTACCATTCCTGTTAGTCTGACTCAATGAGAGCTGAGGGCTTACAAAGATGAGCTAAGTGACTGTGCTCATCACCTGGGCATTTTTTCATACATGGGGCATAGATTTTCTGATTTTTGCATGTAGCCAAGAGTGCTAATTAAATCTTGTCAGTCATTCATATTGAACAAATGTATGACTTACCAGGCATAGAACTCAAATTTATATAAAAGAAATAATGCAGCAGAAGTTTTCTCCAACAGATTTCTGTTTGCTAGAAAACTTCACTAAAGCCAGAGTTTAGACTGTACATCTAGGGTATCATCTCAAAAGTGGTAAGTAAAGGTCTGTCCAACTTCAGCCTTAGACAGATTGCTCAAACCATTCTCTATTCAGTTTTAGTATCTCCAAGGATAAGGATGCCAGATATTCTCTGAAAAATCTCCTCTTTGGATTACCTTCATTATGAGAATTGAAAATTCTGGTTTTGGAACTTGCATCTCTTGGGCCTCTCTTCCCTTTACTGTGTACCGCCAGAGGAGTCTGGTTCCATCTCCTTTACACTTTTCCATTATAAGCTGGAGAGACCAGTAAAGTCCCTTTTAGCCTTACCTTCCTGTTGCAGCCCTCTGTCTTGTGGGAGGGCTGTGAAGGATGTAGTTATCTCAATTTAAATTGAACTTCGTGAACCAGGAAAGACTTTGGCCCAATACACTTAGATTCAGGTAGGTGAAGCAATTATTCCCCAAAGAGTTATTTTTTTTCTGATACTTCATTTTTAATAGATACTCAAAAAGAGTAAAGAACCTTATTTGGAATAACTTACACCAGTAATAGTCTTTTTCAATCTTAGTTATGGTTTCAGTAGTATAATATTATAATAATAAGATGTTTTTTCTCTATCTTGAGGTAAAACTTACTGGAAAGACAGAAAATGCGCATTGTGGTTAGACTTTGCTGGTTATATGCCCTGTTCTCAGGGGGGAAAGCAATCTGTGACACTACTCCACTATGTCTTCTGTAGATTATGATGTCCCTTCCAAGTTAGCCCATGCTTTTCTGAGACACTTGACACAGTAACAGTTCTTAAAAAACCAGTAAGTGGAAGGATTGAAATTGTTTCTGGCTTCAGTGGGTAGCACATGAGGAATTGGTCACACAAGGAGTAGGGATAAACTAGTGGCATGGAAATGTCCCCCTCCTTAGATATGCAAACACACAATGCTCAGGGCTGAATTTTTTTGCTTCAGTGCCTTTGTAGATGAGATCTGTTTTCCCAGTCTGCTGCCCTATGTGAGCTAATGGAGGAAGAATAAAGGAGGCAGAAATAAGAGACCACTGTGTCTCTGACCCACAGCACTCCCCTCACAGCAGCTGGACTGTCAGGAGGGCATCTAAGTACACCTGGTTCATGCCTGGCTCCAGCTGCTCCACTGCAAGGAGGAAGCAGAGGACTGAAATGTGACTTTCTGGGTCACTGTGCATGCCCGAATCTGCCCCTGAGCTATGCAATTACACATTTTCCTTATTCAGGGATCGTGCTGACTATGTGATCTAAATAAATTTCAAAGCTTCTTTTCATGTAGCTGTGATTAGATAAGGTGGCACAATGGCTGTTTCTATGGAAGTACAGTGCACTCTGTCTCTGTCTAAGCAGAGTATAGAGAAATGTTAAAAAAAAAATTCTGAAATAATTCTTTCTTCAACTGAAATTTGATTTTCAAGTTATTAATGAAGGGTAATTTTGAAAAGGGTTTTTACCTGGCTATTTTTCTTTCCTGGAGGATGTGTGCAAAGTTCTCTACCCCATAAACAAGGCAATGACAAAGCTAAATTTGATGTGTTGAATGTCATACTTCTGTATTTTCTGGTGGGCTTGCATTGTAATAGTGTTTACAATATGAATCAGCATACTTGTTCCTGATAGGATGCTTGTATCATTTTAACTTTCTTCCAACAGAGATAGCTCTTTATTTCTTTTCTTTTAAACATTGTGCATCTCTTATACAGTGAGAGGCTTCATAACTCAATAATAACATGGCAGAGTTTATTTATCATTTTGCAGTAATTATTTCTATTTCTTAATAACTTTTGTTTGTTTTGAAAAACAGAATGATGTTACATTAGTAACATAAAAGTGTTCTGTGATTCGACATTATACCTATCCTTGGATCACTGAAATACATCTTTTCTAGGTACCTAAGGCTCAGGCCTTATCATCTAACTATGTATTAAGAAGGTTAAAATGACACAAAGTGAATAAGGGCTGCCCAAGTTCTTTGTCTGTAATATGGGGTGAAAACATGGTCTCTGTTGCAAAAACATGCACAATAAAGTACATTTTTGAGATGCTAAGATACAGAAGCTATTGAGGGCTATGAAAAAGAAATCTTAAGATTATAAAAGAAGCGATAATTAACATAAAATAGAGGAGTTTTTTTTCTAATTTTGTCTATTTTGTGATTTGTCAAATCACATGGCCACATGTTTGTGGAAAGAATAAAGTCTGTATGCCATCAGTCATGTCCTTGAAGCAGCCAGCAGCCAATCCATCACATAACCTGGCACCTCTTTTTTGCTTTTTTGAACTATTCATTATACTACAGTGTTCACATTTTTATTTAAAAAAAAAAAAAACATCAAAATTAATAAAGTGATGTCAGCTACAGGTAAAAGGCCCAAAGCACTAAATGCAGATGATTCCATGTCAATACCTATCAAGTATAATTTTCCAAAGCATGGGAAAGGCAACTTGCTCCCTAACCTTCTACCTCCTCATATGAAATATATTCCATAAATTACATTCCAAAATACAGAGACAGGAGAACACAGAGGCATCCTCCTTTGTTTTTTCTTGCAGTTGTTATTTGGCTTATAGTGCTATGCATCAGCAAATGAACAACACTGGGTTTATTTTTCATTTCTTTTCCTTTTTCGACCTTTCCTTTTTAGTGTAGTCTGGCATAGAGCTTAGTTTCTTTTAGTTTCATATGGCTGCAGAGATGTCCAAGGGAGTCCTGGTAAAACTGGAGAAGGTGGCAACAAGGCCAAGGTACAAAATGGCTGAGGACCATTGCACAGTGCTTTGGCTTTTTCATTCTGTAAAAATGCATTCAATCCCCAATATGATGTTCACTTAAAAGTGGCGGAATTGTTGAAAGGAATTCATGTAGGAGTGTGACATAGTCATGACTATTTTTTGCCTCTGGTAGGATGGAATAACTGTTAGCAAAATATCCAGGTGATTGTTTCAGCTAGTATAATTCAAAGCCTTTGGTTTTAGTCTTCCAACTTTTCAGATACAGACTCCTTCGTTCACATAGCTAGCTGACAAGGGATTCATTAAACATAAGAAATGAGTCAAGACAAGGTGGGCTATGCCTACACTTCAATCTTACGCTTTGATAGGGATCTTGCTTTTTGGGCTTCTTGATACACTGTTTCCAGGACAAAATTACCATTTTTGTCATATTGCATGTGGGTTTTCTGACTGCTCAAGAAACATTCCAAAAATGGGTCTTCCTCAACAACCTTAATTGATTAATAGCATGACAATTTTGGAACAAAATTAAAGGCAGAACAACCCAAAGGCAAACTGTACCAACAAAGTGGAAGTAGTATGTTCATTTGAGTATTATTGGTATCATTGTATCATTGTAGCGCTTGAGAACTGTAGTAAATTGTTTACACATAGAAGAACAAAAGAAAGACACCACCATTACTTAAGGTGATTACATCTACATTAAGCAGGACAGCAAAAAGTAAGCCAAAGATGGAAGAATTCAGTCATATACTGAGTCATGAAAAGTATCCTTAACATCATGGCAGTCTTATCATTGTTTAAAGCCTTCTCACAGGTATTATGGAAAAGCAGTATTTGAGGAAGGATAATGAAGTAACAAAGCAGATGCTCACAAGGAATCTTCTCAGCCTGCAAAACCACAAAGAAGAAAGCAGAGTTGAATGCTGTAAAATCTAGTCAGTGAACACGGATTTGTGTCATTGACCATCACCATCTCTAAAGTAAATGATAATATGGTGGAACTGGTCAGAAAGGGCCTTGAAGTGAGGAGAAACATTTAAATTTGATGCAATAAGGAAAGAAGAGCAGGGTAAAAGAAATACAAAGAAACATTGTCACCACAACAGTGAGCTAAGAGAAATTGAGGAACATTGTGGATGGAGATGAGTGAGGAAAAATTCTATCTGTCAGAAATTAATAAAAAAATGTTGAAATAGCTGAGAAAAAGGATGGAAGCTATGATGAATTTGCACTGCAGTCTGGATACAATATGGAAATATTCAGGAATTTAAACTGAAATTATAAGATTGTTCATTAGCAGGTTTAATGTGATAAATTATTAGAGTTCTGATTTGTAGGTTAAAAGCCTGCCCTATAAATAAGATGTGGTGTTTATGCTATCACACTTTAAATACTTGAACAGAAACTTCAGCTGATACAAATAGGTAGGTGGGAAAGCAGATGAGATGATCTGAGAGGGACCTGGCAGACAAATATACTTAAAGGGCTTGTAAGCAGTGGATTCAGAAAGCTTAGAGAGAAAAGAGATTAAAGTAGTAAATGTAATGGCAAATGGATATAGTATTGGTACAAATTCAAGTTCTGATTGGGGGGAAGGATGATAACTAATGTGTATTAAAAGTATATGCATATTTATAAGCTTGTAAAATAAAGGCTGTATTCCGAAAGCAAACACAATTCCTTTTTTTTTTTTCACTGTAGCCACATTGCTGCTTTATGGGAAATATGTGAGTTGTTTTTAGAATTCAGCAATTCCTTGAGAGTAAAAAGGGCATAACAGTGGCTTAATGTGTGAAGGGTCTATGTTACATTGTTCTTTTAGGAGCTTTGTTTCACTAATTACATAGGTAAGAGCTAATATAACTGGTTTATATTACATTTAGAGTACAATATGCAAGAGGACGGATGTTGCTTTTCTAAACCTCCTTTGTTGCAGAAAAAGATAATGAGAGCTATATAAAGTCCTGAAATCATAGCCAATTTATCGGACCTGTTATGTGAGCTAATGTAAGACTAGAGACATAACTGCATTGACTGCTGATCATTTTATACCACTTTTAATGCCTAGAAATGAAAAGAAAAAAATTAATGGGGAAATAAAGTGAGAAAATGGAACATATAAATGTATTTTTGACACTTTGAATTGCACCCTATTATTAGTCTTTTTATATGGGAAAAAAATCCAATCAAGTCAGACAAGTATTCAGATTTTCTGCTTTCTCCCACATACAGGGATTATAGTGGATACTCAAAGAAATGTTGCAAAATAATATATTTCTGATAAGGATCTAAAGTGAACAATGAATGCGAATTAAGACAAGTATGTTTTCCCTAGCAATGATGCCTCAAGATACCACAATTATTTTTTGTTTATACTACAACAGTTAATAATGTGTCAGAATTCATAATGCTATCATTAGAAGCCTAAAATTTGTTTATGAGGCCTTACTTTACTCTAAGAATTGACTTCTAAAATGTAAGCTAAATCAGCATAGTTTATTTTAAGTAAAGGAAGGAGGAAGGAGACAATAAGGAGTAATGGTAAAAATTTGAGGCACATTTGTGTTCTGATAACATAAAACTGAATTTGATTCCTAGTCTTAACTGTTGCATTTAGGCCTGAAAATCAAAATTACCTGCATATCTGTTTATTTAGGATAAGGTCAGAGGGCTTTACCCAGTGGGGATTGGGTGGCCGTGAGAAAGCACCAGGGGAGCAGAGTAGTGGGAGAAGCTCTCATTCTCTCACCTGGTGAAAAAATTGTAACTGTAGTCCCATCTGAGTTGTCTGTACCTGATTTCAGAGACTGTTGGGAACAAACAAATGGGATTACGTGTCCCTGTGTGGCCACCAATCTGGGACCTTATGTGATGTGGTATTACAGAAAGTGGTGGGATGGCCAAAAGTGTGGGAGTGTTGCAGGGCATGGAGGAGTTGGACAGGATCAGGAGCTGTGCTCTGTGTAAAGGGGTGGCTGCAGTGTGCACAAAGTTCCCTGTGGGGCAAGCTGGTCTAGAGCATGTGTGCCAGGAGCAGAGCGCAGGTAAGCAGGTGTGATGGTACCTCTGCTAAATGCTAGCTAGTCAAGAAATGGAGGCAGAGGAAACCTTTAGGCACCTGGAGGAAGTCTCAAAACTGCAGGCTCTGATACCTGTAGGGGACTTCAGCCATCCTGGTATGTGGCCAAAATGCAGTAAGGTGGAGTGCAAGCAATGCAGATTTCTTAAGTGCATCCAGATGATAACTTGAAACGTGGTCAAGGTGATAACTAGGGTAGACTTGTCGGACCTGCAGTTGCAAGCAAGGAAGAGCAAGGCTGGAGATGTACAAGTCAGTGGAAGCCTTGTAAGCAGCAACTGTGTGATTCTGAAGTTAAACACAGAGAAGTAAGCAAGACAAATAGTCACAGCCCTGGTATTAAGGAGAGCAGCTCAATAGGGATCTTCTTGGCATGATCCAACAGATTTCTGCCTTGCAGAGGAAGGTGTCCAGGAAGCCAGCTGATCTGCCAGAACAGTTTCCTCAAAGCACCAACACCATCCATTCTGATGGGCAGCAAGTCAAGTAAGCGAGCAAAAAGTCAGCATGCGTGAATGGGGAACTCCTGATTGAGCTCCAATACAAAAAGGAGGTCCACTGAAGGTGGAAATAGGGACATACTTTCTGAAGGATTATGAAAACATTACTCAAGCATGGAGTTATGGAGCAAAATGAAAGTCAACAAAGGGATGTGAAGAGCATCTGATATTGTGTTTGGCAGAAGAAGGAGTGAAAAAAACCCTTTGAGTCCACTGCAGTGAAAGTAGTGGCCAAGGACACAAAAACCTCAATGCTTTTATCTTGATTTTTGTTGGGAAGATCTGCTCTCAGGCCTTCTAAATCACTACACTTAGTGGCAGAATTGGAGTGGAGAAGGACTGTGTCAGAGCCATTTTAAGCCAATTGTTTTTATACAGATCCATGGTACCAGAAGGGATCTATCCAAACATGCTGAGAGAACTAGCCTGATGTCATTTAAAGGCTGTCCTCAATGGTCTTTTAAAGATCTTGTTCAAGAAGAGGTTCATGATGACTGGGACAAGGAAAACTTGCCCATCTTCAAGAAGAGGAAGAAAGAGGATTTGGGGAAGTAGAGGCTCATCTTCAGTTCAGTCTCCTAGAAGTTTATGGAGCAAGTTCATTTCTGCATATATGAAGGACAAGGAGGTGACTTGGAATAGCTAGCGTGGATTTACCAGAATAAGACTGTGCCTGACTAACTTGATGGTTTTCAATGATCAAAATACTGGCTTCATGGGCAAGGGAAAAGCAATAGATGTTGTGAGTAGATGTGTTTAGTTGGACCTTAGCTAGATTTTTGACATTATCTCCTGCTAGCATCAGCTAAGATACATTTTGGATGGGTGATTAATAATGCAAGTGTACGATAGTCTGTAGTGTTATGCTGAAAGGGTTGTGATTGTCATTACAAAATTCAGTTTCTAGCCAAATGTTGGTGGTTGGTGGTTGTGCCTTAGTTGTTGTGCTTTAACTGGAGCCAGTAATTAAGTACACGCAGCCACTCACTGCCCACCCCTCCCACCCATCAATGGGAAGCAAAATTGGAAAGAAAAAGTAAATCTTATGGGTTAAGAACAGTTTATTACTTGAAACAAAGTAAAATGTAATAATACTGATGATATTAACAATAGTAATAGTAATAAAAGGAGAGAGAGGGGGAATAAAACCCAAGAGAAACAAGTGATGCATAAAACAATTTCTTACAACCTGCTGGCTGATGCTTGGCCCATTCCCAAACAGCATGTTCAACATGAAAGAGTGCATTTACAATAGCACTTAAATATATAATTTCCATTGTTTTCTGCAGGATTTTTCTGATATTTTTTAATTCTGGTCTTTACATTCTCGGAGGTCCTTTTGAGAAATAAATGTTATTTGTTTCCTAGTGGGTCTTGTTGCCTATACTTTGAACACTTGTATTTTCATAGAATCATATCGGTTTGCATTGGAGAGGACCTTTAAAAATAATGTAGCCCAACCTGCCTGCCATGGGTAGGGACCTCTTTCTCTAGACCAGGTTGCTCAAAGCACCATCCAACCTGATCTTGAACAATTCCAGTGATGGCACATCCACAACTTCTCTGGGCAACCTGTTCCAGAGCCTCACCAGCCTCATTGTAAAGAATTACTTTCCTTTATCCAATCTAAATCTACCCTCTTTCAGTTTAAAACTGCCCTTTTCCTCTTTTCCTGCCACTACCGGCTCTGGCAAAAGGTCTCATTCCATCTTTCTTAAAGCCCCCTTTATATATTGAAAGACTGCAGTAAGGTCTCTCCAGAGTTTTTTTTTGTTTAGGCTTAAAAACCCCAACTCTCTCCGTCTCTGACTCTATTCTAGCTCTCTGACCATTTTTGTGAGACTCCTCTGTACGCATTCTAATGGGTCTATGTCTTTCCTGTACTGGGTTCCCCAGAATGGGACATATGCTCCAGATAAGGTCTCAGGAGAGCAGAGAGTAGAGGGGTAAAATCATCTCCATCAACCTGCTGGTCACACTTCATTTGATGCAACCCAGGATACAGCTGGCTTTCTGGGCTGCAAATGCACATTGCCAGCTCATGTCCAGTTTTTGCTACACCAGTACTGTCATGTGAAACGGAAGGGGGGGAAGGAGGGGGGGGAGCGGGGGAGGGACAGAAAATGCGGAGACTTCTAGTCCCCCCTATATTAATGTAAAGTTATTAGCTATAAGCGTCCTCAGAACAATCAAAGCTTTGTGAACCCAGCACTGCCTGTCAACTCTGGATAGAACACAGGCTGGAAAGATTTTTGACCTTCCTGTGAGGACCACACTTAAGCCAGGGAGAACTTACTAGCAATAAGCATCTCCAGACAATCAGAGCCTTTTGGACCCAACACTGCCTATCAAACTAAGGACAGCACACAGGTTGGAAAGGTTTCTGACGTCTGCTATGAGACAACACTTAATAGCAAGAAAAGAACTTTCCCCACAACATCGTCCGAAATAACATTTATTAATACAAGTATGTGACAATGACTATATGGGTTACTTAGTCAGTGATAACATTAAGCTGCAGGATTGTATTTAATTGATGACAAAATACCCCAAAAGAAACCGGCACAAAACACATTTTACAGGCAACTCCAGCAGTATACCTCTCCCAAGAGAAACTTAACTAACAGAGGATTACTAAAAAGAAACACAACAGTTCAACACCACATTTAAACACACTCAGTAACCCAAAGGAAAAGCAACAGGAAGAATATAGCTGCTTCCCACCAACATGTATACACCCAGTGAGCTATAACAAATTATAATTATTTAGGCATAGGAAAATAAAGTAAGAATTTGGTTGCTTACCCCTGCAATGTCCGATGGGTTGGAGGTGGGGGAGACAGGGTAGCTCGTAGATTGCCCTCCCAGAGATGGTGGAAGTTTTCTTCCCAGTTTTGACTTATACTCAATCTCTTTTTATACCTAATTTTCCTCTAGGTGGTTTGTGTGACTAAAGTCAATACTTTAGGGGTGATAGACAGATGCCTGAGGGGTAGCTCCTTCGGTCTCTGCAGGGTGCCACAGGGTGTGGCGAAGAAAGGCCATGTTATTTCAATAACACTCCATTCTTTGGAAACACCATCAATCTTACCAGCATCCCTCCAGGGAAGCTGAGGTGTTTCCCTCAACTCATCAAGACCTTATCAGGGCCATAACCTCACAAGTACTCCCAAGTTGTTCTTGGCATGGCTGCTCCACTGATCCTCCAGTCTGTATTGATACTGGGATTACCATGACACAGGTGCAGGACCATGCACTTGACCCTGTTGAACTTCGTGAGTTTTACATGGGCCTACTTCTCAAGCCTGTCAAGGTCCCTCTGGATGGCATCCTATCCATCTGTCAAATCAACTGGACTACTCAGCTTGGTGTCATAGACAAACTTGCTGAGCATGCACTCAATTCCATTGCCAATGTCATTAGTGAATATATTAAATATTATTGGCCCCAACATGGATCCTTGAGGAACATCAAATCATTACTGGTTTCCATTTAGACATTGAGCCATTGACAGTAAATCTTTGTCCAATGCAGCCATCCAGCCAATTCCTTATCCTTCTAACAGTCCTTATCTATCAAATTTAGAAATAAGAGTGTTATGGGGATGGTATCAAAGGCCTTAGAGAATTTCATGTAATTTTTACCTTTTTGAACATTTAGAATTTGGGAGACAGAGGGAAGGATGCAGTAAATAGTGGTAATGAGATTGTGTACTATAAACATCACTGTTTTCATTCCTCTTCCTCCCCAGAGAACTGTGTTAGAAAGACTGGAGTAGTTTGTATTAGGGCCATTAAAATATTTTCCTGTATTTTAATTAATCTCTTAATTTGCAAATGTGCACATTTTCCTTTTTAAGTCTCTTTAATAATTGTTTTTATACTTTACTTACTCTCTTTTTCATACCTTTTGTTGGTTTTTTTCCAAACCATGAATGGAGGAGTAATGGTTTCAGCAATAATAGGTTTATTTTGAACCTGTATAAAATCTTACCACAATCAAGTCTCTGTACATTACTAAGAGGAGCAAAAAAAATGTATTTCTTTATCTTAAATGTTTATAATAGGTACCATAATGGTTTCTTAAAAAACAGTATTGAAGACCTGACAGGCATGTGATAGCGTTTCTCGTGCATGAGTCATGCCTTTACCTACGCCCACCAAAAATGCTGTCTAAATGGTTATTGTTAGTAAACATTCTAAAGAGTGGCAGATTACTGTGAGTAACTTAGGATGTTCATCAGTTTATTGGACACTACTGTTCTCTATGAGCTCCATATTTCATCTGTCGTCTTCTTAAGTATCAGGGTTTTCTTACATATTAAAGATTTTTCAAACAGCCCTGAGACAAGTGTCAGGGAAATTAGATTATCATACCTCTGGAGAACTGAATTTACTTGGCTACTACTCTTCAAGGTGCTGTAGGATATGATTATCTCCTGAGATTTCATGCTCAGTTATGTTAAATAGCTTATGCATTTCCTAGCACTTTTTAATGGGTTTGCATTCCTTTCCAAACTTACAACAAATAAGTAGTTTGTGCTTTGAAAAGAAGATTGTTGATGTTCATGTGCATAATGCTATTCATGATAAATAAAGGATTTTTATTATTGTTTGGAGAATGGGTTACATGAAAAACTGAAATCTACATAGGTGCAGAAGACTTTTAACCTTGTCAATTCTTGTGGCTTCTCTTCACAAAAGAGGAATTTTGAGAAGACCTGCTAGGATCATCATCACTATGTACAGTTCGTATCATGAGAGGGAAGAGGCTCTTCTGTAAAAAAAAAAAATCATTGTTTTTCAGAGATATATTAGGAGAATAAAAGTAATGGAAGAAGAAAAACTGTTTAAGCTAAAGGACAGCGTTGAGTGAAACACAAAGCAGTGTAGAAATGGCCTAAAAGCGAATCTATATTGACAATAAGAAAATTACCAAGCAAAAGGGGAAGAAGGTTGTGGAACAGCTATCACATGAGCTTTATTGAGAAAAGACTGTGTCATATTTTTAAAAGGTAAAGTGATGATTCTTGTTTATGGTTAGATACTGTGCAGGTGTTTTGTCACAGGATGAATTTTACTTTCAGTGTTTGAAAAAAAACCCACAGAAATTAGGGTTGTTCTAATATCATATGCTTCTTAGTATTGTGTTTCTGCATGAACTTTTGAAAGTAGCATACACAGCCTTTTGGGGAAGATATCATATTCAGCAGTATATAGATAAGGAACAAAGATATTTGGTGATTTGTAACTCATTAAGGGTAATTCGGGGGGGATCAAACCCACTTTTCAGTTTCAAAGCTACAGTAATGGTAAATAGTACAGAAGACTGAAAAGACTATATGGAGTGTAAATCAACCATTATCAATTAAAAAAAACCCCAAAACTTTATAGTACTGATAGTACAAAATAAGAACTTACGCTGTTTTACTTGCTGTAAACATATTACCCCCAGTCCTAGGCTTTGTATTGTCTTTTGCAAATGTCACTGCCATTAGGAAAAATCAGCATTATCTGAATAATCCAAGAAGAGTCCACAATAAATAGAAAGTGATCCTATTCAAATTCTCCATGAACACCTAGGATTTAGTTTTGTAAACTGGGGGTCTGTAATTGTCTGTTTGGAAAGACCACTAAACTAAAAGAGAGATCAGCCTGCTGAGATGATAAAAAACAAGAACTTGTCAGGATTTTATGTACTTGTCAAGAAAAAGTAAGTTTCTTAAAATGAGTGGCTTGACCCTTTCATACAGTTTGCCTTTCTGTTTCTTCTTGTGTCTCACTGTCTGGAGTGGAGCTCTTCTGACCGTTTGGGTCAAATAACTCCTCTTCTTTGTTAGCTGCACCTGTCTTTGACAGGGCTTTTAGGAAATGAATTCATTTCCTGTTGGATTGCATCAGATGCCCAAGACCTGACCAATATTTTCAGGAAGACCTTTTCTTCTTTTGTTGTTTCTCTAGGATGCTATGTTTTACTTGTGAGATTAAAAAAACCCTGAAATTTTGACCTGTAAAATGCACCAGCCTCTTGAATAAAAAAAGTTTGAACTGTTAATTGACAAAACCTGCTTTAAAAAGCATTTTCTATCTTGCTGACTGTGTATTTTGCTTGTATTGCCATGTAATGGACTGAATTCCCCCAGTGGATTACTGGAAGCACTTTGGGTTTCATTGGAACTATGTATTTAAAATAAAAAAATAAATTTGGGGTTAAGTTAATTTTTTTCATCCATAGTGTGAACAGGATCCATATCCTATTGGGATAGTGAGTTGGTATGAATTGCTGCTTGTTGAGAAATGGCAAAGAGGATTCAACAGGCATCCAGGATTAGGCCCAGCGGGTTACTGATGCCAGGAACAAGCCATCTGTGTTTATCAGATTGCAAGCAAAGGCACCAGATGAAATTCCATATTGAATTGTTAGAGATGAAATGGGACTAAACAGCATAGAAAGGTTTAATTCCTTTTCCTAATTCAGCATATTTGAGTGTGAGCAAGAGTTACAATAATGAATGCTCTAGAGAACTGGAGGAGGTTTTAACTCATAGCTGTGCCACATAATGAGGAACAGTCACAGTTATTATATGATTGTCATCAGTATCTTTGAACTTGATTACTTCAGTCTTTAGCTAATTCTTAATCTCAGCCTTGCAGTCACTATACACTTGGAGTAGTTTGGCATTACGTTTTCTAAAAAACGAGGAAGGAGTTACTGAATGTGATTTTTGTCTTTTACACTGGAGCAAAAAAATAGAATGTAGGGTTATTCCCAAGCTTTGGGCACTTTCCACAGAATTTTTACATTTTGGTGTCAACACATTCCATTTGTGGATTAAGTCTTTGGTTTGTTTTTGTTTTGTTTTGTTTTTTAAAGCAGCATTTAAATAAAAACCCCTGATAATCAGATGTAACACTACAGATCTGAATTCCTATAAATTACTAAAGTGCCTAAAAGCCCCTGTAAATGCAATGAAATACTCTAATGCTGAATGGATTTTATCTGCTAGGAGACTCCAACATGAAGATAGTTTACAAATCCTGAAAAGACTAAAAAAGCAGTATCAGGAAAAGAAAACCCCATGCTGCTTATTTATAGGGTGTACCCACTCTTTTTTTGGGCCTGCTCTTTTGGATGCTTTGTTTCCTGCTGAATTTTCTCTTTTATTTTGTTGGCAAATCCAGACATTTTGAAAACTCTGAGAATGCCAGTCTAGTATAAACTTTAATTTTTAAGTTTATTCAGGATTCCCAAGTGACTGACAGTACATTCTAAGTTCATTCTTTATAAGTCACACTTTATGATTTATCCCATGCAAGCAGTTTATACTGCAAGTTGTACTATTCTGGAATTTTGCCTATACAGAAGCAGATTCTCAGGAACCTTTTCAGGACATAGATGGAAGTTCCCAAGGATGATGTCGCCATTGGTATAGGCATTCATAATATAGAGAAGATAGGTATTTTGCCACATGTTAATTATATTTTAAATGCATCAAGTCAGAATATCTGTAGCTGACTTTGTAAAACTTTAATTGTAAAATCTGCAGGACAGAAAACCTTTGGAGTGCCAGAGTGTAATGGAGAATTAGGGCTTTTAGGTGAAAAGGTGCAATAAGATATGAAGAATTATTTAAAAACAGTGTAGCTTTGAGATTTGAGTATTACAGTGTTACAGCATGAAGACCCTTTCTAGTACCAGTTTTGAGTGGCATGAGACCACAAGTTCAATTCCACATAGTTTTCAGTTGACATGGAAGCCCGAAGCACGCCTGGAGCAAGTACTAAAAAGTGGAAGTTTCTTTTCAGACTGAATGGTGAAATACCAGTTGGTTGCATGTTGTTTTCCTCGTAAATATTTGTAGCATTTGTTAGCATGGTACATTGGGTTTTTCAAAAGTTTCTTTCTTAGCCAGCTATTAATTGTCTTGAATATTAAGTGACTGACTTTGTTCCAGGGAGAAAAGTGATTTTGCTATTGCAGTCCATTCACTATGTCATACACTTCACCCGCATGGTTCTCCTCAGCCAGGAAATAGCCAAATATTGACATACTGGCATGCTGACAATGAACTGTCGGAAATGTCATGAATTCTAAAGAGAAAAACCTATGCTTATCTATGGTAGACATGTTTGGCCATGTTTTAAGTGTTCAGTTTGCAAATAAGGCATGTCATTTAAAAATCGAAATCTGTCGCTTCATATCTCTTTGAAATTATCATAAAACATATGCAGTAGCTTTTTAAATGATACTTTTGATGTGCCAAAACTGTGCCATACATATTGTGACCACCCTGAAGTTATGAAACCACATATATATGAAAGATATATTACAGAAAGTTTCACAGAACTGCTGAACATTGTCTAAAAAGTGAAAAAATCTGTTTCTTGAAAAAAGATTTAACATAAGGACAAAACCTCAGTTCTAGTCCAGACCCTGATTTGTGATGTTTATTACCCAAATGTACCTATAACATTTAATATGCTTTTTGTCAGGAGAGAGCTTTTAGTGCATAGTTCTAGTCCTACAAAGAAGTGTTCCCTTCTTGCCTGTCTTTCTTCCAGCTGTAAAGTTTTTGCTTGCACACTAGGATTTTTTTTTTTTTAATCTGGTTCTTTTTTACTTTAACTTTTTTGTCAATTGCGTTTTCATCTGGCACAGAATTAGTTGTTGTACAGTTAAAATCAGTGAATGCATTAAATAGGTTTTGGAATTAAATGCTCTCAACTTTTAATTACATCAGATTTCAAATATTGAACCAACTTCTCCTGTGAGTGGTTCCAACTAAAGTCAATAAGAATATTTTATGAGTTATGCAACAGGATTTTTCCTGCTTTTTATAAGTAATCCTAACACCCCTTCCAGTATTTCTCCAGTTCTTAGTCTGTGAAAATTCAAATTAGAATATGGACTGTGTGCTGACCTATCTGTTATGCTGAAAAAGAGTGACAGAAAGGAAAATGCCAAGTGAATTATCTAAACAATTTGCTCCTATGCATATGTCAAAAGAAAAAATATTAATATAAACAAAAATATATGTTTATTAAATGTGTCCAATTTGTATCGCATATTTTTGATAATTGTATTTTTAAATGAATTGCTCAATATCCATGTTGAAGAAAGTTGTTTTATTTTCAGACTGATAAATGCTTTTGAAATATCTTGCTGACGCAATTAAAAATAAAATTAGTAATAAACAACTTGTCCTACCTCCAAGTCTGTTTGATTTCCAAAGTTACCTTTTTCAAGACTTTTTCTGTACACGTACTTTGTACAGGACCCAGGACAATGAGGCCTTCAAGCACAACATTATGTATGTAAATACAATTATTCCTATCAACGTGCCTGAAATTTTATCCGCATTCTCTACTATAGGGTGTATTGTACAAGCCTATCTTATATTTCATTATAGTAGTCTCAGGATCAGAATTACCTTTTTAATCATAAAAATGAATAAACACTAGACTCTTTCACTGGAAAAGGACTTGTTCATTTTAACTATCAAAGAGATGAAAGCTAAACAGTCAATATCAACATTTTCAGAGATAAAACCTTAAAGAAATGGCTTTCAAGTAATTACAACTCTTTTTGTTGCACAAATACATTCCTAAATTAAGCCATTGCATTTTTTTAATAAGTATTCATTTAGTGATACACAAGTCAGGATGCCATCATCAATAGAATGCTAAATGTAACTAGAATTGGTATCATGTATTCTTCCATGAATAGATATTTTATGTCTGCTTTGTTGTGTTAAGGAAAAATCTCTTATTTATGCCTGTCACAAAAAACTGCAGAAGACAGAACATGGTGTTTCATGGTGGCTCCAGCCCATGGAAGCAGCCAGGCCCCAGGACAGAGGTGGGTCATTGGAGGGGGGATGGAGAACAACACCATGCATAAGG
Source organism: Hafferia zeledoni (assembly GCA_035583235.1). Lineage (NCBI taxonomy): Eukaryota > Metazoa > Chordata > Aves > Passeriformes > Thamnophilidae > Hafferia > Hafferia zeledoni. The sequence continues at coordinate 42,079,337 of JAWWEV010000001.1, forward strand.
ACTTTGCAAATTGACACCGTCCTTCCAACAGCAGGAAGGTTCTTTGGTGTAAATGTCCTGCAGTGTGTCAATATTGAGATTTTTGTTCTCATATCATCTCCAGTGTTAACAGCTCAGCAGGGAAACTCCTGCTGCTGCTTATATCTGTGCAAATTGTGTCTTATGAAACCATCTCATAAGGGACATAGGCAAATGTCCAGTTTCTTTAATGGTGATGTTTGTTTATTTGCAATTAATTAGCCTGAGATTTAGCTCAATGATTCGGAACCTGAGTTAGCAGGTAACTTTAGCAAGAGAAATGAGGTCACCCCGTCTTTGTGCTTTGGGACATTGTACCACATACTTCCCAGCCTGGAGTCACAGCACAAATCTGCCATGTGAGTGTTCCTTCAGGGTGCCACCAGGCATAATTCAGTATCACAAGTTAAACGTGATGTGCTTAAGGAATTCTATGCAATTTTGCAGTTGTAGCCTAATCTTCTGGAGACCCTTAAGGATCCCCGGCAAGGGAGCCAGCTGTGCTGCGTGCTGCCTTCCACTCTGCTTCCAAAGCAAATGCCTTCAAGTATTAATTGTGGCCCACTGATCTTTTTGGAATAATGTTTCAGCACTCAGGTTGAAAAGGCTGGACATTACTACTTTAAGCAGACTGGAAAATTCAAATCTACATTGTATCTCTTTAGAAAAATAAGTTGAGTTAATTTCTGGTGTTTAAGATACTCTATTACGTAGTATCTTGTCAGTCACATTGAAAAGGGCAGTGGAAGCAGAAGCCAAAATATATAAAGTATTGGTAGGCAGCAGGTTTTTTCACAGTGCTATTTGAGCAATAAGCATAGAGAGTGTTGTTCCAGGCAGCAGTGTATAAGAAAAAAATTAAATAGTATTGTATATTTAGATGGATTATCGTCTCCTACGGCTTTTTCAGAGATAGATGTTAATTTCCAAGTGCAGCAGTGGAAACATAAAAAAATTTGGTGAAAGTGGGATGTTTGGTTTTGCACTAGTACAACTGAAATTAGACCCCATTTACTATTTTATTTTCAACTTCAAATCTAAAATGCCAGACATATCTTCCAGGATTTATAAAGAAATTTTAGATCTGTTGAGCAGTTACTGAATTCTCACTTCTCATCCCTCTCAGATACAGAAAATCTGGCTTTTGTGCCTTATTTTTCACCTCCTTATGTTTTTGCAGCCAATTCTCACATCCTCTGCAGCTTTTTCAAATATTTCTTGATAAATGAAGGATTTATTTAGCCAATGAAGAAAAGATTGCAATAAAGTTTCCTACCTCTCTGATAAATATTCTTTGTACCACGGTGCAGAGTAATTTTCTCTGTCTTTCTCTGCTGTGGTGAATGTTTTAGCATTGTTTTTGTACTGTGGGGCTGCTCCAGATGGAGAGGTTTAGACTAAACCACCCAGGGCACTCTCAGTTCTAATGATCATGACACAGTGGACTCAGGGGCTTCCAGTGACACATGCACAGTCCCATGCTTTGTCGAGAGGATATCTTGCTACCACTGGGTAACAGCTGTGCAGATACCAAATTGGGCCTTTTTTTTTTTTTTCTATTCATGGAGATGCCCTAAATGGAAACATTTTTAAAATGTCAGTTTTTCTCAGGTGCTGTTTCTGCTTTTTTCAAAGCCTTGTAACTCTTTTTCTGATGAGTCCAAGGCAGAAATGCTCACTCTTGTTCATTAGAACTTGGGATGTCACCAGTGTGTGCTTTTCTGTGAACAAACAGCTGTTCAGGGGAAGAAAAATACCCAGCACTAAAATGAACAAAGTTCTTAAGATCATTTGCTTTCAAAATGGTCAACGCAAGTGCCATTGTATAATGAAACGTCACAGGCACTTAACTTTTATGGAGCAGTTACTGACTGGTCACTGTGCTCATTTTCAGACATTAATGCCAAGGTCAGTTAAAACTAACCAAGGTCCAGATCAATATATATTTCATACTAGAAACTTGCTGAGATTTTGTTCCCAATTTACTTTCCTGGTCTGTTTTCAGACAGGCCAATCACAGTTTTTAATGTCTGTATTTTTTTACCTGTTATCTTTACCCATTTCCATGTTTCCCACTAAATGCCAGTTCCTACAGCTGAAATTTAATTTGAATTGTTAAATATATTCATTCTACCAGAGCTTTGAACATGAGTTTATGATTACTTCTTGGCATATAGCTTGCCTCAGTGGGATGTAATAAATTAGTCTAATCATATGGTGAGTACTTACTTCATCCTGTGTTTGTTCCTGCTAGGAACTGAAATTGTGTCTGTAATTGTATGCAAATCCCTTCACTAGAATAATCAAAGGAAACCTATGTGTAGCTGCCCATCCTCCACAAGCATAAAAGTAACCTTTTAACTTTTTAAATTAAAAACTTTTAATTCTACTTAAATGAAATGTTGTGTCTTCGTATGTAAAACGTAGATACAAAATAGAAAAATTAAATTAAAAGGCATATGAGTACAAGATATTTGGATAATATTGCTGGTTGCTTTTAGTCCTGCATTTTAAAAATGCACAATGCCATGTTAATAGTGTTCATGGCATTGAACCTGAGAAATAGCAATATTGGGATTTTTCATTTTAAACATGGAGAAATTAATTTCCTCTCCTCTGAAAATACATGAGACAGATGATGGAAGGTTTTATGAATTGCCTTCAGAAGGTGCCTTTTTCCTTCCACTGCAGAAGGATACTGGAGTAACTAGCTCAGAGTTAGCCATCAAACTTTCAGTTAAGATAAAGTCTCCTGTAAGTCTCAGTTTACTCTAAGGTATGTTTTATAGATTGACCTCAAATAATTTTGATTTGCTGCGTTGACTTCTGTCAAATATTTTAGCATTAATTTTGTAAATGTGGACACCAAGAAGAGATTTAGTCATGTAGGAGTAATCCAGTGTCCTCTGTGAAGATCAAATAGTTCTCTTTTCCGTTTCTCTATTTTTACTTGTAGGATTTTGTTCTTTTTAAGGAACTCAGATACTAAGCATTTTTCAGGGTTTAGTTGAGAGTGATATTTGCAGTCCTTCCCATGAAGTGCCTCAGAGGTGCAAGATTATTCAATATCATGGAATCATAGAACCATTTCAGATAGAAACCACTTTAAGATCAAGTGCAAACATTACCCGAACACTGCTGTGCTCATCACTAAGCCTTGTATGTCAGTGCCAAATCTACATGTCTTTCAAATATCTTCCATGATGATGATTCAACCGCTTTCCTGGGCAGCCAATTCCAATGCTTGACAGCCCTTTCTATGAAGAAATCTTGCCTACTATCCAATCTAACCCTCTGTTGGTGCAATTTGAGTTTGTTTCCTCTTGTCCTGTCACTTGTCTCTTGGGAGAAGAGACCACCCACTATCTTGCTACCTCCTTTCAGGAGTTGTAGAGAGCAAGGTCTCTTCTGATCCTCCTTTTTGCCAGCTCCCTCAGCTGCTCCTCATCAGACTTGTGCTCCAAACCCTTTACCAGCTCTGTTGCCCGTTTCTGGACACACTCCAACAACACTAATGTGTTTTTTGTAGTGAGGGGCCCAAAATAGAATTTGAAGTGCAGCCTCACTACTGCCAGGCACAGAGGAATGATCACTGTCATTGTACTTCAATAAAAGCCACTATATGAAATCTTCAGATGTTTAACAATGCTGCTCCAGTCCAAAAAGAAAGACATCTTAATTCTGGTCTACAACAGAAGACCAATGAGTTAATTTTAGGAACTGGAAGAAAATCATAGATCTTTAGGTTTATCTCAAAATTGCTACATGTTAGTTGAGAGTGGAGGCAATCAACGTTTAATAAATTTGTGGTCCATATGTCAGTCTAAATGAAACAGTAAGACTTATTTCACACTCACTTAAAACAAACATTAACCATATTCCAACCATAGCATCTACATTTTTTTTATTCTGTTTTCCCAGAATATGTTACCTTTTTCTGAAAAAAAGTTAAATACTTGAAAATATAGATTTCAAAAATATCTAAACACAACTGAAATTTAAAATTAGAAATCATGTGCCTTTGATCTACAAATAGAACTTAAAAAAGGACTAAGGTTCTATATGTTATCTGCTGTGTAGCCACCAGAAAATATAGATATGGCCACAAGTGCATAGAGATAGAATTAAAGTTGTCTTTAAATGTCTTTAAAATGAATGCTTATTAGTGTGAATGCCTGTTGTTTCACTCTGAAGATTCTTCTTCCTTTATTCTGTTGTGCATGTATTAGAAATGGCACTGCCAATAGGCAGAGATTTTTGGATATTTTATAGTAAAAGACTCCTTTTCTAACAAATCCCTATAAAAAGGAGACAGAAGATGTGACATCAAGATCTTCATTTAGTACCCACAGTCACTTCTCTCCTAGGGCACAGGTATCTTAGTGAGGCAGATGCTTTATGGGGAAAAGTAATATGTGACTATATAGTTAAACACAGCACCATAATACATTAACTAGAATCTATTACAGCGCTGCTAATTTTAAGATATATCAGCTGTTGAGAGCTTTAGCTTGTAATCTTAATATTCTTTGATGTGTTTCTTGAGGATGTTATTTACACAAATGTCTGTGCACGTTTCTATGTCATCACAGGGTAAACTAAATCCTATTAAACTGAGACTAGAGAGCTAAGTTGCTGAGAAGTGAACAATTTCTGGAAAATAGATATGCATCAATGAAGATATAGTGTAAGAAAGATAATTTATTAGTATCAGTGTGCAGACTATAGGTTTTTGTGAAATTAAGAATTTTGGCTTTAAGGCATTGCACTAAAAATGAAAAGGAAAAGCTATGATGTATAAAAGCAAGGAACATTTACAACTAAGCTTGTTATTTGTCAAATAAATAGTAATAATGACAGTAAAGAAAAAAGATAAGAAGTTAGATATTTGAATATACTGTATTTTCTTCCAAAATTAGTTTACCTTTTCCTGTTTTCTGCCCTTTTGTTAAAAATACTGATACACATTAGCCCTAATGGTAGTCCCAAGATAACATACCGGATAACTGCTTATTTAGAGCGACTGTGTAGCTGGTCTAACAAAGGGTAAGCCTAGCACATGCTTGTTTTTTGGGGTTTTTTTCCCCCCCTTCTCTTTTTTCCCCACTTCTTGGCTAAGTTGCTGGGATTTTTTTATGTAATAGTTTGTGAAGTTCTGATAGCACTGTAATTACATACAGTTTCTGATTTAGCATTCAAGGTTCTGTAGTAAGAATTTGCTAAGAATGTGGCTTCCTCACTGCTTGTAAACCACAAGAAGCCAAAGACCTCTCACCTGATCCAGTTGTGGCATAACTGAAAATGGACAAATAGAAGCAAATAATATATAAAATGCTAATAAGGTATAAAAACTTGCTTTTGTTGTAAGTATGCTTGGATGTTTTCATCTCTGTGCATGCTTGTCATAAGAAAGATTACGGGACTCTGACATTATTTTGAAGGCATTTAGTGAAATGGTAAGAGTAATGGCGTCTAAAAACTGTGAAAACACAAGCAAAACTATCAGGCTGGCTTCAAAAACCCAGCTTTTCTTCCATCCCTCTACTCCATCACTTGGCACTTTGACGAGACACCTTTACAGTTTATTTCATATGAAGGCTGCAGACTCTGAAATACAAGGAGGGGGGAAAATCTTGCTGCTGAGGAGGTAAAGCATAAATGGGACCTGACATAGCTTGCATCTTTGATCATGAATTCCCATTGTGGTGTAAGCCAAACCTCCTCCCATATGCTCCTTGAAAACACATAACTTAAATAGCGTTGTTCCACTTACAACTTTTTTAAAAAAAAAAAAGATACCATGTTTTTAATATTGACAGCATTTTCTTGTAGCTCTATGTTGTACTCAGGAAAAAAGGATTATTAAATACTGCAGATGAGGTTGCACTGGTACCAGTCTCTACAGGATTAAGGAAAAGAAGAGCAGAAAGCCTGACCATAAACCTAGAGCTTGGTTTGTAGGGGTCTCTCAATGCCAAGAAAATATTCAACTTTATAGTTGGCAGGGAACATAAATCATAAGGGTAATTTCCTTTATCATAAAATATTCTGAAATATTTGAAGGGAAAATGCAATGGAGATGGCTAAATTGGATCCATTATTTCCTTAGTTTTGTTTCAGAAGCATCTGTAATACAACTTTCTTGATCATTGAGAGTATAGGTGGCTTAGGTGGCTTAATTCACAACCTACATCAAAATAGATATATTTGAAATTAGAATTTGGAAAGCTAATCAACACAAACTTGGATATTTTAGAAACAGCTTATGTGAGATAAAGTTATTTTTGTTCTATTACAAAATAATAGGGTTTGTACATATCGAAAAAATAGGTGTCTCAATCTAGTTAAAGTTTTGACACAATTTCCATGAAATTTTGCTAAATTGAGTATGCGTGGCAAGGCTTTGGTGGTGGCTTTGGCTTCTGTGAGAAGCTGGCAGAAGCTTTCTGCAATGTCCAACAGAGCCAATGCTAGCTGGCTCCAAGATAAACCCAGCACAGGCCAAAGCCAAGTCCATCAGTGATAGTGGTAGCATCTCTTGGATAATGTATTTAAGTGAAAACAACCTGTGCAACAGAGAGAGGAGTGGGAATACGTGAAAGAAACAGCCCTGCAGACACCAGTGTCAATGAAGGAGGGAGATGAAGTGCTCCAGGGGCCAGAGCTGAGATTCCTGTGCAGCCCATGAAGGCCCACAGTGGAGCAGATCATAGATGGTTTGGGTTGGAAGGGACCTTAAACATCATCTAGTTCCAACACCGCTGCCATGGGCATGGGCACCTTTCACTAGACCAGGTTGCTTAGAGCCCCATCCAGCCTGGCCTTGAACACTTCCAGGGATGGGAAGTCCCCAGCCTCCCTTGGCAAGAATGACCTTCTGCAACCATATGACTAGTTGAAGAATGAAGGGGTGGAGAGAAGGTGTTTTAAGACTTGTTTTCCTTGTTATTCTGCTCTTATTTGATTGACAATGAATTCAGTGTTAATTTCCCCAAGCTGAGACTGTTTTGCCCATGACAGCAATTGGTGAGGGAACTCTTCCTGTCTTTGTGCTGACCCACAGCCCTTTCATTGTATCTTCTCTCAGCCCATCCAGTTGAGGAGCAAGAGTGACAGAGTGGCTTGATGGGCACCCAGCAACTAGCCAAGGTCAACCCACAGCAATGAGCTAGAGAAATTTTACCTTGATGAAATTTCTAGATCTATAAAACACTGGTCACACTTGAACTCAGAAAGAAGTATATGAGGTTCACTGTCAAATAAAGAAGTATTAAGATCCATTCTAGTTGTGGGTTGGGTTGTCTGTTTTTTGGGGTTTTTTTTCCCCAGTATCTTTGTTAAGGGTTTGTATAAAGAAATATAAAATACATTTGTTAATCTTGCAGATGACAAAAATTTCAGAAGACTGTGTGTACTCTGGAATACATTTATAAAATTCATCACATTTTCACCAATGCACTTCTGGAAAGCCTTGGATCAATTGCAACGTATCCAGAGGAAAGCAAGGAAAATTATTCAAAGTCTAGAGTGAAACATTTTCCACAAGGAAGACCTAAGAGAGTCAGGTTTTAGAAAGAGAAGTGCAAACAGAAAAGAAATGTAAGAGCAGTCTTCAGTTACATAAAGGATTGCTTTAAAGAGGAAGGGAACAAACTGTTCTCCAGACCTACTAGAGATAGGACAAGAATGAGTGGCTTTAAATTATGCCAGGGGAGACTTAGGTTAGACTTTAGGAAGCTTCTCCTAATGATAAGGATAATTAAGCAATGAATATATTACCTAGGATGTTACAGAATCCTCTTTAGAGATTTTTAATGACAAAGAAACATATCTGTCTAGAATGTTTTAAATGAAATTCATATGTCTTGGGGGATGGAGGGATAGAGAGGAATAGATGAAATTACTTCTTGAGCTCCCTGTCATTTTTCAATCTATGTATAATTTCTGTGAATTAAACCCAAGAAGGACTTAGAACACACCTGTAGTTCTAACTTTCACTCTGCCATCTAAATAGCCAGTTTGTATATTTTGTTTAATGTTCTTGCTGGAACTCAAAATGCAGAGAAAATCGGGGATGCAAACGAGTTATTGTATGACAAGTTGTATGACAGAGGTTATAAATCTTGCTGATTGTGTTTGAGTTCTGGAAGCTGCATGCTCACCAAAAATTTGAAACAAAACTGTATGTTAAAAGAAACGTATTAATCACAAAGAGGAAAACTAAAATATGCTTCAAGTTAAACTGCTTGTAGTTATTGGTGGAATGTACAGTCATGCATCACTCATACTGTAAATTTCTTGTATGGTTTTCATCACTGTATTGTCTAGATTCATCTCAACAACATTTGGCTAGATAAATGGTAGGTATTTTTACTAAGCCTGATGTCTAGACTCCTTCAGCATTCATTGAAAAAAGAGAAAAGTACCTCTGAGATAGATATCTAAGACAAAAAACCCCAAACTTTCTTTAAGTAGGATACATGTCTCTCCTTTGAAAGCTTGGATGATTAACTTAGACAACTATTCTGTAAACAGCTACAGTTAGGTGACATGAATCCAGTTCTGAATATCAAATATATTGGCTTATCTTTACCAAATGACTTGATCATTTGTTCTTCACTTCTGCTGTATGTTGGATTTTAAAAAATTTAGTTCTTCTACCCATCTTAATATGAATTGCTGTACCTGGAAGTAGTTTTCATAAAGTAGCTTCGGCAGTATCTGGGGTTTTTGAGATCATAGCAAATCTTGAGAATGAGATCTATTCTTATTTGAAAATTATTAGGACCAGAAAGAGAAGCAAATGAATTTTCATTTCATTAACATGCAGTATATGAAGCCCATCTTTGGAAAAGACCCGTGTTCGTCAGAGATGTTTTCTATTCCTGGTGCCATAACAAATGCATTCCATATGCTGTTTCCAAGTATATTAACCTATTAACTTGGCAATTCATTATTGTCTGCTAGCTAAAGTAAAATGCAGTCATAATATGTAAATAAAATTAATAATAAGTAACAGCTCAAAAGTTCCAAAATGAGAATTACTACTGGAGCCTCTACTGTTTGTAGCAAGCAGCCACTTCACTGTCTGTTTCCTGGCAAGACCATCAGGAATGATTGTCAGTGCTTAGAGGGTTGGGGAATCGTTTTCCCAAAATGAAAAGGCTGCCAGAAGAAGAAAGTTACTGAAATTTAATTATATCACTGTAATTGATCGCTGAAATATTTTCTGGTGAAAGCAAGCAAGGAAGGAAAACAAAAGAAACAAACCAAACAAAACACAAAACAAACAAACAAAAAGGAAGACAAGGAAACAAGTTAAAAGTGTGCATTCCAGCTGAAACAATAACTCAAGACAATGCTCCTCTATGTCTTTAGTTTATTTTGAACATGCTGAAGAGATTTTGGTCAGATTTTTGTCAGATTTTGCTTTTCATTTAAATGTAAATAAAAGAAATTAAATCATTGGCAGCTGAAATGCAATTGCATAGGGTGAAGCCTAGCTGGTATAGCAGAAGACAAATAAAAAAGCCTGAAAGACAATTGAAATTTTAAAATCAAAAAGATTACTCATGATTTCATCTGCTTGGGTGGAGAAAGGTTGTTTATAGGCTCCAATTACACCACTGTTGCAGGTACTAGGAGGAATTCTGGACTAGTAGAAGGAATTCTGGGCTACAAGACTGCACATTTTACACACTTCGGCCTCTAGAAGATATCTGACTCCAAAGTACTAATCCACTCTAAACATATACAGTACCAGATGCACATCTGGTATTATTTTTGTATGGCTGATGTATTTTGTGATGAAAAAATGCCTATGGCGTATGGAATGAGGGAAGAAGGCTTAAAAAACTCTGAAATTTTATTTACAAGTTATTCAGCTGTAGTGTCAACCTCAATACATAGTTTTTTTGGAGTAGGCATCTCCAGCTCTGATATTAAATGAAACAAGTAGAGTAACTTCTCATTTTCATATTCGGGGTTTTTTTTTTTTCCCAGCATCATGACTTTGTGTTATCTTTTTGGAAAAAAACAAAACAAACAAACACAAAAAAACAACCCCCACACACACAAAAAAAACACCAAACAAATAAAAACAACAACAACAACATTATTTTAGATCATCACAATTTCACCTGACCAGAGAACAGAAAAGCAAGGACAGATGGAATCAGGAAAACAAAATCTTAGTAGACTTGCCTGTTTCTGTTTTGGCTCCAGTATATTGAGGTGGAATTGGTATTACTGGTCCTTAAGCAGTTGTTAGTAGTGTCTGCATTTAAGCAATGACCTACAAAAAGCAGTTGGCAGACTTCTCATCCCAGGTAATTTGAGGAACATTCCCCAGAATCTAGTCCCATAAAGAGAAAAAGAGACACCATTCTTGCATATAATATCCTTGCATATGGGGAGAGCTTCACCTATGCTTCTAGGCAGTTGTATTGATGCTTTATGTTGTTCGTAGATTTACTATTTTTAAAAAAGGTTTAAAAAAAGTAAAAAACATTGACAAACACCATGAAGGATCAGGAGCTTCAACAAAGTTATGCTTGAGCACAACCATTTGTCTTTTTTGATATACGAGCTATCTGCATTTCAAGGCTGAATTAGTTGATGAGGAAGGGTTACTCTAAAAATTTGTGAGAACTTAGCTTACTTTTATGTATGGGCATAGTCTTAAACATTTTTTAAATAATATTCTTTCGAAAAGCATGGGTTGTGCAGCTCAGCTAATATGAGTTAGCCTAGGGTTTTTTACTTGGCTTTTATGCAATAAATAGTATTTCACAAGGCATGGGGCAGAATGTATTACAGAAAATGAATAATTCATCTGTCTGTAGCATAGCTGAGGATAAACAGCAGATAACTAGAAAATAAATACCTTTTAGATGACAGCTGTAATATTCATGTCTGCTGTCTTTATTTGGGCAAACATCTTTCTGAAGATTAGGAATTTTGTCTGAATAGAAATACTGTATTTTGTTTCTGAGTATTATACCAGGTTAGTTTTGAGGGGCTTTGCCTTCTAAAATGTTTGCAGCAACTAATTTTTTTTCCCCTTGTCAGCTGTAGCCAATTATTTTGGACAAATAAGCATTCTCCACAGCATGTCTAATTTTTATGCCAACAGAGCCTGTGAATGCCTTTATTCATTCTGTGTAAACTTCATCCTTGTCAGTCTGTTATATTAAAAATTGTTCCTGCACACTGAGTAGATGACCATACCACTGATTACTTGCATAGGGATTCTGAACTCTTCTGATGGAGAATATTGCACCATATTCACTGCCTGCTGTTTAGCTGTGTTATGCTATATGTGAAAAATCTCATCTAAATGCCAGCTACTGACAAGAAGCTAAAGAAGCTTCAAATATATGAATGAAGGTAGTTGCTAATGAAATGTGGCAAGTCAAACCTTGATCCAAGGTAGAAGAAAAGGTTTTCTGTGTGTTTGTCTGATATTTGTCATGCTTTATGCTGGGATAAATTACCAGTTTGATCAAAACACATCTTAGTAAAGTTGTCCAAAAGAAATAAGAAAAGGAAGGAGGAGATGTCAATTGCTGTTTCCAACACCATTCATTCTGAATCAAAGAAAATGTTAATTAGTGTCAGGAAGCTGAATTAAATAAATGTTGACTGCCTTTGTAGCAAAGATCAAGTCAAAGTTACAGTGTAAGTGAAGCAGGAACCCCTGTAACATTGGAGTAGTTTCAATGTATGTCTATACATGGAAATGAATAGGAAATGAAGCAAGAAATACAATGTTTGGGAAAGAATCTTGTCATGATTTGGAGAGATAATTACAGGCAAAAAGGAGACTGAATATAGCAACAGGAAAAGCAGAATAATTATGCAGCAATTAACAGGAAAGCTGTATGGTTCTTTGAAAAAAAATAACAGTCATTGGGTTAAAAATATATGCTGAATACAGAAATGTTTTAATACTCAATACATGAAGTATTTGAATTCATTTCCTGTGATAAAATACTGTTTCATAAAATAAATGTCTAATTTTTGCAATGAAATATGTTCTGCATTTTATGTATTTATTATAATTGTTTGCATTTTTATCTAAAATATGTCATGAGAATTGTAGGAAAAAGCATAATACATGTTCATTTTGGAGTGCTGGTGCATAGTCATAATGATAAGAAAACACTGATTTTAAGTTAATATTTCAAAGACTAAAAATGTCATAGAATCCAGTAGAAAAGCAACTACTCCCAGATTTGCAAGAAAATTTGTTTATCATGTGTCTTAAAATGTTCATATGCTGATAACATTGTTGTCTACTTTTATTTGACTGGAGGCAACCTCACATTTTGTTTGCACTGTCGGTCTTCTGATAATTAGTTATTTAGCAACTGCACCATCAAAAGTGCTCGTTCTGAAATGTAACTTACAAAGATTCCTCCTGAAATCTGTGAGAATATCTGATAGTTCTTTTACAGGGAATCTCTCAGGCAGTGGCATTTTCAAGTGCATTAATGTGATGTCTGGGGATCACTGCACTCAGACATGGGATCCTCTTGCTAAAAGAAGCCACTGGGTAGCCACATCACCAAGGAAAATATTTAAGAGATTATTTTTTTTTGTTTAAAGCCACAATACTTTGTGTTGTAATTTTAGACAGAGGGACCTTCTCTGAATTGTGCAATTTGTATGAACATCTTATAGGGAAACATACCTGTCCTTCTGTTCTTTTTGTCTTTTTTAAACATTAACTCTGGGTCTGAGGTGTACTGTCTTCATTGCTTTAAACAAGTTCACCACTTACTCTGGATAAAAGAATAATACGTTTCCTGCTTCAGAAGTTGGTTGAGCAAGTCCAGACAGGGCTTGCAAGCTGTCCCAAGTTATGTCATAAGCTCCTCTGCTGCCTCTGTACTGTACATCCTCAGTGAGAAAAAGAAAATGAGTGGAAAAGAGGTGAAGGGCTGGTGTGCCAGCATACCCTGACACTGCAGGCAGAGAGCCTGCCCTGCAGGTACAGGTGGAGACCTCTGACAGGACACTGCCTTTCCCTTCTGTGAAGGGGCTCAAAATCGACTAAGGGGTCAAGTACCAGTACTGATAAAGAGCAATAATCGTGCCATTAGTAACAATGATTGCTTCTGTGGTGCCCTTCAGTCATTGACCTCTATTCTCTGCTTACGGTGATTCAAGCTACATAGAATCTCTGAAATAGATCAATGACTTCTATTCATACATCTATACTGGCATATATATGTATATGTATAATTAAATTAAACCAAGAATTGTTACTAAGAAGCATTAAAAATAGCTTGGAATATATCTTGCTAAAAGAAAAAAAAAAAAAAGGGGGGGTGGGGAAACCCCAAAACCAAAGCATTTGAATCCTTCTGTGGTATGCAAATACTTCCACTGGGTGCGTAGTAGTCTCAGACTGTTTTCTTTGCTGTGTTGTAAAATTCCCAGATACAGAAACTATACAAAACCAATCTGAGATGCTGAATGCTTGACTGCAAGAATTGGTGTGTATAAATCATATGAAGATTATCCATAATGCTGTGAATCACTCCCAGCATTCTGTTCACATCAGTTGTAAATTTTGTTAATTGCATGCTGTGTGCTGATCATGGCTAGCAGCATAGGTATGGATACAAATATTCTTTTATTCCCTTCTCTGCAGGGAAAAATATTAAGATACATCATATTGATTAAGGACAATTCCTGTTCAGAAGATGCAAACATTGTTTTACTAGTGTATTGTGTCCTTTTCTTTTAGGTTATTCAATACTTCAAGCTATTATGGAAAAAGCAGGACAAAATAGCTGGCAAGTCAGTGCCATCTGTGTGGAGAATTTTAACGATGCCAGCTACAGGCGGCTTTTAGAAGATCTGGACCGAAGGCAGGAAAAGAAATTTGTTATAGACTGTGAAATAGAGAGGCTTCAGAATCTCTTAGAACAGGTAATACCTGCTTTTAATGTCACTGCAAATGCATTACTGAAACTCCAGATGATACCTTTCGTTTATTTTTTCAATGGAAATGAAAGTGATTGTTCTTTCTTCTTTTGTTTTTCTTCATGGGCCTATATTTGTATGTCCACTTACCTGCTCCATTTTCTTTTCATATTTAACACCAGTCTTAGTAGCCAGCATGTTAGTGCAGTGAGCCCCTCCTTTTGCACTCAGGAGGCCTGTGGGCAGAGGGTGCCAGCAGTCAGGGCAGCTGCACGTTTGGCATCATTTCCCAGCACCTCCATGCCTGATACATCTTGCATCAGGGTCATAGGACTGGCAGAACAACATGGCGTTGCTGAATTGCCAAGATGCTCTTAGTCTGTACCTTCATGGGGTTAAAGTTTTGCTTGAGGGGGAAAAAATAGCTTGTTTAAATTCAGTATTCTTTTTATTTGCCAAAAAGCAAAGGTCATGTATTTCTAGCCATAAAATGCTTTAAAATTATTGTTACACATATTTAAACTGATACTTTTATTACCTTAGCAGAGTATTTAGGAACATGAAGAACAGTAGAATAAAAGTACTATTGAACTGGGAAGAGCGGTCAGGTTCTTCCATCAGTTATTCATGGAAAGCTGTTATTAGATAAAGAAAATACTGGGCCAGACAGACTGCCTTGCACTAGGTAGTATCTGTACCAGTGTGCAAAACGACTATCAAACCCTGCCACTCTGATGCAGCAAATCAATCTCTATATGGTGTTTATGTATAAGCTCTTCCTTAAATGATGGAGGAAGTGAAATAGTGTTTTTAAAGGAAAATTTTGTCAAATGACAAGAAAACAGCTTATGGTTAACTATTTGCTTCTCCATTCATCCCACATATTACGTTGCTGTGGTGCAAGTTCACCATTCAGTACCTGCTGCTGCTGCAGGAATTGCAGGGAATGAATGCCATCTGCTGGTGCTGGACCCTCTGCCACCATGCTCCTTCTCTTGGCTAGTTAGAGAATTTGGAAGATTTTTTAGCAAAAGCATTCATGATGTATCTGCCTCTGAAGTTACTGAAAATGAAATGTCATTTGTGATGCAGAAATTCATAAAATAGTACTCATAAATGCATAAAATAGTACTCATTGACATATATACATCAATTTTGCTTTCGCTAGCAGAAGGTAAAGAGGGAAACTGAGAATTAATAGTGTGACTGATATAACAAGAACTTTTTCTGTGACTGTTGCCAAGAGAAGAACAGACAATACCATAGTGCTACAGATACTCATTTGGCCAGTATATTGTTTTTTATTCTGAATGCCATTATGTTTTAACACATGCTTTCTATAGCTTATAATTAAATCCTCCCCGAGTTCATCCTATATCATAGTAAAACAGAACACCCATGTGGGGGTCTTCTAAAATACATTCAGAAAAACAGCTTCTCTCTCAGGTCCATGTGTGTGCATATGATGTACCTGATTTCTTCTACATGGCATGCATATGTGACATAAAAAAGTATGTTCTATTACCATAAGTCTTGAAGTACACCCACCATCCTGTGTAGGTGTATCTACTGACTATCCAACCAGTTTCAAAGGAAAGTGAAATCATTGAGTACATGTTTGGATCTCACTGATCTCACATGTACATTTTATTTGTGTCCAGAAGCTGGACATAGTCAGTCCAGAAGCTTCATAGTCAGTTCATGTAGATCTGAATTTAGCATGCCTAAAACGGTAGTTAATGCAGGCATGCTAAGTCATAAAAAATAAGTGCATGGCCACAACGCAGAAATGGTGAGTTTGTGTCACGCCTCTATAGGGCAAGCCTGAAAGCTAATTGAGTTCTCTTTTTGTAAACTGTGCAGGGAGAGCTGAGGGTAGGAGTTAACACCTAACATGCAACATACTTATGTCACTTTTAGGAAGTGATTTATCTGGCTACTGGCTAATTTTGGGTGGGATAAATTTTACCTAGGAAATGAGCTTTTCTGTACTTGTGCTTGTGTTTATTTGCTCTTAAGTGTGAAACCTTTGCCCTTAAATCTATGCTAATGAAGTGAAAGAAACTGGCGTGGGGGCATGTGGACTTTTCACATTAATGACTGCCTAAATGTATATTATATATGTTATAAATATTATATATATGTATATTATTTAATTTTTTTACACTACCTAATTATATTGGAATTCATATATCATGCAAATTCCCTTCTTCCCCACTATGCCTGGAGATTCTCTCCATCCTTCCAAAGGACGGTCACTGTACAAGCAGGAATGGCACTATAGCCAGGCTAGACAAAGTATGCAGAAGAGCTGCAGCTTTACTCTCATTGTGAAGTTCCTGGTCTTACTAGACACGCTGACCTACAAGTGGGCCTGGAATGCTGGTTTGGGGCTCAGATGTGACGTTCAAAGACCATGGGCTGCTGTAAGGATGGGCAGTCAGAAGCAGTTTCAAACACAAAATCATTTAGTTTTCCAAAAATAGGAGTGAAGCAAAAATGGGCAAGCCCAATGTAGAAAATACAAAATCACTCCCATTTTCAGATGTCAGTCATTGACTTCTTCCTTTTGCATGAAGGCTTTAATAACCTGTAGCAGACAGGGAAGGTGGCTTCACAGGTGGAACTCAAGTTTGCATGTTCTTCCCTACATACACAGAGGAATTGATTAAGCTTCAGTGAGTCTAATTAACTCAACTTCTTTCCTGCCTAGTTTTCCTGTAATTGAGATCCTAAGTTGTGACTATACTGTAATACTTTACAATGTACAAGTAAATGTTCTGCTGAACATTTAGGAAAAGTAATTAAATCTCAGTAATGAGGCCATAACTCAAAGTGCTTTGCCCTTAAATCTATGCTAATGAAGAGAAGGAAACTGGCTTCTGGGCTTGTGAGTTTCTTCTCCAGTGACTGTCCATGTATATACAATCTCACACTTCTCATGACTATGTACCTCAAGCAATGAAGACTGGAGACTTTTTCAATGGCTGTGTTAAAGGAGTGAGTTCATGTGCTCCTCGCCCAGCCGTACCTGGTACCTGCTTATCTGACCTGGTGTCTTCTGCTCTCTGACCCCTTCAGCTGCCCAGCTGAGTAAATCAGCACCTTGCTGATTCCTCACTTCTTGTGCAACTTTATTGTCACCATTTCCTTTTTTTTTTTTTTTTTTTGTTCCATACATTTTTCTTAGTTCATTATGTTTCTCATTTATTTTCTCCTCTCCATGTGCCCTGGTGTCTGTAGAAGCTGCCTCCACACTGTACCTGAGACTTGTCTTCAGAGAAAATTTCTCTCCTAGAACCCCATGATGTATCTGAATTCTAGACTCCCTCTGCCATGCACAACCCAGAATGTGCATTTTTCATCATGTGGTCTTCCTTTTAGGTTTTGTGTTGCTATGATGAGACTGATGTCTTGAGCAGGGCCAATACCGCATTTCTTACTATGATGAAGTATAAAGAGATGGAATTTCATTTTCAGATTTCCATTTTAGAATGGAACAGTAGAGCCAGCATTACATTAGATCCAGGAGATGCATTCAGGCTGCACACAGGTATTTGTATCTGATTTGCTTGGATCTCCCCTCCTGTCTTAGTCTCAGCAAAGGTTTTGGATCTTACCTCTCGAGGATATGCCAAGACTATGGTAGTTTTCTTAATAAAGCTATTCTCCTCTTCTTTGGTCATGCTCACCCACACAAGACTGTACATACTCCAGTAGCAACTGGAGGTATTTGGGGGTTGCTGGAAACATTTTTCTTGGTTTCAGAATTAGTGCCAGTTGGCATCGCTCAGCTCACATCCCTGTTTGAACACTACACTGGAACAAGACACCCATTTCTGCACCGGTCACAAAGTTGTTGCTTTGATTCATCAGTAAGGCAGTGTCTGCAGCCTTTCTGAGTCAGCACTTCCCCACCTACTTTTAAGAGTCTGCTGAAACTTCAGCATACCAAGATAATTTTAGCTCTTTGATCCCTCATTCTCAGGGTGGTAAAAGAACATCCTACCTCCTTAATATCTGACAACAGCCATAACCAGGAAAACCTTTTTTGTTACCTGGGAGTGAAACTCCTTTACGCTCCTCTAGCAGACCTTATCATCCTGCATTTAATTCCAGGCTCTGAAAGACAGCACACAAACATCAAGACTTTTGTCAGAAGTGTTTTCGTTCCTTGCCCATTTTAAGTGATGCACATGATTTGCCTTTGGGAAGGGCAAGCATGCCGTGACCGATTTTAATTGACCAATGTAGACCTGGAGCATGGCTAGGGATGGTGTGCATCACAGGCATGGACTGCTCCCTCACCATGGCCTCTCAAGTCAGCCTTGGCAGTGCTGGTGCTTGAGGCAGCTCCATAATCTTTAACACAAGCAGGTTCGATACTTGCCAGACCACTGCTGCTCACCCCCAGAAATAAACCAAAACCAGTGTGTTTCAGTGCTGAGCAGGAGCCCCAAAAGCAGTTAAATAAAGAAAGCATCTCTGTCTATGGCAGGGGAGTTGGAACTCAAACAATGTCCCTTCCAACTCAAACCAACCCAAGTTTCTGTGATTTTATGAAGATCTATTCCGTGCCAGCTTTACACAGTTTCCAGAAGATGTGTTTCTATTTTGGAGAAAGCACATCTATGCATAATGGTTATAGACAACTTTTTATACATAACAGAATATTTTCTAGAACCTTGTAAGTGATCTCACTAAATCTGATTAAGGGTCTCTCCAGTTTCCATGCCTGGCCCTTTGTTTCACCTGTTCATATACCGCCACAGTAAAAAATGTGCCACAAGTTTTTAACACAAAGTAAACTGTGATAACCCTTTATTTGTATTGCATAAGTGACTAGAAGCAGAGACGAAGCCCCATTTTCCTGCAGGCATGAAATGAGGGATTGTTTTTACCCTTACCTTTGCAGTTTACTAGGACAAGATAGAAAAAGGGAGTTAAAGACACAGAAAGATAAAATGACTTCTCCACAGTTTTATGAAAGAATTATAGCTTATATAGCAGAATGCATTTCTAGTGATTTGTATTCTGTCAAAGACCATTATGTCCTTGTTTATCAACATCCCTTTTTTCATGATACTTTCAGCAGGTGGTCTTTTAATAAAAGCACAAAAATATTCTGTTTGAATCAAAGGATGAAAGTCAATGGAAGAGATGGAAAATTCTCTGTTTCTGTGTCTCTTCTTTCCAAGTCATGTTTCTAAAGTACTCCCCTGAATTTATTAGAGAGAAGCTTCTGCTTAAGACAAAACAAATGTTTGAAACTGATTGTAACATGATTTCCATTTCCTTACAACTAGTCCACTAACTAACACCAGTCCACTAACACACAGCAATGGAAAGCTGTATAGCTCCTGAAAAGTCCAGGCCAAAATAGTCATTGGCTACATACAGCACAGTAACAAACACACAAGTGTATTTCTGTCACTTTTCATTGGCAGTTTTGCTTCTTTTCTTACTCTTTCTCATAAATATAGCAATGCAATGTATGACAAAACACATTTAAGGAAATGTCGTGTTGCTCTCTCCTAAGTTGCACTTGCATTTAGTTGGTTGGGATAGTTTACCTTCAGTAAATACGTGCCATAGATTTCTTTGACTATTTCACTGTTTCACTTTCACTGTTTGCCATTTCACAAGCAATATTGAAGTGTAATAAAAACAATTAAATGTGGTCAGATTAGAAGTATATCACAGAAAATAATTTTGAAGATTTCAGTGAAAATGTGTTTTATTTGTTCAGCTATTGTATTTGTTCATTTTACTTCTTCAGACACTAATAACACTTATTACTGGAGAAGCAGACTGTCATTTGCTCAGTCATAGCTGACCTCACGCTATTGCTTATAGTTTATGCAGTTCTCAGAAATGTGTTCAGGTATACAATACAGTCAATACTCCAAATAGATTTGATAATTAAGCTAAAAAGTGTAAGATAAGAATCATTTAGATCATGAGGGATAATGCTACTAGCTATAAATACTTTAGCCCTTTTCTTTTGGTCTTTCAATATTTTTTCTTTTTGCTGTTAATCTATATGAAAAGGATATGTAAAATTATGTAAGGGAGCTTTCAAAAGCATGAAGTGCTGAAATGGGAAGTTAAAAGTCTTGTTCCCCTTTTTTTTTCTTCTGCCAGAATTCTCATTGTCAGCACATATTAAATGCTGCAGAGCAAGTAAGGTAGCAGAAAAAAAAAAAAAAAAAAAAGAACCTGACTCTTAGAGCTCTGAGATTTGTTTTTAGACAGATTTTGGAGCTGGTTTTAAATTCAGGCTGTAAAGTACTGACATGGACCGCTCTATTCTTAAAAAAAAAAACAACAACAACAACAAAAAAACAACAACAAAAAAAAAAACCCAAACCAAAAAAAAAAAAAAACACAAAACAAAACAAACAGAATTGGAATTGGAAGTCACCTCTGGAGGTTATCTGGACACTCCTGCTGCTCAAGGGAACAAGCTTATATCACATTACTCAATCAGCCAAATTATGAACACTTTCAAGGATGGAGATCCCACAATCCCCTTATTCCCTTTTCAGTACTTGACTAGCTTATAGAAAAAAAAAAATAAATTCCTTATAAGTAGCTGGAATTTCTTGTGTTACAACCTGGGACCTTTGCATTTCATCCTATCGTTGTCCATCTCCAGGAGAAGTCAGGTACCCTTTTGCCTACACCATCCCACTGAATAGTATACATATCGCTAATGTCTGCTTCAGCTTTTTCTTCTCCAGGCTGCTGCAGTCACAGCTCTCTCAGCTTCTGCTCACATGACAGGTGCTTCAGTCACCTTTGTGGCCATCTCCCCACCTGCTACAGTGTGTCCATGTCTCTCTTGTACTGGGGAGCCCAGCACTGGACACAGCACTGCAGATGGGCCTTACAAGAGCTGAGCAGAGAGGAATGATCACCTCCCTTGACCTGCTGGCAGTGAAGTCCAAGAGGCTCTTAGGCTTTCTTTGCCATGAGGGTGCATGAATGGCTCATGGGAAACTCGTTTACCAGAACCCCAAGAGCCTTCCTGCAAAGCCTGTTTCTATCCAGTGTGTACCCAGCCTGTGTTTGTTGAGTCATGCTGAGAGTCAAGCCACGAAATAATGCATAGATGTACACAGACTAGTTCCTTTCATTCTCAACACTCTGTTTTCACACCTATAGGCAGCTCTTAAGATAGAAATACCGTATGAATGAGTGAACTGTATATCATCTTGTACTGAATTTTGCAAACTTGTAATGTACTTGCATCAGAAACAGCTAGAAGGAATGCCAGGGTGATCAGACTAACTTCTGTGCTACATTATGTGACCACATCTAAAAAAATCCTTCACCAAGCCAGGCCGGCCTGCTTCTTCAGCATTTTGGTTCCTCATTCTCTGCTACTAAGTACTCTGCTACTTATTCCTTATTTCTGATAGACGTCTCAGGCAGATTTTTGCCAGAAATTTAGTTTAGTTGTGTCTCCGTAATGACCATGCATAGTTCAGCAAAGCAAACTGGAAACACAATTTAACTGTAATTGCATTTATTTTTACTTCTTTCTGAAAGAGAATGATGGTACTCCTAATTTCTGTTTTCTCAGGCTTTTCATATGCAGTAGCATTTACAGTGTTTGTTTCTGTATTTGTACACACAGATACGTGCATAAACATTTCTACTGGACATACACAGTGCTATATTCAGAAAAAAAATATTTCTTCTTTCTGCATGAATGGCAATGGATTTCCTTTCTTCCATCTGTAGCAGCTCCATCTTCTCCCACCCATCTCTGTCTGATGAAGTTCAAACTTCAGCACTCTGTGTGTTCAAAGCCTTCCAATGTGTCCACTGTGAGCAGCATTTGCTCCTGAATTTTGCATAGTGAATCAGTGTTGCTGTCAGAGATCATCAGTCTACCTCCTGATCTACCAGATAGGCTAATTCCAGTATCTTTTTCCTGCTCCCTGCCCTCCCCAGCCCATAAGAATTAAAAGGGGTGTTTCCCAGTAGATGAGTCCTTTTCACAGCTCTGTCAGCACTCTGTATCAGCAAGATTAAGCCTCACTGCTCATCCAGGGCTGTTTTTGCCTTTAAACATAGAGGTGGAAATGGTTATGCAGCATCTGGCACAGATTTCATGCTTCAATATACACAGCTGAACTGATACATAATAATAAAAAGAATGTATATGTACTATGCAATATTAAAAATTAAACAAGGCTGTAAAGTTTTCACATAGTAAAGTACTAGTATCATTAATCTTATCTTGTAAAAATTACAAGCCAATAAACTCTAATTAATAACAGCTAGCGGTTGTTATTAATAAGCATGATAGGGAAGTAGCTGCACAGTATATTGAATGTTGTTCATTGTTGTCTAACTAACTCAGTTGTTCAATATAGGAAAGAAATTCAACCACTGGAGGGGCATGGTGAAGGGCCTTGAGGGGATGTCGTGTGAGGAGTGTCTGAGGGCACTTGGTCTGTTCATCCTGGAGAAGAGGAGACTGAGGGGAGATCTCATTGCAGTCTGCAACTTCCTCACCAGGGGAAGATCCCTTCTCTGTGGTGACTCATGGCAGGACCCAAGGGAATGGCCTGAAGTTGTGTCAGGGGAGGTTTAGGTTGGATTTTAGAAAGAGATTCTTCATTCAGATGGTGGTTGGGCACTGGAACAGGCTCCCCAGGGCAGTGGTCACAGCACCAAGCTTGACAAAGTTCAGGATGTGTTTGGCTGACACTCTGATGCACATGGTGTGACTCTTGGGCTGCGCAGGGCTAAGTGCTGGACTCGATCTTTCTGGGTATCTTCTAACTAAGCAAATTCTGTGGTTCTGTGAATGTGTTGTTTAACATCGCTGATCATCAGCATTAAAGAACATTGAAATATGTTGCTGAAGAGTATCATCGATGTATTTGCATAAATGTTCATGTAGAGACAAGTACAGAAGCCAGCACATGCCATTCTTTCTTTGTCTGCCCTTGATGTTTTGTCACAGGAATGCTAAACTTGAAAAACTGTTTGACTACTGAATTTCTCTAAATAGATTGAGTTGTAAATTTGGCTGGTTTTCATTTTTTTTCTTATCTCATTTTCCAGTGTGTCTACCAGCTGAAGATGGCAATTGGTGTTTTTGCAAATATTTATATCACTGGCATACTGAAGATAATACTAAAGTAATACTTTAATAAATTGCAACATCATACTATTTTAGGGACATAGTAGCAGCTCTCTGTGTATCTCTTCTTAGTCCCAAAGGGATTGGAAGATTCATGACATGCCTTTTCTTCATCATTCTGTTCTCTCCATGCTTTTTTTATTTCCCCTAGAGGTCTATGGAGTTGCTTCTAAGCAACGCTATAATGTCAATGCAAACTGATAGTCTTCTGCTTGAAGGAGCCAGCCGCCAGCACTGCCACCAGCGGTTTCCTCACCCCGCAGAGCCAAGAGGGGGTCTGAATAGGCTCATTTCTGTAAAGCAGATGGGATTTTGCACACAGTAGCAGTTGCACACAGCACAGTAAGAACACATTTTGTCACTGCAGCACACAACGGATGAGGTTTGGACATGAGGAATATGTTATTTCAGTTACTGAAAGAACAAATAGGCAGTAGGAGACAAAGGACAAATACAAATGCTGTAAAGGATTTATGAAGTGACCTTCTTACACCCTTCCTCTCCTTCTTTGCCTTCTTTTATCCTACAAGTCTGCATATCCCATTTAGCTCTGAGTGAGCCTTTCACAGGAGTACACTTTGAATGCAAACAGCTTTAGTAGCAGAAGGAAGTAACTGGTCATGCTCAGGACAGTGGTTAAGGACCTTTGAGTCACCTTCACAGGTTTTCTTCCCCCGCAGCTTCCCACACTGCATAAGGCTCTGCCCTGCCAGCTGGTGGTGGGCACAAGGGCTGTGTGGGAAGCATCCTTCTCCTTTGCTGCGCCGTACAAGAGGCAGGTGTGCACACCGCTGTTCCAGCTCAGCACCTGCCTTCACAAGAGAGAAGGAGCCACTTCTGCTTTGTTTGTTGCTTTTAACATCCTCTCTGGTGGTTTTCCACCCTTTTGCGAGCACTAGCTGTTAAAATTAATCTTGTTTCTCAATTGCTTTTTTATGGCTTTGTAAAAGATTCGTCCTGGCTTCAGATATTGTATAAAAATCCCATTTCAGTTGTGGTTTATATCATTGCCATTTCTGCTGCAATATTTCAGGTCAGGTCTCAATCTTCCTTCTTTAACAAGTCTCCACACTTTTTATATTGTGTTAGACAGACTTCATTTTATTGCAGGTGTTCTTTTTCTTAAGGCAGTGGATTGTGACACAATAGCAAAGAGGAAAACCTTTGTTAAAGTCCAATTGGTAATGCTCAGCTATCACCCTTTGAAGATATTTAACTGAAAAAAGTCCTTTTCACTCCAGCTGTACTGACCTCCATCTTCTGGAAATCATAATGACGGGCATTTCATGCTACAGAAGTTAAGCATTCTTTTAAAAATGAATGATGTGCAATATCCATTTTATGACTTTGGTCCAGAATCTGTGTTCTGATGGTGATGTAAGTTTGCAAATAGTTTTATCAAAGTCAGTACACTTGCCACTTACAGGAAAAAAAAAAAAGAAAATAATCAAAGTAGACACTGGTAGCCCTTCTTTTCAATAGTAGAATAGTTTCTGAATTTCCTACGGCAGGCTGTTGTTCATTTAAATGGAAAGAACTGTATCGTATGATAAAGTTACAAAGTTCAGAGTTGTGTCTAAAGCCTAAGTTGGATTCACATCTCCCTGGCCCTGCTTTTACCACACTTTAAAATCAGTGGTGTAATTCTAGTTACTTTTGATTACCACTGGAATCCTGACATAAGAATAAGGCATTTTCATAATTGTGGTATGTTAGATCAGCAACTAAAAATTCTCTCACTGCACTGTTATTTTTATTTTCTTATAAATAAATGCATTTGGTAATGTGCCTAAGGCTGATTTAGGTTTTTTTGAAGTTCACCTTTCTGCAAACTCTTATATAAATAATGATATTTGGGAAAAAAAGGGGAAAAAAACAAAGTTGTGTTACATTCTGAAACAATCTTAATAGCCCAATGGCATTAATATTCCACTTTTTTTGATTCTATTCTGAAATGAGAATGGCTACAGGATAATGTGTGGAATGACTGTCTTTCCAGTTAATGATAATTTGGGAAGCAGTTCAGATTTCATATTTTCTTATTTATTCTTCTTAATACTGATGATTAGTTAATAATTTGTTTGGTTTTACAAATAAGAGTATAAAAAAGCTCCAGTTCTAGGTGCTAGTCACATTGGTCATTGAATTAAAATATGTAAATCAATATACAAAAGCCAGTGCAGTATCCTGTTTTCACCTGCCCCAAGCCTTCCACAAAGAAGTCAGAGTTCACCCTTACCAGCACTTTTTTCCCAAAATCTCCCTGAACAAATTGAGGTCACCTTAAACTCTCATTTTAACAAAAGAGGGTGTGCTGTCTGTGTGCGATGTTTAAGAAGTCAGAGTGGCAGTATAGAGCAAAAACAAATGTTCAGAATGTGTAAGTGAGTAAGTACATATATAAGGGGTACATAGTATATAAGTAAGTACTACTTACTCCCTGAGGTTGCTGGCACTAGGACATTTTTGAATTAAAGCATCCTGAAGCATTGAAAAGCACAGTTACACATACAAAGGGTCCTTCCTGACTTGCCATGACCCTGACCTACCATATCAGCAGTTTCATGGTGTATCAATGGTTATGTAACTGGCAGAGACCATCTTTGATGCCTAGCCCTGCTAGGTTTTGTAACCAAACCCAGTGAGTGCTGCATCAGACTGTTTGCTCCCTGATAGAGCTACCAAAGGTCCCTGTGTCAATGCTGCCCTCTCTTCAAGGGCCTAGCTTTTGAAATTAAGGTAGTTCTCATTGCTCAACCTTGTGTTGTGTGAATCTGCCACCTACCCCACAGGTGCTCAGAGCCTGTCTAACAAAGTGCGGCCCACAGGCACACCAGATTATCTTAGCTGGTGTCAGGAATGTGCTTTTCTTACAGTGAATCTCCTGATTCCCGAGTTTCACATGAAGTTTGGACTCAAAACACATTAGTTGGTTTTCATTTGGGTGATGCCAAACAAGATGTGCCAAGAAAGTTCTGGCCACTGCCAACCAGTTAAAGAATAGAGAAGGAGAAACAGTTCAAGAATAGAGAACGAAAGTGTGAGAGTTTGCATTCCAGACTGAGTAGTTGTCAAACTCCTTCCCGTATTGCAAAGGACTTAAGTTCATTTCCTCAATTTATCTCAGGGCAGAAGTGCAGGAAGAAAAAAGGTGGCTCTTCAGGTAGCGAGAGTTCTCAACATGTGTTTTAGATCATAATCTGCAACTTTGAGTATTTGAGGAAGAAAGGTGACTGTATGTGTATTTTGGATATGCAAAAGTATGAGATGTTCACAGACAGCTATTTCACTAATCTTGCACCTTTTTCCTAAATAGTAACGAATTCCTGGTTTTCAAACTGTGTGTGGTCAGTAACTATAAGACCTTTCAAATTCAAAATCAGAATTGTATCCAATCTTGTTGAAAATACAAACCATCATTTCTCTTTTCTGTCTGCTTAATGAACATTTTTAGAGCAAAATTTTCCTCAGTTAACATTAAAGATATAAAATGTAGGTGTCTACATCAGAGCTAATCACCATCAACTCTTTTTCTAGTGAGTGCAGAATATTAAGCACTTTCAGGGCACGAGCTGTCTA
This sequence comes from Hafferia zeledoni, assembly GCA_035583235.1. Lineage (NCBI taxonomy): Eukaryota > Metazoa > Chordata > Aves > Passeriformes > Thamnophilidae > Hafferia > Hafferia zeledoni. The sequence continues at coordinate 42,106,032 of JAWWEV010000001.1, forward strand.
ATTAATTTTACGCATGTGTTTTAGAATAAAATGAATCATTTCCTCAAAATGCCTGCTTTTTCCATGGACTATAAAGGAAGTTAAGACAACTAGATGATACCTAACTAGATGATACCAACCTGATGTCCTTCTATGACCAGGTGATCCACCTGGTGGATGAGGGGAAGGCTGTGGATGTAGTCTACCTGGACTTCAGCAAAGCCTTTGACACTGTCTCCCATAGCACACTGCTGGAAAAGCTACAGCCCATGGCTTGGCCAGGGACACTCTATGCCGGGTTAAGGACTGGCTGGATGGACAGGCCCAAAGAGTGCTGGTGAAAGGAGCTGCTTCCAGTTACTCTCTGGTCACTAGTGGTGTTCCCCAGGGATCAGTGCGGGACCAGTGCTTCTTAATATCTTTATTGATGATCTGGATGAAGGGATTGAGTCCACCATCAGCAAATTAGCAGATGACACCAAGCCGGGGAAGGGTGTCAATCTGCTGGAGGATAGGAGAGCTCTGCAGAGAGACCTGCACAGGCTGGATAGGTGGCCAGATTCCAGTGGTATGGGATTCAACAAGGCCAAGTGCCAGGTCCTGCACTTTGGCCATAGCAACCCCATGGAGTGCTACAGGCTGGGGACAGAGGGGCTGGAGAGCAGCCAGACAGAAAGGGACCTGAGGGTTCTGATCAACAGGAGGATGAACTTGAGCCAGCAGTGTGCCCAGGTGGCCAAGAAGGCCAATGGCATCTTGGCCTGTACCAGCAATAGTGTGGCCAACAGGAGCAGGGCAGTGACTGTTCTCCTGCATTCAGCACTGGTGAGGCTGCACCTTGAGTATTGTGTTTAATTCTGAGCCTGTCAGTTTAGGGAGGACACTGAGATGCTGGAGTGGGTCCAGAGAAGGACAATGAGGCTGGAGAAGGGACTGAAGCACAAGTCGTATGAGAAGAGGCTGAGGGAGCTGGGATTTTTTATCCTGGAGAAGAGGAGACTCAGGGGAGACGTTACTGCTCTGTACAACTATCTGAAAGGAGGTTGTAGCCAGGTGGGGGTTGGTCTCCTCCCAGGCAACCAGCAGTAGAAAAGGAGGGCACAGTCTTAAGCTCTTCCAGAGGAGGTTTGGGTTAGACATTAGGAAGAAATTCTTTTCAGAGTGAGTGATCAGACATTGGAATGGGCTTCCCAGAGAGGTGGTGGATTCACTGTCCCTGGAGATATTTAAGAAGAGACTGGATGTGGCACTTAGTGCCATGGTCTAGTTAATAAGGTTGTGTGGGGTCATAGGTTGGACTCAATTATCCCAATGATCTTTTCCAACCTAATTGATTCTGTGATAGATGTGTAATTTGATCACTTACCCTAAGAAACAAATTTTGAGAGTATAGGATGAAAATTTCAAATTTTTTTTTTTTTCAAAACTATTATGTACATCAAATCCAGGAATTCTACAGTAGTATCTACATATGTTTCCTAGGAACAAGAAGAGAAGTAAATCTGGTTAATCATTTACAGTATTTACTTGTTTTGATTGTAACAACAGCGGACATGTATCTGATGCACCTCTACACTTACAGGTTGATAATGTGTTTGTTTTATCTGACTAGTATGTAGCAACAATGACCAAAATCTGTGTTAAGAAACCAAACTAGGGAACAGATCACTAAGGGTATTAATTTCTATGTCAACTTCCCATAGCTCAAAGGGAGCTGCACTGATTAGCCTAAGCTAGGGATCACAGCTACCATGTCACATACATCGCCCGTGCACACCTCATGAAGTTCAGCAAGGCCAAATGCAAGGTCCTACAGCAGTGGCAGGTGTTTGTGCAAACAAAGACTGGCAATCCTGCCCCTCTGCTTTGGTGAGATGCCACATGGAGTTCTACATCCGGCTCTGGAGTCTTCAGCACAGAAAGAACATCAAACTGTTAAAGCAAGTCCAGAGAAGGATCATGAAAGAGATCAGGACGCTGGAGCTTTTCTTCTCCTGTGAAAATAGACTGAAAGTGTTGGGGTTGTTCAGCCTGGAGAAGAGAAGGCTCTAGGGAGACCTCATTGTGACCTTCTGGTACCTGAAGGACTACAAGAGAGCTGGAGAGAGACTTCTTATTAATGCATGTAGTGGTAGGACAAGGAGTAGGTTTATCTCAGATACAAGGAAGAAATTCTTTACTGTGAGGGTGGTAAAACACTGGAACAGGTTGTCCAGAGAAGTTGTGGATACCCTATCCCTGGAGGTGTTCAAGATCAGGCTGGATGGGGCTCTGAGCAACCTGGTCTAATGGAAGGCATGCCTGCGCATGTCAGGGATGTTGGAATGAGATGATCTTTATGGTATCTTCCAATCCAAACCATGCTGTGATTCTATGATCCTAAGTCATATCAGTCCACTTAATAACTTTCAAACTGTGATGCTGTATTTATTTAAAAATGTGAATTTTTAATCTGTATCAGTTTCCATGTAATGGAGAGGTACATTTCTTAATTATCGTGTACTTCTGAATGAGTACAGATGTAAAAGTGTTATTGGTGTCGGGGATCACATCCCTTTTGAAGCCATTAAACCAGCTGGGATTTTAACCTTTTCATTATATGTAAAGTCAAAATGACTTGGCAGCATCCTCCTCACATGTGTTGAGTTAGTAATAGGCAAAATTGTGACTTCTCCCTCTCTGCTACCCCTAATAAAATGGTAGTAATGGTATTTAATCGCTGATTTTAATGGAAGTTTTATTGAGTGTTAAATTCATTTATATGAAGAGTGACAATCTGGTCACAGCTTGGGAGGGGTGGTGTCTTTTGGGGATTTTTAAGTTTACGTTTTGCTTTCTAAATACAAATAGTTTAGCTACAGACTATAAATATGAAGTAATCATTGCGAGATGAGCAAAAGGATGAAAGAAAAATTGCTTCTTCACTCTATTACTTCAAACAGTTCTGATAACATGCCACATCCCTTGGATTTTCCCCTTCCACTCTACTGTAAAAGGGATCTGATGATTTACTGGAACAACAAAGTCAGGAATCAAACTTTTCCAAGTCTTAACCAAGACTTAGATCCTTGGGTGTCTTCGATCAAAATATTTAGACATTCATCAACTTGTCCTTATCTCCAAAATGTGATATTTATTTTTTAAAGCTGTGGGAAATGGCACTGCAAGGCTTAGTGAATGTTTTTTTCTCTCTTTTGAACATGAGGTGTGATCCCTAAAGGCAAAAAGTTCTCAGTCCTTCAGACATAGTCTAAAGATAAGTTTCCCAAGCAGGAAAGGAAACAGATCCATAAGCTTCCCGTTACTTATTGAGTAACCTAGACTTTGTGGAAAATGTTTGCTTGTGACTTATTTATTCATTTGGAGGGAGGCTAAAATACCTTGTGCAGATGAGTACATAAGGAGGAAAAAACCCATCTATTTGGGCTGCAGACTTTTTCTAAATGAGTAGTAGACTATCAAAAATAAAAGTTCAAAAGACTGTACTGGTATTGAATGCAAGCTGCATGTTACAGGTAGTACTGTTAATTTCTTTGGTAAAAGCAGCTTTAATCTGCACTGAGTGTATTATCACCATTTTCTACTGGCAAAATATTATCCCGTTTCTTGCTTTCAGTATATTAAAAAAGAGTCATTCCATCACAGAAATTGTAATAATATTGATACAAGGGGCAGATTGACATAGCTTTTGTCTAAACCCAGTGGCTGATAGTGCCATATCAAGACTGTAGCCGCTGCACATCATGGTTGTTGCCTTCTTGCATCATATTTAGTTAAACACTCAAAGGCAGCCTCACTGTTTTTGCTCTGTCCTTGCTCACGCTCGTTCCCAAAGTCTTTAGTGTTTTACTAAGAGCTGAATAACACTCATAGAACTTGAACATCTCAAGGGCAGCTTTGATCCCAAGAGATGAAAACCCAGTGTGATTCATAAGTTCTGCACTTACTTCACATGAAAAAGTGCATGAGTGGATAGGCTTTCTAGCTAATTTGTGATATCCTCCTTCTGAATTTGTATCCCATAGAGAATTGCTCTATTTGGTAAAATATTATACCACAGTAAAATTTTCAATTCAGAAGACACTCAGATTACAAGTTCATTACTTAACTCACTTTAACTTTTTCCCATGATTAAGCCCCTGGAAAGTTATAGTTGCATTATCAGAGAAAGACTCTCAACATTGTATTAGTGGCATTACATATTTCAGAGTTTATATATATCTGTCTATGAAAACACCTTTATAGAGAAAACAACATGACATATTTTTTCCTTTTTTTTTCTTATTTGTCTCACAGATCGTGAGCGTGGGAAAGCATGTTAAAGGATACCATTATATTGTAGCCAATCTGGTAAGATACTTTTCTAGAATTATATCCGTGCTCGGTAAGTGCAACACTGTTTTACTTAGAAATTGTAGCACTTCACTGAACATTTCCCATTTGTCTCTAATATGTGGTTGTACATAATACATTCTTTATGATGCATAAAAGATATTGGGTTTGTTGTTACAGCTATCTAGATACAAAGGACGCAATGCAACCCTGCTAAATTTTATCAAAATCAATGTAGTATAAAAGACTGCTAGGTGTATGTTGTGGTTGAATTAGTATTTACAGAACTACACTATTATTTTTGACTTACCTTCTTATTAGTAGTAACATAAAAATTCTAGAAGTAACTTTTCTACATTCTCCAGGGACATTCATTTTCCTGTAAGATCAGCTATTTCCAGTCAAATTACTAGTTTGATATTTTCACTCTAAGTCTGAACTGTACATTCACACAGATAATGTTCAGAAGAGGGCAAAGAAAAAGTAAATTAAATATTTTATTATTAAAATAACTACCTCTTTAAGCCAAAATACATGCCTGGTGAAGCCCAGTGAATGTAGGACAGAATCTAATGTATGCTTTGAACTGTTTTTATTCTACTCTCCCTCAAGGAATTTTAGTTGATGTGAAATATTTTATTGTGCTTTGCTGTAGTTGTACCTTAACTTTAAGATCACTTCAGATTATTTTTAGAGCCTCAGGTGTTTTCAATGAGATGTGTCTGTTCTCTTAGGTCTTACAAATTAGATTTTTCAGCTTTGCAATTTTATAGTTCCCCAAGTAATTTTCCTCATGCAAAATAGCTGCTGTAAACAAGGAACTGGATGTTGCAGTGAACTGTTAGTGGGATATGCAGTGAAGACAGGCACATATACTCCTCTGCTTCAGCAGGGGCACACTTTGTTACCTACTGTCTGTTATCTACATCTGTGTGGGTAATATGGACTCCTGATGCATCATCACCTTTTATATTTACAGTCAGTATCCCTTAGGACATGAATCAAATCTCTGTCTTTAACAGCTATTTTCCCACCAGGTTATTGGGTCAGTACCCCACAATTTTTTTTTCCTAAATCTTTTTAAGTGTGATACACGCTTCTGTTTTCACTGATAAATGCCAATCAGAGAAATTTAAGAAAATAAAAGTAAGATACCTCTGAGCTAGCCTTAAACATAGCAGCTGGGAAAGGAGCAGAAAGATTTATGCTTGCTTCTTAGCACTTTAGCAGTTTCTTGAGGTTCAGTTCTGTCTCTAAATGGGCTGAACAGATTAGACAGAGAAACTAATAAGTAAGGAGGTATATGTACTTTATTTTCTCTTTCAGTGTTGGAGGTCACTCTAGGTTTTCAATATATTGCAGATCTGAGAGCTACCACACTCCTATTTCACAGAAGTGTGATTCTGATGTTACGTTTTCCTTGCACTAGCAGCGAGATCCTCATGCATTGTCTGTGTCTTCTAATGTCTATTATGTTACCACTGACATTTTCAGCCTAAACAATGAATCCTGAAATAAATATATTTAGAATAGTATTCATTTTTCAAACAAGCAAAGAAAGAGGGATGCGTCGTTTAAAGCACTAGTGCAGTGCTCATTCAAATCTGCCAACTTTGATGGGAATTGGATTAAGGCTTTAATATTCTGCAGGCAATTTTCAGTTGGTTTGCCAAAGACATTTCTTCAAAAACTGTCTGCCATTGCCAGCAATGTGTTGCTTAGCTGTCAAGAACACCCTAGCAATAATGTGGGAAATCTATTTCTTGGGTTTGTTTCTTCATTACACAAATGGAAGTTATCAATGAAAGTTCAACATTACTCTCTGGATTGAAATTTTGCCTTCTAATGGAATCCTGCTGTTGTGCATTCTTTATACTGCTGTGCTGACCTAGAACAGATTGGACCCACAGTGGTGCAGGAGGGCAAACAAAATCTTAAATTGATTTTCTAGGGATTCAAAGATATTTCTCTGGAGAGATTTATGCATGGAGGAGCCAATGTGACTGGATTTCAGCTAGTAGATTTCAGTACCCCCATGGTAACTAAGCTGATGCAGCGCTGGAAGAAGCTGGACCAGAGAGAATATCCAGGATCTGAGACTCCACCAAAGGTACTAGTAGGCTGATCTGAAGCACTACCAAAGATACCACTCAAGTGTTCTAATTTCTGATTAACATTGTTGAATACATGAATGAATATTTAGGCAGAGGAGAAGACAGTTTATCTTACTATTGCTGGCAACGAGTCATACCTATCCTTACATTTGTATGATGGAAACGCAAGCTGCAACACATACACTGATGTATTTAAATGTCCTTTGTCACTTTTTCTCCAATGTCACCCCTTTACCGACAGCAATTAAAGATCAAATGCTTAACTGACAACTTAATTTCATTAAAATTTACATTAATTAGTCTAGTTATCTACATTACTTGGAGTGCAGAGCTTTACCAACAGCTGAATTCTTCTGTGTATGACATAATATTGTTATTTTAAATTTTCTATCTTTTCTTTTTCATATGGAGTTTCCTCTCGAAATCATCCACCTCAAAACTTCTTGTAGTAATCGCTTTCAGGCATGATTTTAAAGTGGAATCTCATCCAAGTGTTCCTGTATTCTAATCCCTCAAATTGATAACAAAATATTTCTCTCACATATAGTTTTCATGCAAATCACAGTATAGCTATAAATATGACTTAATCAGAATAGTTCTGTTATTATATGCATGGATGCCTATCAGACCTAGTTGAAACTGGGCCCTTCCTACTGGACACTATGCAAAGATAAGTGATTAGTCTTCCCTTGGCTGTGAGATTGGTAGGTTGGCGAAGTCTACAAAAAGCATTAACATGGGTATAACACAACGCATAGCTACGTAACTCAGTGAATATTCCCGAAATTTATGTTTTGGAGGAAAAAACAAAAAGATTTTGTGGGCCATGGAATGCAGACATCCCCAACACTACTGGTGACAGGACCAATTCAACCTATAGGACTTCATGCCACAAAACGAACAGCATTATGCTTTCTCCTTCTGAGAAGTCAGCATGATTAATTGTAATCACATCTAATTCACCGGTGGATAACCAAAATTTGAGATTATAAAGATAAGGCATGTCTCAGAGATTTTATAATATTCAAGACAAAGGGAAGGAAGGAAATCAGACTTGAATAAGGGAATTTAAGCTTTGGAAGGTAGAGAGCATATCAGTAACAGCCCTGGGCATGTGAACAACTTTTCCTGATGCAGTGTGTTTATCAGAGGACCCTACAGGGAAAATCCCCCTTTGTTTATGTGGCTCCAGGCTAACATCTACCAGAGACTTGCTGTACATGTTTCATTTGGCATGTTATCAACCTAAAGCAGCTACTGTAGTTAGTGTAGAAACACAGACAGTTCAGAATGCGTCCCAGGCCGAGAGCCAACACAGGTTTTCAAGTAGGAAGAACCTACTCTTGATCATTCTTTATAATTCCAGTAGCCTGATTGTCTGCTCATTAGCCACACATTTTTTCAGTTATACTTTCTGAGTGAGTTACTCTTTCTTTCTTTTCTTTTGAGTGAGTTGGCTGGATGAGGTTATTCCTTTATGTATGAAACAAATGGGAAAAAAGATTTTAATATCTCCAGTTTGTTTCTTTTATTAATTCATAAAATGCAGATTTTTCTACCCTTAAGACATACAGTTTTAAACCTGGAACTACTCTAATGTCCTGCATTTGTCTCTTAGACAAAATTGCTTTTCATTTTGAAGAGAGCTTTTTACTAAATGAAGGTGTAGAAACTGCTGCATAATGAATAAAACTAGAAGTATCTGAGACAGCTAATTTTTTTTAAAGAGATGTCAACTCTGAAATGGTGTGTTTGTTCATCTATTTAGTATACATCTGCACTGACATATGATGGAGTACTTGTGATGGCTGAAACTTTCCGTAATCTTAGAAGACAGAAAATTGATATTTCAAGGAGAGGAAATGCTGGTGATTGTCTTGCCAACCCTGCAGCCCCATGGGGTCAAGGAATTGATATGGAGAGGACATTAAAACAGGTAAAGGGAGCCTTTATTCTAGTGATCTTTTGAATGTTGGATACTAGTTGCATACTATATGACCTGGAAGATAGTATGCATAAGGGTAGTAATGGGAGAGGAGAAGTTATTTTTTGGTTGGCATTTGGAAACAGCTTGGGTTGTTCAGACTGTTCTGGTTTGTAACTTGGAATGAAGGCAGAGGGGAACTACCACTATTTGAAGCTACTGTTAGTTAAGATAGTTGGGACTTTCTCCACTGAACTGGTGAGCTCATTTGTTACTGTTGCAGGTAACCTGGCTGTACAGTTATTGTCATTTAAGGAAAAAGGTATAGCTACATAATATAATCTTTAAAATATGTTCCTGTCATCTTCAATAAAAAAAGTGTTCTCGCAGGGAAATCACATAGGTAGTATTATTTTTTTCTTTAAAAAGGAAATAACCCAGAGCCATTGTTCTCTGATGTCAGGATTTTGAATTCCTGATGAATATGGATGCCTAGAAAGTTCCAGATCTCTGTCAAGATGATTTAGCCCTTACTTTGAATGGGACAGTAAGAAAATAAAAATCCTGCAGTAGAATTTAAATCATTGCAAATGAGCAGGCTCCACTCAGGAGAAACTGCTGAGGAGAAGTGACTGCTGACAGAGCTGGCAGCTCTGTGCCTGGAAGTCAAGGTTTCAGCCCTGGAGAAAAATCAGTAGATATAGAAATGGACAGAGGGAAAGAGTGAGTGATTTAAGTCTACTTCCTGACTCTTAGGGAAAGAAATAAAGCATTTTGTATGCTTCACTAACGCTATGCAGATGCAAGCATTAAGGCAGGCTTCTGTGTTCGGGCAGACAGCATGAGCCTTCAAATTCAGCCAAAGAGGTTTGCATGGCCAGATCCTGATACAATTAAAGCCAGCAGCAATATGGTCATGACTTCTTTGGGATGAGGACTGCAGTTGGTGTAGTAGTGTAGTGTCATCCTTCAGGAACACAGTAAAGTGCTGAAAGAAAAACAAGGAGTTCTGGTTTCAGCTGAGACGCATGTGGTGGAAAACTGCCACAGTCAATCTTAAGGCTTTACATCCATCCTTCTTCTCTCTGATGCTTTGGAAACTCTCTTTTCAAGCTGTGCATGTCACCTATCTTCTGTGATAGCAAATTGCTTTGCTGGAGCTAAGATTATTGTCACATTTACCTTAATGAGCAGTATATGCTCAATTTGTACATTTAATTCACTGAAGTGGGAGCTAAACAGAAACATGAGTTCAGGCCAAACGTCCTTTAGGTTTTCTCATATGACCCTGGATACTCTGCAGTAGTAGTGAGAACAGTAACAAATTTACTTGTCTTTAGAACCTGCAGCTGGAAGATGTTGAGCTGCACAGCATGAAAGAGAATGTCCATTGTGTGTCGTTGTTAGCAGTTAGATGCTGACATGTCTAAGCCTGTTTTGAGCGCAGTCTGACAAGAAAAAGGAATATAAAGAAGAGTAGCCAAATTTATTGCATTATAATGCCTGACTGCTCTACACTATTGTGGTACTCTAAGAATATAGCCAGGATAACTTGCACCACTCTGTGACTTCTGAAATGGAGAATATAAGACTGAAACTTCATTATGGTTTTTCATCCATGTTTAGGTTCGAATACAGGGATTAACTGGAAACGTTCAGTTTGACCACTACGGTCGCAGAGTCAACTACACCATGGATGTCTTTGAGCTGAAAAACACGGGCCCTCGCAAGGTGTGTGCTGACAATGGTTGCTAACCTCATATCATAAATGAGTTATGTGTGATGAAATGGTTATGCAAATTTGTATTAAAGTGGGCTCTGCAATTTAAAAATATACAATACATTGAATGCATGAATAATACTTCTTGAGAAAGTAGGTTTAAACTGTATTTTCTACTACATGCTATTATTCTGTGCAACAAACTGGGAAACACAAAAACAAGTGTGCCTCTTGGAGTAGTGGGATGTCAGTCAGTCAAGCATACTAATGAAAACAGGCTGGATGGCATGTTGCTAGGCAGCTGGGTGATGAAAATGGCCAGAACTCTGAATAGGTGATGTTTTCTGTATCTTATCCCAAGATTTCTGTCTTGAAAATTGCTGGCATTTTTAAGCAGGTTAATTTGTACCTTCTGTGTAAACATAAATCATAGGCGGTAGCTAACATAGGGCTTTTAAGGGTGAAAGGAGAGAAAAGGAAAAGAGAATGCCCTGAATACTTAAATTTTCTGACATTAATTGCAATATCTAATTCTGTGTGTTTGATTTGTTGCTTGTAATGCACAAAGTGCATTACAAATGCAACATTAATATTTGTCTAAGCAGATCCTCCATGTCTGAATGCTCATTATCACTCAGCCCAATCACTTTGGAAAGATCATCCTGCGTACCGTGTAGACCCTTTCTCATCTGTGTCTATTTATCATAGCATAGAAGAAATAAAAGCAGCAAATGTACACAGGCTCATGGATTTTATTTCCTTTGGAGTCACTGTGGCTTGTTTTCTTTGTGAGGTCACCAGAATAAGAAAAGGGAGGAGGTGATGGTGAGTGGGAGATTCATGGCTCCTTGAGTAGGGCCAAAAGCAATCAAAATTGAATTAAACAGCCCTCTGCTGTTGTGCCAGAGGTAACAAGCGCAGTAAGTAGTACCACAGGTGAACTGTGTGTCCCCAGAGACAGTTACCTGTCACAGTGCTGAGGAGAGAGAGCATTAAACTGCAGACCCAGAGCAGAATGGAAAAAATTCCACTCAGATGGAAAAAATGCCAGTATTTCACAGTATACCGAAGAGCTGTATACCAAATAAAAGCATGTGCATGTGTATAAGGCATATTGGTGTAGTTGTCTTTTGAAAGTATGACATATGGCTGAAAAATAAATTGGGAAAGAGGAGTTTGTCTTCCCTCTCTCTTGGGAAATCCACTGTCTTCTGCCTGGCAACGTGTCTGACCTTGCTAACAGTCTCAGTTCCTTCCTGGCTCCCTGCCACACTGTTGGCAGCCAGGAGGGTATATGGGTGGCTGGAATACATCACAGGCAAATGGTGAAATATGGCCTTTCCATCCTCTATTCTCAGTTGTAGGGGAGGAAAGGCAAGGTGCAAAAGTTATGGTTAATTAGGTCACAACTTCAGTAACTGATTAGGGAATTTGCTTATCAACAAACTTTTGAGAAGGGTTGATGTTTAACCTTTGTCACCTATTTTGGGAGATGTGACTGGCTGGCATCACTGCAAGGATGTCCCCATGCTCTCTTCTTGCCTGCAATTTAAGGGAAGGGTGGCTTCAAATAAAGGAGCTACATCTGTGCTGTGCTAGAAGCCCAAGGTGCTTTTCTTACCTTTCAGTCATGCCTCTCTGCCACTCTTAAGCCGTTACTTGTCTTTGAGATAACAAGTTGTAACAGCTTTGACAGATCTGGCTACTCACAAGAATTTATTTCTCATGTATTAGATAGTGGTTTATATGTGATCACTGGACCAATTCTGTGGTCCAGCCTGACAAATCCTATATAATACGTGAGAAATGACTATACTAAATTGAACTAAGAGGCCTTCACTTTTAATGTCTTCTTCTCATGCCCTACATAACATGACTTATGAGTCACCCAGCAATATCTTTTCAAAGCAAGCCTTTCCAGACAGAGTAATGCATGGCTCTAATCTTTAGAAAAGTGATTTTTGTTGCCCACAGCTTTAAGTATATGAACAGATCATTAGAAAATGGCACAGATAAAGGCAGACTTCCAAATAGTTTAATAAAATGGAGAACCATAGCCAATGCTCATGTTAGTTTCATTTATGCAACATTTCTTACTTACTTCTTCTCTACAGAACAATAACAAAACCTGCTTGTGAAGGACAAGGGTGTGAGGACAAGGAACACAGAGATGTAACAGAATGGCTCCTGTGACTGAAGTGTTACAATCAAGCAGTACAGATTTTCATTGGTACCCAGGCACAGGACTAGAGGCAATGAGCACAAACTGAAACACAGGAGGTTCCTTCTGAACATTAGGAAATACTTTTTACTCTCAGAGTGAGCAAGTACTGGCACAGGTTGTGCAGGGAGGTATCCATCCTTGGAGATACTCAAAAGCCATCCAGACACAGTCCTGGGCAAGTGGCTTTAGGTTGAGCGGTGGGGTTTGACCAAAGGACTTCCAGATGTGCCTTCCCAGCTCAATCATTCTGTTATTGTGTCATTCACCATGCATCATGTCACCAAAATTAAAAAAAAAAAAAAGAGGAAAAGAAAAATAAAACTAAGAATATGATTTACATGTACATGCACAAGACAGTCTAAGACTTGCCTTCTAAATTTCAACTAGGGCAACATGAAAATTGATTATCAAAATGTTTGAGTATTCTCTTGCCCTTAGTGACTTGTGAGCTTTGGCAGGAACGCTTCAATAATTACTACAAGGTGCATAAGCCTTGAGAAATTACACTATTCATTCAAATACCAAACTGTTATGACAAATTTACTTTGAGGCAGATACTTTTTTTAAATATATTTTCTTATAAGACAAATTCAGCCTCTGTATAAGTGAATGGAACTGCTATGAAGTTCAATTGCAGTCGAAATAGAATTGGAGGTACTTTAATAGCTGAATTCAATCCTGTCCTTTGAGTAGTTTTTTTTTCACTGTGAATTTGAGGTATTTATAGGAAAGCATACTGTTATTTAGTGCTCTCACAGTGATTGTGCACCTATATACTTATACAAGTGTCATGACATATCTTTCATATTTATTCAGTAATCTAGTTCCAAAGTTACTTTAGCACAGGTTTGAACTGAACACATACAAGATCACACTAATGCACACAAGCTGAAGTTTCTTTAAAAAATGCCTCTTGACTCACAGAAAAATGCCTTTATCTCTGTTGGAATTTTCATATGGTACTTACTTTTATAACACTGTACATCATTCATTTTCTGCTTTCCTTCTGAACTTCACAGCAGTGAGGAATTGCACAATGAAAAACAATCATTCACTATTGTAATGAATTCCCCAGACTGCCAGGTTTTTGTGTACTTTTTCTGCCTTAAGCTGGTCACAGTTTTTGACAAGAACTTGACATTTTCAATAATCAATTGTATTTGTGACTGAATGGATGTCTGGATGAAAAAGAATATTTGCTAGCAGTGCATCCGACCAGGAAGAAAACCTTCCTCTACACTATATCAGCAATGCTGATGTTTCCTTTTAGCTGCAGACACCTAAATCAAGGCTTCTGTGCTGTAAGAGCAATCACAAAAAGAAAAGGAGCATTTCAACTAAGTATGCCAGAAGTTGTGCATGGGCAGAGTTTGTGCTTATTTGCTTCACCTATAGAAAAAAAAAATCACTCATGTGCAACCATACTGCTCTAGAGACTTGACTCTATTTTTTTTTCAAAAAGGAAATAATGAAATCGTAAATATAAAAAATCAAGAGGAAGGTCAACTCTTTTAAGAATGTACATGATATATATAATGCATACGAGACCATTAACCGAAAGCACTCCCCTGTGCTTTTAGACTGTCGTATCACATCACTGCCTTGAACTGAAAATGGTGTTTCTCCACACCATGGAGGCAAAATCCTATTTGATGGTGGATTTTAGTCAGGGTTCTACAATATTGTTAGAAATAATACTGAGTACATAACTGATTTGATCATTTAGCCAGTTTCCATCATACTGGAATCTTTTCAGCCAAGGCACAGAATTTCCTTTGGCAGTAATACTAGAGCTCTACCTGGAGCCTGCTTTCCACTAAAATTCGCTTTACTCTTCGAGTGAGATGGACAAGACATTACTGTCTCCCAGGTCTTGGTCTCATGAACTCCTAGTTAATCAAGGGAGTAAGGAAGGGGCAGTTGCTGCTGACTGGTCCCCAGGTGCTTCTGGAAACTGAGTTGTGCCAGGTTGAATTGCATCTCTTTGATAGGAGCCTTTTAAATCATTTCTCTGTTAAGTCATACTGGAAAGAAAGGTCAGTCTCCCAATTCATCAGGTTCCCAGCAACCTAGAAGCGCCTTTAGGTAGGATTAAAATGCTGTTCTACTGACATGTTTGTGTTCATGTTGTCACTGACATGGAGCTCAGTGCAGTCAGTGCTGGGTCACAGGAACAGCCACTGAGCCATTGCCCAGCAGCCTTGCCAGTGGATACACAGACAATCATGATCAAGTTTCAGAAAAGAGAATGGGGAAGAAGGGGAGAAGAGAGGATAGTTTTTTTCCTCCATGAGAGTACAAGAACAACTAATTCAAATCTGACTCTAGAGTACTTCATCACTAGCAACGAAAAAAGGCAGGTGTTTCACCTTAAGACTGCTCTGGGAAGGGTTGTGGCAGCCTAAATGCAGCCAAGCAGAGAAAAACTTGTGTTGTTCCACCTCCCTGTAGACAATTCCTACAGATTCATTTAGAGGGAATTCACTCTCATCGTGCTTTAGGCAGTGGGAAAAGCAAGCACTTTTCTTGGTGGGGCACTTATCCTGCATGAGCTGTCTCTGTTGATGCTGTCTGTCCTGTGAGTGTAAAGCAAGCTTAAATAACAGGGCTTCTAATCTAAGTACTAAAAGGTCAGTGCCAGCAGTTAAGTAGAATAAGCCTGGTGTAAGTCTCTGGGTTGGTGTCTCTTGGAAGGCTCATGATGGAGCAAGGAATTGAGATTAGCCATGGTGTTGCAAAACTGTCATCTAGATGTCTTTCACTCCTCTGTTTAAGATCAGGATCTGGAGGATTAGTGAATGAAAATATTCTTGTGGGGAGCAAGAATTCATATATCTTGTTTGTATCCCAGGAAGGCTTCAAGCTGATGAAAGTGGGATATATCTTGTGCCTCTGATTGAAGTAAATAGCTTGGATCTCTCAGGAGCAGCTCAGTGGAGATGATACCGGGTCTCTCTATACAACAGTGGTACAAGGTGGTACACCCAAAGCGTTAGATATGTACCTCTGTATCCAATATGACAGCACATAATCCTTTGGCACAAAATCATCTTTTGATCACTCTGTTGTTCTTAGAATAGTTTATATTTGTAATTATGCAGAATGTAGACTTTACTGTAAATTATATACATTTTATTTTTCAGGTTGGTTATTGGAATGACATGGATAAATTAGTTTTGATTCAGCATGAACCAACACTTGGAAATGACACTGCAGCCATTGAGAATAGAACAGTAGTTGTCACTACAATTTTGGTAAGGTGTTCCTTTTTTTTATTGTTTATATTGGTGTGTGACACAATCTCATTTCTAGTTATGCTCTCATTTACTCTGTTGGTTCCTAGGTTAGTGGAGGGTGAGAGCCATATATCTTAATTATACTCACTGTCATGTCTGCACAGAGGTTTTCTGGTATGCATTTAATATAATGATCCACTTGAAATCAGGTTTTTAAAATTGAGTTATGGTATTTTTTTTTATTCAGTCTTCTCCATTTTTTACTGGTCTCTGAAATATGAGTTCTTATAACCTCCAATGGATAAATCTTAACTCACAAGAAACTAGAAGAAAAATAAAACCTGAAACATCTAAATGACAGAATAATACAGAGGGTATAAAATGAGATGACTGTGCCAGGGTCCCTATTTGTTGATAAATTATGAACTCAACAATTTACATTAGCAAGGGCTAAAATTGTAAGTTCAGTCAGCCAATCAGAATTGGATTATCTACTTTTAATTGTGAATGAAAACATGAATTTAGTAGATGGATTTGGACATATTTCTTAATAAACTTATTCAGCATTGCAATAAAATTTCCATTTTAATAAAATCTAAAAAGATTTGTGGTTTGATTTTCCAGGATTATGGTGTTTTTAGAGTGGTTTCAAAGGAGAATGCAGTTGCTTCATTCATTTACATTTTTAATACATAGTCTTTCAATACAATTGTTTTTTACAAATATGTATTTTTAAAAAAATACTTAACAATTTTTCCGCTGAAGTCAGACATGCCCTTTAAAGCTGATTTTTATCAAAACTAACTGGCAAAGGGTGACCTTTATGTGACCGCTTTTAAGATTTTACATCTCAGTTCACTGCCCTTTTCACCTGCTTCACTTAGACAAGACATGTTAACCCAATAAACTGTGTCTTAAATGAGAAGGAATATTCTGAATGTGTTGTTAAGAAATAATTTTTCTAAGCTACAGAGTTTAAAATAATCCAAAGGAGAGTGTCAAGACATTTTCTTACTAAAAACGCAGTTAATTACCACATTTTCAGCAGTGTGTATCAGCATTTATACATTACATATGTCTTAAATCTTCTGTTAAGGGTTGTCATTCCAGGATACAAGCCAACCAAACTACATACAGAAATTCATAATGTAACTCCTAATCAAATTGTGTGACTTTTAATTTTAATTTTGCATGGAACATTTTAAATATATGTATCATTTTCAAAAAAAAAAAAAAAAGACTTGGTGATGGAAAAAAAATATACTTCAGTACAGTCCTCCTCTTTTCAGCCTCTGATGAAGAATCCTATTTTAAGAAATTGATCAAGGAAGAAAAGAGTCCCAAGATCCTGCGAACATTCCTAACTAAGGCTCAAGTATTAACCACCAGTCTAGTAGCGTTGAGCTAATTTTTCCATATGGATTACTGTTCCTCTGACTGGATGACCAGGCACTGAACCACCAAGAAAAGTTCTGTGGCTAATCTGAAATGTCTAGAACAGATGATGTTAACCTTCAACTTTGCCAAGCTGAGAAGAGAACGATGTGAATAACAAGCTTTCAGTCGAAATTTTCCTCTCATAGCAATCCTGATATCTTTGACTGAAGCTATCATACATGAATACTGTAATTTCCATAAATAGCTCCAAGCTTAGGAGAAGCAAGTAAAATATAATAATGAAAAGTAACATAAAATGTTCCTGTTTGCTAGAAAGAAAAACAAAGAAAACAAGAAACCTTTTAAAATGTGTTATCTTGCCTGTCCTGTTTGCATTGAAGCATTCTGATGTGCATAATAAATGTTACCTTCAAAAGAACTTTTCCAGCCCCTGTATTGAAAGGACTGGTGGGATTATTTGCAAAACCAAAAATCTGACTTAATATTCCAAAGCATGCCCTATGTTTATGCAGCATGTCATTTTTGGATAAATGCAATTAATTGAAAGCAGCACTGCTTCTTGACCAAGTGTCCCCCTTTCATGTTTCAAAATCACAGTGCAAGAGAAATATATCAGAATTTGGTTTGAATAAGAATATATGGTGAATTCTGCCTTATCATGCCGATCTCCCATGCACTCCACTGAGAGCTGCAGACATGATGCTAAAGGTAGAATAGAACCATGATTCTTAATACTGGTCTGCTAGGGAAGTGTATTTAGCATCCACAAGCATATGATCACACATAGAAAGAAAAAATATCTTTAACTAGAATAACTTTCAGCATCCTGTTATTTTTCTCTTCTTCGTGTTATAGTCGTGTTGCAAATGCCACAGAAACTTTTTCACCTCTTCATTGCCCTCTTCACATTGAAGGGAAATTGAACCATTGTAGATAACACATTTAGTTTTGATTGCATGCGTATTTTCCAACATTAAACTGAAAAGCTTCTGCAAACAGTGCTGTCAGGCTTTTCAGTCTTCAAAGACAGGTGTCATGGAAGCATAGGAAAAGTTTACAAGTTTTTGGCATGGCTCGCTTTAATTTTTGCCTGAAGCCATATAGCACAAACTGATTTTTCCTCTGTTTCTTCAGTTTTAATGAGTCTGTGCTTACTTTGCTGTTGTGTGGCTGTATGGCTATTGCATAGAAAGTGCATTATAATGAATTAGCTCTGCACTAAAAGAACTTAGTACAGTGTTTTCTACTTGGCAAAATGTTTTCTTTGTTTGTGACATAGTGAGAGCATGTAGAATTCATTTTACATATTTGGTTTAGGCACTCGCCTATCCAAATTAGTTATATGGTGAAGTAGCAGCCCAGAGAGAGGAGGCAGCAGGGGCAGCTGATGTTCTTTACCAGCTGCCATGCTCTTTATACTTCCTATTCTGTACCTCATGTGATGCACAGCCTCCTACACTTCCGGAAAAGACAGGTCTTGTACCTGTGTGCAGAAGGATTTCATTCAGGGTGGAAGGGTGGGACCTCCAAATGCACAGTAGGCACATTGTATGACCGGAGAAGGGATGCCATTTGCAACTCTGCCCTAACACTAAGGTAAAGTGAGTGACTTGTCTAGCTAGCAAGAATGATCATGTCTAATGTAGCACGTTGAGAAATATGGTGACAAATTGTTAAGGTAGAATATAGGTAGAGCCAATTCTGTACTTACTCTGAGCCTGCAAAGCTTAAAAATCACAAAAATCCTTTAGAGCCAAAGCTTGATGTATATGAGCTGCATCTGTATTGTGGCTTCCAGTTCAATATTTTAATGAGATATCCTCGGTGTTGGCAGATTAAGTTTCAAGGGCAGGATACAGTTCACAACTGAGTCACCTAAATGTAGATGAGTCTATGAAGGGTATTGACTCAGTTGCAATCAGTGACATTTAAGATGCTCTAGGATAAAGAGCCTGTCCCCCATTTACCTGTTTGTAAAGGGGCAGCACAAAGGACCTGCAGAATGGCATTTTAGGGTCAAGCAGGTCACCTTAGGGCATCTCAGATGACAGGTGACTTTAAGTAGGTGACTGAGAACCATCCTCATAGTTTTGACTGATATACTCTTGATAGAGACTTACCTCAAAAATTCTTATTATAACCTCTTTTCTCATAATAGAAAAATATTTTCATTAGAAACTTTATTAATTAAATTCTTCAGTATCCTGGAGAAAAATAAAAGATTCTGCATGACAATAATAAAGACTTCAAACCGAATCCTGGACACTTTATTCAGAAAAAAATAAAAAAGGAAAAAAAAAAACCCTCACCAAAAAACCTTCTATTGACATTTACAGAAATTTCTTTCAGAATAAAGTGTGATAATGTGTGCCACTCCTGTTCTAAAAAGCAAAAATTTCCTTGCACAAATATTTGTCACTTTTAAAAATTATTTTTGCAATGTTTGAAGATTTTGAAATCAACTTTAGAGTAGAAAAGCCAAGCATAGGTCTGTTTTGTATTTCAATCAGTTACTTTCTCCAGCTTCCCTTATAGTATGAATCATCAACTGTGAGCATTTTACTGTACACATGAATTTGTGGCAATATGGTGGAATGATTTGTTTACATCTATAAAGGTAATTGTTGCAGACATCAACTTGTATTTACAAATGTTAAGAATTGTTATAAAATTGTGAACTATTTCAGTAAAGCTTGCACCATTTCAAATATCTGTTCCGTACTAGTCATTGATCATTTCAATGTGGACTTTTCCTTGATTCACTACCCCATAGAAAACTATTAAGCAGCTGAAATCTTTCAAATATTGCAGTGTTAAACCTCATTCAGCAGTAAGTCAGATGTGTGTTTTACATTATTAGGTTAAGAGTTTAGAGTTCAAAAGTGTAATAAATACAAAGATGGTGGGGAAAGATAATCTTTCTATTAGACAAGATGCTATAACTGGAAACAGTGAAAAAGTGCCCACTGTTTTTAGCTATTTCAGCTGATCTAATAAAAGGCATTATCTCTCCATAAGTGTCTTGCATCTCTTTTATCTTTAGACTAGCAAGGCTATACTAACATTACTACTAATTTAGAAAATGCTATTGGAATAGATTATACAGGGAAAAAAGGTTTCTTTTAGTGCCACAGCTACAAAAGAGTATCAAGATATGGCTGAGTACCTGCTATTGATCTATTCAGATATTTCATGACTTTACAGCATGACCTTGAAAATGCATCTGTGTAAGTCACTTGCTAGCAAACCAGTAAAGCTTCCCTTTCAGTGTCCTTTTATTACTATAACATCTGCACATCTTACCAGTTTGAAACACCCTCAAAGTCTGAAATGACAGAATTGAAAAGTAGTGCTGCTATTTGAGTTTTTTTAAAAAAAACCCCATCGACATCCTCCCATCAAATGCTACCTTAAAAATAGGTATCTCATTATTTGGCAGGTCACATAGGTACAACAATTAAAGAAACTGTTATTTATGCTATATAAAATAGGTAGGAGGCAAACAACAACTTAGTAGGCAAACTGTAGTAGGTGTTCCTGTTATCTTGAATTGTATCATTTCACACTGGCAGATCACATTCAACTGCTGCTTCTTTTAAAGCAGTCACTGCTACTACCTTACTCTATAAGATAATTGCATTATAAGAAATGTTCTTTGCTGTATTTGGCTCTGAATCAGTACGATCAGTGTGAAGAAAACAAAGTGGATGGGGAGAGAACCGATGTGGTTCCTCCAAGTCACCCAAAAGATCCCTCTCAGAACCCAGGTCTTGTGAGTCCTCACTTGGTTGTTCTTCCACTGGATGGGATCACCTGTTTTTACCTATCAAGGACACTTCTATTCTCAGTGTTCCCTCAAAGAATTCCTGGGGAGGAGAGCTGAAGATCATTTAATCTTTAATAGGAAAAATGAAGCATCTGTCACTTTGCTTTGCTGTGCAGAAACATTTGAAATGCTTTTCCTGTAGCAGCTCTGTCAGGGGTGAGGTGCAGGCAGAAGCACAGTGTCTGGGTTTTGGAAGAAGGAGCAAGCTGATATGACATCCTCTCTGCCTGTCTTCTTTGAGTCCATCTCCAGAATTATTATTTCTTGGTGTGACTCTTAGTTGTACCCCTTTTGCTTGGGATTTATGGCTGAATGAGAACAGCTAGCAGTCACCAACTCTGGACTTTAGAAAACAAAATTGCTTTGGGGGTATAGCAAACAAATACAGCTGATGCTTGTAAGGAGAGTTCAGAAATGCACTCGACAGACTTGGCTGCACTTCTAGCTAGTGGTTGGCTAAATCACAGACAGGAGACATAGTAATTTTTGCCTGTTTGTTTTAAACCACTTTTGTGCAATAACATATGTAGAAAGACTCAGATTTTGGTTTTTCCTCTCATGGTAACAAAAAACATACATGAGGGAGGAACAGTTGACACGTGGCCAAAATACTTCCCAAAATCAAGATCTACTGCAAAGAAAGGACAGGATGCCTTCTCCCTGCCTTTTTCCTTCCCTTATTCTGGTAGACAGGTGGTTGAGATTAAGATGATTTAAGTGGGGATAGGAATATAAGAAAAGGTGCAGACTGCTGGTAATACTCAGCAGTTTGAAGATGGAAAACCTGTATAGGCAAAGGCACTTGTGTGATGCCACCTATCCTTCATTGTTAAACACCTAATAGAGGTAAAAAAATTGCTTACAGCTGGTGCTCTTGTAGTTTCAATGAAGCAGACATTGTCAGACCACGGTTTATTTTTATTTTTGTACTAATTATATCTGTGGGAAACATGTGAATAGGGCAGAGTACTATCAAGATTAGCATCAGAAGACCCAACATTGCGAAGGCCAACATGGAGAAAACTTATGTTGCCAAAATTTGAGATAAATTACCATTGAGGTAAATTCAAACAATGGGCGACTTCAGTCACCCTTTCTATTAGACAAATATTTCATCTGGAACTGGCTATGAATATGCATTATGTTAAGTGATTTAAAATATCACCAGAAAATACAGTTTTACTTTATGATTGCTGAAGTCTCAATACACACAGAGCTAATGAGAAAAGTGTGACCTTGATTTCACAATCGTATAATGTTCACTGTTATGATAGTATGGTTTACACAAGGAATGCAAGATCCACTTTTCAAGACAGGTTTTACTTGTTTCCAGTGGCACTCACCATCCAAAAATATTTTAGTACTTCTTTTTCATGCAGCATGTAAAGTCACTGTCAGCTTAATACCATTCTTGTTCATGCATATCACTTAGCTTCATCCTAAAAGACCTTGCAGAATCTGCACTGTTTATTTGAAGAAGATACATGTTTCCTTAGGAATATATTTCTATGTTCTTACTAAAATGTATGTAGTCTCCTAGTAACTATGCATTCTAAACCTCAAGAAAGCAAGTCGTTCAGGCTCTGCATCTGAAATCACATAGACAGTAACCACACTAAGTTAGAGGATATGCTTAGTTACTGTAATCAGAAGTGTACATTGTACCTGCATTTTCTCCTGGTCCTTTGCATTGTATAAGTTTAACCTCTATGCTTTCAATTTAGCATATACTGCACTAAGGTCTTTCACTTAAAATAAAGTAAGGTTGAATAATCTTGTGAAATATATAAGCCAAATTACAATGTGAATAGTATACCTTTCAAGAGGGATTTCTGATCATACATTTTAATTTAAATGTGCTAACACTATCCATGAACCTTTGATAAAATGTGTGTTGTTCAGTCAGTACATGTTTGTTTTTTTCAGAGTATATTCAGTACACTTCTCCTTTACAGTTCTGCTTCTCTCATTATAGGAAGCCCCATATGTTATGTTCAAGAAAAACCATGATACGTTTGAAGGGAATGACAAGTTTGAAGGATACTGTGTAGATCTGGCATCAGAAATTGCAAAACATATTGGTATCAAGTACAAAATTGCCATTGTCCCTGATGGAAAATATGGAGCAAGGGATCCAGAGACAAAAATCTGGAATGGGATGGTGGGAGAGCTTGTTTATGGGGTAAGCATACCAATTTTTGAAGCAGGATTTAATTTATCATAGTATAACTAATAAAATAGGAAGTATTATGTGCATTTTATTTAACCTTGGGATCACAAAAAAGAAAAAGAATCTTTTTCAGGTCTCTGTGTTTTCACCTATTTTCAATAGAAAAGCAAGTAGTTTCAAGCAAGTTTTACTATTTCTTTGACTAGTACCTTGTAACACTGGAACATCCATAGTTTGGATATCTGGGTAGAATATCACTCATTAATTCATTTTCATGGAATGGTGGACAAATGTTTTTAAAAAAGTAGGACTCTTGCTCTAGTTTGAGAAATGGAGAATCCACCATCATGTATTAAACATGTGTAACAAACCACCACAGGCAAGTACACAATTAGGCAATTCAGAATGAAGACAGACTTTTAAGAGAAGCATCAATAATAAAATTTAAGTGCAAACCTGGTAAGCTCAACAACTGAGAGCATCATGTTGTACAATGATCTGGAGAAGGATTCTTCAGAATACATAACAGTTTACAATTCTGTCGACTCATGAAGTTCTAATATGTAATGAAAAAAGTTCCAACAAACCCAAATAAATATTTGCAGCATCTGCGGTTACCAAAAGTAGCAAAACTCAGAGCTGAGCTTGCTGATGACTGCAGCTGCTTGTATCTGCCCTGAGAACAAATCAGAATTCTTAGAAAAACTTTTAATTTCAGTGATGGAATAAAAAAAATAATCCTCAAACTATTCACGTGAGAATATTTTCACCAACGAACTCATAACAGACCTCAACCTCTCTATAAAAAAACCTCCTGCATACTGGTGGCTCCATCCCCAGTTGCAGTTTTCACAAGGCCAGTGACCGTTTTGGCCATATGCCCCAAAGGAACCTTGTGGCTTTTCTAGCAGCTTCATTTCAGTTTCCTTCTGTCAGCTAAATATAGCTGATAAATTCTGTCAACATCTTCTCTATTAGCACCAGTTCAAGGGACTCTGCAGAATGAAAGTCTGTGTCCTGTAGAAGTACAGGAAGTGGTGCCCTAGAATTTTGGTGATTTCCCTTCCCCATGTGAATGGAAAGGTTATATCATCTTCACAAAAGTCTCTATGTTCCTGGAAGTCCATGAAGGAACCAACCTCAATTGTGTCTTTAAATAGTAGAAACACTGAATGTCACCAAGAGTGTATATCTACTTTAGTGGCTTGGAAGCAGCTCAGCTGGTAGGATATTAAAAGGCAAAGATTTTCCAGACTTATTTTGTCAAGTACAAAGGTTACTCTTTGTCTGGCTTTTAATTGCAATAGCAAACTCATGGACACCAATTGCTAAGCACTGTTTAACACCAGAAGGTTTTTTCATTAATCCAAGAAATTTTACCCTTTATGAGAAAATTCCCCTGTACAGATGCACATTTTCAGTGGCCTGTGATCTAGTTAAAAATTATAGAGGAAAGTTTCATTTTGGGTTTTTTTTTCCTTCTTGTATCTTGAAAAATTTACCTCATCAAACCCAAACTGCCCTAGTACGACACTGACTTACAGAGTGCTGTCAGGAAGCTCACACAGAGGTGTCAACACCTATGGCTGTTAATACAGCTGAAAGCAGTAAACTTCTAAGGCATAAGGAACCTGTTGCAAATTACCTGCATGAAGAGCATAACCCAGACTACATAGCCAACGCTTCATTTTTTGGAATGGAAGAGAATGAGTTGAAGGGTCTTTCAGATTATCTGTTTAGGAAAGCTGCAGTCTCATTGTGATTCTGGGACTGGGCCCTGGAAATGAGATACAGCAAGGCTCTTGGAGCTGCTCTTTTACTGAAGAACTAAGAGAAGTTGCTGTTACCCACTGCTCTACTGTCCAAAGGCCCCTTGAGGCTATATCTATCCTAGTGTATCTGTGGCACCAGGGAGTGTCTCTTATATTGGAATCTGCCTGACTAATCTGATAAATTGCAATGGTCCCTGGTATATTTTTGGCCCATAATTACTATCCAGAAGAATTCCTGAGCCCAGCTGGACACTAGGATGGAGGAAAGATCATTCCCTATAAGTGGCTTGAATGCAGTCATGCTGGTTTAGAGGTCAGGTCGCTTTCACGGTAGTTACACTGTCTGTCCACTGCCATTGACCTTAAGGCCAAGAGCTACACCAAGTGTGTTTAATATACTTGTATAGGTGTAGCTTTAAAAGAAATTGTTAACTTACAAAGTTTGCTGCTAAAGATTTCCATGGGGAATCTCTCAAGAGCATCCTCCCTGCAAATTCCTTGAGCCCTTGCCAGATGAATTACAGAGCATCAGGTTCCCAAGCCTGTTCCACACAGTGAAAGCAGAAAAATCAGTCAGCCAGAGGCTTTGCTGCAAAGCTCTGCTAGAAGAGTATGTTCATCTTCTCTGATAGATCCCCTAATCACAAACACTAGTACTCTGAGTAGCTGGCTGTGCTTCAAGCAAGGCTTTTTGTGTGCAGCCAGGACTGGGATAGAATTTCCAACTGAATTAGCAAGTTAACGAGATGATCTGTTTGGGAATCATTTTACAGCTTTTAATTCCCAGCCACATTAAAGGATTAACAGACAGTTTTGTGCTGGCTAGTGAGATTGGACCCTTTCTGTGCAACATTAAAGACTGCTCTGCCATCCTGCTCTTTACACCATACCCCAGTGCTCCTTAGCCACATCCATGTTACTAATAGTGGACATGTGACAATTTTACCCCATTTTCCCTTGAGATCTGTATGCACCATTGATTGCCCTGGTATCTGGACACTCAAGTTCTGTTGTTTCCTAAACTCTGTAGTTGATTTTTTTCCAGAGAAAACAGCATATAAACTGCTGTGGTGTGCAGTTTTGCTAAGACTGTACAGAATGTCATGGTGAGGGTGGTTCCTTACTTTCCTGTCTTGTTTTTAGCATTGTTTTAAAAACTATCAGGACATCTTGGTCAGTTGTCCCTGATTTATCCAAAAGCATGCAGTAGTCCATGTGGATTCTATTTGCCTTGATATTTTGCTCACAGGAGAAATTCTGGCTGGAGATGAAATACCGTTAAGCATATGAAACAAGTGTTAAGCACATTCTTCCAAGTGCACTAACAGTCAGTTCCAATTAAATATTCTTTCTCCTGACACAGAATGCTGTTCTTTCACTGCTTAACACAAAAGGTCACAACTCATTTCTGTTTAAACCTGAGAAGCCATGCGCTTCTGAGATTGAAATCACTTTCTGCCTGATTTTTGTCAGATAGGTTTACTACTTTCATACAACTTGGAGCAAGCATTATTCACTAGGTTATAGTGATGATATATTCCAGAAAAGAAAATGTCTCTTACCATCAGAACCAATCTTGTCTCACTGTATGATATTGAAAAGATCTAGAATCCATCTGCATTTGGTAGTGGTGCAGCCTTGATTGAAATGCTGTTACAGATGCAGTTGATTCAACTGTGAAGTATCATTAGTCTTTGTCGAAACAGATTTCACTGGCAACAAAATCATTAATTGTTTGCACCATAGTTATACTGTTAATTATTTAAATCCATAATTACATGGTGTACATTAACTGGGCAAATCACAAATGCTGATAATTATCATGCAGAGCTATTGTCATCATTTAGTTTTCACAATGAAGAGTTTATGCAGTCCTTAAGGTGGCACCCAGTAGTCTTATAAAAAAAAAAATATTATCAGTTTGGGGAGGCTGCGCTTTTTTCAGATTTTTAGCATTCATTTGTGACCTAGTTATATATTGTCCCTTTACATTTATTGGCATGAAATAAATTTATCTACATTATGAACCATCTGAAACTGGATCACTGCTGTAAAGAAATTGGATAAGTTCCTATTTCTCCTCTTTAACTCCTTCAAGTACTGTTGGCAGCTAGTTCTGATGTAGTTCAAGTTTATGCATATCCTCTTTAAGCACTGAGATTTGGTAAGATAAATCTTGTCCAGTGTTTCATATATAATATGCAATGTGCCAAGTACATCTTTAAAATCTTCACAATTGATACTAAAATGGTGATGTCCCTTTCCAACTCACATTGTGAAAACTAACAAGCCTCAAGGATCTGTTTTAATCCCAGTAGCAATCTGCAGACACAAAAAACCCCCTGTTAACTAACACCTTTGAAGACCAATGACAGGGTCTATCAATTACACTCTAAAGGAAACCATTCTTCTAGAAAAAAACGATTTATATGTGAGGTGAAAACAAAAATATGCAGAAAAGCCAATAACCCAAACCATCCTGCAATCCTTAGTCTACAGAAACAAAGTTTACTTTGTAACTTTCAGGCTATTAAAAAAATATATTTTAGACATGGCATCTTTCTTCATATAATACTTATTTTCATAAAATATTTATTTCATGAAGACTTACATTATCACAGGGCATCAAGAAGCCCAGTTTTTAAAAATGGTGTGTATTACAGAACTTAAATTAAAATTCAGAGAATTAGCAATGTAGTCACAATGTTTACCTAAGACATTAGCATGAGAGATAATTTCTGATACCTTTGCAAAATTATGATTTTATGTGTTACTTAACCTGTAGTAACTTTGTGTGAAATTATAAGTGTTTTCATCAGAAATATTTCCTGATGACAGATATAATCTGATTATTAATATATAGCAATTTTAATACAAATTTGCATTTTAGACCATTGCATTGGAATGAGTCAAGTTTTTTTTAATTATTCACAACAATAAAACTGCCAAAATAGGTTTAAATTTTGAGTACACAAAATTAGTTTAAAATTAAATTCTATAAAATATATATAACTCAGTAAAATAGTGTGTAAAATAGTGTATAAAATAGAAAACATGTATGATTTTAAAATGGATTTATCTGTTTCAAAGTTGAAAGATGACAAAAAAGCCTAATTTCAATTTCTATTTTTTTTGTTTGTCACACAAGCTATTTACATAATACTTGGATTAAACTATTTGAGCATATACATATTTTTCAGTGTGTTTTCATCTCATTGAAACAACAAAGTGCTCACAAAATTTTCTCAATCACCCTCCCTTAACCCATAAGCTCTGTAGGAGTCCAGAGGCTCTGCTCTGTGACTGCACCTAGACACTAGACACAGCATTATGATGATGAACACGTGAAAGTTTCATCAGCTTTTACATCTGTTCCCCTCCCACAGGTGCATATTTTGACCCAGTTCCCCTTGCTATTCTTGTCTGAAGTACTGCTGTAATGACAGCTTTAGCATACAAGGCAAGAGAATGCAAGAAGCAAATCTTGATGTAATGTTGCATCCCTAATGACAAAAATGATCCATTAGCTTAGCTCCAGTATCTTACAGTTCATGCAGACATCATTGTTAGCAATCATAATCACCTTCATCAATAATGATTCATTCAAGATTGGCATTTTCATTCTAAAAACATGTTAGAAACACATTTTAAAATATTCCTGACACTAGGGGGAATGGATTCAGCACACTTTTTATCCTTTTACCACATGATTTCGCACACTTATTTTCTGTATACTTGCCATTTTTCACTGTTTAAAATCTGAGTCATTCCTACTGAACTATCTTTCCCTCAAGACAAGTCTGTGAAGTTTGGTGCAATCAGAATAGTTAACCACCTTTGCAACTTCATGCTATTTGGACCTTCCTTGAATCTTATGACCTAGTTTCCCCCCAAAAAATGTTTGTACCTTATGAAAATACAACAATAAATTACTGTCTCTGGGATTTTCTAAAGAAACCTCTATACATTCAGTGACAATAGGGTCATTCTCATTTTTCATTCTTCCTTAAATTTCTTTACTTTGAATTTGTGCCTAAAATGATCTTCCTACACTGTTGCCTAACCCTATAAAATTTGTCTTCTTCTTAGAAGAATGAAGAATCTGTATAGTTCTGTAAACTAAAAATCTGCAATATGTATGTTTCACTAAAAGCATATGGAGTAACTACAGAGTGTAATAGAAAGGAGCAGAAAAATGTTATAAAGAGCATTTAAGCCACAGTGTCCTGATGTTAATAACATACCTTTGGAATTAGCTGTTTAGGTGAGTGTGTAAGCCAACTTCAATTAATCTATACATCTATATTTCTTTTTTCTTTATAGAAAGCAGAGATTGCTGTTGCGCCTCTGACCATCACTTTGGTACGAGAAGAGGTCATTGATTTTTCTAAGCCTTTTATGAGTTTGGGGATATCCATTATGATCAAAAAGCCCCAGAAATCTAAACCAGGAGTGTTTTCCTTCTTGGACCCTTTGGCATATGAGATCTGGATGTGCATAGTCTTTGCCTACATTGGTGTCAGTGTGGTCCTGTTCCTAGTTAGCAGGTTTAGTCCATATGAGTGGCACACAGAAGAACCAGAGGATGGGAAAGAAGGACCCAGTGACCAGCCTCCCAATGAGTTTGGCATATTCAACAGCCTCTGGTTTTCCCTGGGTGCCTTTATGCAACAAGGATGTGATATTTCCCCAAGGTTTGTGTCAAATCTTTTTACATTTGCATTTTATCTTCAACACTGAAGCATAAAATCTTCCTTCATTAATTTTCCTGGCGGTGTTTTGAAGTTCATTCTTTAGGAAGCCTTTTTACCTTTTTTTTTTCTTTTTTTTTTTTTTCCTTTTTTAATAGCCATGATAAGGGCAACAGATAATGTGCTTTGAATTTCAGTAATTACTATTAATTTACCAGTGTCAATGTGCATAAACCATAAACAGCTCTCAGAAACATCAGGTACACATGGGAGAAGTTCCACTGAGTTGAATTCAGAGGAGGTGTTGTTGCTAGATTAGTTCCATTGTATTACAACTATGAAATGCAAGAAATTGTGCTGAATATTTGCCTTCCATCGAGGAATGTCCCATTTCTGTTCCCTGTCAAGTTCTACAGTGCTGCTTCACAAATATAGCTGTCTATGAGAGACAGTACTTGACAGTCTGTTTCTGAGAAGCCACACTGTATTGCTAAGCTGTGCCTGACAGGGCACATGCCTCAGATCTAATATATAATTCCAGTCCTGAATTTCTCAACCCTTTAAGGTGCTCTGGAAATTTAGTGGGCAGTAACTAAAACTTCTTAATTAAACATTATGACCCAATCTTTCAAACTTAAATGCTTCATTTTAGCCATTTGCAGTGAAATTTTGAATGTTCAGCATTGGGCTAACTGTACTATTGAAGTTAGCAATAAAACTGGTACTGGTTAAGTGTGGATGGACATTACTCCTCAACAGCCTTCTCATCAAATTACAGGTATTGAAAAGGAAAATATAATTTTTTACATAACAGAAATGTCTCTGTTGCTACAAAATTCTTGCTTCTTAAATAAGAAAAATGTGAATGTTCAATTGATTGCAGTAGCTTGTAGAATGTTTGAAAAGTTTGGGTGACAGGAGCATTTTAATCCAATATAATCCGTGTGCAAAGACTTTCGTGGGGGGTTTTGTAAGAGGAAACAGAGAAAGCTACTGATTTGCACCTACCATGCTTTAATTTTGTCTCCAAAAAGAGGTTGCATATCCAGTATTTTTGACTCATTTGCTTCCTATTTTAGGCATGTCCTGAAATAATAAGAGCACTGAGATTGCTATTCAAAAGAATTCAAGATTCTGTACATATGTGATGCACATTAGTACAGAGGGCTCTGTACTGTGGACATAAAGATTTGAGAGTAAAAGCATTTATTAGTATTTAAAATGCAAATGATATTCCTCCCATTGACTGTTACTTAATGACAGATGGTCAGCAATAATGACGTCTTCTCTCTCTCTCTTTCTCTCTCTCTTCGTGGCTTAAGAGACAGGAAAATGTGCATTATCTTATTCATGTTTAGATCCCTCTCAGGTCGCATTGTTGGAGGTGTCTGGTGGTTCTTCACGCTCATCATTATTTCATCCTACACTGCTAACCTCGCTGCTTTCTTGACTGTTGAGCGAATGGTCTCACCCATAGAAAGTGCAGAAGACCTTGCCAAACAAACCGAAATTGCCTATGGGACACTGGACTCAGGGTCAACCAAAGAGTTCTTCAGAGTAAGTTGTCATGTCTTTTAGAGCAGCTCTCCTTTTCAACTGCTCTTACAAGATGCTTGGAAGTGTGAAATAATGTTACTTTGCAGTTACATGTAATATCGTTTGTAATTTCTGCAATACTTAGCTACATTTTTAACCCCACAATATCATGTTTTGGAGTTTTTAGTTTTTTTAATGTGTGGAAAGTTTATTGATCCTGTCACATGGGCAAAAGAGGTGCCCAGGGGGATACTGAAGCCAGTGGTAATTAAAGTAGCATTGCATATTGATTCATCTGGAGCTACAGAACTGAAGTGATGTGCAGTGTTGAAAGCCTGTGATGGTAACATGGAGTCTTGCAGGTTTTGCTTCTGCTTATGGATTTGGCTGTGTGAGTTTTGCTTTAGGGTCTTGGGTGGTGGGCAGGAAACACATTTTTTATTTTACTGACCTTCAAATAGATAATAAAGAGAAAATATAACTCAAGGGGAACATTAGGTTGGAGCATTAGGAAATAGCCTAAATAGCCATTCACATGTCTGTGCTGTCTCTATTGATTACTTCATTTTCATTTACTTTCCTGTGTTAGTGTGGTTGGTATGTAATCTTCATCATTTGCCAGCTGGACATCACAAGGAGTACATAATCAGCAGGCCCTCCTGCTTTATTTCAGGTGTCTAGCAGATGAAAGCTCAGCTGACTGATGTGAGTTTAGTGTTTGAACAGAGCTCCAAATAAATGCTGTGAACCAGTAATCCTTCCTTGAAAATTGCACAGTTTAAGGTCATTACTTATCTGAAATGTGTAGTTTAAGGCAGTTTAAGAAGTCAGGAAGATGGAGTGATAATTTCTTCTTATTGCCTAGTTGAAAGGAGACAGTTCTGTGTTAGGTACTCCCACACACCTTGACTATTTTCAATTTGGCTACACTGAACTCAGCCAACCATTAACAAAATTTTGCATGTGATTTGTGAACTACAGACAATATCAATTCAAGGGCAGCTTCTGAGTGACCCCCAAAAGCTCTGTAGTGAAATAACGTTTTTCATTGTGACAGGTATACCCACAGCAGAGCGTGCAAATCTATTCCATTAGCTGTAAAAAGATTAGTTATAAGATATATTTCACAAACACAAAGTGGTTGGACACTCACATCATGAAACTGATCAAGGAGTTTGGTTTAACCTGATTTTCTAGATTTCTTCTGTAGACACTGGAGAAAAGAAAGCAGTCCCATGCATCCTGTATGGGATATGTGTGTTATGTTGAAATAAATTAGACATTAAAGTCTCTGCCCCTACATGGACTCTAGAGGTACCTCACTGAAATGGCTGGAGTGCTTGGCACCTCGTTTTTAATGGATACAGTTCACTGACAGGTTTCTAAGTACACCTGTCTTCTTCCATGTCCAGGGTGTTGGTATATGCAATGTGACACTACAGATGCTCTCAGGGAGCTTTATTTTATATCTCAAGTGGTAGAAACTCATCTTGTGGTGTCTAGAAGCCCTGACTTCATACAAGATGTCTACAAAAATGGTGGCATTGGATTAGATATAGGAAGCTTTATCTGAGAATTGAAATATGTTAGTGCTGAGATAGCCAGGTTTTCTAATTTCTTGAAGAGAGTATAGTCCCTCATACTCATTTTTTATATTCGCCTATGTTTAACCCATAGATTCTTCTTTAGTTTATTTTGTGGAATTTTTTTTTTAATTCTGGGAATTTCAGTTTCAGTCCATCATAAGCTGAGGTAGTAACCACCATATATAGGTACCAGTAGTTCTTTCAACTAGAATGAAGCTGTGGTAATACTTAAAACTATGATGCTGACCAGGTAGATTTATGTAACTTCAGATTTATCCAGTTGTTACATTTTCAAGACTATCCAGTGCTTGCAATTTTCTTAGGTGATGATGCAAAAATTAACTCACAAAGAAATAGTAAGGAGCAAAGGAATGGATTTGTTTTCTTAAGAATTTCAGAACACTTGCAAAAACCATTATTTGAAATAATGAGGTCAGGTATTTGATGCAGAAACAATATTGGTCACCAAAATTTCAGGATTCTTTTAAGTCATCCTGTAAACACAGAACTTTTTTGATTCAATCAATATTTTATGTAAGATTTCTTCTAAAAAAGAAGATGCTATAATGAAGTAAAAGTATTTGTAATGATATCTGTTCTTTCACTTCATTCTTATAGGGTTAAGAGAAAAAAGAAGGAAAATCAATGTTTCTCTTTTTTCCCCCTTTCTTTCAAAATATGGAAGGAAACTAAAAATACTAAATATCATTACATATGCAAAATCTGAAGCTTTAGGAAGATTTGAACTGTGTTGATCACTTTTTTTAAATGGTGCAACTGAGACCCTGTTATCAAGTTGTTTCTAATCTCTGTCACACTACAGCGATTTGCAATGTTATTGTATGTGCTATTTCTAAAAATATTTTTCACAAAACAGGGACAAAAATTAAATATCAGGAGTCAATATTTACTGTATTATGCTGTTTGCATAATACATAAATTAAGACCTAGCCTGAAACATTGGTAAAAGAAGACTTGTTTGCCAAGTCTAACATTTTGTGGTTTGGGAAGCAATGATCTTCACTTTTTGGTGTTAGAATCATGTGTAACTTTTCTGTCAGTGGTGATTATCTGGCTGAAGATGAGCCTTCTGGGCATTTTCTCGTCATTTGGTCATTTCTGATTAAAATACCAGAAACTCTGAACACTTGTTCAGTCTGCTTTGATTCCGGATTGAAAACAGAAAAAGGAAAATCATTTTAAAGCCAACATAAAGAAAAAGAAGTCTTTGATACTGCTAGCTATTTACTCTTCTGGTTTAGAAGCAATGAGAGTTGTATTTTCTGAGCAGCTTGCTCAAGAGGGGAAGTAGTTTCAGTAGTCTTATTCAGAAAAGCCCAAAATTAAAATATCCCTGCTTGGCTGAATGCAGGGGAAAGCTGCAATATTTCCTCATATGATAATAAGAAATATCTGTCAGTTCACACTTCAATTTTCAGTCTCAGTTGACATGTAGAAATTGAATGTTTAACAAATGAAATTTTGGGAGAAGAAAATGTTCTTACAGAGCAGATAACTTGTTAGACTTTCCATATTTATTTGCTTTTGATAGGCAAAGGAAATTAGATCCTAAAAAAGAAAAAATCAAATATTTAAATGCAGTCTTTTTCAAATTATTTTGGGCATTGTTTCTTCTTACTAATCTAGCTATTTTATGTGCTGCATGGTTTTAGTTTTAAATGAAAGTGTTCTGTTGTGTGTTTACTTTATAAAGAATTTGATGTAATGGATGTTAAGATATAAGAAATACTTGGAAGTGAAAGTAGACAAAGGCAAGAAAATATTCTTGAAATTATGACTGATTCATTACTGCTCTCTTCCATTTTTTCTTTCTGTAAGTTTAAATCCATGAAATTCCATCAGTGTAAGCAAAGAAGAATGCATTGATGGCTTAGTTCATGCTTTGCTCCCAGCTACTATTATGTAAATGAAAAGTAGCTGTGACTACAGTAGAAAGAAATGGTGACAAGGCAGGATGCGGCTATGGACACACACAGCTGTTGTTGATTTAAATTTTATTATATTTGACAGAAAGATAAAATTACGCATATAGACAAACTCAGAAAAGCAAGGATAATTTATGATGTTCTGATATAAGGTATTTTTATTGAACATTTCTGGTTAAATGCCACTTCTTTTCAAGACAGACTTATGTTACTAAGAAATTATTTTCTAAGTAATAATGCAATCATTCAGTAATTGGTAAAAAGGAGAGCTTCAGGGAAATTATTCTCACCTATACAAAGGCTCAGTTCCAAGCTTTTTAAAGCCATTGTCAATTTAAATAATATTTAAATTATAGGATTTGGTATTTTTTGAAATATTCTAAGGCCCTTTGTTTTGAGGCTTTATAATAATAGATATTTTCCTGGAGTGCTCAAGACAGTGTGGTAATGGGCTCATAGACCAAATCTTGCTTAGCTATAAAGTCCTGTTGACTCAAATAAAAGCTGACTTGAGCACTAGGTTAAAAAGTCCTTTTTGCATCATGCATAAGAGAAGACAAGTGCCATCTGTTATTGTGAAAACACTGTGTAGTGTTTAGCTGACACACTGCTGGTTTGCATGTATGTATTCCTATTGCTGGAGGAAGCAAAGGAGTTGTTGGGTGAATCTAATGAGCTTGGGAAATTTCTCAGTTTTTTCTGACAGCATTTCCTTCCTTTCTTTCAGTGCAAACTTTTATTTGCTTTTATTTTTTATTAAGAAGCATTATTTTTGCCTAAGCATTAACCTGTAGTTGCATCATGCATTCCCGGACAGCAAAATTTCCAACTAATGCACTCTAAGCCACAAATTCTTGCACATTCTTTCAGCAAGTGCATTTCTTGCTCTGTTACTGGCCATATCAGAGTCTTTAAAAAAAATCCACTGATACTGGATTTCTAAAGTCTTTAAGATAAATGCTTAGGGCATTCCACTTCCTTTAATAGTATATTTGGTCCAATTTGCTGTTTCCATTTTTTATTGTGAACCGTGTCTTCAAATACTGTGTAGCCTTTCTGAATGTAAATTGAATGAATTCTGAACTCTGAATTATGAAAGCAGAAATCTTACTTAAGCTACTGTGTTTTTTGTAAAACAAATGCTTGAAGATTCAGCTCATTATTTATGGGGAGATTATTTAACTGTTTCTCTTCACCATACAGACTTATTGTGGACATCTATTTCATATGTAATTCCCTAAAACACACCTTACAACAGTTTAACTGCATGAACTGCTAGAGGCTAGCTGAACTTAAAAATAATATCTGACATTATAGTATTGATACTGTTATTTCTTCTTTCTTTTAAAGTAATCATGGAATTCAAATAAAATCCTTATCCAAGATTTGCCCAACCTCAGTTGCCTGAGAAAATAAGTATAATTGATTTTACTTGAACAGTGCCATTCTGAAATGTTGCAACATTCTTTTGTTCTAACTTCTTTTTGATTTTCTCCAGAGATCAAAAATCGCAGTGTATGAAAAGATGTGGACCTACATGAAATCAGCTGAGCCATCAGTGTTCACTAGGACTACTGCAGAGGGAGTAGCTCGTGTCCGCAAATCCAAGGGCAAGTTTGCCTTCCTGCTGGAGTCCACCATGAATGAATACATTGAGCAACGAAAGCCATGTGACACCATGAAAGTGGGAGGAAATCTGGATTCGAAAGGCTATGGCGTAGCCACACCGAAGGGTTCTCCATTAAGGTGGGTGGAATAGTATAACAATATAAAATGTGTTGTTATAGTATTCCACCTTCCCTGATGTCCCTGATATAGCTCTTTTTGTTTTGTGTGTGAACATGGTATGTTATTTTTCTTTTCTTCCATTTCATTTTTTTTTTGATCAGCAAAGGTAACCATTTCTAATTGCAATATGGATTTAGCAGCTATAGTTGGCATATCTTTCAAGGCCATATAAAAACCAAACTGGTTGAACACTAGCTACTCGAAGTCAGCCTCGATAGAATTAACATCAGTTATTCTATTTCATCAGCTTTTTTCACCAAATTCAACCCTTTATAGCAGTATTATGCCTACATTATCTGCATCAGTATCTGCATCAATAAATGCATACATTTTATGTTTTGTTTATTGATCTTGGCTGCTAATTTCTGAGTAAGAAGCTGATTTTAACATCTTTTTTCAAATGTCCTCACTTGGAGGCAATTAGCCCTTCATTAAAGCAACTTCATGAAAATACTTTTTGTTAAAGCACCTTCTTATTTAGAAAAAAAAAGTTTGTGTTTCTAGCATTATGCATTTCAGTACTGCCTTCAAACTCACCAGTATTTTCTTTTTCATGTTACCAGATGCATTCAGTCAAGTAGGAGAGGTTTTGATTCCCAGGTAGAACATAATTTGCTTTTCATTCAATTGTCAGGGGTCACAAGTCAAGGTATTAGCTCTGTGTTGAAATTGGCAGTATTTACCATTCTGTTGTCTTTAAGGTAAACAAATTTGCCTTTTTCCTCTGGTAGATTTGCCAATTTTCTCCAAAGCAAAAGAACAACCAGCAGATCAAGGGAGTGTGGCCTGTGGTGTCTGACAGTGAAGGGTGCACAATGGTGGGGGAAGGGGAGCAGTCAGCACCCCACTTCTCACATTTCTGCTCATGATAGGGAATTACAATGTGAAACAGATTAACAAAAGGGGCGAATTAGGTATAGGGGTGGAGTTGGAAATACAGATGGAGCCCTAGTTCTATGGAAGAAATACCTAAGGAGGTGTCTCTCTACACCTCTGACTGCAAAGGAGACATTATTACCACTATACAGATAACTAGACTCACTCGTAACTCATCAGTTTAACTTGCACACAATACCACAGACCTCAATAGCTGTATTATAGGGATGGTAATAGGAGTATCATCAGAATCATTTCTATCCACCACAAAAGATTAGTGTGTGCAGGGGAAAATCAGGCAAGTTATTTCAGTGACTGATCATGAATTTTTGGTCCTTAACATACAGTACCTCTCAGATTTAAAAACTGCTGTCTTCACTGCTGAATAAAGTAGTAAGAGAACACAAGGTGAGAGAGGGAAAATTATAACAATAAAAATATTATTTATATCGAA
Source organism: Hafferia zeledoni (assembly GCA_035583235.1). Classification (NCBI taxonomy): domain Eukaryota; kingdom Metazoa; phylum Chordata; class Aves; order Passeriformes; family Thamnophilidae; genus Hafferia; species Hafferia zeledoni. The sequence goes on from JAWWEV010000001.1 coordinate 42,143,604, forward strand.
AAACATATCCAGAACCCATGGAGTTGTTAAAGGTAGAAGGCAGTAATAACAGGAAAGGCTGTTCTATTATCTGGGATTATTTTTGAAGCACTTGTTTTTTATTTTGAATTTATGATAGATTGCTATCTCCTTCTCACTGTTTCAGACAACCTAAGAGTAATAGGCAGCACTGCAGTTTAGTGGAGCTCCTTTCTGGTAGTAAGGAGATGCCCATTGCTGACAGTCACACTTTACTGTGCCAAAGCTAGGGCAAACTTTTTAGAAGTCACTGTGGGTGCTGTCATATATCTCCTAGCAGTGGGCTGTTTGCTTTAAGCATGCTTTATGGTGCTATTTAGTCCCTTTCCCATTTTTCTGCAGAATATTCAATACCAACAACAAGAGACAGCCTGTTATAACGAGCACTAGTAGCCAGTGGAAGTAGATTTGTGTAAAATTTGGGTTTATTTCAGGTTTATTCAGTTGACTAGATAACAATATCTAGGAGTAATGGAGAGGAGACATAAAGAAGTTAGAAATAAGAGGGCCTAGTAAGACTGTTTAATAAGAACAGAGAGGAAGAGCACAAACATGATTTTAGGGATCCAGTGTGAAATCCTGGTTCCATCCCAGCTAAAGACCAAGGTCCCAGATGTTTCAGTGAGGCCACAGTTTGGTCTAACTGGGGGTCAGCAACTATCATTAGGGTAATGTGATCAAAAGTGTAGTTTTTTCACATCCTACCTTCAAATATGGTTCGAAAAGGAGAATAGGGGAAATCCTACCCAACTTGAAAATTGGACCAAATCTTCTTTCAAGCTGTCTCGACTGGCTGTCCACGTCCATGCCTTTCCTGAGTCTTTCTTTCACATGTGCTAAGCTGCTTGTTCTCCTGCTGCACCCCATTCCCTCTCCAGCCCCAGTGACAATCCAGCAGTGCTGCTTACCTACTAAAAACATTAAGCAACACACTTAATGTTCTGGATAAAAATAATGAACAAGCAATACCTCACACTTCTACCACCTCTTCCATGTATGTCTATAGAGAGTAAAACTTAGTGAAGAGAGGAAAAGCTTCCTACCCCTGTGCTTTTGAACACAAAAGACTAAACTGTAAATTTTTACTCCATGTTTCAGTATTTTCTGAAATGTTTAAATTTTAGAATATGCTGCTTTTTCTATTTTGACTGCATCCCACATGGTAGTGTTTCTGTCACTGATCAGATGACTTATGTAACTACTGACTGCACAGATAATTGCAAATATTGAACATGCAGTTTGAAATCCATGAAGGGCAGGCCAGCTAAGCTCATTACATAAATTAGTCAAAAGACATAATTTGCTATGGGAGTTGTAAATTCTATGTTTTATTTAATAATCATAATTTCCTATTTGAGTTATATGTAGACCACAAATTGCTTGATGTAGTTCACATATAATTGCATATAAATGCTAAACATTCACAGTCTGTTCAGGACTAGGAAAATATAAAAAATTTTCCAAATGAATTATTCATATCAAGTTATTCACTAAAATGTTTGAACACCTATCTCATTAGAAGTGTTTTAGTTTTGGTCCTCCTTCCACTTACGCTGATTATAAATCACGAGGTTTTTCCCTGAAAATGTCATAATAACTGAATAAAATTGATGTGAGTGGAAAACTAGACCATATATTTTCACACATCTAACTAACAGAAAGTGGGGTGATTCTTCCTGTAGCGATGGTTCCCTACCATCACATCACCAGTCTCATATTCATTACAGAGCACATCCCCATCTCTTTGCTCATGCAGATGAAATCCACTTGTCAGAGTGATCCAGGGACTGGTCTCTCTGTTGCTCATGACCATACACATGAGCAAGGTGGTGGATTTTAATTTGAAACTCTTCCTTACTGGGTTCCATGCTACACTCCTGCAGTGTTCAACCAGTACCTATTGGCTAATTTGAATGATTTATTCTAAGTGCTGGTGCTGTATTAGGATTTATGCATATCACTGGATGCAGGAGAATGGGAAATGCCTGATGTGTGTTTCTTTTATGCCCACTGGGCAGTACCACATCGCACATCATGTGTGTCTCCTTCCTTCCTTCCTTCCTTTCCAGTGATATTAATTTCTGTATAATGTTGTCAAAATACTGACATGTTTGAGAAGGAGTTTGGGTTGAGGGCAAAGGCTCTCATCACAAAAAAGACTGAGTTTCTCTCATGGCACTGCCTAACTGCTCTCACTATTTCCTCCTCTTACAACGGTAGGTATCCTTCCAAAGCTACTGTGTAGTACTCAGTGCAAATTAATGAGTTTTTTCCTCCAAAGGTGGTGTTTTTAAAGGTGGTTAAGAGAGTGCTGCTTGTTTGCTTAGTAAGACTTGCCTTTGTAAATGTGTTGTCTTTGGAAGATGTTCTCGTGGACAGACTTCTGGCCATTGTGGATCGCCCCTGGGTCATCTGCCTTGCCACTTGCAGTAATCTGTTTCTAGAGAGCAGCACCTGGAGATCTTGTACTACACAAACCCTGTGCCTTGCATGCCTTTGCTTTTCTGTTTTGGATATGTAGGCATCATAAACAAGTTTACATAGTGAAGAACATGAGAGTTCTCCACTCTAGGAAGTAATGAAAAAGAAATTAGTGCAATATTGTCTTAAAGGTACACTAAAGGCTTTTTCAGCTTTTTGTACCTTGAAGCTGTTTAATATAAAGGTGAATGACAGGTTGGGCTGAAAACGGAGGAGCTGTCATTTTTTCTGTTATGGTTTTAACTATTGACACTTGGCTGTCCTGACCTGCAGCCAACAGTATGCAGCATGGATGAGTGAAACCTGCACAGGTCATAAGTGGTGAGACACTTTGAGCCCAACAGATGAAAGTGGCAGGATTAGATCTAGACAAATAATAAAATACCTGTTGTGACTAGATGACTCAATGTATTTTAGAGATTGGTGATGTTTGTTCACTCACCTAATGAAATCCAGAGCTCTATTAAGTTCTTGCTATTGGAATTGCAATTGATGTTTATTTATATCTGAATCTTGGATTCTATATGCAATTATTAAAGGCTGTACTCCTTTTATGTAGTAAAGGAATAACTCTACTATTGACTTGAGGAGGAATTTGTTATGTTCCAGAGAGGGAGGCAGAAAGTTCCACCTGGTGATATCTGCTAGGGTTTTGCAATGTGATGACTGGTAACATGAACTGACTCTACACAGCCTGAAGTGCTGGTTCTTTATCCATTCTTTACTGTGTTTAACATAAGGTGTGCAACATGGGTAGTGCATCAGTGAAGCAGGTGTTGCAGATGTAACTTTCTGATCATTCTAGTAGGTTGTGTGAAGAGCAAAGTACAATGTAAGTGAAGTTACAGATTTTAGTTTCCATCCAATGCAAGGGAACAGTGCCCTGGAGATTGCTGGGGATGCAAAAGGCATCCAAAAACTACCATGTCGACGGTGTATGGATTCTCCATAATTGTGCAATACGTGAAAGAGCTTTACCCTAGAAGTGAGGGATCTGTGGTAGAGGGAACCTTTTCATGAAGAAAAATTAGTTTATGTGTATAAGATTAAGATCTGTTATGAAACGAGTCTTTGTGTACATGAGCTCTATAATCTACCATCTTGATCTCAGTGGCTTCATCTAGTCCTTTTTTTCTTGAGGTAAATCTCTAAAAGTTGCTGTTTGTTCATTGCTTCATTTAAATGTGGTACTGCATCTGGCAGTGTTACTTTTGGTTTTCACAGAGATATCCAGTGTGGTTCCTTGGAATTGTAGAGTTGAAAGAAAACTTATTATGGAATGCATGCTCATTCATACAAAAATTTTGGCAGATTTTACATAGGATGAGAAATTCCCTTTTATTGTTTGTTGTGGGTTTGGGAGTGATATTCCTTTTTTTTTTTTTTCATTGACCTGAAACAAGCTTGGGAAAATAACAATAAATCTGATAGTACAGTTTCTTCCAGTGGGACAATGTTTTATCAAGTGTTCATTGTCCTTGATATTTTTGGAGACCAGAGTATAAGGAGCTTATTGTGGAGGAATTCCCAGATCATCATTCACCGCGAAAACTGTTTGTTGTGAATTTAATATATTATTCTGAGACAAGTTCTCATTTTACCCTGGATTTGTAGATCAGTGAGATGGTAATTTACACCAAGCTCTGTAGGAAAAGAATCAGAATCATTACACAGTAGCCATCCATAAGGATAGATAAAAATGTTTCCCCTGGAACTTCTTGCATACTCTTATCTCTTCTGCTTTCTCTAAAATGGATTTGTGTGTACAAAAGAATAGATATGGATATTCACATGTTGACCCTGAGTAAGAAAAAAACTAGAAAAAAATGTTTGAGCTGACCACCCAAATTTTTTAGTCAACATTTTTTTACTACAGACGACTTCTTCCACTAGTGTTTTTCAGTGGTTTGTACTGCAGAAACCATGAATATTCATAAAATTGGACTTTTCCCATGAGTAAAGCTTCCTTGGACAATTTGTGTTTTATCATAATAGAAGAATTTCCCCAGACCACTCTTCAATGTACCTTGTATTGTTCAGTTTTCAAGGGTCTTCATAGATTTTTTATTTTTAACCAATATTTTTGATGTAGCTATTCTAGTTTGTTGTGTTTCTGTGTATCTTGGCTGCATTCTTCACTCAATAGTGTGTTCCTGTTTTAAGAAAGGTACAGAGATAGGCAATGGTAATGTGTTCTTGGGTCATCATGATGAGGTCTGTGGCCTATGTGCTTTTGAGCATTGTTCTTGCAATTCAGAGAATATTTCCTCTGCTGGTCAGCTGTCCTCTGGTTGGCAGGACTGGCATTCAAAGACCTTCCCAGGTCATTCTGAGGCAAGCAGCGTTCACAGTGAGGACAGATGCAGAGGAAGGAGGTTTGATTTTTTTTCATGTTTGTCTTCTCCTAAGAGAGTAGCTGACCTTGGCCTTTCTCAGTGTGTTATCCACAGAGACAGTCATTTTAGGAAAGCACTATAGGACCTACAAGTTGGTGTTAATTTATATATGATGTAGAGAAGATATAGAGGCAACTGGTAAATAATTGAGGTTTGAGGATTAAAATGAATGATGTGAAATTACTGAGGAAACGAAGATCTCCGCATGGTTATGGGGTGCTCTGTTGATATTTGAGAGAGCAGGATTTGAGTCAGCTTACCAAGATTTTACAAGGTCAATTCTTTTTGTGATACAAGATTATTTGAAAACTAGACTGTGACCTATAACATTTTATACATATGCAAACGTTATCCTGTTTGACTGATGGTGTAGATCATACTGTATGACTTTGCATAATATTTTCCCCTACACTGCAGGCATAACAATGCTTGAATTACCACCTCATTACCATTCAGCATCAGAGCTTACAGCTGAGATATTTCTCAAGCAGGTCAGAACCTTCAGAGCTTGTTGGGTTTTCTATCAAATAAAAATAATGTTTCCTAGGTAAAAAGGCAGGGAGAGGGTCACTCCTTAGCAAGAAATATAAAAGTCAGGGGCCAAAAGAAGATCAGTGAAGAGAGAGCCTGACAATGAATGTTAGCAACTTGTTCTTTCAGCTGTGCCTGGGAGGCATACTTAGTTTCAGTTACCTGGATTATTTCTATCTGAAAACAGACTATCTATTTTAAAAGTAAATATGAAGCCTTGAAAACAGAGATTAAAATCCAAACATGCTCTTTTTCCCAGGGATGTCTATTGGATTAATTTCATAATTTTAAATCAAGGTAAGGGTCTTTCCCACTCAAAAATGTGCAGTAAAAAAAGAAAAAAAATTGATGATGGCTAATGAGATCATTAATGGCAAGATGTACAAGCAAATGTATTTAGGCAAAATCTTCTACTTGAAAAGGTTTTGCCCTTTCTTGCAATTTTTACATGTAGATGAAGGAAATTGTAGGATGTAAGTCACCAAAATGCAGTGAAGAGGATTGCTATTGAGGTAATTTCTGAAATTTGTATCTTTGGAAGAAAACAACTCATTAGTGTCCATGATGCTGCACTTGCCGAATTTTCTCTGGCCTGCGAGAAAAAAAAATCACTCTCTTTCAAGTACTTCAAAGAGTCATCTCTGACCTGTCTTGCCTCACAGAGCCTATTTGTTCATTGCCACTAGCAGGAAGTTTTCACCCTCAGACTTCAGGAATGATTCATAGCTGAACAAAGCCCTCCGTGGTTCAGAGGAGAAAGCAAAAGTCACAGGAATTTGTTCTGCTGCTGTTTCTGTTTTCCTACACTACAAATGACACTAGAAGCAACTGATGGAAGGCAAAACTCTTCCAAGAAGGTCATCTCCCATTTTGGTCATACACTCACATTCTGGTGCCCCTCTGCTAATATCATCCTGGTCCTTATTCCAGGGAGGGTCTCAGGATTTTGGTGAGAACAGGTTTGAAACGAGGTTCTTCTGAGCAGGAGTGAAAGAACAGAGCATGGAAACAGCAGTAAAACTATTGCATGGAATGACAGTTTTTTATCTAAACCTTTCAATGGCAATAGGTATTTTTAAATTAGGAGTATAATCAGTAGGAAAGGTGAAACTACCATTCTGTCTTTTCAGCTTCCCTATGGGCCAGTCTGTAGCAGTCAGCATGGGGTCAAGTTTGATAACAGGCCTGTTTTCTATGATTAGAAAGAAATCAACACATCAAAAAAAGGGTTTTATTGTTTGTTTGTATGTTTCTGAAATATGTGAATGCAAACAGGATAGGAGCTTCACAATATCAAAAGTATCCGAATGAAATGTGTCAGGCTGTTCAATTTCCTAACAAATAAAAGGGGCATACATTTAAGTATAACCAATGAACTTGCCTCAAACTATCAGCAAAAGCCAGAATGTCTCAAAAGTACTGATACCATTGTTGTGCACATCTTACTGATTTTCTGGACATTTGCCAGCATTTGATAAGCGTTAATCCCCAGTGTATGCCAGTGGGATGCAAAAAGGTTATGGTTGTTTCCAATCTATAGATCCTCTGAGAAACAAACGCTGCTCCTTGGCACTTCAGAAATAATTTTCTCTTGCCCTTTTCCCTGCCATTTCCCCAATCCCTTGTAAAGCATCTCAGCGAGGGCAAGATGCAGCCCTTTATATTTTAACAATGCAGCTTGTTATTATTTCTCTCTTTTCTTTTCATTACAACTCTCTGGCTGTTTAGGTGTCAATTCCCAGGAAACTGCCCTTTGAAGTTGATGGTACAGTTCCTGACAAGCAAAAAGCCTACCCCACTAAGATAATAATTGTTCAGGTGAATTGTAGGTAGACTAAAGCAAGGGAGCAGGCCACTGAAAGGCATCTCAGCAGCTCGCAACAATAACTCTCAGTGGAAATGACATTTGGGGAACAAATAGCACCTGAAAAACAGTTTGCAATTAATCTGTGAGGTAGTTTTAAAACTGCCCACTTCCAACTGACAGTAAGTAGTAGATGGACTCCAAAAGACATTAAATGGCCATTTAGTCTTTAGGCAGCCTTGATTCTTGTGAGAAATCCCAAACCAAAAGTAGGGAGAAAAGATTCTTTTCTTTCTTGTGATTTCTTTGAGCTGAGAACAGTATCTCAAACTGGCACACTGTGTGACGGAGTAGGTGTTATGGACTGAACGTCCTAGAATGAAAGGTGAAAAGATGTTGACAGCACCAAACAAGATTCAGAAGTTTTAATATATAATTGAAGCTTCTGTGTGTCTTGGCATAATAACTCTAAAATGCAGCTTTTTCTCATCATCATAAATGTTCTCAAGGTGCTTATATTCCAGATAAAAATAGTCATATGTGCATCTCTCTGAACAGTACAACTTTAAAGTATTGTTTGATAAAATGGTGTCTTGTGGTCAATCAGTAATTATTCCTCCTAATTGGTCTACTTTGTGTGTAGTAGGAGGTAGTCAAAGTAGTGCACTTCTTCTCAACTCTAGATATTCTTAGCTCAAATCTCTGTATTTTTGTAGCTGAGTGCCTTAATCCCATATTCTTCCTTCCTTCCTCTGCTTCCCATTCCAACTAAGTCACTGAGTGAGAGTTTAAATCAAACCTGAAGAACGATTTAGGTCCTATTTAACTATATCTTTTTAGCAAATCACATGATGCTGAACAATGCTGTATACTCTTTTGTTGAGTGGGACTCTCTTTTAACAGTTTTTGGCAGGATTGACATTTTTCTGTAGTCAAAATTTAACTATGATTTTCCCTGCAGTTTTTTCAAGTCAACAGTCACCCAGATAAAAATTATCCAACCCTAACCTGATACACAGACCTATTTTATTGTTCACTTCAGTTATTTCTTTTTACTCTAAAAGAACACATAAAAATAATAATCTGCTTCCAGCACATAAAGAAAATAGAGCTTTTTTGTTGTTTTTTTTTTCTCCTCCACATGGGCGGGAATAGCATCTGTGCACAGGAAGATCCAGATCCTTTGCATCTTCCATTACTAGCAGCAGGGCTGAATGAGGCCTGCAGGTGAGAGTAATCCCAACATCTGGCAGCCCATCTGTTGCTTCCAGAAAAGGCTTTTTCTGTATATAATTACACATCAGGCTCTTTCCAATTTGTTGTTTATATGGTTCCATTTAGTGCAGCCCAAATTTGTAGCTGTGTCTTTAGAGAGGCTTTTACATTTAGAGTTAGATCTTTGTTTTCCTTGGTATAGATGCAGGCACCTGATTTTGCACACAACAGCATTTTATGTATTTTTTGTGATTCAGATCTATTTTGGATCTTAAAACTCTTGAGCCTACAGAAAAACTCATGGGATCTAGTTATTTCCTACAGAATATCTTGACTTTTTCTAGATAACCCAAATCATCTATATTTCATGTGCCTAAATGCAAACATTATAGACAATTTTTTAGAATTTTACATTTTCAACCAAAATTTTGAATTCTAAGGTTTCCACAAGAGCCCTTTTCTGCTTGCAAACCAAAACATGAAGAGCCAGGTTTTAGGATGATGCTCATCTCTTTATTGTTTTAAATAAAAACAATAATGCCCTGTATGCAAAGCTGGGGGATCAACCCACATTCTAATGCTCTGCACTTCAAAAGATCCATTTCTTCAGGTTTTAATTGGTGTATGATACTATTCTAATTATAGTCTATACCTGCTAATGATATTTTTTCCTTAAAACCACATGAACTCTTGAAAATTAGCTTTGATTTTGTAGAGTTTAAATAATGTGAATTCAGGCTATGAAAATGTAGTTAAAAGTGAAAAAGTCATCTAAGTTTCTTGAGGATTTAGGAATTTGGCCTAATACAGTTAAATAAGAAAGCTGCTATTTTTGGCCTCTCTTTTAGACAGTGGGCGATTATCCAAGGCTGTTTCCAATTAGAGTGCTTTTAGTTCATCCAATTTGTAGGCCACAAGAGAAGATATTGTAGCATCAGATAAAATAATTGCAAACATTCATACTACATCTAGGCACTACATCCTTTATTTTTGGCCTCCTCATTTAAGAAAAACATCAATAAATTGAACCAGCTTCATGGAAGACAATCAGGATGGAGCTGGATATGGACCTGGAGCTACTTTGGTGAGAAGAGGCTGGGGAAGCTGTGCCTGTTCAGCCTGGAACAGAGATGGCTTTGGGGGGTCCTAACAGCAGCCTGCAGTGTCTATGGGAAGGTCTTCAAGGAGATGGAGGCAGACTCTTCAAAGCAGTGTAGGGAGGGAACGTAAGCAACAATGGGCATAAAATTAAATGGGAGAAGTTCAGACTAGATGGAAGGAGGAACTGTTTCCCCTCACTGCCTGAGGACAGTCTGACGGTGACACTATCTGCCCAGATTGTGCAGACTTCATTCTTGGAAGTTTACAAACCATGACTAGTTGAAGCCCTGAGCAGCTTGATCTGACCTGAGGACTGACCCTTGTGTGAGCAGGAGGTTGGACCAGGCACCTCCTGAGGTGCTTTCCAGACTGCACTATGCTATGTTTCTTTTTTGACAATTATGGATATGATAGGGATTTCTTCAGCCATCATATTCAATATGCTGGAGCTACAGGAGTATTTGGAAAGTTGTAGTAGTTACAGAGAGTGATGTTTATCTTTTCTGCATGGTAGAAGGTCTTCTCCCATACTACTTCAAAAGCTGCTCCTGGCCTGGCTTTCGTGGCTTTGGTTATGATTTTTATGAACTAAAAGTCAATCACATTGTTCTCATCTGAATAAAATTCTCATGCAGGAAAAGCAGAAGAGTAAAGTATCTCAACTCAGTCACGTAAGTGACTGCTTCATATCTCGTCTTCACCAGGGCAAAGGGAGAACTTAAATTCCCAGGCAGCCTTATACAGCTTCTGAGTGACTGACAGCATGGACCTTTTTGGAACTCCTAAGTAGGGTCAAAATATGGAAGAATTTCTCTGTTATGGGAGTCAGGGCACTCAGGTTGTCTGTCTCTCTCTCTTGGCAGGAAAAATTAGGAATATCTTGTGACTTGAGACTGAGTTGAGGAAATATGCACAGAATATGACCAGAGCTTAGTCTGTCTCTAGGAAGTGCTTTCCATTGGGAGACCAGAAAGATAAATTCTGTATGAAAGTTGCATGAAAAGACCCCAAGATTGCTGAGAAGCACGGAAGAGTGGTTGGCTGAAGTCATGTCATACTGGTGAGCGTAGTTATGACTTGGCTCATATTTGCTGGGAGTCTTGAAGGAGATAGGTTCACCTTTTCACTTCAGGTTCACCTTTGCAAATCAAGGGTGATGGCAATTGCTTGTCAACCACAGAGGAACAGTGAAAAATAATAGCATATGTTTACTGTGCTATGAATAATTGAAATCCGTTTCTACTTCTGGTGTTTGTATGATTATTTCAAATCCATGGAGGTCTGTACCTCAGGACAAACACCATGGTAGATTTCTCAATGTCTTCAGTCAAAGGAACTGTTCTGGAGAGAAAACAATAGGGAAATTGTAACTTTGACTAATGGGTTCTTAAATAGTCTATGGTCTATGGCCACATGTTTTTTGTGTTCCCTTTAGAAAACAGTGGTAGAAATCTCTATCACCAACGGACCCTCCTCCATCTGGCCTTTTTTATTAAAAGTGTCATATATGCATGTGTCCAGGACAACAGCAATTACATTATTTGGATCTCCATATCCACTGTGGAGATCTAATAGTACTTTTAGTTTCTTGTTTTTTCTGTAGCCTGCCTGCTTGTATTGGAAACATGAGTATTACCATATTGTTGTGACTGTGCTTAGTCCAGCTGGTCTGAGAGTTGCTATATTTGCATTTCACAGAATGGTTTGGGTTGGAAGGGACCTTAAAGATTATCTAGTTCCAAGCCCCCTGCCATAAGCAGGGACACCTTCTATTAGACCAGGTGGTCTACTGGATGAGAATGAGTGATGCATAGTAAAGTCCTGGCAGAACCATTGTATCACACTGACTGTGGCCTTTCCTTCCCCACCACCAGTCACAGTGTAGGGCCACAGAGCTGTACAGAAGGGAAAGTGCTCCATGCCTAAGTGGACCATGCTTCTATGCTGGAGGAAGGTGAAGGGTTTGCTGCTGTGTACATGGCTGTACCTGTGGTGGCAACATTATATAGCTGATTGCCAAAGGGATTGGATTGCCCTTGTGATCATTTCACCTGATCTTGGACTGATGTTCAGTTGGCTTCAGGGCATTTTAATTATCAGCACACTGACTATTGGACCAACCATCTCATCTGGTTGCTGGCACTGTTTGTGTTTGTCTAAGCATATCAGATATTCCTCATTAACTTCTGCAATAATATTCAAACAGAAAGTCCTAGGAACTTTTCCAGCTAATCCCCATTTTGGCTACTGACCAAATAAGGCTTTATATGGCACAACTGTAATTGTTTAATTTATATGGTATTGATCTGCCATTAGGCAAAACACAAGCCAGAATTTCACTAAGGCCAAGTTATGCAGTGTTCTTGATTGTTGCATTGCAGTTGCAGCTACAGTTCCCTCCTGGGAAATGGCTCCCCTGTTTTTTGTTTCAGTCTCTGATTATAATTAAAGTAATGAACTTCAAAGTGCTTGCATCATAACTAGGAAAAAAGCTTCCAAAATCATCTCTTAGCTGAAATCTTTCCATTTATTGCCTTCTAATCCTTCTTTATGAAAAACATCAGTGTGGAGTCAAAAAGAAGCATGTATGTAATGTTATAGAAATCTCTCGTGCCTCTTCTCCGTCTAAGTTCAGATGTAAAAAAAGTGTATCAAATGTGCAGATCTTATGAATCAATCATCTGTTTCTGGCAACCATAAAAAACAAGCATCCATCCTGATACCTGTGTTGCCTGTACCTTTTGACATAGTGGCCATGTTCTGTTAATAACTTCATGGATATTGGTGTCAGTGGATGAATACCCTCAGAAGCAAACAGTAGTCTTGCCCTACAGCTTTCTCTTGTAGAGATGCTGTAAGAAAAAATAAATGGATGATCAGACTGTTTGTGTTACAGCACTTTCGGCACAGTACAGAATACTGATGGTATTTTGCTTCACAGGCATTTCATGCTTCATTCTCATTAAGGTGAGACTAGGACTTGGTGGCTGAAAAGGCTAACCAGACAGGCAAAAGGTTAGTGCTCATCAGAAAGAGAACCTAAGGTAGTGGATTTGTATAGACATTACTAGAACCATAGAATCATAGAATAGTTTGAGTGGGAAGGGATCATTAAGGGTCAACTAGTCCAACCCTCCTGCAATGTGCAAGGACTGAGCAGGTTGCTCAGAGTTCAGTCCAACCTGACCTGGAATGTTTCCAGGGATAAGGCACCTCTCTGGACAACCTGTTTATTGTTCCACTGTCCTCATTGTAAGAAATTAATTCCTTACGCCTAGTCTAAGTCTATCTTCTTCTAGTCTAAATCTGTCCACCTTTAATGAGAAGCCACTACTCCTTGTCCTGTTGCAACAGGCCCTACTGAAAACTTTTGTCCCCATCTTACTTATTAGCCTCCTTTAAGTATTGAAAGGCCTCAGTGAAGTCTGCTGGAGCCTCAGCTTCTCCAAGCTGAACAACTCCAACTCTCTCAGCCAATCCTCCATGGGAGAGCTGCTCCATTCCTCTCATCATTTTTTGGCTCCACTCTGGATCTGCTCCAACAGGTCTGTGTCTCTCGTGTGCTGAGGAGCCTGGAGGTAGATGCAGCACTCATGGGAGCAGAGTAGAGAGGTAGAATCACCTCCTTTGACCTGCTGGTCATACTTCTTTTTATGAATTCTACTGAATTTGTCTACTCCACGAATTCCTGAGAACAGCAATAGTATTGATTTTCTTTTCCAAATGCAGCTACTGAGAGAATGGCAGAAGGTTTGTTTTTGGTTTTTTTTCTCTCACTGTAGCTCTTGCCAGAGATACCTATGTCTCTGTCACCCTGAAAGTGGATAAATGCAATTTCTTTTGTAACACTCTTCTCTGAGGACGTGTCAGAAATATTAGCTAGGATAGAGGACTTCACCTTTTATGGAGCATCATAAAATGATAGTTGAAGTAGTTTATGACAAAAGCTTGCACAGATGCTCAGTTGAATGCCTTTACTTGTGGAAGACACTCCATTGTGACTCCTGATGTTCTTCTGCCATTTCTCAATCTTAAACTTATATCTTACACTCATCAGTTCCTGTTGTGAGATCCTGATGCCTGCAAGAAGGAAAATACACCAACACATCGTAAGTAATGGAAAACAGAAGACCATGTCAAATATAGCTCTTCTTACCCATCTTATAATTCTATGTTCATAAATGGTGAGATTCAGTCTGACATAAATGAAAAATTTGAGAAGTCTGATAGTGAAAACTCTTCAAATATTGCCAAATTTGAACCAGGCTCCAAAAATGCCAGATATGTTCAATATTGTGTTAAAATCTTGGGGTTATTATTATGCCCTGCTACCCACTGAATAGAACATACCTATATATATATATATATAGCACATTGAGATATGAGGCTGGTTAGGAGCCAGAAAATCTAATTTTTGCGGCTAGTCCAACAGGATATTTTATTTTCCATGATTTGTCATGAGATTCGGCAATGAGTTCTCGCTGCTTTTGAAGGTCACAGTAGCATTTCATCTGGGATAGGTGTTTCAGCCTAGGGCTGGGTCTTCATGTGAATGAAAGCTGTGAAATGCTCAGTTGAAGGTGCAGTATTTCTGCCACTGCTGGGACATGTTGAATGGAGTGAAAAATTAGAAGCTGCTGAAACAGCTGCCACCAGTTTTGTGCTGGAAGATTTTGATGTAGTAAAATCTTCCTCTGCGTAGGGTGGCCAGAGTCTGTGATCTTAATAGGCTGTCTAGTAATCCATCAGTGATATCAAATGGATTGAGATGGATAGAAAGAAGGAACAACTTTCTGTGTTTCTATTCAATAAGCACTGAATTGCATCTGAAAGAGTTTATTTGTTTTCCTAGCCTCATTCTAGGTGGAAATAGTCACTTTGTGGCATTCAGACGCATAAATTTAAAATCCCTTACAAATATGGTTAAGATATTATGTAAAAGAAAATTTGAGTCTACTGGCCAAGATCAGTAATGGTGAATAATATTTTCAGTCCTGGTAAGTCATCCATTTGAAAAACAATTAGATTGACAGTAAACTGCAGCATTTGGCTCTTTCTTGTGGATGGAGTGACATAAGGAGTTTCAAGTGTGTGCCTAGGTAACTTAGCATAATGTCATTTCAAGAGGCTTGCACTAATGCAGTCTAGGTAGGAGAGGAGAGGGACAGCATGACATATGATAGATCTTCACCTCAAGCTACTGCTCCCTCCCTGACTTTCAGCAGTGCTAATCCAACATAGTTGGAATCTCTGCCTGGCACTGAACCACATGCTGTACTTTGCCATGAAACTTCTACATGTCTGTGCCAATACTGCAATTTTCTTTCAGCTGAGTGCCCCTAAACTAAGGAGTTACTGGAGAAGCAGGTGAAACAGCATCCAAACACCCTGCTGTGATGAAACTGTGAGTCAAGGTCTGCTTCACGTAGGGTGTAAAAAGAAAAAGGCTTTCTGCCAGCCATGCCAGAGGTGAACGTTACTCCATCTGAAAGCGTTAAGTACCTAGAATAGAATAGAATAGAATAGAATAGAATAGAATAGAATAGAATAGAACAGAATAGAATAGACAATATTTCTAATATATTATAATTTATAATACATAATTATATATATTATATATTTAAAGATAATTTTACACATTTCAAATTTTAAAATATTACTGTGAGTGCTTCTTGCAATAGTGAATGTAAAAAAACTACAAAGGCTTCATAGTTCTGAATGTTTCTGAGGTAAGGGAGACTTTTAAGGCAGTTGATAGTGGGCTAAGCTTATCCTGAGAGCAATTTCTGCAGTGTGGAGACAGAATTACACTGGTGCTCAGACACTTTTGAAAAATACCATGTAGGCAAGGGATTTTCTGAGGGTGGAGAGGCACCGGCACAGGGCCTAGCATTGCAGCACATCTTTGGAAGTGTTCAAGGCCAGGCTGGATGGGGCTTTGATCAATACGGTCTAGTGGAAGGTGTCCCTGCCCATGGCATGGGTGTTGAAAACAAATGATCTTCAAGGTCCCTTCTAACCCAAATCATTCTGTGATTCTGTTATTCTAAGCATTTAAAATGTATTCTGAGTTGCAGGTGTTGGACTTCAGCAGCCTATTCATGTAATCCTGCTTATGCTGGAACCAACAAAGAAAAAAGTTACTTTAAAAAAAAATATTTTACTGCTTGATGAGAACAGGATTAGGTAGTTGTTAGCAAAAGTTCAAATAGCTCAGAGTTGGGAGAAACTAGCATTTGTGCTGCTGCTAAAGACTATCTACCGAAGCAATGTGAACAGTTACTCTAGGGACAATTTTATGTGTTTTTTATTTACAGCAAAGGTTTTTATAAAAAGAGAAACAAGCAGAGTTGCATTCCCAGATCAACGGCTGTTGTTCTTACACAAGCAAAGTATATATTTAATTGCTTGCACTAAGAAGTGTTTGCATACTGTAATTGGAATATCTTGCTGCAAAACAGTTTTCAATATATATAAACGACAGTCATCAGACCTCTAGCTGGTGTAAATTGTCAGAACCTCTTTGAATTCAAAGTAGCTACAGCAATTTTTAGCAGCAGTGGGTCTGCCATTAATTGGAACTCCTGCTGATCCTCAAGGTGTCAGTTTGGCTCATATTTGTTTACAAAGCTTGGCTCAAGTAACTAAACTGTATACTTAGGATATACATAGAAGCTGTAAATAGCCTCTGCCCCTGGAAATTAAGCATCTTATTTGGACGGCTAAATGAAGAGCCCTGTGCTTATTTTAATTGGCTGCAATTAAAAAGTATTTGAGTGCTGCCTTAAATTTCCCATCTCTAAATAATAACAATATATAAATATTCTTGTAAAAATACTTTATGATTATTTTTTGTAGAATATTTTGATATATTGTTTTGTAAGAGGTGTTTTTAAAGCAAATGGACAAGAGATTTTTAAAGTAATATTTTTAAATGGTATCGGCTTCTAATGCAGCACTGCCCAGAACTTTTTTGCAATACTTTGGCTTTCTACAGGTCAATTGATTCCTCAGGGCTATGTGAATTTGGCAAGATGGAATTCAAGAGGCATCCACTGTCCTGGTGGTCCTCAGCTGGGCCTGAGCATTCTGCTGAGATGGCTGATCATGTCCTTTCTTTGACAAGCATGAATACAGAAATGAAAGAGCTTAGCAGGAAAGCCTGACAGACGCATTGCTGAAGAGCTAGTATTGCGAAGACTGACCACGTGAACACTAGTAGTTCTTTATTTAATATAAATGCTGGACAAGCTATAAGAGCTAGTGCCAAAGACACCATCAGCTACATGTGAAAATGTTTTGATATGTGCTGTTCTTCAGTATTTAAATACAGGGTTTTTTCATACAAGTAACATTATAGCATGCAAACCTTTATAAATTCCAGTACAAATATTATCCCTGTAAACCCTCAAACGTATTTAAATACACATTATTTCAAAGTTTGTCCTTTGTCAATTAAGTTAAGATAATTTTCTTGTAAAAATACTCGTGCTTGTAAAAATACTCTCTTTTTTAATATTTACATTATTGATCCTTCAAGCCTTCTGAATATACAGTGATGTAAGCTTTGGCTACATCTTCCTCGTTAACAGAGTGCTTGTTTCTCTCCTAATTTATCAAACATATTCAGCCAGTGCCATGCAGCTTTACACTTAATTTCTCTTGATGAATTGTCAAACACACTTAAACTGCACTATATTTGTGTCGTGTTACAATCTGCCATCTATGCTTTTCAAAACAAGGATAAAATAAACAGCTCAGAAGAAGGGCAGTATTTAATATTTTGCTTGGTAAGGTTGCATTTTAATTTTTCCTGTTAAAAATCATTTGAATGGATGATATATGCAAGCTTTAAAAATGCACCCACTTGTGTTTCACTAAGTACATTTGGGACAGACCTGCAGCTGCATCCAGGAAGCTGGAGGCTGGGGGGCAAGGGAAGGCCCCTGGCAGCTGTGGCCTCCCCATCCCAAGCCACCTGAGCTGGATAAGATTAGATCATGAGAGAATAACTGCAGTTCACATCACTGAAATAAGGTCACTGAACGTGGTTTCACCAAGCTCTCTCTCTGCCTTGTCCTGAGGGAGGATGCTCTCCAGCCTGCACGAGGAGTGCCCAGGGGCTGGTCTGCATGATGGCTGCATCAGCAGGTAACTGCAGGGAGGGATGTCCAAAGTGCAAGGAAGAAAATGAGCTTTGAGTTGCTTGAAACTCATTATCAATTACCACAACTGGCTTCTATCATTGGCTCTGGTATTATGGTCTTGGAAAAGCTTGTTCCTTCAAGGAACTTCTGCTGATGCACCACCACATCTGTGGCATAACTTCCCAATGTGCTGTAGTTATCCCCACTTCTTTCTAGGCACTAGTTAAATAGAAGTACATATACAACAAACCTACATGACAATTTAGTCATGTATTTTACCATAATAGAAGGGAAATCTCTGTATTTTGCTAGTTGGTCCATACCTCATATATGGCCCATGTAAGGAGCTTTGATCATTTAACATTCAGGTAGTCTTTGTCTGAAATTTGTTTATATTCAGAGAACCTGAGGTTAACCAGAGATAGCATCCATCTGCACCATGTGACTTCTAAGTGACTAAGTGATTTCTGAGGCTTTGAAATCCCATGTGGGAGGGATTTGTGAGAAGCCTTTTAGAGGGCTGGGGTCTCTGCTCAGTTTCTGCCTCAACAGCTGCAGTGGAGGCACCACTGGTTTTAGGACGATGAGTAGTGCAATGTGGCTGCAGTTTAAACAAAGCTGTCTCTGTGTATGTAGAGTCTCATTAGTGAGTCATGTTATTTTTGCACATCTTGCTCATTCATTACTGTAAGTGAACAACATCCCCAACACTAAGCAGTGGAAACAACAGTGCCACCGTCTGTAAAGAGAAAATCAGAATTGCACTAAGAATCTGCCCAAGATGCAGGAAAGTATTTTTGCTATCTAACATACCCATTACTCAGAATTTATGAGACCAAGTTCAGGAAAGGGATTCAGAAAAATGTCAAAGCTGTTTAAATAGCTAAGACATTTAAGTTTTCCTGGCAAAATTCTACTGGCTGCCTAAAATATTGTTATTAAATGTTTACAACTGAGATCCTGCCCTTGTAATGAGTACTTAGGGACCTGTCTGTGTCTTTATCCCATTTAGTATTCAAAAATGGATATACTGAGACCTTACTTCATGGAAACGAGGTCTCCTTAGCTATGTGTGCTCAAGCCAAGGCTGAGTCCCTGGAATTGCATATGGGATGGTGCTGAACAGTGCAGATGGGTGGAGCTTTCCACCCATCCTATGAATCACTGTGCATCCAGAGATTTTGGATCTGAATGACTTAAACAAAAAGCAGCAGCTGAGACTCTGGACACATATTCAAGTCTAATCAGGCTGGACAGAGCCTTTTCTATCTGTTGTTTGCGTTCAGGCTCTGGACATTAGGCTGTTGAAAACAGGCATAATTTACTGTGCAGAATGCATTTCATGTTTTAGTTTCTGGTTTCTAAGGAAAGCAGAGTTGCTGTGCTGAAATAGATGTTGAAAGTGTTGCATTAGGCAAAATTTGGTGCCCCTTTTTGTGATGTTCCGCTGTGGCTGTCTCAGATTTCCAGCAGTGCTTGTGATGTTGGCTGCAGTGGTCCCTAGGCTGGACCTCTGTCTCATTCTCTCATGGTGCAGGGACCTTTGTTTGTGTCTATCAGCCTTGGAAATGCCCTTCCTGTGGTTGAACATGTATATGAGCTGAGTTCCACAGTGTTGTATGCCATAACATTCAGGTCATTTGTTGCTTGCCTGCCTGCCTTCTTCTTATGGACTGAAGTCCCAGGTGGGTCAGCTCTTAAGCATTGGTGTGACCCAAACTCACTGGAAGCCAAAGCAGACCTCTCTGCCAGCTTCCCTGGGCTTTGGGTAAGCACCTTGCTGCAGTTCTTTTGGGTAACAAATGAGGTATTCCTGTTTGGAATCATTGATGTTACTTTGCAAGGGACTGGGTAGTCACACTGTCATTTGTCTGTGCAGTTTTATCTTTTGATACCTGTGGAAGGCATATCTGCAGTTGGCACAGGTAGGCTCTTTAAAAAAAAATTAAAAAAAAAAGGTGATACTAAATGTTTTAAACGGCTTGCTACTATTTATTTATGGGGAGATGGACAGTAATTTAAAATAATAATGATTTAATTCTCATCGTGTTTTTCATACCGTAATTCTAAAGACAGCTTAAAACCAGCTGTGATCAACACATTGAAATCACTGTCCATGCACCCAGGTACTTGTAAAGTGAGGTATCATGTAACATAAGGGCTGCAGTTTTGTCTGAACTGGCTTGACTATTGCATATAAGGACTCTGTTTTCTTCTAAACAATGGAAAAGACAGGACTGTGCAGTAACACCAAGGACTAAGAGTCAAATACTAAAGCACTTGCGTGCTTTTTACTACTAAACTCTGACTCTTGCAAAGACTTCAGTTCCTTTATTGAGAACACATTGTTCTTCAGCAAGAGTTTTGAGTAAGCGTGGTATTTAGGATAAAGTCCTATTTTTTTAAATGAAAGAAAAGTTTCTGCCACGGATGCTCAAGTTTCAAAATGCTTTTTTCTGTGGCACAGTGAAGAACTTGCTAGGATGAGTATGGGTGTTCTAGCCTGGCTCTGGGGTCTCAGGATATAATTTTCAATGCAGTCACCATTACACATTTTAGACTCTCAGTTATATCTGTGGGAGGTACAGCAGTGTTGAGCAAAGGTTCTCTGTGTTTTGCTGACCAGAGGGAAATTATTTATTTCCACATGTGAAGGTGGACCTGAATAACAAAGCAACAGAGAAAGCAGTGTGAAACTAACCTGGTTTTACATGGCCTACTAGACATGATGAGGACAATAATGTGTTACATTTATAAGCAACAATTTAATTTCAGAGTGATGATTGCAGCTTAAATCCACATTTACTTCTTCGTCCTTTTTATTTCCATTTCTCTATTGTGCTGTGAAACTGTCTATGGATATGGCTAATAACCCAGCTAAATAACCCTCTCATGAATGGGTTTCATTTATTTATTTATTACTCTACTATTACTATCAACCAGCTGCAATTTCTCTAAATGACTGTGGGAAAATTTTCCTTGATAATCTTTAATGCTTTGAAAGACAAATTTGAACATCTGGCAAGTGAGAAAGCTCTTTACCTTCAACATGAAAATTAAACATTAAAACTTATATTAGTTGTCAAAAAAAAAATCACCTACTTGTTTTTTAATTCATCTTAGAACATACAGATGAAAGCTCTAAGTAGACATTAACTTGAAAAGCTTGAAAAAAAAGTTGTAAATTATCAGGTACGATCTTCACCCAAGAATAAGATAAAGATCGAAAAGAAAAAACTCTCTACTCTCTAAGATTTTAGAATAAAGATTTTGTCTGATTTGGTGATCTTTAATGTTCACACTTGAGAGACTAAAGCTTAAAGGAAATAGTATGAAGATGCTTTGACAGATAGACAGATTGATAGGGCTTCCCATCTACTGTAAAGTCAGACTGAGAGTAAGTGGCCTGTTGAATTGAGAGTTAGTGATATTCCTTGAGATACATTTCATTTTTCATGGCAGTGATCACTCTTGCCTGCATCTGTAACACTGTCAAAACAGCTGTTTACGTTATTGCTACCCAGTGTGACAATTTGACATAGCAGCACTAAATTAGACCTTAGTTTGGATCCTGTTGAAGGGAGAAGGAGTTTTGACATTGACTGTGTAGACAGCAGGCTCCAGACATATATCTAAACCATTTTCAGAATAAATTATGTAGCTCAGCATCAAAGAAATAGCATTTCTAGGATCATCTTTCATCTGTGGCTCCATCCCAATGTCCTTAGAAAGGTAAATTTTATGTTTAGTAAACTGAAGTTCTGTCTGTTAAGTGGTAAGGCTGACTACACAGTTATCTTTCTGAATGGGGCAAATAGACCAAAAGCACAGGCTTTGTAATTAAATCTGAGTATGAAAAATCTGTAGTAAATATGACTGGTTCAAAAGCAATTGCTTCCAAGAACAAAATGGACAAATGAACAATTTCATTCCAGTTTTGCAATTGCTTCTCTCCTTCTGGAGTATGAACCATGATTAGAGCACTTATACAAAATCACATTTGTCAGCCTGGTTGCTAAATTCCCCTTAAAAATTTATCCACAAAGAGTAGTCTGTTATCACTCCCACTATAGCCTACAATTCTCATTTTCACTTTTAGGGATAGACAAGCCATTACTTTATCTATACTGAAAATCTCATATAAATCTAATGACACTGAAGCTAGGTAAAGTCAAATCTACATACAAGCAGTTTCCAAACTTCATGACTAGCCAGCAAAGAACTATCTTGCTTCCAGCAGGAGCTATATGAAAATCTGTTACCAGAAGACAGTCCTGAAGCTGACATTTGTCCCACAGATGGGCCAATGTAGTAAGGAACACTCCATAAGCTGTGAAGTACCATTGTCTGTACCTGTCTTTCAGGAAGGCATCTCACCTAATAAGTGAGAGAAAAATTTCCTTTCTAAGTCCAGAATGGACCCCCAAGGACTAGAATCCAGCCATCTCTGAAGAGGATGAATCACAAGCCCCAGTGTCTTCTGGTGCCATATGATCTGATGGAGCCCCACCACCAGAGAATCTCTTTTCCCACCCCTTGTCTGAGTGCTTTGAAGGTGTTGCATCCTCTCATTATTGTTGAGATGACAATGCCGTTGATGTAGTTCTTCTCAATTCCCACTCAGTCCTGATAGATAGATCTTGACAGCATTTAGAGAGAGAAACTCCATCTTTCTCAACCACATATCATCCTTGAAGAGCAGTAAAGCTACTGACACCTCACAGATCATTTGGAGATGCATGGTGCCACTGTTCCATGTGCACCTGCAGATCCACAAGCAAGCCTGGGCAGACACACATCAGAAAGAGTGCCCATGTCTGATAGGCATGGATGTGGTAGGGATCTCTGGATATTAAAATAGGATGATAAAATTTTATTAATATGAATTATGAATAAATATTGATGTAATTGTGTACCTATAGGATACATGACTGTTGAGGGTCTTAGTAATACAGATAGGAAGTTGTACACTTAAACATGGGCAAAGTTTCATCTGGAGGTCATGAAAGCTGCATAAATACCTTGGCAAATTATTTATAAACTTGTTTTAAAATATTACAAAGTGACTAGTACCTAACATAAATCCAGATGCCATACGTTTGGGTTTGTATGGTGATCTATACTGTCTACCCTCTGCTATCCAGTCCTAATGCTCTCTGGACACCTAAAGGAAAACCTCTGACCATGCACAGAAGCAAATGCATCCTGGGACCAGCTATGTCCTAGTTCTTGGCTGAGTTTCAGACAACTCCCAGCAGCCTTGAGTTCATATAGAAGCAGTGATCCTGTGCTTCAGCCTTCATGTCAGCAACATGCCTCTGCCTGTGCATATCCAAAGGCTCTCTCAAGTATTTCTCTCATTTGAAAAAAGAGTATTTAAACATGATATGGAGGACATCAGGCTCACAGAACCCCTTTCAGTCTGTTGTGCCCATGCCACTGTGTTACTGGCAAAGCTGGATTTGTCTTCTATCCAGTGGTAGCATAAACTCTCCAGGGAAAAGTCCTCAAGGTGTCCGTCTTGTATGTCAGCACCCAGCTAATTGGCTGGCTTTGTTCTTCCCAGTGCTTGAGCTTCTGTTTATCTCCACTGTTCACAGGTTTCCCCAGCAAGGATGCCCTCCACCGCCACCTTCCTCATCCATACCGCAGATGCCCTTTGCATTAGGAGACAGGGTGTTCTCCCAGAATAGCAGGGCAGTCCCCAGAGTCATGGCACTAAGCTAGACTCCAGGTCTTGTATTTCAGCTAATTCTCTGCTATGCAAAGGGAGCAGGACTCTAAAGCCTGCATCCCAAATGTACGGATGTGCCAACAGCAGGGGATGGAGCTTCAGACAGACAGGACTCTTGGCATCTTTACCAGTGCTTTCTATTGACTGGCTCTAGACAGCATCTTAGTGTGTGAGCTGTTAGTGCTCCTCTTCAGCTCTCCCTTATACTGCCTCTTTCTGGAGCCTTGTCCCATAACTTGTGTGCATCAGTCTGGAGTGCTGCATGTCAAAACTGTATGACACAGTGACAGTGCTAGCAGTGTCTAGCACAGGCCGTCTGGATCTTGCCTCTTAAGTACATGGGGACACATTTTCCCATCTGCTTGAAAAACCAGTCTAGGCCCACACAGAACATACTTGAAATATAGATTAAAATAAATCTGTGTAAATCAGTTATAATTCCAGGCAGAGTTTTATCATCATTTTGCAAAAATAGTTTGGGTTGGTTGATAGAATTTTCCTGTTAAAATCCAAGCCATTCTGAAAATCATTTCTACACTGGAAACACATTTTTCACATTTGAAAGTAACTGCAATTACTTGTGCTGCCAAGGGCTTTGAAATATGGAAATGAGAGGTTTATTTAGTGTGTGGATCAAGCTTATAAACAGCTTAAGTCCTCATTCCTTCTAACATCTTAACAGCTGTGCAGTTTCTTACAAAATATGTTTTATCGTTTCAAGAAATGCTGTTAACCTCGCAGTTTTAAAACTGAATGAACAAGGCCTCTTGGACAAATTGAAAAACAAATGGTGGTACGACAAAGGAGAATGTGGCAGCGGGGGAGGTGACTCCAAGGTTAGCCTCAATGTCACCAAAAGCGGGTAAACAGTATGTAAAGTAATTGGTGCATCTGCTGGGGTTTTACCTGCAACAAAACAGCTTCACCAGTAGCACAGCTCTGCTGGTACCTGCAATTGAAATTGAGGTGTATGCAATTACTGTCAAAGCAAAAATATTTGCTTTTGTTTAAGCACCCCAAGGGGAACTCATAAACTGTCTCTGGGGTGAGATGTATCAGCAGTTTTCAGAAACCTGCATCTTCTGAAATTATGGTGAACCTTTTCCAAGCTTGCTCTTGTGAACAATCAGTTTGATACCTTCAGGAGCTTGCTCACCAGCTCAGACTTTTTTCCTACTATATGGTACTACCCAAAATATTTTTCAGTGACAATAGAGGAAAAGGCTGAAAATCAGTGTGACTACCTCTGAGGAATAATTTAATGTATGGTCCAGGCTAAGGGATCCGTTATTGATTCAGGCAATACTAGTACAAATTACAATTTTCATGAGTATCCAAAATACAAATTGCAGATAAATTATCTTCATGCTGAGATTTCCTGATATTTTGCTAGCAAACTGAAATCCATGGTGGTTCCCTAGGCATAATTTATCAGAATTTATCAGACAGGAATTTTAGGCTGCATGTTAGCCTGAGGTGTTGACAGCTTCTTATTCTTTCTGCATTCCCATATCTTCCATATGGGTCAGTACTGGTACTTCCTTGCCTCCTCACAGCCTTGTTTGAGAAACTGCCTGGTGCTGAAAATAAGCAAAAACATGGAAGATGGTGAAGTGGGGGAGAATGAAGATACCAAAAGTACCCTTCCATGCCAGGCAGCATGTAATAATATTTATTTATGTGCTTGTGTGTGAACAATACATGAGAAAATGCTGCACAGGTAACTGTGCAGGCACAGAGCTAGTCAGATATAGATAATTAAATTTGACTGACTTGTCATACACTGTTTATGTGGCTTTCTTTACAGTTGCCTACATATATTTTTTTCTTACTATTTTCTCTCCTTCTTTAGTCCTCCTGCTCTTTCATGCTGTTTCCTGGCCTCAGGGACCATCCCTTGGGCTGTTCTGCACTCACCCAGAACTGGTCTAATCCTCTTCACTTTGCCTTCAATCCCTGCTTTACCTATTTTTCCCCACACCGCTTGCCAGCAGTCACAGTTTTAAAAATGGTCTCTATTTTCTCTTCCAAAGTGCTTGGATATATTAGACCTGATAGCACTTCTACTAAGAAAGACACCAATTTCTAATAAGAAAGTTGATAAGGGAACCATAGATCTCCCACATTGCTACTATCAAATGTTCCACCCAAGCTTGTATTTTTGCATTACTGGGGGAGGGTTTTGTTTTTTTTTTTTAATGTCACAGGCAGGGAATCCAATCATTAAAGTGTCTCCATTTTCTTAGAATACACTCCTCACAAACCTGCTGTGGTTGCAAGGTGAGATAAAGGCTAGGTAGCAGACTAAGGATGTTTTTAACTTACTTTCCCTGATTACTAGTCACAGGTGCTTTGAGTCATAATGCAGGGAAAAGGGAAGCAGCTCATGGTAGAAGGATAGGCAGGGCTTCATCAGGGAAATGTCTAAAAGTGCTGAAGGAGCAAGTTTGGTGTGATGGCAAGTGACAGAAAAAGGAGTGGGGGAAAAAAGTAGAAAAGAAAGGCAAGAAATGCAGTCCATGGAGAAACAGGGGATACCCACGAATGCAGGAGGGAGGAAGGAATACATTACCAGTGGAAATAAACAATAGGTGACACAGGCAATTCAGGATACAATAGAAAATATGGTGAGCAAGACAGCATTAGCAAAGGATGGAGAATATGACAGAGCTCAACCTGTGGTTCTAGGACTATGTACAGCCTACCATGAGCATTCATCTGACCTCAGGCCTGTTTCCTGCCACACTTTTTCTCAGACACAGTTGAGTGAGTAGGCAGTACTAGTGCTCGTGGGAAGCTCCAGGTCTATCCTGTGCCTGCACTGCCCACGTTTGGTAGAACCAGGAACATCATGCAGATGAGTAGGCATTACTATGCTTCTCAAATTCTGCATTGCAGCAGCAACAGATCTTGGGCTATAAACTATAGCCAGTCTGATTCTCTGAAGTGTTAGCTAGCCATTTATCATCTATAAAATCAATTTTCTTTTCCAGGAACAGTCTTGATCAATAGAAGTCAATAAGATGCTTTTTACTGAAATACTGGAGTTCTAAGTATTTTTATTTTTTTCTGCTAGAAAATGGTCATTAGTGAAATAACTAGGACACTATACACTGTTGTTAAAAACCTGACAGCTACCAATAAGTTCTAAACTAAGTTCTTAAGCATCAGTAGCTAGTATTTCTTTTCATTGTGTAAATTAAAAAAGAACAGACCCTGAGCTTTGTTAGCAGCTCCAGTCCAAATTACAGGGCTTCCTGCTATCATGAAAAAATAAGAACATTGTCTTCTCTTGAAAGAAATACAGCACTTGAGGCTTGACTGATAACTATGCTGTTACTGTCTGAGATTCACAAGTCAGAATATGAGAGTCTAAACCCAGAATGACCCTTCATGATGGTAGAGAGGACTACAGAAATGAGGGAGTTTATTGGAACCTCAGCAGTTTTCCAAAGGTTTGTATTCCTCTGTAAAACAAGATTTCTCCTACCTCCATTCTGTGCTCTTAAAATGTCATCTCTAGCCTCCACTATTACTTGTCCCTTTAAGGGACAATCTTCCAAAATTCAGAAAGACAGTTCAGAGAGCTGCTCTGTGTGAACAACCTGTGGTTTAGTGACCTCATTAATTAGTTCATGGTTGAAGCTAAAACTGAGGTCCCCAAGTTGAGTGCTTTTGAAAGTATTATCTCAGATCCTAACTGTATGCCATCATCATTTCATGTCGTGCATGGGAAGGTACTGAAGCACAGTTTTCACCAATCTGCTTCACTGTTCTGTTAAAAGTGTGAGTGGAAGGAAGCTGTGCTGATGAAGATTTTCTCCATTCTCTGCTGGCAGCCCTCAGGAGAACACAGGAGACCTTCTTTTTAATTTCAGTACATGAGACTGACCTTACACTTACTTAATGGCTCAGCCATGAGTGGGTAATGAAAATGCTTCCAAAAGCATAATCATGATTGCTTTTAAAAATCCCTGTCTGCTAGAATTCTATATTGGTTTCTCAATCACTCAGTATTGTGATTTAAATGCTATAACTGTCTATTTGTTGTCCTGAACACAGCTAGCTCACAACTCATTAATGCCATTTTAAAGCAGTGATTTTGCTGATATTGTTGGCTCAAGATCCAGCCTGAGGCTCTTAAAAAACAGCCCTTCCAATAGCAAGTGATTGATGACAGGAAACAAGGAAATGAGTAAGAAGCCAAGAGAGGAGATAGAAAGGCTGGGAACATGATGAAAAGGTAGAAAATGAGTGTCCTTGTGCCTAGGTTGGGCTGTGCCAACACCTGCTTCAGCACATGGGTGAAGAACAAGGTCTCTTGTGCTGTCACACAACAGTTTTGCACTATGGCTACAGGAGGCAAATTCTTCTCCATAGATAAAGGGCAGTTTTAGTTATTATTTCTCGTATATTATCCTTACATGAATTTGAGGCAGATGGATCCTGTTTATATATAACAGCAGAGATTCTCAGCAGCCATACACTGGAAAAACCTATACCAATTTTCTCAAATAGTGCCAATTTACTCTAGTGGAAGATTTGGCCCAGCATGAGTAATTCAGGAATCACTAAACTGCTAGAACAAAACCCAAATCTATAGTAATTTTCCATTGCCATGTTAAGTATACAATACTGAACTTGATGGGAAATTTAATTATAAATGCTGGGTTTATACCCTGGATATGACTTCAGTACATTACTCTTGTACACATATCCACTCTGCAGTCCCTTAGTCTGGGCTTCTCATATTGGACCATGTACATTTCCCCTTGGAGCTGACTGACATAAGTTAGGACAAAAATCGTGTTTTGAAAGTGTAAAATATTTTAAAATACTTTACAAATATAATTTTAAATTTTGCTTGGAGTGCTTCTCCATCATCACAGCTGGGACTGTGTGAGGGCAGATGCAAAGGACATATCGCACAGCCTTGCTAGAAAGTGAGGGGCAGAGGACAGGCTTCCCTGGGTTTATGCAGTGCCTTTATTCAGAAAGTTTTGCAACAAAATTGGTGGAGAGGAGAAACAAGGGCCTGGCTTCAGTCACATCACTGGCTGCATTCCAGTGAAAACTGGAAATTGCCTCATCTTTGCTGGCCATTGCCATTGAGTTCAGATATATAGTGAGGATACCATGGCAATTTTATGTGTGAAATTTCTTTTCACAAAGGAAAACCTGAGAGCTTCCTTGCAGGGAAAATGCAGAAAGGATGATATTAGAGGAACTACAGCTGTAGAAGAAAAAAATCCCTGCCTGTTTCAGGCTTCATATGCCTAAACTGTTAATGATGACACAAAAGTGAAGTACTTGGAGGCATCTGTTTTGTTCCCACCTTGCTGCTTGTCTTGATAGTTCATATCTAGTCCTAGTTGTCACTTTAATCTGCAACAACAACACAGGCTTCTGATTTTCCAAGTGAGAACAATACCTTTATGGCCCCTTATCTGTGTAATAACACTGTTACACTGATGGGATTTAGGAGCCCTGAAATGTGGCTCAGTGCCAGTGCATGACATGTTACAGATGACAGCTAGCCAAATAATATAAATTATTTTGCACTTGTACTAGAAGCAGAGGATCATGTTGACAGGCAACTTGCCAGCCCCCCAAACTGCTACCCACTCCTTTCACAGCTGTGGGACTCTCATATTCCACAATCAACCTGCACAACCTGCTGCCAGGAAGCCTGAAGGCAAAACATAATTTGAATACTGAAAAAGAGCAACAAATGGGCATTTTCAGTTCTAGAAGCAGAGTATTCCGTATGAATTTAATATATGAGATTTGGAAAGTGGATGAAGCTTTTCGTTTACTTAGAAGGATCTCTTGAGAGTACCTGGGAAATCTTCTCACCCAACTGTGTCTGTCAAAAATTTCTCCAAGGCACTGAGGCTTCCTCAAGAATAAATGAAGGGGTATCTCAACATCATCCATTGTTAAAACTGGTATCTAAGCCTACCATTTGGAGGTAGCAAACATTTTAGTAATGGACTATGTCATATTATGAGAGATTAATTTTCTCATAAGAATCTGCTGGCACACACAGGATCAGGTCCCATGTCATATACCATCACCAGAAGGCTATCTATCACACGCTATTTCTGTTTATCTACCTGGTTCTCTGATATATATTGTATTTGCATGCACACCTGCACATAAATAGATACCCATATGCTACCGCATTAGGAATTGGACAATTATTCAAATTGGAAAGTACATAAAATAAGTCTGTTAATAATTTCATAGGTTTTTAAAAAATAAAACAGTAGGACTGCATGAAGTGGAGCATTACCGTAATACTCTGAGATTACTCACTGAGTTTAAGTAACTTCAGTGTAAACCCACAGCAGTTCATAACTTTGAGGCATCAGATTAGGTTTCATTTCAATATTATACTCTGTTATGTGACTCACAGCAAATACCACCAGTAAAAGAAGCTACTCCAAGTAGAAATTTATCACCAGCCTGGGACCCTTGAAAGACTGATGTGAATAAGTGAGATTTAAGGAAAAGCTTTGAATTTTAAAATAATGTTGAGAAGGGAATTAAAATTAAAGTCTCACTGTTTCATTCTTCTTATCTGAAGATAAAGGTATCATTGTAGATCTTTCCCTGAGTTCTTTGCATGCAGACCTCCTATTACAAGGCTATGCCAAGTGGTTATGGGCAACAAACTGCGTGAAGTATCTTTTTTTCTTGCCAAGATAATTTTGAGGGCAGTAAATGAAATACCCATAGTGAAATCATATTATTAGTTTGTATGCATACAAACTAAAAATAGATTGAAAGCAAGGAACACAAATTAATGTTTCTTAAGTCGTATATCCAGATGTATTACATATATCTCTGAAGGGTATGTTGTTAATATGTCTAAGCCAATAGTTTTGGGTTCACAGTAATTGCATACTATTTATTTACAAATCTTCCCCAGCAGTATGTGCCTGTTACCTAAAGCGATGGAGCAGGTCCCGGTCATATGTCTGTCTCTAAACCTGGGCCAACAGTACATGACATAGCACCCACTGTGGCCTCTGCTCTGTCACTTTGCAATGCGATTCTATGTAGTTTTACTTGAATAACATAAAATAACATATATAATGTTATTTATGTTATTTTCCACGTGAAGAACTCCTGTAAACCTTGCCGTTTTGAAACTCAGTGAGGCAGGCGTCTTAGACAAGCTGAAAAACAAATGGTGGTACGATAAAGGTGAATGTGGACCCAAGGACTCTGGAAGTAAGGTCAGTCGCTACAGTTCGGGACCTACTATCGTGTTCACAAAGCAGTAGAGGAAGTAATAACCAAAATGACTTAGAAATAAAATAAGCAGCTATAGATATAGAACAATTCAGTTTTGCCCTATCTTGATGGGGGTCACACTTTAATTTAAGGAAGCACTATTGCATTTTAAAGTCTTCAGTGATACAGATCATCAAACATCACACTACATGTTCAGAGCATCTTCTTGAAGAAATACAAAGCACGTTTTTTGTATTTGGAAGAGGCAGGCTGGATTCGTTGTTTCCTTCCTGCCTGGAGGGCATGGGCTTTTCCCATTGACTACTTAGGAAATGTCCCTTCACAGCTTCTTCTTTTGGAGCTGGCCTACCTCAGCAGTTTTCAGAAAAGGAGAAATGCTAGCGGGAAGGATTGCCTTTCACTGTGGCCCAGGAATGTGGTGTCTGGTTGACTTTGGAAATGGCCGTGGGCTCCTTGAGAAGCCAAGCAAGACTTGAGCTTTGAAGTGAAAGGCTTCAATAATTAATTACTTTCTGCAGGTTCCAATGGACTTTCTTAGTCCATTCTCAAACAGTAATCCTGACAGCTTCAGAGAGCAGAGCCTTCTCTATTTCTCTCTATTTGGGGACAGACCCAGAAGCAGGAATTTTCTGATGGCTGGGAAGCACCACAGTCAGTCCCAGGCCCGGATTCAGAGAGTCTGACATTTCTTCACAATGGCTGACTCCATGCCAGCCTGTGTGGCCACAGCTAAAAGGAAAGAGTGATGGGCCCTGCTGCTTGCTGCCTGCACAGTTTGAGAGTTGCCCTCATAAAATTAGCATGGGAAGCAAGCTTTCAACACATTTTGCTTTTTCTGGCAAGTGCTGTGAATAAAGGAATGAAAACCAGTTAAGAGGATGACGGGGTACCTGTCAATGACAGCTGAGAAAGCCCAACCGACCACCTACTTTAGGACAAGTCTTTCTCAGTCCTGTCTCCTCTTTGTTTGCAAGCACTGTGTTAGCAATTGCTACCAGAGGAATGGTCATCTCCAAGATACTCAGAATCCTCTTAGCCAGGTAAAAAGACATAGACAAAGTAGAACATGGCTATAAGCCTCAATCACCTCTGTACACCCATGGAAATTGTTATTGTCCTAATCTACTGATTACACAATAAATAGTGCCTCTTTAAATTAAACATCCAAATTTTTTGCATTCTTCATAAGATAAAATTTCATAGACATTACAATCAGAAGTTAAGTACTCACTTTAGCTAAAGATTATACAGTCTGCATAAGAATAAAGCTTTATAAGTATCTTAAGGCACACGATGTAGCATATGGAATCAATCCTGAGAGAGCTCCTTGAGAACTATGCTAAAAAAGCACAGGGATTTCAAGTTAGAAAAATGTGATTCATAGCTATGCAATGAAGTATAGAGAAATGTAGAATAGTTATTTACTACAATACACCAAGAAGGTGATTATTTGTAAAGTTATGTATATTTAATAATTTGCTAAGGAAAGCTCTCACTGTTGTCTAAATTATGAATAATTTGTAAAATTTCATAAATTGCTATTTAGAAGTATACTGTTACTGAGCCTTAGTAGTCCATGGGCATGTTCCAGAACTGCATCTATAGTAAAGTAAAAACAAAATACAATAGTAGGTAAGAGGCAAATATATCATGATGTGTATGGTACAGTGTGCACTGTCAAAGGATGTGTTTGTTCAAAAAAAGAAATTAAATCTCACATGTTATTTTCATCTGTGATTTAAGTATCAAAAACTCAGTCTGGATCTTTTAAATTATCAGCAATGCCTGCCACAAGTACAATTACTGTTTTTTCGAAAGATCAAGCAGAGTCTTGTCTGTTATAAATGGATTTCTGGATTCCAAGGCTTCTGAAGAGTTTTACATAAATGCAATTTCATATCAGTGCTGAAATGTCCCCTAAAAAGAGCTAGACATGTCATTGCTTAATTCTCCACTTAATGGAAGCAATGCTTTGCAGTACACAAGCAATGACATCCTGATATATTGGCAATATACTTACAGTATCTTTTATGCTGACCAGAAAACTAGTTGCTGCAAATATATTTTATAGATCCAGATAGGTCAAACTTTGGGAAAGTATGTAAACAACTGTCAATAAATTTCAGCTAAACGTTGTTATTTATTTCTGTTTCCAATGTTTTAATGTGTAGCTTGTGCTCCTGGGGATCTGTTTTCCAGGGTTAACTGTATCACTTCTGTTTTCCCAGGACAAGACGAGTGCCTTGAGTCTCAGCAACGTTGCTGGAGTCTTCTACATTCTGGTTGGAGGCTTGGGCTTGGCAATGCTGGTGGCTTTGATAGAGTTCTGTTACAAGTCCAGGGCAGAGGCGAAACGAATGAAGGTGGCAAAGAGTGCACAGACTTTTAACCCAACTTCCTCGCAGAATACCCAGAATTTAGCAACTTATAGAGAAGGTTACAACGTATATGGAACCGAAAGTATTAAAATTTAGGGGTAGGACTTAGGGCCTACTACAGCAAGTGGGTGATGCATCTTGTAACGCAGTGTTGTGACATGTCTGTCTAGTGGTGCTTGCTTCTGAACAGAGCTTTATATTTTGGAAAACTTCAGTGCAAAGTGGTTCAGTTCTTTTGGCTGCAGATGTACAGTATATTATTCTATGTTGCTAATAGACATCTGCATTGCAAGGAATTTTTAACATGAAAAATAAATTTTGAACAGCTCAAAGTTGTCAAATCAGTTGGGAGATGACAACTAATTGAAATCAAAAAGCATGAATCCAGAGGGCCAGTGTTTAAGTGCCTGATTTGGCAGTCTGTGTTGCTAAAGGTTTGCACTCTGCTAGCAAATTGCTGCAAGCCTGTATTATTCGATGTTGGCCCTAACTGGAACTTCATTATAATCAAGATTTAGGATAGGCAATGTCACTGAACCATAGTTAACCTAATGGAAGAAAAGGCACTGTTACAAGAAGTCTAAATGTTGTTTTACCTTCTCTCTCTCCTCCCCTCCATGTTCCTTTATCCTCCCTTTGATACATGTTTTATGCTAATTGTGTGGCTTTTTTTTTTTCACAATATTCTGCCTCAGGTCAATCTTTGCCCACTATAATAGTCACAAAGAGACATTAACCAGTGGATAGACCTCGATTATTGTCCTTAGCTTTCAGTAACCTTACCTAGGTCAAGACTAGTACATTTTAGATATTCCCACAGTGATTTTAGAGGCTGAACCACTCATGGTGCTGAGCCACATCCTCCATAGCTCTACTGAGTAGGGTTTACTAATGTACTTGCTCTCATCCGTACAGTGAGTATCTTGCCAACTAATCATTACACAGATCAACTCTCTGACCTTTGGAAACAGCACATAGCATCAAATTGAGCTTCTAAATATAACTTTTACATAGCTCCCAGGATATGGGCTGCTTTATTAGTGAGTGTGCAGCTAGGACCCTACCCTGTTATGCTGTCTTGAGCTCCCTTGCCCTTGCAAATAGCAAGCCACATATCTCCTCTGTTAACAAAAATCTTGATCTACATTTTCCTGAAATCACTGAGCCATCCCTGTAATGGAAGTAAGAAACCCAGATTTAGGGAAACAAGATGAGGAATATAACACTTATGTTGCTACCTAGAAAAAAAAATGTAGGAAACAACTGGAGATACAATTATTATTTTTTATTTATTATTTATATAGCGCTGGAGTACACGGCGCTGTACAATAGGCGAAGTGTGCCAAACACATAACAGGTCCCTGTCCCGAGGAGCTTACAGCCTAAAGGCACAGCCGGTACAATACCGAACCATACAGTACAGAGCAAACACAGAGTGAGCAGAGAATGGTGTTTGAGCATGATAGCTGGAGCGCTGCGAGGAATAGGTGGGTTCTCGCGGGGTGAGGGAGGGGGCTTGGTGTATGCTGGCTGGGAAATTGTCCCAAACATGCTGTTGCTGTGTAGTTTTCTTTTGCTCCCTGTTGTAGAAGTCATGATCATGGATATATTTTAAGTGTAACAGAGCTGCCTAATTTCCCCCTGTAAAAAAAAAAAAAAAAACCAAGAAAAAAAAGTGGTAGCTACGCACTTTGTTCACTACAGAAAATGTGAGGCATAGTACGTGTCAAGGAGACTCCAAGAGTATAGGCCTGTGTTCATTACTGTGAATTGGGAATCAGGACTTCCAGATGCTAATATTAATCTCCCAAGTTAATTCCCTACTGTCAGTAGTAAGGGACTTAAATAGAAGTAATCCTGTGCAAAATGCAAATGAAGAGTGTGTTTTCCTTTAAATTGCTTAGTGATGTGCTCATAACTGACAGTGTCCCCAGGCTGGTATAAAAGTAAGAGTCCCGGAAAAAGGAATCCTTATCAAGTTTGTGGAGTGCAATGCATTCAAAACATAATCTTAAAGAATGCAAACAAAATAGTTAAGCTTTCATTCAAATACTGACCTGACTCAAACTGTCCGAGCACACTAAACATGGCTTGACAATGACCACAGTTCCACACAGCTCTGTGATTCCAGTGCAACAGACACTGTGATTATAATTGTAGAAATTTTTTTTAGCCATAGTGTTTTCTTGTGATAAAAAATTAGAGCTAACTGAGTTTTATTTTTTAAGGAAAGATTATAAGTACCTTTCTCTAAAGCTTGGAATTCAGTAGGACTTGTTGCAACACAGAGATGAATTCTTATAGGAAAAATACATTTTAAAAGATACAAAAAAGATATTAAAATGTTGCATTTTATTTTATTGAAAATTCATGTTTGGGCCAGTCAAATCTTCTATTAGTCACTTAAAAACATTTTAGGGTGCAGACTTTTAATATTCATCTACAAATCAGTAGGATTTTGAACAAATATTTACAGACTTCTGAGATTCTTTATTCTGCTTATTTGACATAGTATTTACCCTGAGAAATTCCAAGTGAACTTCTTACAAAAATGCTGTGCTCATATGTGGAAGACTGCCAAGGTCCAGTCATCCTCTTCTGGCCAAAAAAGGCAGCGCGTGGTACCTCTGTGCCACACTCTGCACAGGGTGACTATGCCATCTGTTCATACACGTGCTAGTCAGAAAGCCCAGTTTAGCTGGCAGCAGTACAGAGCCCACAACGCTGGCTGCACATATTTCTGCACAAATATATCTGTCTCATGCATTTTGAAACCTTTGATATGTTTGTTTATCCAAGGAGTAAAGAGATCTATTGAAACTAAGACTTGCTAATATGGAAAGGTGCTTGGTGGTTCTAACCTGCATGAGTAACCAACGTGCTGACTTTTAAAACTAACATCAAATAGTTTTAATGGTATATGTTTTAAACTAATATAAAATAGCTCAAATAACCCTCTTGGCAATTAATATTCATTACCATGTGTTTTATTTTAGTTTCCTCCAGTCAAACGTGCTTTACCTCAGGGAAATTCACCTGACGGTGAAGCAGAAGAAAATGAAAATGAAGGACTAGTCTGTATGTGTGGACTGGTCTATACGATAAAGGACTAGTCTCTCTGTGTGGGTTAAAGACATTCAGAAGGAATTACAGGCAATTGCATCTGCTGAAGGTGGGGAATAAGGTTTGCTTTAAGGAGGCAACAATCCCTTCCTCTTCACCTGGGAAGTAGTTTTCCATTTTTGTGTTATCAGTAGTAAGCCCTTCATATACACGCCGAGAACAGTGTGGAGCCTAACACCCTTCTCTCCAGCTGTTCTGAGTTCTCTACCCCCAGCCCACAGGCTTTTGAAGGGATTGTCCCAGTAGCCAGCCAGCCACCACCACTACCTCTCCATGGCCTTCTCAGTGGGCCATGAACCTCAGGAACCAGCTTCCAGCTCAGCTACCTTCTCTTGCTCTCCCATCCTATGCTATTGTCTATAATTAATGAACAAAATTAATTACAAAACTACAAAAATAACTACAAAAAAAGGTGAATTGCTACAGGATGGCTCAGTAAATATGTAGTGCACTTATTTTGACTGGTATATTTCCAATTTCATAGTCAGGATAGAAAAATCCATTGAAAGTTCATCTTAGATATTTGTGCCAAAGACTCCTCCATGTCACACAGATAACTAGAGGAGTGTGAACAGCAAAAGAACCCACCCAGGCTAGGATATTTGTATTACACAGACTGAGGATATTAGTTTCCTAAAATCCCATTTCCCATTAGGAACAAGGCAGTCAATGTTTTCACATGATTAATTCCACAACTAATTTAATGAAAACTAATGACAAATTTGAAAATACATTATCACTATTAACTGCATATGGTTACGGCTAAGAGACTCACAATTTGGGTAATATTCACAGTAAATATCGAGACTTTTCCCTCTCATCCCAGCCACTCCTGAAACTGTCTGCAGCCAGTCCACAAATCTGAAATTGTAGCAGTGCAGTTAAGCAGAGTATTACCCTGGCTTGTTACCTATAGAGTAGTTAAAAATACAAAGCAACAGCTTACCTGTTACTTGGCTTTATGGCACAGTCCCAAGTGTAAGTTTGGCCTGGTCCTCCTGGCTTTATAATTGTCTGAGTTGTTTCTGTGGTGTGTTGCTGAGCTGTTGTTATCTCCTCCACGAGAGGAGAAGAGTTCTTTTCTTGCAGCTTTTCTGCTCTTCTGTGGAAAGCTGCTGAGAAAGTGTTATTCTCATTTGAATTTCCCGCACCCCCCCGGATCCTTTTTGTTGTCTTTCTGTCCTGAGTGTGTTGTCAATGGCCAGAAAGCTATATAGACTGATCTACTAAACCACGGTTATACACAACTTGTATAGTCCATAAAAATCTATGCTCTTGCTCAGATTTCCCAGTGGCAAATTCTGGATGGCCATGAACAGATAGCTGATCAAAGCAGTAGTGAGACTCTGGTACATAACGATGACTTGCTGGGAAATTTAGCACATGTGGAGTAAGCTGTGCCTTTTCTACCCAAGTTTGCTTTCTAATCTGGTTTGTACTCTCAACCTTTCCCCCAAAGTAAAACACCTTTGTTTTTTTCTTGCCATTGACCAAAACATGTTCTGTGCACTTCTACAGTTACCAGTCCTCCACATCTTATTTGCAACAGGACTCTGGTTGTGCACTGTGTGGTCCTACACCATATTGCATTGTGTCTGTGCTTTGCAAATGCAGAGATTTTTATTTGCTGCTGGGAAGTAGTTGAATATTTTGGTACTGTATAGGCCCAGGTCCCCACTCCCTCATTACCTCTGCTGCACTTTTTGTATCTGGGTGTTGTTTTAGCCAAGATACGTTTGGTAACAGTCCCTGTCACAAAGTACAGTGGCAGCAGGGAAACTTTTTGAAGGGTGACTTTGGATGTTGCAATTGACAATTACCAAAGCCAAGGTTTTTCAACATAAAGGGAATGCCATAATGCCCTCTGTAAGCTGAGGCCTTTTCCTGAATTCAAATGCTTGTGAGGGCTGAAGTTTTTAGGGTAATTGATTTGGAAAGTTACTTTTATATCCAAACTGTTTGTGCCACAACAGTTACTGTATTTTTGACAACTCTTTTTGAAGGAGCTGCTGACAGCAATGCAGTATTGGAGGGTGCATTTCCATAGAAGTGCATCAGAAGCAGTGGAAATGTTTGGGAGTTTTAAGGACTCTCCCTAACTGCTATACACACACACTCATATATTAAATTAACTTCACGTATCAAACACTACCTCAGGATTTCACTGCTACCTCAGAAGGAGAAACCGGGCTCAGAGGGATAAAGTTCTGATGCAAAGATTAGTATTAAGGCAAAGAAAATGTTATTATGTTTGTCATCTCTTTGCTCCTATTTGAATGCACCCTCCATCTCTGTTTTTCCCAACTGATATTTCAGACTGCATCCCTCCACATCATGTACATGAGTTAGTTGGAGATATATATATATACATATATATATATGTATCTTCTACTGACTAGAAATCAGATTTACCCACTAATATCTTAACATGGTTATCTCTGAAATCTCTTTAAATGTAGCATAGTTGGAGTGCCTGTTGTTCCAGGTGTCCTTGCTGCATTGTTTGACCTTAGACACCTCTCCTAATTTTAGTCATCTGAAAATCATTTACTATAAACTAGTCCTCTTGGCTTTTTCTATCCTCACATGAGAATGCTCTGTTAGATTCAGTTACTGATT
This sequence comes from Hafferia zeledoni, assembly GCA_035583235.1. Classification (NCBI taxonomy): domain Eukaryota; kingdom Metazoa; phylum Chordata; class Aves; order Passeriformes; family Thamnophilidae; genus Hafferia; species Hafferia zeledoni. Next base: position 42,182,414 of record JAWWEV010000001.1, read on the forward strand.
TTTGGATGACTAAAGTTAAATACTGCAAATATTTTAACAAATCTAGATTTTTTTTTTTTTTGCTTGAGTAATTTAGTTCCTAAACAAGATATTTTATTCTGATTTACCTAAAAATAACGATTTTAAAGTAACAAAATATGAAGCCTTGTTGTGGAAAATTTAGACAATGTAGAAAACTGTATTTTCTCTCAATAAATTACATTGCCTTTGAAAGTTTCCACTCTCTCTAGTTGTAGGAAAATATATACATATCTGAAAGAGATTTGAGGACAGTTCTCAGATTTCCTGATACTAAAAACACGCATTGTGAAAAGGTGCAATGATTTATTTAGACTTGATTTGACACCAAGATAGCTGATCCAGATATTGCAATTTATAAACAATTTTCAGTAGTTCTATTTTATCGTGACATTCCTAGTTGAAGATCTAAACTTATAAAAACCTGTGCATGACTTTATTCACAGATGCTAATACTTTTAGGTTCATAAAGATCTTTTCACTGTATATAAATATAGTTTGACACAGTTTAGATGAAGGTATTGCCTCTTCAATTAATTTTATGGTCAAATTCAGATTTTATATTTAAATCAGTAACAATTTATTGTAATGAAATTGACCCTCAGAATTGCTAGTCTTTTTTCCCCTAGTAGACTTAAATGCTATGTACTATTATTTATTGTTATTACTATTTTTATATTTAATGTTAACATAAAAAAAATGCAGATGTCTAGAACTTAATATTTTGGTGTTTGCTGTGTCCTGGTTGTTTGAAGGACAGAAACATTATAACACTTTCCTCTTTTCTGCTTTCTCTTCTAACCTAGCTTACCTTTTCTGAAGCCATAAGAAACAAAGCCAGATTATCCATCACAGGGAGTGTGGGAGAAAACGGACGTGTATTGACTCCCGACTGCCCGAAGGCCGTGCATACTGGAACTGCAATTAGACAAAGTTCAGGATTGGCTGTAATTGCATCGGACCTACCATAAAAACCAAAAAAATAATTGAGTGCCTTAATCAAACTGTGTTGGTGACTGATGGGAACACAGCACAGACTGTAACGACATGGGAGTGTCATTGATGAACTAATAATTTGGCTGAGAAAGGGAAGTACGTCCAAATGCACCAGACATCATCAGCAACAATGTGTGCATGAGCTCAGCTCGGAAACCCAAACTCAGATTTTATATCAGGAAAATTCATAATTTAGTTTTGTTGGGGGGAGGGGGCTGGGAAGGGTGTATTAACAGCAACAAATTTCACTTGAGTGGACTTAAAACTAATAAGACTTGCCAATTTAGCGCATTAAACTGTGAAGAACGTGCTCAGAAAGGACACCATTTTGGTCTTTGTCTTGACAAAGAGAGAAAAATAGCTATAGAAGTCAATGAACATGCTAACCTGTGTCTCCGGAACATCAATATATACAATGGAACAATACTCAGCTGTTCAGCTGTAGAAATGAATCACTAAACTGTGATAAAAAAATAATAAATATGTAAATCCTGTGAAAAAAATAAAGAAATTATTTACATTTTCTTTGGAAAAAGAGGAATATTGAGACATGCTTGCTTTTTAACTGATGTAAATTCAGTAGAGGACAACACAATTCTTTTTTCTAACCATCTTAGGGAAAAATCATTGCAATAATTGATATAAAATGGCATCACTGTAATAAAATTCAGAGAATTTTTTTTTATAAAATTGTTGGTCATCCTCTTGTTTGCTGTTACCTTCATTCCGTTCCATCATTCTGTGTTCCACAGATTTGCATCTGTCTAATACAAGAAACAAAATGATAAAATGTTTAGAGTATTCATCAGTCTGCAGTGTAGAATCAAAAGAGACTACGGGTCACTCATGTTACAGATATTATTTATAATCTTGTTCTGTGTAAGAAACTGTGGTTTTTGTACCCACCAAAAAGAATAAAACAACAAATGTTCTTATAATATTGACAAAGCTTGAGTTGTTTTCTGATCATTAGGGATGTCCCCTGAAAAATAGAAAGAGGTGGTTCATTACTTAAAACAGGATGCAGAATCTTATCAGGGAAAGTCAGAGTTCCTGCACATTTTTGACATGCTTTTAAGTCTCTAGGGAAGAGGTACTGAAAGCAGCCCAAGTATTGTCATGATTGCTCACTAGGTATTTTAGTACTAGTTGCTAAAACCCTTTCTGAGATGTTAGGGAACCATTTAGTAATAGCATTTATTGTCTGGGTAGGTTAAGGGACAAGATGTCAGGGAGCAAGAAAGTATAGATGATAGTCCTTCAGACTGATGTGATAGATAACGCCTGCTTGGTACTCAGCAACCTCAGTTTTCATCATCCAGCCTATCAATGGGAAAGACTAGGAGCCACCATTTGAAAAAAAAAAGCCAAATGTCAACAGGATCAGGCATGTCTGTAGATGCAAAGTTGCAGTAGGTCTGATTTCTGATGGTCTTTCTCCTTGGCCACACTAAATCTGGCAGTGGTGTCCAAATCCAGTGTATTGCCATCAGCACAACAACCTCATGCCAGAGCCCTGACTGCAAATCAGATCAAACTTAGATTAATCATAGCCTCAAATGCTCTTGTGATTTTGCCAGGCCTATGAGAAGTCATGTTTCAATGGCCTTCATTTCACCAAAGCCTTGTACTGGTGCTTCTTTCACCAGAGCTCTCATGAAGCAGAGTGTGGGTGCTGGATGGATCCTAACACTGCCCAGTAATGACCAACTCTCAACAGCTGCCACAAAGGATGACCAAAGGCACTACTGAGGTGATACTCTTTCTATGTGATAGAGACAGTTACAAAGCAGAAAAGCAAGTGCTAGTTTCAATTGAGATATCAACAATATAAATACAAATTTCTTGCCTCAAATGCTCTAAAGATTCTATAGTTACTGGGGGGAAATAACCAATGAGAGTGAACAACTTAATCTTAAACTAGACATTAAAACATAAGGCAGCTGAATCACAGCAGGGAGAGCCTAGGTACTTCCACTAACCTTAGTATAGGCTGAGGGCGACCTGTTCTTACACAGAGCTTGACAATGCAGGCAAATGTGAAAATAAGATGATGCTTACCTCTAAGACACAATGCCTACAATGTGTGCAAGGGTCCTAGAGAAAAAGACACATAACACTACAGTGAATCACTGTGACTAAACTTACTTTACATCAGTGTTTTATGAGCATGTTTAGCACTTTCATGAATCACTGTGAACTGTTTTGTGTTTCTTTGACTGGATAGATGAGTTGTCTGGTGTTTTGTCTTGTTTGAGCAAACCTGGAAGTCCCCTCTTAGACTTCTTTTTACAGATAAATTTAAAAAACAGCTTCTAGGTGAGTTGGTTTTGGGGTTTGGATTTGGGGTTTGGTGGGGGGGTGGTTGGTTTTTTTTTTAGGGAAAAAAAAAGTGCCTCAATTTTTCATAAAGTTACAGAGGCTGAGCAAATTGAGAGACTGATTATGAAGAATGTTGTCTATTTTGTTTTACTGTGTTGGTGTTTTTTGGTTTTTTTCTAGGAGCTTGTCTTCATCCTTTCCTTGTCCAGGACTGTGAGCAGGGCTTTCCTGGGGCATTTTACTATCTTCCAGTGTTACTCCTGTTATATGCTCCCCTTTCTCTTTAACACATTGTAATTAATTTTCACCTTCAGTAAACAGCCCATCATTGCTGTTAGGAATATCACTCCATAGAGCTCATTATTAATTCTCTAAGTCAGGTTTCCACTTGGCTACAAGGCACTCACCTCCTCTGAGATGTCTTGTCCATTGTTGGTAATAAAAGAGGATCGCCATCAAGAAGGATTCAGAATTGAGCAGCATGAGCAATGCAGCAACTGAACTCCATGGCCATGAAGTGGTGTGACCCTCCAAGGGCATGGGGCCAGCAGTCACAGCAGGGAACTTCCAAGCCTTGTCCTTGCCAAGGGAATGCTTCACTCAAAGAAAACTTGGTCAGATGAAATGGAGACTCCGACTTTGCTGGTGAATGTAATAAGCAGATATATATATAGATATAGATATATAGATTTTTTTTTTTTTTCAGGAAAGAAAACTAGATGGAAAAATGTGAGCTGAGTACAGTTCAGGTGGTTGAGAAAGCAATCTCAGGGTATTGGTCTGCTGTCTTCATAGTAACTTACTCTATTGTCTTATTCCAAGAGAGCAGCTGTTGGCTGGCTGCTGTGACCATAGAAAGCAGCCCTGGGGAGAAGCACTTGGGCTTTTGGTGGATGAGAAGCTGGACATGCCACAGCCATGTGCACTTGCATCCCAGAAATCCAACAGCATCCTTGGGCTACATGAAAAGCAAAGTGGCCAGCAGGTCAAGGGAGGTGATTCTGCCCTTCTACTCCACTCTTCTAGAGAGTCCACCTGGAGTGCTGCATCCAGCTCTGGGGTCCTCATCATGGGAAATGTATGGACCTGTTAGAGTCCAGAGGAGAGCCACTAAGCTAATCCCAGGGCTGGAACACCTCTCCTGTGAAGACTGGCTGAGAGAGCTGGGGTTGTTCAGGCTGGAGAAGAGAAAGGGTCCTGGGTTAGATCTAAAAGCCCTGTGCAGATGCCTCAGATGGCCTAAGGTATCTCAAACGGTACTGGGTACCTGTGGGAGAGCAACTGAATTGTGTCCCATAGTCTCTTAAGCAGAGTTGTTTTCAAGCCTCCATCAACTAGATTTACATGGAGCATGAAAAGACTATAGACACACCATTTTCCTGTAGATCTCTTCATTTAGCTATTGTTGTGATGAACTGGATCGTAACTTTATTCATTTACTTCTAAAATAATTTCAGTTTCAATGTAATCAAGAGCAATTTTTAACATTCACAACAATATTAGACTCATCTGCAAAATAAGTGTCATCTAAGGTGGTGTGAATCACACTGTAGGGCCAGCCTGCTTTGATGTGCACTGTTACATTAGCATTTCTTTTTGTTTGTTTTACACATTCAACTCTCCCACACTGGTTGTGTATTCTCTTAAACACCTATTAAATTTAAAATCAGTACAGACTTGCTGGGTTGCCTGAGGACCTCTTGTCCAAAATTAGTTTTATGCCACCACTTGTTATTGCTGAATTTCACTTAGCTACAATCCTGGAAGCTGAATGTACATGTTCTGAATTGAATTTGCCTCAGTGCAACTGCGAACAGAGCCTGGAGAAAGGAGTAGAACTTTATACAACTGGTTGTAATCATTGTATGTGGTGAAGGAGGAGAGTGGTACCTGTTCACGTTGGTTCCTTAGTGATTCTGTACTGGCTTTTGCCCTGAGATGATGTCCAAATGAAGAGAAAATATTCTTTAATATTCAAAGTGTAACCTTCCTTCATTACTAGAAATATACAGCAGAAGGAAACTCCTAAAGCTCTCAGTATGCAGAATTTACCTATCACACTAATGCCAAAAGCAAGAAAAGCAGGGCAGCCTGCAAGGAGCTGCAGAGATTTGTTATAGACATGGATTAATTAACACTGTTTGAACAAAATATGTAATTGGCATGCAACAGCGAGTTTAACTTCAGCTGCAATTTCTAAGGGTAAGAAGTCACCAGTAGAATTATAAATAGAAATTTAGAGCCACTTCCTTTTCTAAATGAGAGGAGTGTCACAGATTCCAAATAACTTATTGATTTCCTAACAATTGCATTGAATGTAAGGTCAGGCAAGCTGAAACTAGTAAATTGGAAACATGAAATAATTTAGATTGGAAGGGATTTCTAGAGGTCATCTCCTTCAAACCTCCATTTAGCGTAAATTGAGCTTTGAAGTCAGATGCAATTTCAAAATCTGAGAGGCTTTTCAGTGTTAGTCTATCAAAAGTTTAGCATCTCCAGTGTTGAGATTGCATAATCTCTCTGGGCAACCTCTTCAAGAGTTCTGACCACCCTCAATATCTTCCTGAGGGCAAAATTTTCCTAAATTTTTTTGTTGCTGTTCTGCACTGAGAGTAGATTCAAAAGTAGCAACACATATCCCAAAGTGCTTACTTAAATGAAAATGTGTATTACTATTTGTCTAGCCAAGCTCAGAATCTGAACTGCTCTGTTAGGAGACTAAGGCACACTATCAGCACACTACATTCATTGCTGTCAGCCTTTCCTTATGGCTAAAAGAAGGACTCATGCCCCTAGCTCACCAATCCATCATCTTTCATTAGCACCAAACATTCAAAAGCTTTAAAGGCCATACCCTGATTGTCTTTTTAAAGTGATATATCTCTAAGAGGTCTAAAGACCTTCAAGAAGGAAAAACTGTTGAAGTGGACTTTAAAGTGCTTTAAGAGAAGTTATACATTTTCCTAAGTCCTTGAAAAGTAATTGTATTACTTTTCAAGTTATTGTATATTTTTAGCTATTCCTGTAAGGATTCCAGAGCTAAGGCCATGATTCTACCCAGCCTTATGCCTGACACTAATTGTTTAAATCCATGCATAATGGATGCAAAAACACAGCCACTAGTGCAGATGGGATGATCTGATATAGTGAGCTTTTGAAACCTGTTTTGGTCTAATTGTGTTGAAGCTGTATAGAATTTGGAAGGTACAAGACTGCAGCAGTTTAAATCCAGTAATTCTATTAAAAGAGTCTTTCTACACATTACAGTAGTCAAGTCCATAAAATATAACAGATGTAGTATCTTTCCTTCTTCTGCCATGCCAAGACATATGAGATACTTTCCATGTTTTAGTGAGCAGACTGCAAGACTTAAAAAATTATTTTTTTGCCTATATTGTAAAAGGAATACTCTTATGTTCTGGCTACCTGCAATACTGTCAGTTGCTGTAATTTCCCTGACATTTCTAAAACAGCTGTAAGAAAAAAATGCTTTTTTTGGCTAAAGGACAGAATCAATACTCAAAAAAAACCCTCATCTGTTAAAAGCTTCATCACAAAGATTAAGAAATAACTGCTGGAAAGCCTGTAGTAAATGCAATGGCATTCTGAGAACATCTGATGATATTTGGGGTGACACCCATTGACTTTAAACATCTCTAATTTAACTATCCAGGAACTTGTAGAATGCAGTATATATAACTGACTTTAGCTATATTTGTGGGGGGGACACTCATGCCCTAACAATCTTTTCTGGGTTTTGTTGGAGAAAACCAAGAATGACTTATTTAAATGTTGAAATTTACACTACAGATGCCTACGTTTGGCCAGATGATGCCTACACTTAGCCAGATGACTCCTACTCATGGTGATCTACGTCCAGCCACCACATTGTGAAATGGAGTGAAACTAGCATGATTACAGCATCAGTGTCACAGGGAAAAAATTAATGAGGTTCCACCATCACTTCCAAACAGTACCTGATGCCTGAAGGTTGCTTGTTTGCCACTCTGTGAAAACACACAACTTTGGACTCCCTGTTGCTCTCATAGCTGCCTTTTAGGTAACACCAGCTCCTAGAGATGACTGCTTTCCCTCAACTCCGAAAGATTATGTTGGTGGGTACACATTTTATTAAAATTACCATTTAATTAATATAACCCAGTGGTGAGCTGGCAAGAACCCTGGTTAAAGCAGTACCTGGATGCTCTGAAATCTGATTTCTCAAAGAAGTGAGAGGAGGTAGAAACACATTTCCTTATTGATAAATGTATCTTCAGTAAACCTCAGGCATGACACTTTGGATCAAGAGCACTGAAGGCAGGTCAGTGCAGGCTGAGGACCTCTGGAGGTACAAGGAAAATCTACATTTGACTACATTTTCATTACAGCTCAAACTTGAACCTGTATCTCCTACATCTCAAGTTAGTAAACTATTTGTAATATAGAAATTGCCATGTTCATGCTACTCTATTAATGCTTAATTCTTCACATCAAGAGGAGTACCTACAGAAGAAACCCCAGCTAGGGGCAGACTGGTTTCCACCCTCATCACTGGAACTATTCTAGGAATCAAACCTAAGATGGTAACAAATAAATTGAAAATACATGAAAATGACCCCATTTATATGAAGACTAGATATAAGATTTCACTTCATTTCTTAATTTATGGAATATTTAAAACTAACACAAAGCAACAAAACAAAGTCACTGTATGAAACACTGAATTGCATCATTCCCAAAGAAAATGTACAAAAATGCTTCCTTTTAAAACAAGCAATTATCACTCTGAATAATGTTAGGAAGGAATGCCTGCTATTTCTCCAGAGACATTTCTGAGTACAAGGAAGCTGTAGCAACCATGAAGAAGGAGACTGTCAGACAGGTTGAGTTATGCTGATAATTGTGTCAGATTAAATTAGGTTTGATATTTTCCAAGTGTGTGATCAGTCGCTGAAGGCTTTGAAGTGGCAAGCATGATGCAATCGAGTCTGAAATTCCTGCAGAGTTCCTAAACAGAAGAGGAGGTTTCTTTCTTAAACATGTGGGCACAACTTCTAACCTTTCTCCTTTTTCTCCCCATCAAACAGAATCCATTTCAGAAGAGAGAGTGCAGTTAAGGTCACTGCTTTCAGACAGGTTCCTCGGTGCATAGAAGGCAGAAAGCTGACGTGAAAATGCTGCATCCTTTACCGGTGTTATTTGGTCACAGGGGCATGCAAAGCCTGAAAGAAGGCTGTTAGACAACATCTAAGCCATTAGCAAGTACAGCTGATAGGATTTGGCCCATCATGGTGATCTACTTTCCCATGCATTCAGAACCGTCCACCTGATTATCCCCTGTTAGGAACTGAAAACCAGGAGTCACAGTGACATTAAATTAACCTAGGAAAAAAAGAACTTACAAGCATGAACCCATTCTTTCTACTTTTTGCAAATTCTGTGGTATGGTTCTACAAATTAATTATAAGAGTCCTGACCAAAGAGGAAATTGGCTGATGCTTCCATTCAACATTGTTGTAACTGTGTGATTTTCTGAAGACCACTGACAATCTTGGGTACTGTGTGTGGTTGTACAGCATTAGCAATTTGTAGTTAACTTGAAAGAAAGTCTCTGGAGATTTTACTCCCACATGGCAATAGAGGCTTTTGATTTTCCACTAGTATAGTGAAAGTAAAGATCACCCAAACCAGTCATATTGTCTCATCTTGTTATGAGTCTCAGTAATAGCAATAATCCACAATCCACAGACAAGTAACTTTGTGGGATGCACATCTGGACACCTGTGGATCAGCAATTCCGTGGAGCAGAAAGCCCTTTTCCCAGGTGTTTTGCTTCAGGTTCTGCTTCTGGTCCCATCCTTTTTTCTCTTCCCTCCCTGCTTGGCCATCTTGGCCCTTTTCCCTGTCTGTGAGATTCTAGATTAGAATTCTGCCCTGTCGGGCATCAAAGGGCCAGAGGTAAAAGGAGGAGGAAAGGGATTGATGGAAATGAAAATTTGAATGGGCAAGTTGTGGACCTGCTCTGTGGTTGCTCTTTGGGTGCCTTTCCTCCCTACAGCTCTCCTTCTGCCACCCACATATCCTTAGATATCTTTCCTTATTTCAAACCTCACTGCAGTTCTGGTCTCCAGCATCTTCCTGGCAGAGCTCCTTCTGTCAAAGTCTGGCTTGCCACTTGGTCATGCATTTCCTCCTCTGCACTGAGTTTTTCCACCTCTGCTCACCTACATCAAGCCTCAAGACTTTCTCCCACTGTCTTGGGTTGAGCTGGCAAAACGCCAACTGTCCGAGACAGAGTAAAAAGGGTTCTTCCCCCCCGCCCCCAACCAGCTAAAGGAGAAAGCAGAGGAAGAGGGAAAAAAAACCTCTAAAACCCAGGTTTATGCTTAAAACTAACTACATGTATTTATACAGAAAAGAGAACATTAAAACTACAATACAACACACACACAAGCTATGCACAACAAGAAATTCCCACTCCCCAATTAATACAAAGTCTAT
>JAWWEV010000001.1:42192350-42213542 GCA_035583235.1 Hafferia zeledoni
ACCTGACAATTTTCAGGCCTAGTCCAAACTTTAAAACCCAAATTTAGGCCCCACCTGGCTGAAACCATGACACCCACCCAATGGGGTTTCTTCCACTCTTGCAGCTCTTTGTGCCAAGATGATAAAGGTTGTGATCCTGTAACCAACACGCCCACCCTTTCAAGGCAATAGAGTATGTCCAGTCCTCCAGGACAGCTAACCTCAGACTAACTTCTAAACCTCAGATTGGCTTCAGTGGTGTCCCCAGGACTCTTCCCAACTGAACCATGTCCATCATGAAGTCCCATATCAAAAGCTTCCTCCAACCTCAAGCCTGGTGAGTCATCATAATTACAGCACAAGGATTCCTTTTCAGATTCATTGCAGACAGAATTCCTAAATTTTATATTTGTTCTATCTGCAGGAGTAGGAAAATGTTGGTGCATTTTCTTCCTCATTTTTTTCAGTAAAGCTACAGAGCCATTCTGCCTTCATTCTGCATTCCTGAGGTGAATTACTCCTACTTAAACATACAGTTTCATATTCCTCCATCTTAAATTGCATTCAGTTTTTCTATACTATTTATCCAGTGTGTTAGCTTCATGTAAAACCTTTCAACATTTTATACAATATAGCAAGTTTTAATACTGAGAAAAATTATTTCATTATGAAAAATTACAAACTGGAGTGCTATTAATATTAGGTACAATAACACCTCATTCAAAGGTTTCCTTATTAAAGTGGTGATTTTCTGCAAAGCATTGCAGAAAGACTGCATTTAAAATTGTCACTTCAGAGTTATTTTCGAAATTATGGTAATGCAATGTTTTTGTCACATTAGCAACCGATGATGTTGGGTTGTTATAGCGATAGAAGTGATGTGGTGACTTCGTGGAACTGACTGATATTATGGTGACAGTTTGGGAACAGTTGCTTTGTTTGTGAGCTTGGCTTTGAAGAAAAAAGACAGATGAAGCTTTGCAAATCTAAAGCTTCTCTTTGTATAAAATGTCAAATATCCTAACTTCCCTCTGACCAAATCTACAGCTGAAAGAAGATAAATATTCCAAAGGTACTTCCACAGGCCCATTTTCTTTAACATCCATTAGGAAAATAAGATTTATACCCATACATTAAGCTTGTAATAAGGAATAAATACCATAGTTGAGTGAAACTGATATATCTGAAGGGTTTCCATTAAGTGGAAAACAGAAGAAGTAATTTCTAAGCAGAAGAACCATATTTTTTTTCCTGGTTAGGTATGAAGTCATCAATCAGAAAACTTTATCTTCTGTTTTTTAATTAGCCCTCTTGGATAAATGCCAAAATAAACTTTAAAAATATTTATTCAGTAAAATGATGCTAAGACAAAAAATGTCATTTTAGAAAACATCCCTTATGTTCCTTGTCCAAAGAAAGAAGAGGAAAGAAAAAGAACTGCACATTTTCCAACTGTGATTTTGAATTTTTTATAGAGAATCAGCACACGCTGCTGAACAACATTTCAATCCATCTGAAGACTGGTGTCAGCCCACAAAAAACCCCAAAACAATAAAAAAGCCAAATTCCACAGTTCCAGCTACAATTAGTGTCAAGCAGAAAATGCGCAAATGAATCAGAAACAAAGAAAGAACTTTAGCAGTATTCACAAAAATGGACAGGACTTGGAGGAAGTCCTTGGAATGAGACATAGAAAGGCTAAAATTTTTGTACTGAACTGTTCCTAGGGGTCAAGCAGAAATCCAAACATGTTAGAGAAAATCCAGTGGAAGACTGCTCCAAGGAAACATCAAGTCCAGAGTAGCGTACAAAGGCTTGAAGGGGACATATAGGCAGTGAAAGGACATGATGCAGTGGAGAGAAGTACCAACAGCAAAAGTACAAGTTAGACATTTGTAAACAATTTTTTACAGAAAGGTTGGTCAAACATAGAGACAGGCTGCTCAGAGGGACTGTGGAGCCTCCATTCTCAGAGGTAATTAAAAGTTGCTGGACACACTCCTGAGAAACCTGATCTAAGGTGGGATGTCCTAGCTCTGAGTGCAAATTGGTACAGAAAGTTGCAATGGCCTTGAGCCTCTTGCAAATTAAATGCTATTCTGAAAGTATTTTTTGGTGGAAGACTATTTCCCTCCTGACACTAGCTCTGCAATATGGAACAGTATTGCTCCTAGACTAGACAACCTAGAAAGACATAGAAACAGTTGTTTTCTGGCCAAGCAGCTCCTATGTAGAGAATCAAAGAGGAAAAAGTGCCATAGCTGACTGACATGAGAATTCAGGGCCATTATAAAAGTACATTCCATAAGTGTCATTTTCTGACTTTCATACCCTTTGCGGCCAATGTGGCAGCAATGAATCACACAGAAAAGGGAAGCAACAAGTTTCCTGGGACAGAAGGAACAGATTGCTGAGCAGGAGGTTCATGCTAAGCATGTGGTGCAGTGATGTGTTCTGGGAGATGATGTGGGGAGTACAATTTAAGTTGCTGATCATACACGAAATTTAACAGTCAACTTGCACACCCACAGATTCTGATTTGTCCGTCCCAGTGGGGAACTGGCATTCGTCACCAAGGATTATTCATATCTGGTAAAAGAATATTAAGAATATGAGACCATATATGGTCTCCTTTAGAAGGCCCTGCTTCTCTTTGGTCTATCTGCTCCTTTCATGACCAGGTACCACATATTTCCCAAATCTCTTCTACTAGGAGACTCCTCATTTTGCAAGATTGTGCAAAATGTGATTGTTCAGTTGCCTGGACTTCTGCTGTCTATAGGCAAATAGTTCCCTATATAAAGGGAGATATTTTCATTTCTAAAAGAGATTTAAGGAAAAATATAGCTATAGAAAAGCCCCGGCAGAGAAAAGGAGATGTGCGACAGATGCAGTGCTGAGATGGTTGTTCTTGCTGGTGGGAGCAGTCATTTGTAGCAGAATAAATGCAAACTGTTGCAAGTGAATCATACAATCATTTAGATTGGAAAAAACCTTTTAGATCTGTGAGCCCAACTGTAAATCTAGCACAGCCAAGTCCGCCACCAAGCCATAAAGCCCAAAGGGTTGCTGTTTTCTGGTGTTTATTTTGGAAAAAAAAGACAATATAATGGCACGATTGCTAAAAGAGAAGGAGCATTTACCAGCATACAATATAATTTATACCATATACAGATGACAGAGAAAACACTGATGGCAATAGATACACCCACATTGGGGTGTGGGCTGGTCATTTGGTTTCGCAAGCTAATTTTTATGTAATTCATGCTGATTCCCATCTCACGATATCCACCTACCACTTGGGGTGTTTATCTTCTTGAGGCACTCAAGACTGTGATAATTTATTAACCCAGACAGTTAGGGTAATCTGTTGCTCTTTTCAGAGACTCACAGGTCTACAGCTGAGAAGGGACTATTATAAGCAAGCATCTGATCAGAGGGCACATATGTAACAGCCTACAGCACCCCCTGACTTAGAGATCTTGAGCAAAAGAAAATCTAGATCCCTAGGTGTTTTGTTTCAAGCTTTCAGGGGTAAAACCTGACTTTTTACAAGGTTAAACACAGTTATTTTCTGCATCCAGGAACTTGATTGTGTTGTTTTGACTTTATGTACTAGAACATTCTACTATCTGAAATCTCCTGTGTAGATATTTCTAGACTTTAATCAAGCTATATTGCCGTGACATGTTCCCTCAGATAAATTAAATTTATTTCTAATTTAAATATCTTTTTGTACAGCAGGGTTTTTTTCAACCTGGAGTGACTCTTGTTACATATGTCTTTGGGCTGTGGCAGCACAGCGCTTTACTCAGCCATATTTTATACTCCTAAAAGCTTTGTCAAGCTGAGGCCACTTTGGCAGGAAGTAGGGCAACCTCACTGCAGGCCTGAGAGACACATTCAGATGTGTGCCCTTGAAGACAGAAAACTCTGCCTTGCTTGTATTCAGATGTAGATCTGCCTGCCTGCTTCTCTCTTTGAGAATGTGGCAGGTTTGCTGTCCCAGCAGTAACCCAAGTGAAGAGATGCTCCCATCTGCTGCTTTCCCTCAGAAAGGGGTCAATGAGGGCACCTCCCAGACACCACCAGAGCCATCAGCCTCAGGGAAGAGAAGGGTGAAGCCATGTTTCCACCTGGGACTCCTTGTACATGTTTTCCCCTCAGAGCTGATCCTGGAGCAACACCACTGGCCAAATATCAGGGCATCCACAGACTGTTGGGGAGAGGACAAGGTGGGATGAGAGCCCAACCATGCTCGGCAGTGAGTTATTATCACATGCTGCAGTGAACATGTGGTGGCTTTTTCCCTGCCTACTCCTCGTGGGCCCACAACTTTGTTCTGTTAATTTCAGTGGGAAATGTGATGAGTAGGTGAATATGTCCTCTGAATTGGTAGTTCAGGCAGAAAAGATTAATTTATGCATATTTGATAATTGATGATGCATTTCTTAGTTTGATTTCTTTTGGACAATTTCCTATATGCCCACACATATAGGCGCACAAAATAAAGGACAAAAAGTCTTTTGGCTGCTGTACTTTGTATACATTAGCCGTGTAGTGCGTAAGGGGTTGGTGGGTTGGGTTTGGGTTTTTTTGCCAAATACATGAATGTTCCTAAAACTTACGAAACAGCCTCTTTGAAACTGAAATTTTTTGTATAACCCTGGTAAAAATATTGCACAGGCACTAGCAGTACTGGCTGCTCCAGATCACACCAGTAATTCTTGACATCAACCTTGTTTTACAGAAAAGTATTCATCTCATCTATCATTCTCCATCAGTCTTTGTATCCTCATTTGTGCTTCTGGAAATAAGTGCCTGGTATTTTGGTGATGAAGCTGTCTGTCCATTTGTAACCCTCGTGGGTCAGTTTGGTTATGTCAGACTTGGGTGCTGATGTATGGGAATACACTAAAGGACATGTGCTGAGAATTGATCTGAGCCATTCTTTCTGCTGCTGATATAAAAATGCTTAGCTCTTGCAAACCTGTTTGCCCCTGAAGATTCCCATCACCTACGAAACAGCATCTCTCAGGGTTGCAGAGGCTGACAGCAGTTCCATTGGAAGTCAAATTTCAATAAATAACAAGCCAAAAATGCTAAATTTAAAATCTTTGGAGGTATTCGATTTTAGTTCTCACAAGCACCTTGATCAAATTTCCTCTTATACTTGTTTAAAACAAGTTCTTACCATTTCTCCTCCCTTTGTTCAGTCCTTATGATTTCCCTTTGTTCTCCAGCATTAAAAATAATTAAATAAATAAATTTATATTGGGCAAAATTTGTCCAGGCAGCCATTGTACCTGAGTTTGGGGAAACCTGAATTGGACATTTCAGGTTTACTCCTTGTCTCACTACACTGGTTTAAAAAAGAATTTAAAATTTCAGTCTGAACTCCAGGTTAGTTGAATATGACAAAGGAGCAGAGAAAGTCTAGAAAAAAATACCTCCAATAAAAATGCAGGATTAGTAAGATCAGTGTGGAATTTACACTAGGGAAAAAGTAAGACTATGTCAGAAAAGAAGCTTGATGGCAAGATACTGGCTCACCAGAAAATATAATCTTAAATCTCCCTGTTTGCATCTGTTTTGTTTCTGGTATCCATTTTTACCTATCCAATTAAAAGTAATTCTAAACAATGTCATTAAGAATCATGCCACATAAATTGTATTTGTTCCATCTCTAGACCTGCTTACTCTTCTCAGCCACTCATCGCAGCACAGTCCCATAGCCCAGGCCTTTGACAAGAAATATTCCATCAGGAAAATGTACTATGCAACTAACCTGAGCAGCTCCACCCTGTCCTTCCATTTCTGTGATTTCCTTTTCCTTGGGTGCACCACTGATTTTCTGAAAGTTGCCCAAAAAAGTTCAACACTACTTTTGGAGGAATTATTTCAGACTAAAATCCATTTATCTCAGTATCAGACAATCAGTTTGAATAACCAGTATAGTCACTTCTTAATAATGGAACTTGTTTCTTCCTTTCCTTTATTCAGTCTCAAAGAGATGCTTAATTTTTTTTTCTTAGGAGACTTTGAATCAGTGCCCATGATGTTCTTTAGGTCACTTGATAGGAAAAGTGCTTTACATTTCCTCAGGATTTACTAGTGTTGTTATTTTGGTCTCTTCCTGAGAGTATCTCTGAATTCTCCAGCTGTCCTTGCTCCCTACCCTTTTCTTCTCCTCTAACTCCAGTTACAGAAGCACAGCGATGGTGGGCAGTCTGTGCAGCAAATGGAAAATGCCTTGCCACAGGACCTGGACTGCTTGTGCCACACTGGACAAGACTAATTAAGGAAAACAACAACCTCCTTTCCTTCCACCAATGAATATTGCCCAGTCAAAAATGTCAAATGGGTCAGATTTTTAGTCTACACCTGGGTAGAAGCACACCAGTGCAAGGGATAAATGTTCCACTGCATCCCCCATGGGCTGAAGGGCAGCTCTTATCCTAGGGAACATGGAGTCCACCTCCACCAAAACCTATATTCTCCTAAACCTCCTTTGGTTCTATGCACTCGTGCACACCCACATGGACACTGTTGCACTGCTGAGCTTCCCTTGACGCAGGCAACAGTGAGGACTGTGAGGCACAGTGCTTGTTGGGAGAAGGACCATGGTCCCCAACACAATCTGTGCCATGCAGAAGGTTCTGCTGACCCCAAGAGATGGTGGCAGATCAGGTCTGGAGGTTGCTCCCCTCCCTTTGACAGCATCAAAGTGGGTTCGCGAGAAGGTTTTTCAGAGTCTGCTCCACTTGCACTGTTTTTGTTTTTGCCCTATCCTCTTTCTGAACTCTTGGATGAAAAGCTCTGAACTGCAGATCACAGAGCTTACTTTCTTTCCCAAAAGACTTTTTTCCTACAGGAAATAACTCTTTTCTACAAAAAGAATAAACATATGAACTACTCAGACTTAACAATGCTCATATATCAAAAGAGGCAGTGTGAAGAGGGCACAAAGGACTTATTTTCTGAATGAATTTGCTCATCCTGAATAAAAGTTGGCATCTTCTAATAGGCTGAATTTTCTTTTCTGGCAAACAGTCCAGTTAAACTGACAAGCTTCTGAGTACAGCCTCCTAAATAAACAGCCTTGTCTTCTTCTTGCAGAAACATTGCGATTATTATAAACACTGCAGATGGGAAAACAATTTGAAGGAAGGGAAGCTGGCAGGCTCCAGGAAGAAGGAGGAGCTGGCACGTGCCCTTTAACTCACAGGAAGGATCCTTTTGTGATAAAAATGCAGTAGAGCAAGTATTTGTGTTCATTTCTGCCTCTGAAAGAACTGATTCCAGAAGATATTTTGTTATCAAGATGGTCTATGACAAAAAAATTTAGATTATCTACATTTTATATGTAAGGTCAGCTATAAATCAGTTCTTGGAAAAGTATGTGACCATGCACATTTGACTTGACAGAAATGCTCTTTCTTCATTGTGAGACAGCTCAGAAGTTGATGATAACCCTTAGCTTGTCCTTTAACAGTAAGAGCTTACCTGGATACCATTTTCGAATAGCCCACACTTTTTTCTCTATATTTCTGAGCCAAATGATCTCTCCAGTCCCAGCTTGTAAGGGAAACAGTGCTAGTTCTTTTAGCTATAGCCTGCTCTGAGTGACTTAGAAAGCCATTAGTGCACCAACCACCAGCCCCAGAGTGGATGCTGTGCCAGTGCTCTGGAAGATATCTGCAGGGAGATCTGAACATGTCTAAAAGCAAGTGTACTCTCGCCCATGCCCTGACCAGGTATTGAAAAGCAACACCCATACAACCAAAAAACAAAATCAAGGGTTTTTTAATGTTTACATTAGATTGGTTCCTTTATGTCTCCTGCCCTTAGCACTGAGATTTTTTTCTCTCCTAAAAGCAATACAAAAGAATAATAACATTTGTTTAAGGGGTTTTTTGCTTTCTGTCTTCTGTGCAATTCTTTAAAGTTTTGGGCACTTGGATATGGATAGTCACAGTTCAGTGGGATGCTGAACCGCTCCTCCATCCCCAGCTGCTCAGTCTCAGCACAGACTGGTCTCCAGGAAACCAGAGTTATGGATATTCATGCTACCCAGGGGTCTGTGTTGCCTTCAGCCATCATCTTGGTTTCACCTCCTGGGCTCTCAGGTTCTCTCCAGAAATCCTGTGGCATATTCCTCAGGGAGGGATCACCAAGCAGTCCTCAGTTCTGCAACTGCTCAAGGCACCAGTGGGCTAAAGCATTGTTCATGTTTAGTATATCTGAACCTAGGCATAGTAAAATTAACAATTCATGACTTTCCCTTTGCATATTCAATTTCCCCACTTTTTCTGCTGCTTTTCCTTTCTTAATTGCTAGTTTGATGTAACAGTGCACAAAGATACATACCAGAAGTGGAGTGGCTGATCAAATGATCTGTCTTCATAGCATTTCTTCTGAATCCTCTTGGGTGGAGCAGTTTGCTGTACTTGTAAGCAACCTGAAGTCTTTCAGCTAAAAGACCTTTGTGTTAGCAGTAGCATGTGTATAAAATAGTAGTGATGTTTCTATTTAAAAGTCAGTTGAATACCTGAATCAATAGAAAGGCATATTGGTCCTGGAGAGACAGGAAGGGAGGTGAGATGCTATTCAGTTCTGTAGCTGCCATCGTTCTGGGCCTTCACCTGTGTTCCTGATACTCACTTACTGACTCTACCACTGTTCTTCAATTCCAGATCTGTTCCTTTTGAGTTCCTCTTCTATTATTACAGCTGGCTCCGCATGTTGGTTTTACTCATCTGACATGTAGGAGATGCTGGAAGAACTGTTGTAATGGAAAATCCATGCTGTTTCTTCTTGAGGAAGGGAAAGAGGCAGAGAAGCCAGGCAGGCAGCCTCTGTCCAGCAAGAATGCTCCGTCTAATGCCTAGTTTCCCCAGTTTCTTCTCTCTCTACTCATTAAGTATCACAGCTAACGCCTTTCAGCTGTTCTAATATTCATTGTCACAGCAGAGTGTGTGCTACCTGCTTTGCTAGTCTAGTCCTCCTGTTGGCCTCTGTCCCTTGAACTACCTCTGACTGCTGAACCTTAGATCTTTCCCAAAGTTTTGGATACAAAATGATCTTGACAGACTTTGCAGACACATCCACCTCACCTTGCTTTGCTGGGATAAGCAAACTCCCTCCAGGGTACTAGACCTTGTGTTTCTGAAGTTTTTATAGCTCTCTTATTTCTGACTACTGGGATCTTACTGCTAGTCCTTGGAGGAAAGATGATATTGTCAAATGTTCAAGCAAAGAAAGGTGGTGGTGGGAGGGTTCCTTCAGGGAATTTTTCTCACCCTACCAACACAAAGCTTTTGGGAGTTGAAGTGCCAGGACTGAGAACAAAGGAGTGGTTGACATCTCTAGATTCCAAATTAATGGTGGGGCAGAGGTGAGGAACACACTCCCAGCACCTGGGAGGGGGAGAGGCTTTTCCTGTGTGCTGGCTTCACTGTGTTTTGGACAGCTGCTGGGAAAGGCCATTGTTTGCTGAGCTGTTGAGAGCTTCTTCTGGCTCTGCTCTTCGCCTTCCCCCCCTCCATGTCTGGGCACCCTGAGCTTCAGAGAGAGAGAGAGGAGAGAGAGGAGGGTCATAGCTGCTTCAGGACACACTGCAGACCTTTTTCTCCTGGGGACAGACTTTGACTGCAAGGAGATTTCTGGGAACTACCACCACTCCTCAACTCCCAGCATTTCTTTCTTTGAATAAAGGACAAGGAGAGAGAGAGTCTGCTCTTCCCCATGGAAAAGGCTTCATCCTGCCCCATGTGAGTCAAACACCCTCCTTGTCTCTGCCTCGCTGGGTAAAGACTGAGAATTCACCTCTCAGACAGCTGAGGTGCAACACTGCCACTGTCCATAAATATAATTGCACCAGGAAGAACCTACAGTTTTGGGGGTTGTGGGGTTTTTTTAGATATAGAGAGAGAGTAGTTAAGAACAACTATCCTTCTTATATACATTTTCTAATTAAAGGGCTTTTTTTAATTTAATAAGGGATGAGTGGTTATTGAAGAGGATTCCTCTCCTCTGGTCTTGGGAAACACTTTGGTTTCCCTTAAACTAGGACAGATATATAAAAAGGATGGCAGATAGGAAGTAAGATGGAAAAGTCCAAGGTGTGGCCCTGAGCAAAAGTCAAAGAGCAATGAAGACAAGGGAATATTGAAACATAATCAAGAACATTTTCTATTTACATTCAAAACCTAGGAATAGGTTTTGCCCTCAGATAATGCAATTCTATAAAATACACATGGACATGAACATTGTTTTTTGAACCAAAGCAATTGTCTGTCTGGCCAGAAACTCTACCTTTCAAATTGGGTCCTAGCAGATCCTTCTCAGAAAGGTGTAAACATGCCCAACTAGGATCAAGCTTTCCTCTGCTCTTAGTGCCTTTTTCCAGGGCACTAAGATGCCACTTGCTCCTTAAAGACTACAGCCCTCTCCACCCTTACTTGCTTGGCATGGCTATCCCAGCTGTCGTTGTGACCTGTGTTGCACTCTTGTAAACCCACAATTGCAACTGTTCCTTTGTTAGGAAAAGGCATTTCCTACATCCTATGACTGTTTGAAAGTTCACTGACACTTCAGAAAATTGTTTGATTTCAAACATTTCTAGGACTGAGCTGAAAATCTTTGGAAATCTTTTTTTTAGAGGCTTACTACTGAGCAGTAAGACCATCCTCTCATTTCACATAACCCTTGGAATGCTTATAAGAAGCAGGTAATAGTTTTCTCCAGTACATTAAACAGGTGACTAGAAAATTTGCAATCCATTAACAGATGAACACGCATTAGCTTTCTGCGGAAGAATGTCTAATTTATATCTTTCCTGTTTTGCAAACCAAAATTTTAGAGAATGCTTTTCAAACTTCAATTCTCTCTTTTAAGTTCTCATTTGTGTAATCTCTACCTATCTCAGTGTGATAAATACTGGTCTGAAAAGTAGTATTTGAGCAGCTAAATTGACAGAGGAACAAAATTAAAAATTTGCTTCTTTCTTTAACTCCTATACACT
Source organism: Hafferia zeledoni (assembly GCA_035583235.1). Lineage (NCBI taxonomy): Eukaryota > Metazoa > Chordata > Aves > Passeriformes > Thamnophilidae > Hafferia > Hafferia zeledoni. The sequence continues at coordinate 42,203,356 of JAWWEV010000001.1, forward strand.
GTGTGATAGGGCTATCCATCAAAAGTGAGATATCTCAGGATTGATCACAAGTCTGGCACAATGTAATTACTGAACCAAAAGCATTGTATTATATAGCATGAAATGAAATAGCAACTTTGCCTTCCACATTATGAACCCATTGACTAATGATAGAGTGTGGCAATTAGAAAATATGGAAGTAACAAGACAAGGTATTTCACAGTCTGCTAATGTATAGAATAAAACTACTGATAGAGTGAAGCAGGGAAATTAAAAACAATAAAACTGGAACAGAAAATAACAATGGTATTCTTAATATCTGTAAAAGGAGAGGATGGCAGTGTCCTCTAAACTAGGTCAAGTTTAAAAGGATTATGTGTAGTGTTTGAAAAGGGCTTCTTCTGGCCTTGTGTCAGTGGACCTATTTTTTTCCAGTATGCTTTGCGATGGCTGAGAACTGTTGCATTCATTGGCATAGTGAGCACGATCTAGCACCAGGAAATTTTGCTTTAAGAGACCAGAAAGGGAAAACGGTGAGCTGTGGGTGAGAGCTGCCTCAGTCCCATTGCCCAGCGCTCCCTCCCCGACTCCCATTTGATGCTGCACAAGCAGCAAATGGCTGGATCGCCATGTCATTGCTAGATCGCCTGATGACACCAAGCCAAAAGCATGGGTGGCATAGCTAGTGGTTTGAAAAAAATCATTGTTTTGGTGCAAATCGGCAACCCCCCCCCAAAAAAAAAAAAAAAAAAAGAAAAAAAAAAAGGAATGAGAGGAAAAGATGAAGTACTATAAGTTGGTCTGAGTCCATACTGAAGGCTTTCTTCTCTGCCTCTTCCTATTTGCTTGGAGCAAGCATCTTCAAACAAGTTGATGATCTGGAAACTAAAAAAGGGTGAGCATTTGTTATATATATATATCTATATATTTTTTTTTTTAACTGGATTAAAATCTTTCTATAGTTCTAATACCAGCTACAAACATTCTGAGTCCTTGGTACAAAACACCATTGCATGTGGTAGTATTTTTGGACACTCTCTGGCTGAAATTCACAAATCGATTTCAGCAACAATGGAGAAAAATCAGTCTTTCGTCCTCCCTCTTCTCCCACCTAGCACTTCTGTCAAGGTTCTTGATTGACACAGAGTAGGATTTTTGAGGGTATTTTTGTGTTTGTCAAATATCAGCCCTAGGTCTGCCTCCATCTCCTTGGAGCACTCCATGCCTTTCTGAAGGGAGCTTCTGGGGGAGGATGAGCCAGAGGCGCAGATGATATTGTTGAGGCTCTTTTGTAGCAACTGTATCAATAGTTCTGTGAAAAGGTGAAGAAATATGAGTTACAAGCGTCTGTTCCCACTTGCAAGGGGAATTTTAGAAACTCTTATGGCTGATGACTCTCTGGAGAGTAAAGACACTTTGAGTGATGACAATACTAATGCTTAATCTGAGATCTTATGAAATCCTAACCATCTCTTATTGGTCTTGATAATAATTTAATAATTTGTCTCAATTAATATTTTATACCTTGCATACACATTGCTTGCAGAATCTCTTTATGCAAAACAAAAGCTGCTCAAAATGTCCCAGAAATAACATATGACCACTTGCTCAAGGGAACGATGTTGCCTTCGAATCCTACTGTGCCCTGTTAACTATGTTCTCCTGGGGGTATGGCTGCTGTTCATCCTGGGCTATTCTTGGGGACCGTATTTACAACCTTACCCTAAGATCTCCTCTGTTGATAGAACACTAAGCATTAGCCAGGTTGTCTCCAAACGGCATTGTAAAAACACCTGGACACACATTGCTTCTCTTCATTAATGTCTTAGCCAGGCACAAATTACTGAGATCCATCATTAATAACAGACAGACAAGGAGAAACTCTCAGAGGCAGCTTTGATTTTACCTTTGTTATTTAGCCTTCTGGTTCCAGTATTACAGGTCAGAAACCTCTTCATTGGGTAGTGGGCATAATGAAGGTCCCAGCGCATGTTCCCACTGCAGGATCAGAAATCAGATGGCACACATGAAGTCTGTGAACTGCTGCCTTTGGCAGCAGCTGTGAAGCTGCCTGATGGAGGTCAGGTGCACTTTGTCACTCACATTCCCTGTTCATAAATCCCCTTGGGGCTCACAGAGCCATGAGATCAGACATCAGTGCAACAGAGAAAATCCTAATAAAGAAGTATAAAATGAAAATTGAATATTTCTCTATCACCATTTTCTCCAGGCTCCTGTTTTACTAAATGATCTTCACCCCTCTCCTTTTTTTTTAATTCAAACACTTGCCTCTTCATTCACAGATGCGTGGCTTCCCCTTTGTCTTAAACCTCTTCTCAGTTTGGAAAAGTCACTTATTACTTAAAATTCCAGGTCCTTATTTTAAATAGGATTACAAATATCTGCCTCTCTATCACAGAACTGAGCTCATGTGAATGGTCTACCTTTGGTGACATTTACATGGTTGAAATCTGCCCTTAGGCTTTGCTGTCAGGATCCCAGGTTGGTAAATAAAGCAAAGGAAGTTTAAGAGATTGCAGATTAGTATTTAAAAATATGACATTTACATTCAAATTATCACAAATTGACTGTATTTTGAAAAAAAAGCAAGCTATAAAATTGATGTATTAAACTCTGTAATTTTCTCAAAATTTTATGTTGAAACTGTATTTTCAATGATTTATCCCAATATTTAATTTTATAATTCAGTATTTTCCAAGAAGTTTTTTATAACCAAAATAGGCATCATTTCCCTGGGACGCTGAAAATTTGTTAGGAAAATAATTCTTACATACTGCTCTATTAGCATTTGGAAGTGTTCAAATTTCTGAACAATTTAGAATTCTGAAATGGTTTAGATTTATCTATATTTTTCCCTGTAACCTTTAATGCTCTTGGGGTGTAATTCTGAAGATGTCCAATGTAAAATAGAAGCCGTTATACTGACAGATAAGTCATACAATTGGAGTAAAACATGAAGAGAGAGGTGCTGGCATAAAGCAGCAACTCAACCATCTGTCAAAACAGGAGCCAGATTCCACATTTTTTCCTTCCTTGCCAGATACTTTTTACAGATAAGACTATAGGAAGGTTCTCTCTGTCCTAGTTTGGTCCTTCTGGTCATGTCACCTCTTGCAGAGCTGGTTATATTGCCCCTTGTTCCTACTCACCCTGTTTGGCAGTCAGAATAGTTACCCAAAAAGTTGGTCACCTCAGGATACAGCAATAATAAAATCCATGTTACTCCACTATCTCAATGTGCTAGACAATCCTGACAAACCTTCTGAATTGTGCCTCTTCTCTTGTTTTAAAAGGAGAAGATAAGTAATTTCTCCAAATCACAAAAAGCTATTTTTAATATCAATTTGTTTGCTATATATCAGGGAGCTGAAATTTTGTCACTTTATTTCAGTGTATTGGATTTGTGTTGCAAGGTCTTCGTAGCAGGAGGAGCTACAGGGGTGGCTTCAGTGAGAAGCTTCCAGAAGTTTCCCCCACATCTGGCAGAGCCAATGCCAGCCAGCTCCAAGATGGACCTGCCACTAGCCAAGGCAGAGTTCACTGGCAACACTGGGATAATGTTATTTAGGAAGGTAAAAAAGTTACTCCACAGGAGCAACTGCAGCCAGAGAGGGGAGTTACAATATGTGAGAAAAAGCCCTGTAGACACCAAGGTTAGCAAAGGAGGAGCAGCAGACAGTAGAGCAGAGATTCCCCTGCAGCCCATAGTGAGGCAGATGTGCCCCTGCAGCCCATGGAGGCACACAGTAAAGCAGAGGTCCACATGCAAGTCTGTGGGTGAGTCCCATGCCAGATCAGGTAAAAGCACCAGAAGGAGGCTGTGACCCCATGGGAAGCCCACGCTGGAGCAGGTGACTGGCAGGACCTGTGGCCCCATGGTGAAAGGAGCTCACACGGGAACAGGTTTGCTCTTGTGACACTGCAGGGGACTCATGCTGGAGCAGCCTGTTCCTGAGGGACTGTACCCTGTGGAAGGGGCCCACACAGAAGAAGTTCATGAAGTTTGTGCTAGAAAAACTCATGTAGTCTCTTGTGGGAGGGACCCCATGCTGGACCAGGGTGTGAGGAGTCCTCCCCGTGAAGAGGAAGGGGCAGCAGAGACAGTGTGTGATGAACTGAGCAGAGTCCCCCTTCCCCTGCACCACTCAGGGTGGGAGTGGGGGGTGGGGAAAAGGCAGAGAAAATCAGAAGTGAGGTTAAGCCTGGCCAGAGGGTAAGACTGTGGGAAAGGTGTTTAAAGTGTCAGTGATTGTGAGTAATCTCTCCCTGTCCTTATCTTGACCCAGAAGCCTTTTGTTATATTTTCTCTGCCTTGTCCAGCTGAGGAGGGGAGTGACAGAGCAGCTTTGGGAGGGCACCTGGTACCCACCCAGGGTCAGCCAGTCGCATTTAGGAAGAAAAACCTGATACACTTCCCCCTGGTGCATTTCTGTCTAGCTGGTTAATGTCTCCTCCCTTCTTCCTTTCTCAGGTAAGTGGTGGTTGATTCAAGTCCAACTCTGAGGTGCCTCATCTCTCTGATTTACTACACAGGGAATAGAGGCACCAGCAATTTTGGGGTGCTGCAGTGTTGAGTATCCAGGTTTGTCTTCTAGGCGCAGCCTTACTTCTCTGTGAACAAAGACAGTCTCAAGAGCCATTCTGGAGTGTAGTAGTCAAATTTATTTCCACTGTAGAAGCACACTTGTTTCAGTAATAAAAAAATAACATTTTCTTTGCAGAATAAAAGTAAACCTGTAGTGGTATAAATATATTTACTTGCACAAGAATTCACGTAAGTCACTCAACATATAGACTTAGAATTGTCATAGTCATAAGTTTCAAACGGAGTCAACAACAGACAGTTAATCGCAGAAAGATGAGATGTGAAGTCTGGCTCAGTTCAGATTCAAATATATATGAAATAATAGAAAGCTTCCTTCCTTGGTGTTTTTTTTTGTTAAATGAATACACTGGTTATGAAAATATTGACAGCCTTCAGCAAGGATTATTTCTGTTTGTCTAATTAAAATACAATATACAGTGACCACAGAAGCCTCTTCCGGCTGCCTTGCAGGCATGACCTCAGTGCTGGCCAGGTGGAACCAGCAACAAGCATGTTAGTGTTCAAGCTCAGTGCTCCTCAGTCTGTGCTCAGCCTCTGTGTCTCCACTCCTGAGACTCCCATCACCAGCAACTAAACCAGGTCTCGCAATTTCCTTCAGGGAGTCATCACAGACTCACCAGAGAGCATGCCTGATCAATCAGTAAATCCCTGTGCTATATAAGACAAGTGCTATATTCCATATAGCATTGTTAAGGACCTGGTGAAACCCATAGTCTAGCTTACAGTAGGTATGGTTGATGTCTGCCTTTCCGTAGCATGAATACTTCATGCAAAAGAAAGAGTATTATTTTCTGCATTCTCATTCAGTTCAAGCTATGGAACTGCAGTAAAAATAACTGCAACAAATTTAACTTGCACTTTAATTTCTACAAAACTCTTCAACTCTTTTCTCGATTGTGGGGGTGGGGAAAAAAACAAAAAAGGGGAAACAAAGTTTAATGAATCAATCTCATCGTGACTCTTATTACTGTAATACTTCATTACCGTATGGGTTATTGTCAGCGCCATGTCCTCACAACATATGTTGATTTATTCTGATCCTTCCTTACTGTTAGTACCGTGAAAAACAGCACAAGGTTCAGCCTTGATTCTTCTTAACACGTCTACGAGAGGAGGACAGCGAACTAATACAGCACAATACTGAAGACAAGAGAACATAACACTTAGTTCTGATACACTGAAAAGCAATTTCACACATAAGCTCATTTATGTAGGCACGCTGACAGATTGAGCACCATTTTCTTCTTCAGTTTAACATAATGTTCAACTCGAACAGAAAAATGTTAAGCCTCTAGGACAGTTTCAGTATTAAGAAAAGAACTACCTCTATTTTAGAAACATCAAAACACTAATGTTGACACTTGAGAAGTTCACTGCAAGTGACCCTCTCTCTGAATTCGAAGGCGCTCCTTCTCCACTTGCAAGCGTTCCTTCTCAATCTGCAGCTTCTCTGACTCGAATTTTAGGAACTGCAGCCTCTCTTTCTCTAACTGCAAACGTTCTTTTTCAAGTTTTAACTTTTCAGTTTCTAAATCCAGAGGCTGCATGATGGGTTTTTCTGCTTGAGTGAGGTCATTTTCCAGGGCAGGTTTTTCAGCTTGCAGAGTCTCCAGCCTCAGTTTCTCCCATTCAATCTGAAGTCGCTCCTTCTCAATCTGAAGCCTCTCGCGCTCCAAGTCAACGTGCCGCAACCGTTCCTTTTCAATTTGCAGGCGCTCCTTCTCCACTTGCAACCTTTCAGCTTCAATGTCTAGTCGCTGTTTCTCCAGGTCCAGCTTTTGCTTCTCCAGATTTACAAGCAAGTGAGAATCTTCATAGGCTAGCCTAGCTTGAGCAGAGCTTAGATTTCCAAACTCTTCAATGTGGGGGAAGTCTGGTAGATCATTTTCCTTTTTCGAATCTGGCAAAACTGACGACAATATTTCTTCTTCTTCCTCAATAGGAAACTGCAGAAAGGAACGTGACAGACAAGAATTACACTCCAGTCTTTATGCCAGAATAAATGTGTTACACACAATTTGACTGAAAAGAACATACTGCATTTTTGCATCTTTAAAGCTACTCAGAACTTTTTCACTCGCACATTGTGAAATAACCATGTTAGATCAGAAGATTTTTCTGTCATTACACAGGCAGAGAAACACAGTTTATCTGCAAGTTAATACCTGGTAATGAAAAATGGAAAATCTACTTGTCAGTGGACATGCAAGAACATACAGAAAACTTGGAACAGCTGTTATTACAGATCATTCAGAACCACTGACAGAAAAGCAAATCTAAAAAAACATATGTTGTTCTTATTTCTCATAGACCTGAGTGACACTTATGTAAGCCACTAGGAATTTGTTGTGACTAATTATTTATCAGAGCAGATGGATCCATAGGCCATGTGGTATGTAAGCTAACCTAATCTTCAATAACTTGAGGATTCCATTTTCTAAGAAACATTAACACTGATATTTTTCACACACTCTTAACCCTTCCAATTCCATTAAATGAGTCTATATACAGGACTTTAACCATTCTATATTCCATTTGCTGTAAAGCTATTTGTGATGCAGATGAGGAGGTGGGTAGGACCACTGCTCTCAACAGACTGTAACAACTCACGCAGAATTATAGTTCTTACATGCTACAAATTCATAGTTAGTACACAAGAGATAACTGTCTCACAGCAAGCATGTTGCAAAAGAAAGGCAAACTGAGGAAGACACGGGTTCAGAAAACCCTTAAGACTATGAGAGTCACTGCCAGTCCTCTAGCATTGGAGAAGACAGACTCTGTTCAGCACTGTCTGGCAGGAGTCTCACTACCATTTAACAGCTTACACGGATTTTTTCCCAGCGCACATACCAACTGAGCTAAGACAGGAGTTGCTTCCCTACTCTTACCACTCAACAACCCCCCCCCCCCCAAAAAAAAAAACCAAAAACAAAAAAAAACCAAAAAAACAAAAACCAAAAAAAACCCGTTTGAGTACTCCTTTTTGAAATGAGAACTATATATTTGTAAAGGCATAGTAAAACTATCCAACATTTGACTTGACTCCAGCTGGCTCTAGGACAGTCACAGTACTACTGGGAGTAACAACCTGTCTAAAAAACCCACAGCTGCTAGTCAAATTCATGCTAAAATTTTAACAGAGAGGAATGGCCAACTGTCTTATTCAAGTAGTGTTTGCATTTCCTGTGGGTTTATTTTAAGACCATGCAAAGAGTGGTCTATTTCTTTCTGTATTCTACTTCTTTCTGTATCTGCAGGTAACAAACACTTTAATTTGTTAAAGTAGTGCACTCCTCATCTCCACTCATCCATCCATGCAGCCTGAATATTACAATAACCAGTTTCCTTCAAGAAGGTATTTTCATTCTACTGACTGAACTAATTCTTATCTGTGGCACATACAAATAGAAAATACACGTGCAAAGACATATTCAAACTTTAGGGATATCAATTTGATAATCAAAATCCAGGATCTTACACACAATTCCAAGTTGCTAGACATGAAAACCATCTCTCTGAAATATATTTGTTTCTTTAATTCAAACATTCAGAAAAAAACTAGGAACAGATACCACTGAAAAACACAGCAAAAAGCCTTATGCTGAAATGAAACAAAGGCCATATTGCATATAGTTAAGGTATGTCAGTCACTCACTTCAAAATTCTGCGGATCTTCCTCTTCCTCTTCCACTTTGATTTCTGTTAAAGATCCACTGGCTTCTCTGAAGTCAGAGATATTTTGCCATTCAAAACTAGATTCAATTGCAAATCCCATTTTCTCATCCATGTCTTCATTGAGAGAGTCATCTAAATTGGATGAAGGAAGGTGAAACCCAGCACCTACTACTTTGATGTTTGCATTCAGACGTTTTCTCTTCATGAGTGCTCTCCAGTCAAGGTATCGCCTTTTCACTTCTGTCCCTGTTCTTTGCTCTCCTTCACCTACAGCATTGACACACTCTGCTATTTCCTCCCAAGCCTTCCGTTTCATCTCATTAATTGTTGTATTAAGTTGCTTTGAAAACAGTACTTCTCTCCTTTTTCTGATTTCCTTAAGGAGAGTTTGAGTTTCCTGAACACTAAAATTGCTTTTTCTTTTTCTTTTCAATTGTTTCATTTTTTCCAGCTTTAACCTAGTAATTTCACCACAGTAGACTACAGAGATGATCTGACACTAATCAGCTATTAATATAAATAAATTTAAAAGCCAATGAAAGCAGAGCTCAGTTCTCGTGAAATGAATTTTCTCTTCACTTGGTAGTATTTTTCTATTTGTCAGGCTTCCTAAGGGAAAAAGAGCAAACAACATAAATCTCCAGGGTACACACCATATATTTTCATTTAACAACTTGACTCCTAAGTCATCATTTAAGGCATACGCATTTTGAGTTGACTGTTCCTTTGATAAAAGAAAACCATTTTGTTAGACTCTGAATATAAACCAGCCATAGACACCTTCTCTAATCTCCTATGAATTACAAAACCATTAATATATCCATGTCACGAACTGTTAAGATTGATTTGATATTTCCATTACAAAAATACAGCTATTTTCCTTCAACTCTTTAGAGTTGCCAGTCGGGATTTGCTTAGGACTGAAATTTGACATACTCATTTCAGCCTGAATGCTAAATTATTTCCAAAAGAAGCCTAAATTGTTATATCATTACTTCAAAAACATCAAGTGTGTAGGGGACTGAAATTTCTGAGACACATTTTAAATGAGACATCATTTCCATTAAAAAACAGATTAATATGGAAAGTTGAAATTTTAGAAGCTCTTCTGACTTATCTTCATCAGAAATAGAAGAACTGGAGCAATCCTGTTGAATGTCATACAGTAACTACTAGTTCAAAGAGATGTCATACACGAGAGATGTTTTAAGTCAACAGATTTAAGAGTTAGTCACAATATGCCTGTGGTAAAGCATCTCTGTCCTTCTCACACTGCATGTCAGATGCAATGGCAGCTTCAAAGTTCATCTAGTCCTCTGCCTTCAACCACAGCTCATCCTGTCCCTGATGCTGAAGAGAACACTGCATCCCATAAATACACCTGACAGACTGTGTGCAACTCTGTACAGAGGCGAGCAGTTTGAGAGGAATGAAACAGGGGACTACTAACACAGTAATGAATATCATTGCATTACCATCATAGACCCCCATAGTAACAAAAAAACCAAACAAAAAACTCCAAACAGCCCCCCAAAACAACCAAAACCTGAAAGGACAGACAGAGAATCAAAAATGGTTCTTGGTCCTAACTGTTTGGTAAGCAGCTATTTTGAACTTTCTTTTGTACCATGTTACCTACCACTGCAGGCGGGTTTAGAAGGCTTTAAAACAAGCAGGACAGGAGTTCACTTACACAGTACACAGAGTTTCAAGCAGCTGTGTTGGTTCACTATTCATGCAGTATAGGCATTTGTCTAGGGCGGACCCGTGGCGTAGAGAGCACTCTGGACTCTGAATCCCAAGGACCTGAGTTCGAGTCTCAGTGTGACCGTCCCCTGGCAGTTCAAGCCTCCCTGCCATCCCATCCCGTCACATCTCAGATGCTCAGCAGGGTCAGCCCCGG
>JAWWEV010000001.1:42216714-42240852 GCA_035583235.1 Hafferia zeledoni
TCCAACTTCAATTTCCCCTGGCAGAGCTTGAGCCCGTGCCCCCTTGTCCTATTGCTGAGTGCCTGGGAGAAGAGACCTACCCCAACCTGGCTGTAACATCCCTTATGTCGCATCCTGTTGCCTTGGTCACATAACCTTCGTGCAGGCTTAAGGCACTACTTTTTGTCTGAAGTTTCCTGCCCCTGTTCTGCCTACCCCAATGTGTGCACATACAATTTTGCATATTTATTAACTTTTAATTTATTACTTGCTCAGTCCTTTCAAATCCAAGTTTTGGACTTATTTATTTTCACTGGACAGATAGGTTATTTGATTAATACAGCTTCAAGTGATCAAAATCGTGATGAAACTACAAATCTCCTTTAAAACAGTATTTTCCAGTTTCAGTCAACTGTACTGATAGTGAACTTCCTGAAAATACTTCATAGAAACTAAAGGTTATGAACTGGTAAGTTTACTTACAGGTATGGGTAGTTTTGCTGCCTTACTTGCCCATGGTGTACTGAAAATCATAAAGAATTAAAAAAGGAAACAGTAAGGGGTAGGGTAGCAAGACCATGCCACACTGCTGGCATATATAATACAGTGTTATTTCTGAGGCCTATGTATGAATAAGGCATCAATTTACATTATTGCCACTATATTCTCAATGCTGAGAAATGAGATTCAAGTGTGCCCTAAAGGTCTTGCAAGGTAGTTCAAACTAGATGCAAGTGCAAGGAGGTGGGAAAATGGTGCAAAGTGGAAGTCATTAACAATCTGAACCTCTGCCAGTCTGCAAAAATAATTAGTCTTAATTGCACCTCATTGAGTGTCTTATTGCGAAGCACAAACCCACTAAATATGATTAGTATCCATTAGAATAATTTTAACTAGGAAGCATATGATTTCCTAGAGTAGCTGTGCATGTAATTCTAAATAGCTCTATTATGGAGACTATTGATCACTGGTGAAAAATCTTGGTATATGCTAACTTCCTCCAACAACAATCCTTGGACCTCTTTCATTCATGTGAACTGTCTTGCACTTATGTGTAATTTGTGTGTATTTTACTCATTTACTTGCTTTTGATGACAATAGAAAAAGCCCCATCATATGGTCTACTCCAGATACAAACTGTTGCTCCTTCATGAATTCCCTGGTTCTGTAGAACATATATACGCAATTTTCTTCTGATTTTGCACAGGGTTACACAACTAGAGCTCTCAAATTTAGTCTGTGAATCCCTTCATTGTTCCATATAAGCTTTTAACATTGTGAACTCTGTTGGCACGCTTTGTACATGTCCCCAGATGACGTTTGCTAGCTGTGAGGCAAAGGCCTTGGAGCACTGGAAGGCTAATTTGTATTGCTGTGACTATTTTATGTATACAGAGGTTTGAGAGTTACAGAATTTTAAGTTTTGGAAGAATGCAATACAACACAGGGCTCCCTCACTTTGTATTGATGCCATTTCTGCACCGTAGCAGTTTGGGAGTCCATCTCAGTAAAAATAAATAGCTAATCATTTGCAATACTTAAACTGTTAAAAAAACCTGTATATCTATCTGAGTTAGATGGATCTAGTAAAAAATGAGAAGAAATACCAATTTCTATGAATACATTACAGTGCTAAGCTTAGAACTTTTCAGCATGGGAACAGCAACTCAATATGCAAAGGATATACAAATACAAGGTCCAAGGATGACTACAAAAACCCCTCACTGCAGTTTTCATGCATGCTAACTGCATTCTTCCTTATAATCTAACATTCAAAATGTTCTCCAGTTAAAAAAAAAAAAAAAGAGGGAAACAAAAAAGGAGTTAACCACATTACAAACACTGTAGATTCTTTGTATTTTGAAATTCACTTAAAAAAAAAAAATCAGACCTGAGAAGGGTTCAGTTGCTCAGTGTTTTATTTCACAAAAGAATGAACATCTCGGCAACATGTAGTATCATACTTTCCCCATATCAGCAGAGCCAGGCAGCAGCAAAATGTTACTGATCTCTATGCTTTATTGGATGTTAGAAGGGAAAAAAAGTAAATTGAGCATAATGGTTAACTATAAATATTGTCAAACATAGCCCTGTTTTCAGTCTGTTTTAATTAAAATAGATCTTATGCTGCCTCCTGTTGGTCACCTACAAACAGAAACATCTACAATTAGACTCCACATTACAAACTCCAGTCAGCACATTCTACAGCCTATACCTTGCCTACTACCTAATACTAACCAGAGGAGGTAAATAGCTTTCTTCATGGAATAAAACCATAAATAAATCTGACCTGATAAATCAACTCAATTTTGTGAATATAATTATTTTTAACAGTACAAAATGACTTCTTAAAAATGTACTTAGAATATAGAAAACAAAAAATTAGTACATAAATAATAATCATCAGGTCTGTGCAAACATAATCAATATAAACACCTAAATAACTGATATTGTAACAACTAAACCAGTGTGATAACATTACCAAAGTGCTAAATGTTTTGATAGCATTCTTTAAAAATTAAGATTATCCAATATAATCATCACTGGATATTAAAATCCCACATACAATATATATTATCTCCATGTATATTATACTGGTCATGCTTATAATGTGTTCTGTGACATAAAATAGAATTGTATTAGAAATGTTTTGGTTACATCATTTAAGTGCAAATAGTAATTATAATTTTACATGCAATTTGTATCTTTTAAACATCTTACTCTATTTCAGTGAGAACATTGGTAATCATTAATGTAGTCATCAGCTATTTTTTAAGGAAGGTACTTTTTCATAAAGTCCTGTAAGCTTTGAAAAGTCAGAAAAGATACAGAATAACTCGCTTTGCAGTAACTTTGTGACCTTTATCAAATTGCAGAACAGCTGTGTAAAGTAGAATGAAAAATCTATTTGATCCAGACCTACAGCAGTTACTCATGCAAATAATCCACATTCTTCTGTGTAGCTGACTTTACTGAGATTCTTTACATCTTTAGCAATTAATTACAGGGTTTGGAACATAGGCCTTTAATTCTATCACAAAGCCTTGTTTTAAACCATGACTGTCTAACACAGCTGCTTCTGCATTAAATTCTGCTACCAAATTTAATACTTTGTATGTGGAATTGTGGCAAATGACACTTTTTCCTTCTGTGAGATCTGTAGTATAGGCTTACCTGCCTAACTGAAGAAAATCAGTCTCATTTCACAGTAACTTTTCTGTAAGCAATGCTAGAAAGTAACTGACACTACTACATTATTTCCTGATCACTGAGTAAAAGAGCTCAACTCCATGTGAAGTCCATGAGTGATTTGTCAAAAGGGGAACTGACATTAGTTCCTGTGCAAGTGTAGCATAGAATATTAAAGAAGCATGTCTGTTTTCCCAATTAAGCTTCATTCAGTTTTCACTATCTACACTAATCTATCTCATATGCCATTGCTCTGTCTGATATCATATGCCAGTCTTATACATAAAGCCAAGCAGCTGGATGGAAGTCTGCCAGAAAAGTCTGCCATAAGGAAAAGGAGGAGAGAGCATCACCTGAATTACTGACTGACTCACTCATTTGCTGTTTATGTGATCTGGCGATTTGGTCATGACAGTGACCATTAAAATACCCTTGCAATTCTCTAGTCTCTTCCAATTTGCATAGCTATTTATACCCACACAGTAGAGGCATAATTTGTTACTTTTCTCATTACATAAATTGCATATTCATAATACTTAGGTATAAAACCAACACAAATACACAAGCAAAGAACTGGGCCTTGTATTCTGATGATGTGACAAGTTGCAATAATTAACGCTTAATGAAATCTCTAAGCTCTGAGTAGCTTTATTAATACTATTAATAATTAAAACTACTGTTCTCCTATATGTCTTATTTTTCTCCTAGAGTTTCAGTAAGCAGGAATAATATTCTCCCTCTCTCTATTCAATACTACTCAATACATTTGCTTTGCACTAACAAAAAGTAGTTGTGTTCCAATATAAAAATATGTGCATTTCCGTAAGGTGATTATAGAGGTTCCCTAGCTATGTGTAGTTACAATATGATTTAGAGACTCACTATGCAAAATGCAACATAAATGTGGAAGTTGCCTGAAGCCCCTATTTACTTCTACACAACTGACATGCATCTTAATACAAACAAATTACTGAGTGGAAGGGTTCTTCTCTATGAATATTTCTCCAAATCGGCATAATTTTAACTTACATACTTATGAAAAAAGTTTTAATAAATGTTATCTAAATTTAGGAACATATCTGTTAACAAATTATAGTCATACAGAATTCTGTTCTTTACTGTTTTAAACAGAAGTGTGTTCTAGGCAGTATTAGGTTTTAAGCATTACTATTGAGCTTGAGTTTTGCAAAAAGTACATGCAGTAGTGATGTGATAATGAACTTATCACAGGCGTCTCAAGTCATATGAAAGATGTTCCAGATGCCTCACTAAACTTTATTCCTTTTTAAACTGCTTGAAAAAGGTGTGCTTAGATGTTCAGAACTATTCTGTCTGGCCTAAGACAACCTTACTGCTTACACGATACTTACAAGGAACATAAGGGCTCTCAATGTCTTATTGAATACCTGGTAAAAAAAGAAAATTCTTAGGCTGTAGAAAATCACAAATGAATTTATGAAACCTAGATAATTTCACTGTCCTCCTGTCAGAAAGAGGACCCACTCTGTAAGTGTGAGATCAAATCTACTTCATAACATATGCCTAGACTAATATTAATACTAAAAGTCCATTACAATTTTAACATTATTATAGATGACTACTGGAAGTTTATCAAGCATTATATTGTGTAGTGTTCACTGTGTAATATTTTAACGCTTAAAATTCCATGAAGTAGAAGATAAAGTGTTTTAATTAATTTAAACCATTACAGAAGATTTTTCACCTCAGAAATATTATTTACTTTGACTTTTAATATGAGGGTGTATTTTTGTAACTTTTTTTGATGACAAGATACAAACTTTTCCCATAGTTAACTGAAGCAACAACTACAATTTGTTTTACAGCTTGTTGCTGTAAGCAGCCTGGTGACTGCTTAGTAGGTAGCATTGGAGACTTCAGAGATGGAAGACTTCTGTTAGAAAACATCCTGAAATGTTCTTTTTCTTTAGTTAACAGCATGACTGAGCAAAGATATCATAGGTATCATCCATCCTGTAGAAATCTTGCCACCCTGCAGCATGTTATTGAAGTTTATCTTGCTACAGTTAATGGGATGGAAACAGAAAACAAAGCTACTACTAAGGCACAGGGATGGAGAAAAACTGGTAAAACTAAAGAGCTGAAGTAAAATGGTAGGAATTATCAGTCTCTTCAAGTTAGATACCTGGTTTTAATGCTGTGAAGGTCACTTTGGCTCTTGCCCTTGCTAGGGTTGTTCTGATAATATAAAGTTGACAACTAATTCCTCTTACAGCTTTATGGATATAAAAAATATAAAGAAAACAATAATAATGTAGATTTCTTCTAAACTTCAGTTACTTAGGGAAAACAGTATCACAGTCAGTTTTCTCATTTAGCAATTTGTCTACTGGGACAACTGTCAGTAATACAGGAATAATGGCACATATTACACAATGAATTCCTCATGACTGTTCTTTTTTATGGAAAACAGTACCATTTTGAAAATTATTAGGTAAGTAATACTTTCTGTATAATGACTAGCATGAATGACATTTTAATGGAGTCGTCCAAAAGCAATCCTACATCATATAATTTGAAGATTTAAACAAACAAGTACATATTTCTCCATCTGTAAATGAATACTTAAAAATCTGTTCTAAAACTTTTGCATTTAAATAGATTCTTTTGATTCGGGAGTTTCAAAATTCCCCAGAGCAAATTGTCAGTACAGGTGACCAGGGGTCCCTATATTTATTAAACTGAATGACCTGACAGTAAAACTCAGTTAAGGCTTTTGGCATTGGTGAAACTTCTTCCCACTCAGACCTACTACTGTGGTAGACTTGAACTTCATCTGTGATTTCTTCTGGAGCATAATCACCACCTAGTATATAAATTTTGTCTTCGGTCCCAACTGCCCCTGCGTTAAAGCCAGCGCATTCAAAAGATCCTTCCCCTTTCCAAACACAGGTTTCTGGACAAAAACTGTAGACCTTGTAGGTGGAGAGATCACATATGTACAATGTACAGTTCACTGGAACAGCTTTGATTAGAGTTGCATGGAAAAACTGCCCAAATTCTGCTACAAGCTCAGACCACTGATCTGTCATAGCATTATACTTAAAGAAACAGTCAAGGGATGGATTAAAGGCATCAGTAATCTCTACTTCTGAGCCAAGGACATAAATTATGTTCTGACATGCACTTGCTTCTGGATAGTAGATGCCTCTTGGTAATTGGCTTACAGATTTCCAGTCTTTGGAAAGAGGATTATAGGATTCTACATCCAAAAGACTTCGGGTTTCTTGAGCTCCTCTGGTCTTTCCACCTATTACAAAGAGCTGATTTAAGGTTACAACAGATGTGTGCATTGTCCGTGGATTTTTCATAGCTGACACTATGGAGAATTCATTGCTGACTGGACAGTAGCACCAGGTTTGGTCAGTGGCATCATGAAACGGTTCAGCAATATGAAGCCTGACAGTCCTATAACAGTTCCCCTTGCATCCTCCAGTTATAAATATTTTTTCTCCATAGCTAGATAAACTTGACCCTGGCAGATCAATCATGTGCGTATGTGGTAGTTCCTTCCATTTATCTGTTTTGATGTTGTAGCAGAATGTATGTCTATTTTCTCCATCTTCATCAGTTTTATGAACAAATATGTATTTTTCTGTTGTTGAAGGACGTGCATCTGGATACAGTCCACTAAAGTTTTGCACACTTTTAACTGCATCACTGATAATTACTGAGCAATTAGCACTCTTCAGTAAGTGTTCTTCAGAATGCAGAAAGTCCTGCAAAGTCTTTTCAGGTAACTGGTGTAGTCTCACTTTTTTAATCAAATTAGGCAGGTATTTCTGCCGTGTTTCTAAGTTGTGCTTGGTCCACTGAAGGACAGCTTTCAAAACTGATTCTTCCTCAGGGACATTTAGCTCATCAGCTTCAAGACATTTTTGTAGTATTTCAAAATTCATCTCCAAAAAATCACTTGATCTGAGCAGCAATGAAAAGTGGTGCTGCACAAAATCTAGTGCATGATCAAACAAGCGGACGGACCCATAACTTTCTGATAGAGAAAGCAACTGTAGGCAATTCACAAGATCAATACTTTTTATTAGAAAGTCACTGCAAGCTTTGGAAAGGAGTGAAACTTGAAGGAATGATGACAGTTGGAAGAGCATTTCCACGTTATCATTTGTTATCTCTGTTTTTCCTGTGTAAGCATAATCAAGAAAAGCTTTCACTGCCTTCGGTGATAGATTACTAATAGTAACATTGCCATCATCTCGTTCTTTCATATTAACTTCAAACATGGCTCTGTGAATAAAATACAAAGATATACACACAAAAATTTAGCAAACAGCAGAAACACTGATGTGAGAGGAAGGAGACAATCAGGGGTTTATAATAAGGTAGGCTGATCTAAAATAGGCCTAAAGTATGGAAGTTCTTATAAGAAAGAACAGTGCATTTACTTGGCATGTTTGAAGAAAAGAAAAAAAAGGAGTGGTGACAAGAACATATTGAAAGTGGTGGCTTAAAGAAAGGATAGCTGCACCTGTGTTTTCTATGGATTTTCACAGGGAGCGACTAAGTCTCTGTGAGAGCTTTCAATTGAGAGAGAAACTGTGAGATTGTTCAGGACAGCATCAGTTTCAATAGCTTAGGAAAGAAAGGCTGATTTAAAAAATATATAGTAAAAAAAGCCCCATGATTTAGGTCATGCAGTCTAAATGAATACATTAACATTAAGTGAAAAAAAGCTTTCCAAATTGCAGGCTGAGCAACTGGAAGGATGGATGATGGGTGCATTTCTCAGAACTAAGAAGTATGTGAGGGGTGAATATGGAGAAAAAACACAAGGAAACAATTCTTGCTTTAGACTTGACAGAATAATGAGTACAGGCCAATGTCAGAAAAAAAGAATGTTTTGAGATAGGATTGCATGAGACAATGAAACTGTGCAGAAAGTAGACTGTGATTGACTACAAAGATGGTTGAAATTGTGGAATGTATTATTGATCAGATTTGTAGACATTTTATAAAACTTCAACTACTTTATTCTAAATATGTAATAACATTTAACTATTTCACACAATCTAACATGACAAGATAAAATAATTAGTTTTTCAAGCCAGTAAGTGCTGGCAACAGAACAATGCTGCAATATCGTGTGCTATACCCTGAGCGTGAGGCTGGGTTAGGAACGGCTTCTGAACTTTACAAAAGATGTAGTGGAGGAAGATTCAGATAAATCATCAGATGCTAAGCATAGAATCTGGATTATTAATATATCATGGACAGTTCATATTAAAAAAAGTCTTATATCATAGTTCAGTTATACAGTTAGTATCTCTGTAGTATGGGATTTTTAAAGTCCCATCCTTTTCTGAAGCCAAAGAAAGAAAAAAAAATTACTGTGTATAGCATCCTCTTTAGGAAGTGAATGTCCTGTAAAGCAGGAACTTGCCTGACTTCCTGAACAAGGACATAAAATTACAGTAAGACACCTATGTCCCAAGACCTTTTTATATACTGAATTATGACCCTTAGAACCCTTTCCTCATTAACCCAAGAGCTATGAAGGAAATTTCTAATTATGGGGTAAAATAGTAACTGAAAAATACCAGTAGAAGGAGAGCAAATTTGGGCAAAGGCTTTGACTCTGAAAGTTAACAAGTAAGAATCAAAATGTTGCTGAATCTTGGGTTTACACAAAGAAATCAACTAAGATGAATTCCAAGGCCAAGGAAGACAAAAGGTGTTCCATTTTAAAATGTATCTAGTGGACTTAAGTAATTTTTATTCCTTGAAGGTAAAAAATGGGCCTTGCATTCCAGGACAACTTATGAATCTGACAGCTGCTATTATCAACTGTTAGAAGTAGAGAGAGATCTTTCCTGGCAACTTTTCACCTGGAGAGAGACTATAGGTAGTGAAAATGACACATGTTAGCATGTGTGTAACTTCAGTTCTATAAATTACCACTGGGAGCTATTTCATCCTAATATTTCTTCTACCAGAGCATCCAGCTGCTGTCAGGCAGTAAAGACATAAATGCAAATAGTTCTGTGTGTCAGAGAAAAAACCAATTCTGCTGCTACAGTGGAGAAATTTCTCATTTCCTTTAATTTCTTCTTTTATTCAGTAATTCTAAGAATACGTCTAGCTATCTTCTGTCCCATAGAACATGGGATGTTCCGGGAGATTTGAAAATAACACGTCACCTCCGTACCAGCAACTGAGTTGAGGTCATTAACTCATATCCAGGACCCCATTTTTTCATTGTTGCAGTCTGAGCTTTGTTTTTAGCAAACAGTGTATTCAGAAACAGACCTTCAGCATGGAATTGCAAGTTTGAGACTTACTAATAAAAGGGCTAGGGAGGTTCTTCATAAATTAATATACTGTATGTGAATGATCTGGCTGTTCCGTAAGAATATACAGCTTTAAGCACCAGAAGAAAGATCACAGATCCATTTCATGCTGAAAGGCTGAAATCTGTAGTTGAGAAAAAGTTTATCTGTTTAAATACCTCTGAAGACAATCTCTATATACCAACCACTCATCTTAGATAAACAAAATCCACTCCCATTCCAAAAATTATGTACAATTTATCCACAATTGCTCAATGGATGTATTTGTAATCAACCTGTCATGTTTCACTATATAAATGTATCAAAGTACATAGACTGTCCTATACAAAGTCAAACAATATCCTTGCAAACCTTCAAGTACTGATGTAGAGAACCCTTAATATGTATAGAACTTGTGCTGGTTCTGCCTAACAGCAGAACCACGTTTACAGTATCAAACTTGTATTTCAGAGTGTGGACTGCTGTATGAATCTCAAATTCAGAGAGTCCTCATGCCACTTTGAAAATACAAACAGATGTATTTGATGTATCCTTAAAATGATGCTTGAATGCTTTAATCAAAACTCTCCAGACAGATGTAAGTTGTGATTTTTTTAAAACTTTTTTGTAATTCTATTCCTTCCCTCCCTCCCACAGAACTTAGAATTTATTTCCTGCGAACCCTTTTGAAAATTAGATTTACCTGAAAAAATCACTGCACGCTGCCAGTACACAACGATGACAGGGAATTATTTCATCTTTCACAACAATTTTAAAATCAAAAAATATATTTTGTTCTCTGAACTTTTGTAGTACTTTTAGAATTTGTTGTCCATGACCTTCAGCCACTAAGGCACTGATTTTATTTTCAGGAACAGAAATCCCATTGCAAATAGGTCTGCTAATATAATCCCGTTGATTGGCCATGTTTTCTTCAGTCTATTCCTGAAATGGAAAAATAAGTAATTAATTCTACAGTCTTATTATTTAAAAAACCCATAAAACAAACAAAAAACTTCCCAACATTGAATTTAGGTTGTAAGTCCTACGTGCAGTTAGAAATTTGTGTTATAAGTGACTTTTACACTGAATTTGATAATAATACTTCTGGTTTCTAAAATATAAACACACAGCATATTTTGAAAAGTAAAGAATCTGCCATATATCAAAGAACAACTCTACAAATAATACTCACCTGTAGGAATTTTTCCAGTAAAGTCTGCAGGAAGCACATCAAGGAGTGTGACAGAATTTTTAATGGTCATTTAAGAGAAAGACTAGTCCTAGGCTCACCCTCAACACCCCCCAAACACTTACAATTTAATGTAAGATGAGATGGAAAAAGAAAACTTTGTTACATATTTTAGATTCCAAAATGCTCCTTCTGCTACAGCTTGCCCTGGAAGGGAGATAGAGGCTATTAGACTGCTTCCTAAGTGAATTCCCAGGAGGTGCTTTACACTGAAATAACAGAACACAAACCGACACCAACAGCCTGACTGAATCACAGGATTGCTGGGGCTTAACAAATCGGGTCACTTAGAGACAGTTTGGTGACACTACACCTGTGAGTGTTCACTCAATTGAAACTGACTTTGTCTTGTACCTCGAGTCTTGCTAAGGAAACTTTGTGTTTGCCCACTGTGAGCTTCATTTACAGTGGCGAAAATTAACTGGCTTCAGAACCCATTTAAATTTAAGACAGTGCAATCTCCCTTTCAGCAGCCAAGTTCTGGTTCTGGTGAAAATCCCTATACTGAAGTGCATTTTTTTCTATGGTAAGTTGACTTTAACTGTTTTTTACAATGAAATATGTTACTCCACTTTTTTAACATAAAGAAGCTTTAAACATGAGTATATTTTATTTACACTTATTTAATGAGCTATTTATATGCTGCAAATGCATAAACTGACCTTATTGCAAATCTCTGTCAAGAATGCCTACTTTAGAGCTTAAAGAAACATTCCAAGGGTTTTTTTTATTCCAGGATTTTGCTTCCACAATTCCAATTAAAATTAGCAACAGATAATGGCCCACCTGAATTGACAAGGAGATAAAAAATTCCAAGCCAAATCCAGAAACCAGAAAAATACTGGGTTTGGTTTTCGATTTCATGGAAAGGCTTATCTGATAACGTGATACTTTCAGAGCAAACTAAAGCATCAGGCAGTCTTCTTCATGGGAGGTACTTTCACAGCAGACTGATCTATACTTTATCTAGTCAGCTCCAACCACAAATAGACATGGCTCCATGTCTCCTGGAATAGAAGAGATCCAGTGATCTTGCTGCCAGCACTTGGCACCCTTGTAGAAGGCATCTTCTCCTTCCCGTGGTCAGACAATCTCACGTATTCACTCTTTCCATTCTAAGCCTGAGGAACTAGGAAAATACAGAAGAACAAGACCACCATTTATTCTGATAATGTATGGCCTCCTCATGAACCCCAACTTCCACAAATCCTAAAGCTTTTCTGTATGTCAGAATTCTCTAGAAAATACCCTTTTCTTATGAACTTAAAATCCTCCTCCTCAAAAGACTGAACTTTCAAGCGGAGTTGTTTCAATTACATTAGTTTCCGACATTTGAATGAAACTTTTTTTGAAAAGTGAATTTCAAAGTTTATTCAGCATCATGTAAAGTAACATTTGTTCTAAAGGAAATGTAAACCTTTTCACAAAATTCTGGAACTGACAATAGATAGTAGACATCTTTCTTTTTTTATATGTAATTTCTATAGCAAGCTCCAACCTACATTTTTTTTTTGTGTAGGTAAAATTACCAATATCAGTAACATTCATCTTTATATAATGACCACAGAAACACCTACTCTCATCAAAGCCATCTCTGCTATTTCAGGCATAGACACCATATAATCACTTCCATCAAAGCAGTCTCTGTTGCAGAAAGTTTTCTTTTACCACACTACTACCACCAGACTATACCACCAGTACACTGGTGTCAAGATTGCAAACTTCTTAATTACACAATCAATTTATTAATGCTTACAATTTGTTCTTCTGTTAAATTGTAATTTGATTTCATCCTCTGTTGTATAGTTTTTCACTCTTTTAATTATCAAGCGTTGATATCCTCTCCCAACTTTCATTATAATGAATAATTGCCAATCTTTCCAAGATCCATTTATAAGACTGAATTTTTGTTTTTCCTTACTATTTCTTGTAGTTTTCTCTTCATCCACTCCAGTTTGAGCTTAAATTTCTTTCACTGATACCAGATTTGCTGTACAACATTATGGTTAAGATCTCATCACTGTCTCACTACTCCAGTTTGCAGGTCATCTAGTGTATCCTAATCCTAATCTCTAATAGCAGTGTCTCACTGTTTTATTAAAAGCAAAATTCAGTAGTATATCGTTAATGTTTTTTGTCCATCGTTAAGGAATGTAGTAATCAACATTGTGCTACGACTTAACCTAATTCACCCTCCCCTTCATCAAGGAAATACATATTAAAAAAATTGAATTCTCATCTCTCTCATAGCTGATTCCTAATTTATTTGATAATTTTGGTATTAATTTACCACTCTACTGAATCTGTTGATCAATTCAGATAAACCTTGCTATGTTAAACAAGGCCAACTAGCATTTATAATTATTTAATTCTTTCTTCTACAAAGCCATATGAATTAATCAATAGGACTTTTTAATAAATATTTGATCAAGTTACTGACAAAAGGGTAGAAAACATAGGGGGTGCAGATGTATGTTGCACAGGTCTGCAGTTCAGGAAAGCTGGGCTACAAGCCTCCTTTTATTTGCTCCATTAACTCCCACAGGATTCCAATTAAAAAGCCTCTTTTTATGTGGATTACCCAGAAGCAAACTCCAGTAGATGGTTCATTAGAGTTGGGATCTCCTGTTTCTTAGCACATGGCTGTGTGCCACAGAGCAGCCAGCCTTCCAACACCTCCTGCAACGTCACACATCAGACCCCTGAGGGCTGCCCAATGTGAGCCCATCACAGACCACTTGACAAAGGGCCCCTGCTCACACACCAGATGTTTACACACCCTGCGCTCACAAATGCCCCATTAGCTATTACCCTGATTTTCTAAAAAACCCCAAAAATAAACAAAACCAAAGACAACCCTAAGCAATTCCAAAACTGAATTGCCTCAAAGTTAATACACTTGCCTGGTTTTTTTGTTGGTTTTTTTGTTTGTTTGTTTGGGTTTTTTGCTTGAAAGCCACCTTAAACAATGGGCCAAATGGCCATTACAGTGAAATTTGAGACAAACTTCATAGTTATTAAGGTCAACCCCACGTAATACTTGCTTGGGGGACATGTATGTACCTCTCAAAGCTATCTGAACACACCTACAGTTGAGGGGCACGGCATTCTGCACACTTGATAGCTAAGTAGCAGGCAATGGCCAGCCTATGTATGGCCACAGAGCTGCTAGCAGCTGAGCAGAAGGAGGCTGGGGACAGTGAGCTAATTTTGGTCATTAGTGTGGATGAAATAAGGGACCACCTGGGAGCTCTGAGGGTAAGAGCATTCCTATGGTCTGTCATCAATTAATAAGGACCTGGACCTCATTAGTTCTGCTGTTTACAAGATCCCTCTGTTTTAAGAATCATAAAATGCTTCAGGTTAGAAGCTGCCTTAAAGATCATTTAGTCCCAACTCCTTGCCCGTTTTAACACTGTCCTTTTCCCAAGATCATAAGGGATGCAGCAGTCTGGAACATAATGAGCTCATTGACCCAGGTGCCAGGTAATCACACTGAGAAATCCAGCAAGCTCATAGTCAAGCTATACACATCTTCCTCTCAGTAGTATCTAATCTAATGGTAAAAAGCTACAAGATGTTTAACTGACCTTAATACCGTGCAAGCAGCTGCCAAAATCACTCACTGAATTTTTAGGGTTATTGTTTGACTTCACCAATGCTAATGGTCCCTTTCCAAAGATAGTTAAAGACATAACATATTTATGATGATTTGCTTTTAGTTGGCACCATCAACAATCAACAGTCCTTCTTAAAATGTTCTTACAATTCTGTATGTAAAGTCAGAATGAGTTACTTATTTGCTTATATTTTTCCTTTGGAAAGTCCAGATGCCCTTTTGAGTATCAATTTCATAACCTGGATACATGTTCAATCCTAAAAGACTAAAAGACTGTAAACACAGCATGTTGTTAAACTCATATAGCAGACCAAAAGCATCCAGGACAGACATTTTCAGAATATCTCAACAAGCATACACTAAAATAATAACCACTGCAATATGCCTCCTAAAAATGGTGTCCTCATCCATTCCACCAGATTTGAAAGAGCAAAATGAACAAAACTGTGAAGTGAACTTTGAGCAGAGATGAACTTTCGTCTGTAAAGGGTCTGATCAGAACATACTCATGTAATGTATATTGGTAAAGACTTTTGCTCCAAAGATTTTGCTAAAAACCAACAATCAAAACACCCAGATATGGGCACAGAAATACAGTGGACAAGACTTAGACCAAACTGTTTGATAACTTAGTAAGATAAAATATATATACAAATATGTGTGAATTTTAAAAGCCTAGAGGATGTTTTTTGTGACAGTATTGAGCATATATAAGTATCACATATAGGTAAGTTAGCACTTTGCCAGAAAAAGGCATTATGGCTGTGGCTGCCTGACCATAAACAGGACCAAACCCCTGTAATGGGACTGAAGCTCCAGACTGTTCCCAGCATGAAGGACACCAACCTTACATGAGGTGTGCGGTCACTCAGAAAGCACAAATAACATTCTCTGGGTAGATGTTCCCTCCTCTACCAACACAGCTGGCAAAACCAGTCTAAACTCAAGCTTTATTTGGGACTTCAGTATTTACAAACAATTGTAAAACAATCTATCTGCTTTATCTGACAGCACAATACAGCCATGCTACAACACTCACCAATTAAAAAAAATTAGTTCTTAATACTTCTTAGCAGGTATCTTATGAGAAATAAATTGTTCTTCAATGGAACATTACACGTTTGTCACTTGGCCTTCTCCCAGCTTAGACAGTATGTCTTACTGGATAGCAGGATTTTAAAAAAGAGATATTTAAGAGCTGACATTTTACAGTGTGATTTATGTACCTATGAAGAAAGAATTAAGAGCAATGAAGATGAAGAAATTGTATACATTTCTCTAAAGAAGTTTAAGATTTTTTTCATACAAAATTTAGCTGTACATTAATTATGTTTTGAAAAGGTCAAGGTCAGCATTTTAAAAACTAATATTAAAAATAAGTGCTATATTATTAAGTGTAGTATATACCCATTAAGATGATTTGCTATTTTCTCTCCTTATCCATTCAAAAGGGGAGAAACTAATAATTTGGTAACAAGATTTAAAGACACCATGTACTACACATGTACTTTAACTTTCACCAAGATGAGTATGAGTGATATCTGAAGGATTTGGTGACACTTCTAGTTGCTTACTAAAAAGAAAAGAGTGGTTTAAAATGTAACAAAACTATAAACACTGAGTAAGAAGTTCTGTACTTTTATATTGTATTAATGTTTTGATTGTCAATGATTGTCTAAGATTGAAAATACTAAGAGAATTCCAGGTTCTTGTCTGGAAATTTCAATGCAACTGAGTCTCACAGCTTTTTCATAAATAACTGAACTTCAAAGAAAAATAATATTCAGTTAATCATTTATAGACAACAACAACAAAAAAAAAAAGCCTGTGACATTCTGAGACATTTAATCCATAAAAGTGGCATTTATCAATAATACATGTTGAGATAGTATTCTCAGACTGAAATGTGACACAGAGACTTTAAAGCTTTGTGTTCTTCAGAAGTGATTGAAAAAAAAACCAAGATGGAAAACCCCCCAGTATGATACCAGCAGGAAGTAAGGAAATTGCACTGATTTCTGGAAGCATCTCAAAAGTGGAAGATTCCCACTCTGCAGGCAGTGATCATTAAATGCATATTCTCTCGCAAACATATGAATCCATTGAGATAAAGCAGTAATCACTAAGAAGAACTAAAACTGACTGGATTTTATCCTAAAGCTAAGTTGCTCAAATTCATCAAGTTCCTTTGCAAATTATTTTCTTAGCTAAAATGATGAAGAACTGTAATTTTAATTTCCAGGAAAAAAATGGAAATTTTTCTTCTGGAACATGATGTGCTGTACTTCTGATTCTGACAAAAATAATAACTGCAAATTCTGGAAAAGAAACTAACTGCTTTTAATGGCTTCTGAAATCCATCAATTTTGTATGTGATGAAAATATGTTTTTTTCAAAACACACATGCCACATTGAGCATAGAGTAATTTGACATGTGGTTTTATATTCAATAGATCCATAATTATATTACATATCATACAATGCATCTTGAGTTTCAGTTTGCGTTTACAAATGAAGCTTATTTTGAAAGAAAATCAGTAAATCCACTAGTGGAAAAAAACTGTTATATGTTTAAATTTCTCTAAGTAGACAGCATGGACAAGTCAAACCTATGAATCAAACCTATCAGTAACTTAAATACAGATACAGCCACAGTTTACACTTTGAAGTGTGCAGAATAGGATGCTTGAAACATACGCTGCAGTTCGATATTGGTGAGTAGCATTTTCCTGGGTTTTTCTCTTGACTGTGCTAAATCCTCTTCTGCTGTTGGTTAACTTTGTCTCTGTCTTTGGATGTTATAGATTATGTTATCCCTTGCTTCACTAAGTCATGAAGAAAAATGGGAATAATACTTTAAAATAAGTAAATTACACCACTGATTCATTGATGAAATATTTTTTTACCCAAATGTTACTTCTGTGTTTAGAATATTTTGCAAAGACCAACCTTTACACAGTTATAACTGAGCCTTATTTTAGGCAGAAGGACCTTCTGGCCTGGGAGAAACAGCACTTTCCCCCCATGAACAGGGAGCAGGCAATGCTAAACAAAAGAAACAAAAACCAACTGCAGTAATATAATTTTCAATACTTTTCCATTTGTACATGGTCAGTACAGGATGGTCGAAGTGTAAATATTTCTAAAGGCAAGCAACAGCAAAAAGAGTTGTAAATTTTCAAACAGGCCCTAAATTTTTAGCCATGGCCCAACTTCAGAACCAAAGGACACACGCCTTTATTACCTCTTGAGGATTTACAGATGGCCTGTAACTGAGGGCACACGGAAACCCAGTTCTGACAACCATTAGAGCTCTCAGCAGAACGAGCATGGAACACAAGAGGCTTTTGTTCGGGCAGATCTTTAGAAGGCAGAACCCAACCAGGGTGCTGCACACGCAGCATCTCTGCGGGGACAAAAGGCTCCTCTTTTTTGGGCGAGGCCCGGGCAGGCAGGGGCGGCCCCGCTGCCACCGCTGTGCCAAGGGCCGGCACGGCTCCCCAGCAGGACGGACGTGCTGATGGCAACATCTCAGCAGGGCGCGGCGATGGGACCGGGGACAGCGGGGAGCATCACCTGTCAGTGCCCTGCCACGGTGCCACCGGGAACCAACATCCCCATCCATCCCGCCCGCGCGTCCCCCACGGCATAAACACGGCCCTGTCTGGCGCAAACCCGGGGGCAGCCAGAAGTTACAGGGCAACTACGTTCCCTCTGTCACGGCCGAGAGTATCGGTCACCTCCAGCCCCACCACCGCTGTCCCCACCACCGCTGTCCCCCACCATCGCTGTCCCCCACCATCGCTGTCCCCCACCACCGCTATCCCCAGCCCACCCCCGCAGCCATCGCCCTGCCCCGCCCGCCGGGGGAGGGCAGCAGCGTCAGCGCCTCCACTGCGCATGCCCGAGCGGCCCGCGCGTGCGCCCCGCGGCGTCTCCGTTCATTCTAAGGGGACTAATCCCGGCAGGGCGGACGGGACGGGGCTTTGGGGGTCCCCTCCTCTCACGGCGCGGCCGCGGGAGCGGCGCCTCCGGAACTGCGGCCGCGTCGCAGCCGGCCAAGCGCCAGTGCCCTCCGAGCAGCGCGCACCCACCTGCAGCCAACACCCGCAGCTCACCGACCGGTCTGGCCCACCCTCCGCAGCAGCAGCGCCAGCGGATTGGCTCCTCCCGGTGTCATTCTCCTGCTCCTCGCCCTCGGAATGGCCCCGCCGGCCGTCAGTCCGGATGAGAGCCCGCCCCGCCCGCTGCGGCTCCTCCCTGACGGCACCGCGGGCGCAGCTCCGCCGCAGGCGCCGCCTTTCCCCTGATAGGCCGGTACCTGGCGCATCCGCCTGTCACTCATAGGGCGCTCTGACACTCGATTGGCTGTCGAAATCCGGGGGCGGGACCGTCCGTTTTTCCCGCACGCCGATAGGCTCCCGCGGGGCGGGGTGGGCGTGTCCTGGCCGCTCTGATCCGTGTCGGTCGGTGCCGCGCTGCCGGGGGACGGCGCCGGGAGCGGGGCCGTGCGGGGCCATGGGCAGCGTGCGCTGGGCCTTCCCCTGCGGGGCCTGGCGTCCCCACCGCCGGGAGTGGCTGCTGGCGGCGCAGCTGGTGCAGCCCGAGGAGAAGGAGCGCATCGGCCAGTTTACCTTTGCCCGCGATGCCAAAGCCGCCTTGGTACATGGGGGCGCGGGGACGCGGTTTGCTCTCTGTACATCGGGCATTGTCTAAATGTCTGACTCCTCGGAGGGAAACATGCCCCACAAGGGCGGTTCGGGGAAGTAAATGCATCCTAAAGTATCAAGCTTGACGTGTAAATTATGTAGCTGTGCTTCACCGAGGAGCAAAACGAGGTGTTTGTGGTCTGCTCTGAGTATTCAGTCTGAAAGACTTCACAAATTCTCTGTCAAGTTAGGAGACAAAATCAGCGTACCCTGGGAGACTACATAAGACAGCACTGTAATGTGTAAGAGATTAAAGGTGTTCTACACGACCCAGGTTTTACATCTCGCATCACAATGTGGTGGTTATACAGACCTGTTAACTTGTAAGAAGTTATCCATCACTTTTCACCTCCTCGGTATTTATTTCATTTAGCACTTAAGTATTGGAGGGCTTGTACAGAAAGGAAGGCTGTTGAGACAATGTTACTGTTCAGGGTGGTGTAAAAATTATTTATTTCTGCCACAGAGTATCCTAAGTAAGTAAAATAAGGCAGAGAAATGGACTGATTTTGTGATTCTCTAGGCTGGGACTGCTTTTGAGTCTTGTCTTGTCTCTCTGCTAAGAGGGATAATAAATGTCTGGTGAACTCTTGCTTCATTGACACAGGCTTTTATAAAACAAATATAAATTACTTAGCTAAACTACGCTCTTACTTTGCATCAACAATAATAAAGCCACATTTTTCAGGCAGGTGGTTTTCTCGCAACCATGGATATTTTAAACACAGCATAATAGTTCTGTCCCTTCTGTTTTATTTCACAGGCTGGTCGCCTGCTGATGCGGAAATTAATTGCAGAGAAGATGTGCATACCTTGGAATGAAGTACACTTGCAAAGGACATCAAAAGGAAAACCTTTCCTGGCCAATACTGTGTTCGGTATCAATGTAAACTATAACTTCAATGTCTCTCATCAAGGAGATTATGCAGTCCTTGCAGCTGAGCCTGAGCTTCAAGTTGGCATTGATATTATGAAGACTAGTTTACCAGGTATTGCATTATTCTGACCAAAGCAGATTCTGTAGAGTTTGAGTACTGAAGATTTTCACGTTTCCCAAAGAACTAATCTGTGTCCTAGAAATTTAATGTCATTAGAAGAGAGTGTATGAATGTATTGTATATTTGGGGGGTTTTATTGTTAAATGCACTCCTCGTTGTTTATTTTTGGGTTTCTGTTACGACAAATACAGATCTATTTCCCATTTAGAAAAGCAGAACCCTGGAAAAGTAAGGTCGTGAATTTTGCTATGATAACTGGCAGGACCAGCATCTTCAGATACTTTAATTCTGGATTTTCTGTCTCTTAGGTAGAAGTAGGGACAACTCTCATACTAGTGACAGTTGAATCCATCCCCATGAGAATGTTATAGACTGTGAGTGTTACTCATTTGTCCCATAAGCCTGGACATTTTATGTGACAGCACCAGGCCCAGTCCTACAGCAGACTGGGAACACAGGTTTGCTGTGAATGCATAGCAATCCTTAGTGGGAGGGGATCATGAGGAGGGGACATTTGAGGTGCCCCTGGTGAAAGACGAAGCTTTACAAAATTTAGTTACTGGCCTATTTATTTGTATGAAATGACTGTATAGATGAATAAACTTAAGAACTAACATTATAAATCAGAATTGTAGCAAAATGCATTTTTAAATACAGCTTTGAGGGGATTATTTATTTCACAGATGTTCATCAGTACATGACTGAATTAAAGGAGAAACATACTGGGACTTACAATTTACTGGAATTTTGGTTTTTGAGAATCTTCCCCAAACTTTTAGTTGGATATGACAGTAACACTTGTGTTCTTAGAGAACCTTTTTTCACAATCTCAAAGCCTGGCATTTTACGCTATGAAATACTTTTTGTTTTAAGGTGGAGATCCAAATAAATCCTGACTATATAACTTTGATGGCTTCATGCCTTTTTAATGATTACTACAAGTGTATATTTGTGGATTGGCATGTTTAACTAAGATGCACAGAAACTTTACTGCAATCTGAAGTGAAGTTCTTTTCTGTCACTCATTTCCGCTTGCTGTAGACCCTCACTCCAAAGATGGTGGTCAGCATGGGAGGCCTGTGGAGGACCCCACAGCAGAGCAGTTGCATGTTTTATTACAGGAATTGTGGCTGCTGGGCGAGGCTTCATTGGAACAGGGACTGCGATAACACAGGGCCCAAATAACCATATTAGGCTTGAAACTGGTGCTTTTATCATAACCCTCCCAGGCAGAGCAAAGCAAAGGGATGTCCCAGCTATGCCTCCTCACAATATCTTGCACACCTTCAGCCTATTTGCTTGGGGAACAGAGTTACAGAGAAGGCCTTGATGCTGTGCAAACACTGCTGATACCAGCATGGTATCAACTGGTTTAGGCACAGATCTAAAACACAGTGCTTGCTGTGCAGGGTGCTGTGGAAAAGAAGCTAACACCCAGCCCCAGTCCCTCTGGAAATGCTTTGGCTGGGCTGCCTCTGGCCTTACTGCAAGACTCCTTCATTACTCATTTTAAAAAGCTTTCCTGTTTCAGCAGGTAAATAGTGAAAATCAAAATCTTCAATCATTTGTATTTTAAGCTTTTCTTGGGAAGTGCAAAATTGAAATTTATACAGAAAAATTGAATTATATGTAGAAGTAGTGATATCCTGCATCCTCTGCTGGTATTTTATGCAGCTGGAAATGTGGCTGAAATTTTAAAGACACATTGTCTATGTCCAGCTGACAAGTTTTATGAAACATGTTCAGCTGTATTTCTGTCTAAAGACTGAGTGCTACTTTTAGGTCTGATACAGACAGGCTTCAGTGGTTTTGCCCAGAGAGAGAAAAATGGTGGTTATTCTGGAGATGATGGTGATTGCAAAAGACTGAATGGTAGAATTAAAGATGGCCCACATTTTCCTTTTTGTAATAGTAATTTTTATTTTTGAAAAAGGAATATGATACTAATGAAAACTTAGTAATTGTTATGTGGGAAAGTGAGCCAGCAAATAAGCAGTATTTAGTTCATGTTGAATAGACTACAGTTTAAAGCTAGCAGTCTTTTGACCTAGAATTTTTCTGGGAAAGATTTTTGTCTTTGTGGAATCACCTGAAACTCCTTTTTTATTGCTGTGCTATGAATATGTAACACTAACTTTACCAGTATTGTTTTCTCTGATAGTTCCACTGAGTGGTGCTCTTGTTCTGCAGTTGCTGAGTACATTATATTTCCAAGAGTGAATCCACTATAAATCTTTTTCTCTAGAACAGCTACAAGGACAAAGAGTTCCCTGTGTGCTATGTACATTACAGTAGGTTCGTTTGGTTATTTTTCAAATGCTTGTTTAAATCCACAGTACTTTGCCTTGTGATGTTATCCAACAGAACCTTGATTGAGGTCTCCACTATTCCTTTATTGTTCGACCAATGAACATGAGAAATCCGCAGTGCAGATATAACAAGAGTGTATCATGCAGCTGAAAGTTTTGATAAATCTATTTATTTGTGTGCTAGCATGTAACAAGAAGTCATGGCTGCACATAAATATTTTGTGTCACTGCTTTATCTATGCTATTTTTGTTTTACTTACGAACAATAAGAAGCCTCCTTATTCCATATTATTTGTGCTCCATTATTAAAATCTGTAAAATGAAACTAATACAGGGCATAGACTTCTTCAAAGGTGAAGGCAGAACACAAGAAAAACTATTCTTAGCACTGCAAATAGAGGCAGTTCTGCAAAAGTCCCACAGCTTTTTTAAAGGTGATAAAAGTTTATACCTTTTTTCTTCTATTCAGATATTGAACTAAATACTCTAGTGATGGTAGAAAAGAAAAATATCCTCTTAAGTATTTAACTTCTTTAGGTATTGTGTGGTGTTGCCTTTTCATTATCTGGCAGATTATTGTTGTAGATTTAAATCAGTGTTTCAGTTTACTTATTTTTGAAGAATTACTGAGATCAGCAATTATTTTCTTCTCTTTAGGTCAGTTTAATATGGACTCTTGAGCCATTTGGGAACATGCACACTGTAATACTATAAATTTGTTAGTATCAGTATTTGAGTGGACATATTTTGGCAGTTATTGCATGTGAAATTATTATAAGCCTTTCACCAAAGGAAATGAGAAGAATTCTGACAGTACTACTAACTCCTGTGGAAAAACTCAGCTTGTGTTTGATTTTTAAGTTATGTAAAAGAAATTTTGCAACAAATGTCAACATGGTTTAAGTAGTGTGTGGGATGTTGATTTACCAGTCACTTAAACTGTGCAAAGCAGAACATTTTCAGAGACTTAGGGAATAATGATACCTGAATAAAAATTGCCTGGAGCACTTGAAAAAAGTTTGGATTCGTAGGTTCAAGAGCTTTCTTGCTGTGCAGGTGAATTTCTTTTCAGTAATGCAGTTCTTTAGCTTAGACGGATTTGCAAAGGTAAATAAATTAGCAATTCATTCTGTGTCTTTCACAATCAGGCTGCAGTCTTTCTTACCTATCACATTATTGTTTGATCTGGACATCTCCAATCTCAATGTAATTCCAGAATTAAGTATTTGATGGCAATAAAATCAACTTTTCTCATCAATATTTTGGTTTTATGCTATGCTTGCATATTAAAAGACTCAAAAGGGTAAATTTTCTGTGTGTGAATTTTACAGAAAAATTCATTTGATCTAAAATATTCCATGAAATTCTTTTTTAAGAAAGTAGGCTATTCTGTGCAAACACCTAATTGTTTGAAACTGGTTTTCTCTGAGGCAAATAAGTACAAACAGAACTTGACTCATTTTTCTCTTTTTGTTCTCATTATTTCATCATTGAGGTGAGATAATACATGAGGGGACAGAGATCTTCAAATGAAAGATATGCCGTACATGAATCAGAGTATGCAAGTCCCACACTAAACAGATAAATACCATACTTGAGTGTAGCTAATGGAGGAAAGCTCTCTCTCCTCTCAGTTATAAACTTTGTTCTGTTTGTTTTGGTAGTCCTAAGCTAAGGGGCGGTCCCGTGGTGTAAAGGAGAGCACTCCGGACTCTGAATCCCAAGGACCTGAGTTCCAGTCTCAGTGGGACCGTCCCCTGGCA